>OX453287.1:14808613-14901113 GCA_949710005.1 Ricordea florida
TTCGACGAGTTTCAGTTCGTCAAGTTTCGTATAACACTCTCGTAAAACAATAGACAAAGACATTTTGTTACAGTGGACTTTGGATATTAATGGTATGGAAAACTTTGTTTATATGAATTGAGCAAATATAAAGAATCAAAATTCTTTCTGTTTTGTTCTTACTTCGCGTGCAACCCTTAACGAGACCTTGACGGTTAAAAATAATGACATTTTGCCCAGAACACCCTAAGCGAGACCAAAATCCGAAATTTACACCCCTAAGCGAGACGACGAGCATCCCCGTCCATTCCATATGGGAGTCCCCCCACCGGGCATCGGCGTGCCCTAAAACATGAGCCCACACCCAAGCCTTGCGGTCAGTGGAAATTACCATTTTGGTAATGGTTCTTTGTTTTCTTCGAAAACGATATAAAACGAAAACAACCGATATGATTTCCCGTAATTATACTAGAACTAGAAATACGACTCCCGCAAAAACCTCGCGAAGCTAGTTTTTGAAGAAGTCACAATGCTTTTATATTTTATTTTTTATTTGATATTTTTCATGTTAGGGTAATCCCCATTATTTTATTTGTTACGCTGTGTTTGGTACACAATTAGTGACACCTGGTGCAAATTACATGATCAGTATACTGCACAACAGAGTGCTTAAAAATTGACCTTTATTTAGCTCTTTCACTGCCACTGAGAGTGCACCAGAGGGAATAGAAGTAAAATTATTATTGATTCTCTTGACAGGGAATACAGAGTCGATGAGGTATCACAATAATATTCACTTAACACAAATTGAAAATGATTGTAAATCTTTTGCAGGTGAAATTTTGAAGAGTTGATATGAATGCTTGTGTTTACCACGGTGTAAGAACCTGTGTTTTTTTTTTAGTTTTATTTTCTTAGTCTGAGTCTACTGCTTGGTCTTCTTTGTTGTACATCACTTTTAAACACAATATGTTCTTACACCAAGGATGAGTTGAATGCTCCAATTATTTTTTATTTATGTTTTTTGTTATTATATCAACAGAAGTGTGAGATACAATGTCATTACATAAAATAAAAATTGTGGGTAAAACAATTGGATTCTACAAAAACTTTAAATAAAGGTTTGGTAATAGTGAGTGCCGACTGTATAGTACGTGGTCGAGCTATTTTTAGGTCATCTCATAAAAACAATACATGTAAGAAAGAGTTATTGAAATCTTAATATGTTGATAAAGATTGCTGCACTACATAGTCCTGTAAAAAATAATGTTAAATCAACATCAATCAGTCAAAAGTGTATACCACATGAAAGTTTAATTGTGCTGTTACAGAAACAGGCAAAATATCCATAACCAACCAGAGAATAGTATATTATTTTGAATACATGAAAATTTCTATAATAAAAACTGCAGAAGAAAGATTTAATATACGCATGGTATTTCATCAAAAAAGTCATGGCAGGCAAAGGTATTGAACTTGTAACCAATGACATATAGTAACGAGAAGCACTATCATTATATTATTATCATTATTATTATCATTACTATTATTATTACTGGTATTGATATTATTATTATTGTTATATTTTTTACGTTAACATAATATATTTTTATGGGGTGGGATGCATGTCCTAATCTTAGTAAAGGTATTGTTACTCTACTACTACAAGCAATACAAAAATCTTCTTAATAGGCTTTCCATCAGAGGTGGTAGTAATCAAAACAGCTCCAAAGAATACCATTTCTTCTTTAAGGCTTAGAATCTAGTGCAGTCATTTGTCTATAAATTTTGTGTGGAAAATCATTGAAAGCATAGGGCATTTAGGAAACTTGAAACACTTAATTGTTACTACATACAGCACACTTGCAATGAATATATGAGAAAGATCATAAACATTTTGGCATTACAAAATTTATTTTCTTCTTTATAAAGTTTTTCCAGTGTAAAAGGTTAACTGTATGTTGTGGTTGTTATGAAATATTGATATTTGACATGATGATCATAAAAATAAAGTAAACAGCAGAAAGTAACAAAGTTAATATGTTATGTCTAACTTTTCAAATTAAGGCTTGAATGAACATTTCATTTGTGAAAAAAGGGCAGAGGTTCTAGATAGCAATATTATCAGGGGAGGGGGGGGGTCATTGCACTCTAAGGTAAAACTGACCCATTGTGAAAAGGCTATGAAACTTGTTGTCTCTACACAATATTATTGAAACCTTTCAATCAGAGAATACATACATATATATATAGCAAAGAGAAATACTACTCAGAATTCAGTAATCACCTTTGCTTTATTTTGAAATGATCGCATTGATCACTGATAATATTGCAGAACCAGTACTTTATAGTGACACAGGGTATATATTCTGTTGAAAATGTTTAACAGAACTGCTAGATCAAGAAAATTTACAATATTTTGACTGTTGCAATGATATCAGATGACATCGTTATAAATGATTGCGATAACAACTGCAACTCTCTGTGTTGGGAATTACTTCAAACTGGAAACGCTATCGTTTTATTATGAAAAATACCTATTTACATTCTCTTGTAATCTGTTGGTCGTCTTCCGATTCCGTTTTTAGACTAATAGAATTATTTTCCAGAGATATCTCCAATCGTTGAAGTCGTTCCGGCTTACTCGGTGTCCCTTCGAAGTCGTTTTGCTAAATGTACTACGCCAATATATTTCGTTATGTAATCGTTCACTCATGTCCTGTATTTCCATCAATAACACATTCAAATTCAAAACTAACTTGATTGAATTCCTAGTCCTTTTCCCTGCTGTTTCGTTTGCCTTTTTCTGGAGCGAGCAGTTGTTGTCTTGGCTGTTGTTATTCTCCCTGCTGTCGTTTCTCTATCCCGGATTTGAGTCGTGCTTTCCCCGTGTTGATTTTCACGGTATTCGAACTTACTCGGCGACGATCTCGTGCTAATATTTCTTGAATATCTCGGAGATCATCTTGCTGGGATGTACTTCCAGGACGAGTGAAATCGATTTCCACAAAATTTACATTACTTTCCAAAAGGCATCACCGAATAATGGCGGAAATTCAGCAGTTCTCAAGTGCGTTACTATTGCCAGGTAACCTGGCCTGCGAACGGACACCTTTAAAATATAGATATATATATATTTAGTATAAATCTACTAGCATTCTATCACAAATGCCGCGCTCTGATTGGCTACACTACCCACTATCTATTCTGTGATAGATAGTGAGTAGCGTAATGGCGGCCGCTTCTTCGCGTTTTCGAAGGGTCCGTGAAGAAGATTTAGACAGTTTACTGGTCGAGGCTGTTCCAGAAAAGACAAAATTTTGAAGGATTGGTAGATTTATACTAAAACAATTAGATTATTCGCTCTCGATTTCTATGCGTGATAGTTGACTCGGGCTGCGCCCTCGTCAACTATCACGCGATAGAAATCTCGAGCTCATAATCTAATTGTTTAATATATACATATATAAAAACTCTCGGCTCGATTTACTCGGGCTTGCGAGCCACGTGGTCTGAACCGGAACCGACACGATTAGTAACCTCGCTACGCTCGGCCTTCGGCCTCGCTTCGCGAGGAACAAATGGAAGAAAAAACCTTTCAAATGATGCCTTTTGAGCGAAATTTGAGGCAATTGTAGCCGAGATATCGTTTCTTGAACTCGGCATATTTTGCGGATTTTACCGTAGGATTTCAATGGATTCTGCTCGACGGCATTTGTGGATGGTTTTCAATCAGAGCAAACACACATGAAAGGTAAGCTACACAGCTTATAAACGGTTTTGTCAGCTAGGTTAAAGCATGTTTTTATTACGTCTGGTTGCACATTTCTCCCATCATGCTTACTTTTTCGGAAATCGCATTTTAAAAACTATGCTTCTTCCCGATTTCGTTGAAACTGTCATACAGATCCTGTTAAATTTAATGCACTCCAACTCGGAAAGAAAAATTTCGCAAATACACATTAATTTCGTTTACTTTGCTATGATTTTCTCAAAAATGTCTCATTATATATCAGCCTATTAGGCCACACTTGCACATTTTTGCTATCTTTACTCCTTTGGAAAATATTCGCTGTTTATTTACTATTTCCATAAAAATCCCTATAGAATTTTGCGAACATGATCCAGTCCGAAACACGAAATTTGATTACGCAATCGCTCGCGTGTCCAAGATTTCTGGAGATGACAATGATGCCGTGTCAGTATCAGTGTTGAGTTAACGATGTTTTAAGAGCAATGATATGTTTCAATTTTAAAAACGACTTAAAACATATGTTTCTCCGTTCCTGTAAGCTTAGCTGTTGTTTCTGCCAAAAATAAAGCCGTGAACAAGCCGATTTCAGTCCACCACACACGTTGAAAAGACAAACATGCGACCGCCGTGGGATAGGATCATTTTCTCTACTCCACTTTATTTGAGGGCTTTTTCCACAGTTACCGTGGGGATGAGGGTTGAGATTAGCTGCGCCCGCGATGTCCTCTTTCAATGGATTGCGGAAGGATGTCCAACGAAGCCGAATACATGAACTTGGATGTTGAAAACAAAACTTCGAAAGTCGAAAATTGCGTTGTTGACATTTTTATAAAAACAGATCGACGAAAATCGTCAATCTGGCAACCCAAATTAGTGATATTGAATTTGAAAAACAAAAAGTACCATGTATAATCGAAAAGAGAAATGCTGTTAAACGCCTCCTCAATCGCTTTGGACAATGCTGAACTAGTCTCTCGTGGCGAAGCGATGAACTAGAGTTCGGTTTACCGGAGTGAAGGCACAGATGGCCCACAGCAGTACTGTTCCGATTACCCACTGTGAGCACAGCGTTATGATTAATTTGGGTTAATGACTAATAATGTACTACCGAAACAAAAAAGTGTTCACCACATGCTCCCATGATAGGTGGAATGCTAGATAAATAGAGGATATTAAATGGCCGCGCGGAGATACGAAATTTCTCTTTCTATTTTTTCAACACGAAAAGAGAAATTTCGTATCTCCAAGCGGCCACGTAATGTTGTGTTTATTTTATAGATACTGATGAAACTTCCACATAAAACAACTTCGACAAATCTTCCTGGATGCTCTACAAGCTCGGAAAAAATATCGACGTTAAATTTTGGCTGCTCATCGAGAAAGTCACCCGTAACCGTACCGTCTTCGCACCTCCAAGACATTTTTTGAATGAAATTTCAAGCGAACCGGCCACGTGCCTGAGCGGGAAGCTCTCTTGTAATTGGTTAATCATGTTGGCAACCATGGCGACACCAATATCCTCAAACGTGAAAGATAAAAATATTAGACACTTTAAGATACCCCGATTTTCAGGCACGGGTACGGCTAGCGCCATTTTGAATCATTAAATTACCACGTGATCGCGTCCTTCCCATAAGAGCTACACGTTTTCCCGGGGTAAGCAGTGGTCTACACGTGAGTTCGCGCCCGGTAAAAATGGAGAAACGGGTAAGTTCTTACGATCTTTATCTCTGCTTATTACACCAGAATGGTATCCAAATACTGGCATCAACATTTGTTTTTCTAATTTGAAGCGTTTTGGGATTACGAAAAAGTTTTGTTGAGGCACAAATGTGGAGACATTTTTGCCTGTCAAAAGGTCGTGCTGCTTTCCAAAACACGCGATGCACTCTTGATCATCTAAAATCTCTAAGTCGATTCTGAAAGGACTTTGGAATGGCCTTGGTTCTTTTGCAACCAAATCTAGTAAAAGAGTCTCGAGATCTCAGTCTTCTTCCTCTTCTACGGCGGATAGCTAGAGCAAGTCATCGATTGTCCTCCTTTGAAACAATGCAAAACAAACCAATTGTATCGGTAAAACTATGTAAAATGGTTCAACAAATAGTTCCTAAAGAGCATTTATTGAAAGGAACAACGAAACAAAAAGAAAGCAATAAAACATAATCGCAATATAACCAACCTTATTTTCTGAGCCGCCATCTTGCTTCTTACTCGAACCGTCTTTTGAACAGCATTTTTGCCCAAATCGTACCCGGTTGTCACCCGGTGTATCTTAAGTTTGATTGGTTTCCCGTGTAACCGAGTACGGGTACGGGTATTCCTACCGGTACCCGTACCAGGAACCGGGCTATCTTAACGTGCCTAATATCTTCACTGCGCGCGATGAAAATATGATTTTTTCGTCACTGGAAAAAATTCTGGTGTTTCATCAGTATCTATATAATAAAAGCAAATTACGCTAATTACGCCAATTACGCAGCCGCAAATGAAAAATAAATACTGGATAATACATGAACTCGTGGGAAGACGAAATTGTTGTCCGAGCGGTTGAAAAATATTTCACAAGCGAGCGCAGCGTACAAGTTAATTATTGTTCAACACTAGAAGAGATTGTCGCATATCCAAGCGGCCGTGTAAAAAAAAATAACTTTCTAGATCTTTTTATTTCATAAAAATTAGTGGTATACTAGCAGTGAGTAGCAAATCGTTAGGCACGCTACCCCGCCAGTCATATCTCACACATGTGCAATCATTTACATCCATACATGTGTCTAGGTGTTTTTCAAAGAAGGTACCTGCAAAATGCAAGGTAACTTTTTTGCCGAAAATCGGGCAATGCCCGGAATTGGGCTAAGCGGGCGTTTTTCGTTTGATGGGGGAGAATGGTTGTGATGGTGCCAACGAATTCATCATATCGGGTTCTACCTTGCCATATTGTCCTTATCGGACTAGTGCTATTGTTTTGTCGGGAGTAGGGTTAGGGAATTTAGGTTTTAAGGCTAAAAATCTCTGTTGTTTTATTTGATTTCACATCTCTGTTGTTTCCGTGTGTAATCAGAGCTTGTGTAAGGTACTTTATTTTGCATGTAAAGCCTAAAGAGAGTTAGTGATACTGCAGGGGGGGGGTTGGGTGGGGTCAGCAGGGGATATGACAGGAAAGCAGTAAGGGGGGAGGACAGGGATGTGGGGGAATAGGGGGGCCTAATAGGCTTTGGTTTATGTCTGATTAAGGTAATTGGTCTGAAATGCTAAGGCTTAAAACGCTTTGATTTTTTGTGTCAGGTGAAATTTTTATAGGTACGTTTTCTCAGAAGCGCTTATATGTGTGATATCACTTTTATCTATTTGCTACCACTCTGTATACCTCTACATTTTATATCATGAATACTTCTACTTCATCCACTAATGTAAAATATAATAAAAAGGGAATACTGTCAATATAACGATCAAAATGTAAATTTATGCAATTTTGCCTTCTAAAATGCATAGTGAACTGAGATAAAATACATGAGTTTTTTCATGCAGCATATTTAGACAGGAAGGAAATATTCTTTTGTGCCTTTGTTTCCAAAGCGCTTCGCTTGAATTTTGTGGTAGTAAAAGTTTCCGGCTCTTCGCATTACAGTACGCCTCGATCCGTACTTGACAGAAACGACCTTACGACAAAAGCCTGACAGATTACAGTAGGGCGATTGGCATAATGACACAAGATCAAGCAGAACAATATACTGAGATTTTGCCCAAACAGATATATACAATTTTAGCAGAAGTTTTCCAAAAAATATTCCTACTCACCAAAAAAAAATTTGGAGCCAGCGTTTATATTGAAAGATAAAGTGCCGTTTACAGCTTTACAACGAGCGGTTAAGCAACAAGGTCACATATGTGTACTAAAGGAAATAGCACCACAGTACTGTACACAGTGGTTCTATATCTCACATCTTTGAATATTGCCATGCAGAACAACCTCATTTATCTCGCTGCCAGAAACCCCTCAGTGCCAAACTGGCAATAGTTGCTGTTCTTAAGCCAAAGACAAACGTAAATCCTTTTAAAAAAGCTTTGTATGAGGAAAGTCAATGTTTTGTCTTTCTGAAAAAAATGTGTCAGAACTCTCTCTCAAAGTTATAACTGATTCGAGAAGAAGATTTTCTCAAACAATGAATCAGCAGTAAATTTTTTCTTCTGTGTAACGATGCATTATCATTTTTTTTTATCCATTTGTTTTTTTTTTTTGGCTACTGCATATGAAATAATGCAGGAACCAATATGTCAAAGGAAACACGAGTGATTGAGTGAGTGAAGGCGCCAATCAGTGCGTGCCTAATATTTAGCCAATCACAATGCACAATACAATTCGCGCACCGCGAAGAATTATGGGAAATATCTGGAAATAAAAGGGCTTCTGGTTGTAAATCGGCCGAGGATCAACAAATTTACAGCGACCGGCCTATGTTTGGATGACATTCCTAAAGGAAAGACACTAGAGTTCATCAGTTTTGTAACTTTTATATCGATTTATTTTTAAACTCAGAAGAGAATTTGTAAAAGTAATGAAATCGAGGAAAGGCGATAGGTATGGCAAAAAGGTCAGAATAAAGTCAATAAATGCAGTAGCCACATGCATGCAATTCCTGCCTATTTTTTGTTTGCACTATCAGCAAATGAATTATCATCGATTGATGTCGATTAGAGCGGTTTTCAATTCATTGTTGATTGCATTTCCACGATTGGTCGAGAATCAAGCGCTACGCCCTCAATAATTCAAGCCCAATGGTTCCCACATCGGTAGGTACGTGGTGTAAGCATCGTGTATGGCTATGGAGAGCAATGTATGCCATATATTCACTAACGGGGAACCACTATATGATGCTTACACCACGTACCTACCCCCACATCTAGATCTCGCACGCGTTTTCCCGTTTCCCGCACTTGGTGCCGGAGACATATATTTCTTTGATTTCTGATTGGTTCATTGGACTGGGATAGCCTCAAATGATTGCTCATTAACACTTTTAGTGGGAAGCTGCTTCAAAATCTGAAAATACTGTCTACTCCCATTTAACCAAAGCAGTTTTTCTGGAGCAATAATCAATCTTTGCTTTGACCAGCACAACTAGAATTAGCGTTAGCCCTTCGTCATTTGCTCTGACGGCACCTCCGTCTTTTACCTTACGCTGGTACAAATTACTTTATCAACTTGTTTGATTATCCCAATTTCTTGTGTTTCAATTCCCCACCGACGCAGCACCAGTTTCTTTAGAAACTACCCACACATAAATATTAGAGGGGGGCGGCTTATATTAGAGTGGGGCCGCTTAAAAGGGGAGAGCGGATTATTAGAGGTGGGGCAGCTTAATATAATTTGCGACTTATTAGAGGGGACTGCTTACCAGAGTGGCTGGCTTATTGATTTAGCCTAAAGCATCATGTTTGTGTTACAAGAATTGTGTTAGCAAAACTCCAAAAAGACACATTATCATATAAGCTTAGTTAAAGTTACAGCAGACTACCCATAGTTTTCTAACTTATGAATTCACGTTAATTATTTCCTGAATCACTGGTGCAATAATTAAGGACACGAACGGAACTGCTCAGAGACGTGAATAAATCGTAATACTTGATCCACCCAGGGAACTATGCATGATATTTTTCCTTTAGGGTGAGTGTAAATGGATTAAAGTGAGGAGGGGGGAGGTCGCTTTATATATTTCTTCTTCTAGGGAGGGGTGGCTTATTTAAGGGGGTTGGCTTAATATATTTATCCTTTCAGGTGGGGTGGTTTATTAACGGAGGGCGGCTTAGTAGGGACAAAAAGAAACAGATTAACACTATTAACACTATTTTTTTTTATTTTAATTGGAACGCGGGTTGATTTTCTCGTTACATGATTGTTACGTGAGTATAGAGGGAACCCGGCGTTGGGTGTCTCTGTTTCTAATTGATTCAAGGTTTACGTTTTCTAGGTAAGCCTAGAACTCTTCGAAGTGTTGTTAGTCCGCCTTTCTTCTTTTTCTTTGTTTTTGTTTCTTGGTCGTTGCATGGTTCATCCAAGCATGGAACGCCTGAAATCTGAAATAAGAGAAAAAAAGGGATGATCATTGCGAATAGCGACGAACCTAATATATTTGTAATCCGTAATTTTAGTGCGTAACTGTAGTGCTACTAGTTTTGCATTACAAGTGGGTTTTAGCTCTTTCCTCAGTAAACCATGCAGTGTGACTATTCTTTGGTAAACTACTTAACAGTACTTTTTTGTGTCGCTGTTCAGTTTAACTGTGCTGTGTGATTCTACACTTTTCATCTGTGTGACCATTCCTTGGTAAGCTACCGGACAGTGCTGTATTTTGGTAGTGTTTATTGCTCTATACAGTACGGTTCTAGCATGTCCGTCCGTGGATCAAGCAAGCACTGTACTGTGGTCGTGTCAACAAACAAAAAGTTGTACTACCGTGAGATAAGAGGTGAGATGAGGTTTTGAGCGTTAGCCCTTCGTTAGAGCGAGTTGTCAGGGACGGCGGAGCCGGGGGGACTGGGGGGGCTTTAGCCCCCCCACTTTTGAGGAGGATGACCTTTTATTTTGTTTAAGCTACAACTTTATACAAGCCTCGTCGGAAACTTTTCGCGTTTACGTATTTTTAACATTTTCTCAGCGTGTGCTTCCTTCCCACAGACGGGAAGCTTGTGTCAAAAAACCGCAGGTTAGCGTTGGAGACCAGAAGGCTGAGAAATAACCTCCAAAACATTGCTGTAAGCATTAAAAGTACCTTTCATTTTACGCTTTATCCAGGCTAATTATTTCAAGAAGTATGTCGCGGAGAATGTTGTAAATACGATTTCCGAGACTCTAGATTTCAAAATTTTCAGCCCCCCCCACTTAAAAATACGCTCCTCCGTCCCTGGTTGTAGGATTATAGTTTGTATGGAGTTTACATGGGCAATTGGGAGCTTTCCTACCTCCAAGTATATGTGCGGATCTATTTTACAGCACACCAGATCGTTGCGCTGATTGCAGTAGAAATTAGTGCCTAATCGATTCGTTCCCACGACCTTTTCAAAAGCAAATGGACAATTGCCATGTTCGTCTTTCTTAAGACAAGCGAACCAGTCAGTTGTGGCGTGAATACTTTGCGTCCCACAGTGACCAATAACGATGCCTAGACATAACATGAATTAAAATTAATTGAAAAAAGCGATAAGGACCAAAACGTTTGGGTGATGAATTCAGGTGGAACTCGTAATTTTCCCTGGCAACAGTAAAGAGCTGTGATACAAATGAATATATGAAAGACCATATATTTGAACTGCGGAGTAATATGTGATGACATTAATTGATCATCGCAGTTATGCACACAACTTCAGCAGCTGTGAAATTAAAGCCTGAAAAAAAAAAACAAACTCAGGCCTGAACGGGATTCAGGCTTTAATTTCACAGCTGCTTAAGTTGTGTGCATAACTGCGATGATCAATTAATGTCAGTAAAGAGCTGTGTTATGTATTTTTAGTATATACCACACAAGTCCGGAATAGTGCATTTCGCGCGTTCTCATTGGTTTACTTGGAGGTACTATTCACCTCCGAGCAACCGAAGAGAAACAAAACTGCCTCCCGTTTCGGTTTCCGAAAAGGAAATTATTTGAATAAACGCTAGTTATTTAGCTTGTGTGGTATATACTAAAACAATTGCTCACCTCAGTGTCGGTGAAAGTGGTGGATATCTACCTCACCGCTTCGCGGCTCAGGTAAATATCTAACATTGTTACATACCTAGACTTAGCACTGTGATTGGTTGATTCTTGGTCACTTGCCCCTGATCAAATTCAAATGTACCCGACCGGGATATAATTACCCAGTTGTTGCCCACGCGCCAATTGTGTCGTCTTTGTGTGCTTCTTTTTTCTATAGGATTGTTGGGAAAGTCTAAATATATAACAACGTACTTAATGTACGATCCCTCGGGAAACTAGTTAGTTTTGCTGACGTTTCGAGCGTTAGCCCTTCGTCGGAGCTCCGACGAAGGGCTAACGCTCGAAACGTCAGCACTTCCCTTTTACATTACGGTGGTATAACTTACTTAATCAACTCGTTTGATTTACCCATTTTCTTGTGTTTCAACTTCCCACCGACGCAGCACCAGTTTCTTTAGAAACTATCCCCACAAAGTATTCAATAGACTACGACTTACAAATGGAGCTACTGAGCTCGTAAAGTTAACGAGACTTTTGAGAAACGGGCTCTTGGAGCCATTACCACCGAGCAATGAAACTACAACAGATAACATCCTAGGTAACATGCGAACGTTTTGGGTTAAGTTCTACTGAGATGTTTGAACTGTTTTTCTCCTAGGTTTCTATGCTTTCTCTTCTGGAAGGAATTTCGTGGGAAATATGACTTCTAAAAATAGCCGGCATTTTTCACTGTGCCGGGGACTCCGCTCAACACATAGGAACAATTCTGGTTATGGGTCGGCCGGGTCCGACTTTAACATTTATGCTGACTGACAAGCCCATGGCCAGCCTTTAGCTCTTACAAGCGACTGCATGAAAAAATAAAAATTGTGTTTCTGTATCGAGTGTCCATTCGTTCCCTATATATCTCCTTTATCAACGAAAATAAAGCATGTCTGTACTTCGTGTAGTCGTTTTAAGTGTACACACCAATAATTTCCCCTGAGATAAACACCGTAAGTGCCAAACGCAGCATCATCTCAAGTCTGCGTGGTACGTGCTTGTAAAAATCTGGAAGGAAAAAATATTTTCTTTAGATAACGCATACATACATATGGGATGAACTCTACTGGAAAAAGGTTTAGGAACGAAGCATATAAACATTTGTGAATAAATGTAGCGGCATATGCTATAAAAGCAAAGCATACAGACATTTGCTTAACGCCAAATCTGTCAGACACTGGCGAAATTTCGCCAAATCTGTCCGGCATTTGCACCATATTGCCATATCTGCCACTTTGTGTGATTCTATAAAGCTCACTTTTTAAACTTCGCCAAATCTTCCAAGGCTTGTGGCGAAATTTCGGCAAATCTCCCAATTCCTACAAATGTGCCATCGTGTGGGGCTCTACAAAATTCACTCACTGACCTCCACTAGATCTTCCAAAACTCATGGCTAAATTCCATAAAATTTGCCTTTTCTTCAATTTTGGCCAAACCACCATTGAAAATCTGCCATTTTTACTCCGTCCGCTACCAGGCCTTGGGGAAATTTTACCAAATCTACATTTCTTCCATTGGATGATACACAAATCTACTATAGCAGGGGTCCGAAATTTCGCCAAATCTGGCATTCTCTGGCCTTAAGCGAATTTTTGTGAAGTGCCCTTTTTTGAATGTAAAAAACACCGTTAGAAAACTTTTGTTGTTTTAGTTAGAGTTTTAGGCAAAGAGTTCATTTACATACCTTCCAAGGTTCAATCCACTACTTTACCGGCAAAGGCCACAATGCTTTTAACAGTGATGCAAAAACATTTTAATCTTTTTGTTCAGATACAGGTGACTGAAGATAAATATTTTATTTCCTTAAGTAACAATAATTTGTCACAGTGGTAACTTTCAAAACATTTAAATACAAGGTACCCCGTGAAAAGCAGGTTCTCTACCAGTCAAATATTTTTGCGTGTTGGTACCCTTGCTCGCTCGAATGACCCCATCCTATATGCATGTTTCAAGGCAGGTCCCCGACCACTAAAAAATATATGCGTTATTGACCAAGCGTGAGGTCAAAATGGCTGTATGCAGACTTCAAAGCAGGTCCCCGACCACCAAAATATATATGCGTTATTGACCAAGCGTGAGGTCAAAATAGCTGTATGCAGACTTCAAGGCTGGTCCCCGACCACCAAAATATATATGCGTTATTGACCAAGCGTGAGGTCAAAATGGCTGCATACCGGCCAGGTTTTTTTGTTTCGTCGTTTTTGGCTAAGACGTAGTAAAGGTCAATAAAAAGAACAGTAATATTTAGGAATCTCATATCGAAAAACGATTTATTACATGGCTATTTTGTTTTGTTCTGTTTGACAGGACGAAGCGGAAAATCAGTCCAAAGCGGGCGAGAAAAGTTGATTCTTGCTCTCTCTCGGGTAGCAAATCAGAACTCAGGATACGTCTCACTTTGTACGTTTGCGGAACCAGATATATATTAGATTTCTATATCAATTATCCCGGATCTCAACGTTGACGTGCCTTGGATTCACGTTGTGCATAGCAGGTACCGACCGACATTGTAGAGGTTGACCTTCTTGGTACCTTACCCTTGAAGGATCCTATCCTATGAAAGCCTTTTGGGAAATTTAACGCTTGTTCTTGTATCCCAAAACTCGATACGTCTTAACATTACTCCGTTTCATGCTATTTGATGATTAGACAACAGGCTCGAGGTTTTAAATGAACTGAACCTAGAAAAAGAGCGAAGTGGCGCGGATTTATTGCGGCTCCTCTATTCTAAACATTTAGCGGGAATAATCATTTATGCGATAAAATGAAGCAAAGCTCCAGAAGGTGACAGGTTTTATGTTTACTTTACGTTGATGTCTCTGATGATTGTCTCCACAGTGCGACTGCAAAACGACAACATTAATTGTCTCGGACAAGTTCTGAGACAAAATTGTCTGCGACATCTTCAGACATTTCAAATATTTGTCTCAAGTGCGACCCCAACCTTACTGAATTTTGTGAAAGATGTATTTTTTTTCAGTATTTTCACGGGCAAACGTGATTGGAGAAAGGAAATCCGAGCTCTCCCAATAAGAGTACGAATCTACGACTTTTCGATTATTGCTTGAGTTTTTTCTGAAAAGATTTTGCTAGGTCAGTTCTCTTTAACGTTATGCCTAGAAAACAATGTATTGAAACCTTGTTCTTGTAGTAGCAGCTTTATGTAAACAGTTCATTTACTTACCTTCAATGATTCGATCTCCCACCGTCACTGAAGCTAAAATATTGAAACCTTCTTCAACTAATTACAGGTTAATGGTGATAAATATTATATTTTCTCTAGTATCGATGATTTGTCGAACGGTAGCTTTTTACTTGAAAATATTTCGAACGCATGGTACCCGCAAACAACAGTTACTGTTATTGAACTCTTTTTGCCTGTCGGTACCTCATTCGCTTGAGTGATCCTATCGTATGTTAAATTTATGCAAAATTCAAGGTATGTCCCCAACCGGGTTTGAAACTTTTGCCTTTATCTCTGTGCTTATCCTGGAACTTGACTTGCCTTAGATTTACGTTGTGTAAAGCTGATACGTTTTAGTACTGTTAATTTTTTTGGGAAATTTAAGGTGTGTCTTCAGATACGCAGTTTACGCAGATACGCAAATTTTCGATGCCCAATTAATTACTTTTGTTGTTTACGTTTGATTGAAAAAATCTGAAAGAAAATTGGAGATGGCTGCGGAGATTTTGAAACTTGAATCCAAAGAAGAAATTTTGCATTCGATTACTTTGAAATTAAGAACGGTTTGCTTTGTAAATGATTCAAAGTCTCGCCGTCGTGAACGTTTATTGAACCGTAATGAATCCGGAAACAAAATGAAGTTTTCTTTATTGTAAACCTACAATCCTGGCCAAAAGATTTGGGACAATCCCGTCTTGTTACATAAGTTCAACAAAAATTATAAATAAGACGGTATTTTCCGTTTCCCCTCCTTTCAATGTTGGTATTTTCATGTAGTGCTTGTCCAACGATTCCAGGTATCAATATTGGTTGTTGGGAGGGGTGAAGGCACAGTAAGACAAAAGAACAGGTTAATTAAGCTGTCATGTGTTTGGTCATATTCCCAGTATTTTGTGAAGTGAGCCAAGGACGTTTGGCAGGATTGTAGCGTCTGTGCTATGAAAGAGATGACAACGTGATATAAGAAGAGGTTCTTTCTCCAAGAATCGTATAAAAAAGGCTTCCCATGATAAAACCACCTATCTTGAGTCCACCCGGGTTTTCGAAGGAACTTAATGACTCACAGACTGGAGATTAGATAGGGTATCGTGCGTAAGGACGACTTAGTTTGAGAATTGATGTCTTAGCTAACTTCGTTAAAGTAAATAAAAATAACTGTTATAAGCAAAGGCATCGTTTATCATCTTCATATACTCTCTCTTTATTATTATATAGCTGCCACATCTTAAAGTATTAACGCACAGTTATCTTACATTGTTGTGTTCAACTATAGAACTGTGGATAACGAAACTTCCTTAAGGACCTACAAGGAGAAAAAGAAATCGTTTACACTTATGCTTCTAACAGATACTCATGGAAGAAGTCTTATTGATTTTTAGATGTATACTCTGTGACTGGGCCCAAAAGTCTTTTCCGTATTTTTCCTCTGTTGTTCTTCTCTCCTTTAATTTTTATCACTTGGTCTTTGCACGGTTCGTCCAAACATGGAACGCCAGAAACCTTAAACGGGAAATAATTAATACAAGATTATTAATTTGCTTCATTGTGACACGGAGCTATTTCAAGAAATAAAGTATGACCACGCTTTGGCGTTCAACGGAAAAGTTGCGTACTGTGGTACTATTTGTTTTTCGTTACAGTGTGGCCTAATAATAATAATAGTAATAACACAAAAATAATAATACTAATGATAATAAAAATAATGATTTTAATAATAACAATAATGATAATAATAATAATAATAATAATGATGATGATAATGATAGTAATGATTTTAATAATAATAATAATAATAATAATAATAATAGTAATAATAATAACGGTTTGGTAACAGGGTTTCCACAGAGAGGCTATTCATTTGTTTCAACAAGAGAAAGTGGGAATGGTTTGAACAGAAAAAAAAGTTGGAATAGCCTAAGTATGTTAAAATATTTCAGACTACATAGCAATAACAATAGGAATTTGTAAACCTCAACTCTGAATAGTACTGTACTGTATTACTGACTGTTTTGCCTTATAACGTGCGTTAAACGTTAAGCTTTTTCATATTTTGGTCATTAATCAGACAACTAAGCTAAAGTACTGGCAGTAATCTAACGTGGTGCAGTTTGTCTCTGTGTTTACCTAGGCTCCGGCTAACTCGGCAATCTTCTTAATTGGTTGTGGCCATCATACGTCGAAATGCTACGGAACAATTTTATACTGTTATGCCCCTCGTTTTGGTTCAAACTGTTTTCTTTGGGTAACCATTCTTTCGAAAGCCACTGAACAATACCGTTCTGCGATAATGGTGGTTTTTAATACAGATTGGTTCAATTTTTTTTTCATTTGTTGACGAGACCATCGAGTATAACAATTCCGCCTTTGAAGAGCTACTTAACAGTACCACATTGTCACATAGTGGACATAGCCACGCCTTACAAATGATACACACTGAAAACTCTTTTTACTTTTGTGCTGATCGAAAGTTGATGGAAAGTTGATAGAAAGTGCAATACTGTGATACCGGTTGATTTAGCGAACACTACATTGTGTTGCCAACGTCTTGCCGCCCGGTTAGCTCAGTTTGGTAGAGCGCCGGCCTGTCGAGCGGGAGGTCGTGAGTTCAAACCTCGGCCGGACCAACACTCAAGGTCTTAAAATAACTGAGGAGAATGTGCTGCCCTTGTTATGACATCTGTAAATGGTTAGACATTCTAGTCTTCGCTGATAAGGACGAAAAACCGTAGGCCCTGTATCACAGCAGTGTTCTTGTGGGACGTTAAAAATCCCACAACAGTCGTTCTAAAAGAGTAGCGGACGTAGACCTCGGTGTGTGGTCGGCCTTTGTAAAGTCTGATTGTAATTAATTAATTAATTGATAGAAAAATTAATTGTAAACGCATTAAGGCAATGCATAATGCGTTCTAAAAACTTTAATTATTATTATTATCTTTTTTTCGTGGGTAGAAACATGCTATGTATAATTCTGTTGGAAAGCCAGGATCTTTGTCAAAATACCTGGGACAGATGGACAGAATTTGCTGTTTTCTTATTGATTTTCTGGATGCGCAACCCCCACCCTCAATAAATGTTGAGAACTATTTACAAACGTAAGATCATAATGAGAAAGAGTAGCACGATGTGTTGTATCGGTGACCTCATCATTGTGAGGGACGAAACCTAGATGGGGTAATAGCAAGAGAAAATGAGGTAAGAGATCGCACCTTCCATATTGGGTTCTCTTACTATGATAAGAGGACAGAATCTATTTTTAGATCCGGAAACTTAACTGACCAATGGCTGATGTCCTTCTCATCACGTGGTTGTAATTTCAATACGCCATGGGGATCTTGTTTCGTTTGACCTCGACTTTTCAATTGCGGTATTGGGAAACCACGCAGCCATGACACGATATATAAATAGATTCCGCGCTAAAAATAGATTCTCTCCCCTTATCATATCAGACGGGGCTATGCTCTCTTTCCTCATTTTCCCTTGGTGATAGCCATTGATGTTGAAGAGGAAAACAGTGCCAATCACTCCAGCATTTTTGGCAACTATTGTAGTTAACAGTGATGTACTCTATTAAGTTGACTTTGCTTCAGGAAACAGTTTTAAGTAGTAACTGATGTTCATTGACCCCTATGCTTCCAGAAGTGATAAACCTGAAACTTGGCTTGACAAAATATAATTAATAATACATTGAAAACCAAAACAATAGTGAGTTTAAAGAAATGATCCACTCAAAGGTAATTAATTGATCTAACAGCAAATTCTCCAAACTGACTCGTAATACAATGAATGGCCCGGAGTTGGAAGAATTGCTACTCTTGGAAGTGAAAGGTTGAATAAGGCAAAACGTTTAGGAAACAACTCGATTTTTCGATAGTATTTTATTTTGAATAAAGTTTGGTACAGCTTACCTCTAAAGTAAACGTTTGGTCCATCTGGCAGCACACCAGATCTGAGTCGCCACCACAAAACTGGGGATCATTGTTATAGAGGTTACTGCCCGGTGTATTGGTGACCTTTTTATAACCAAATGGACAATTTCCTTGAGTGTCGCGTTTAAAACAGGCAAACAAGTCACTATTCCCTTTAATGCTGCTCAGTCCACAATGAGTATTCACTTCTCCTGTCAGTGAAGATAAGCGCGAGTTAAACTCTCTTTTTATTAGATAGATAGATGGATAGATAGATGGCTAGATAGATAGATAGAAGATGGATAGTTAGATAAGTAGATAGATAGACAGACAGACAGATAGGTAGATGGATAGATAGATAGATAGATAGATAGATAGATAGATAGATGGATAGATAGATGGCTAGATAGATAGATAGAAGATGGATAGTTAGATAAGTAGATAGATAGACAGACAGACAGATAGGTAGATGGATAGATAGATAGATAGATAGATAGGTAAGTAAATAGATAGATAGATTGATTGATAGATAAAAAGAAGGAAAGATAGATAAATCTAGATAATAGATAGATAGATAGATCAGATAGATGAATAGACAGTGAAGAGAGTTAGTTAGACCCTTATTTAGTATGAAGCCGCTGTGTAATACATTTACTACACGGAAACATTTAATAAATCCCTCAAACACTAGCGCCTAGCTACCTACCGAAAATTACCAAGGAGATAAAGGCGGTAAGCGTCAAACGAAGCAACATCTTTTCGTGTCTTTGTCTGGACTGGTATCTGATAGACAACAAAACAGAAATTTCTTTTTAGACAAAACTCTTTTGCCTAATAGTTTTTTATAACTTTTTTAATCCGAGGATCTTAGTAATAATTCCCCTAGGCGAGTTGATGCGCTTCCTTACAGTTTTGTCTGGAGAACTGATATGAAAATTCAAACTGATTTCCATCGATGGAGAAACTAAGGTTGCCTGGAGAACTTTTAACTTTGCGTGGTTCTTTTCCTTTTGAAATACCTCTCTGTGGGAAAACAAGAAAGCTATACCTTTAGTTTATACAAAGATATTGAAGTCCCTTCAAGTAGAAGTAAGCTAGCAAAACATAATTAACCCGGAGGAGAAAATGAATGCGCATTAGGTTGGGTTAGACCTCAAAGACCTTCACTGAATAAAAAACAGTCTTCTATTTATTCCGATAACGTGCATGTTAATACTCTTTGCAAACTGTAACAGTGCGACTTCAGGCATTTGCTCAGTCCCTCAACCCCTCAACTATAACTTATCACAAATCAGGCAAAACACCCAAAGAGGTTCATTGAGAAACAATTTTGCGCAGACTGATTGAAGAACAGGGAATTATCTTTTCAAAGGATACATATATTATAAAACAGCTTGGGCTACATAAAAAGGTTAGCTTTAAGTTCTGACAATTTGAAGCGAAAGTCTAATTGGATTAAGCTGTTTTTTCTTTAAAAAAAGCAAACTTAAGATTGAAATGGGCAACAGTAAAAAACTTTACACGACACTTAAGACTTCCAAAATCGATCAGTTAAGCGGATTACTCCACGCGCACGCAAGAAGTGCACGTTCGCCTATTGATATAGGCTGTATATCATGAAAGGATAGAAAGCTTTAAGTTGTGACAATTTGAAACAAGCCTAATATAACTAACCCAATTTTAACAGCAAAAGTAAGGTTTGAATGGGTGACACGTAGAACAGATAAGCTTGTAATCTGTTACAGGACACCTTTGGAAGCTCCCAAAATCGGTTGATAAAGTAATCAATAATCTTTTAAACTTACCTGGCAAAACGTTCAGCTAACCACGGCTTTGACAAAGGCCATTCTTTTATTGAAAAATTAATGTTAGATCATTTAACAGTCTTCACGTTTCAAGTGACTGAATGTAAATATTTTATTTTCTTCGGTTGTCAAACGTTTCTCGAGGATAGCTTGTGGAAGGCAGGTACCATGCAGTGATGGTTGGTTTCAGTTGGTGCCTCACCTGTTCAACTGATCGCGACTTCCCACGTGCATGAGATTATGTCTAACAACAAGCCCGTAGTCACGACCGTCCCTAATTTCTCCTAACAGGCTTTTACCCGCAGCACAGTAGCAGATACTGCTATTTTTAACTCCTGTTTCGCGACAATAAACAAAACAATGCCATCCGCAACCAATCAAACTGCGAAAATAACATTCTAATTAAGTATGTAAGCTTGGGTTAGTTCAAGCGAGATTTCCAGGTTTCTATGCCTTCTTGTCTGGAAGAGAGTTTCACAGGAAAAAAAGAGTTCTAAAAATAATTTCATTTGCCATATACTGTGTTGAGGACCCATCACCTAGAAACGCTCCAGGTAATATGCTCCTGGTAGAACTCTTTAAGATCTGTACCAGTCATTTTGTTTCTTGGAGTTTCGGTAGTATGCTGATTAGTATGTTGCTTTTAACAAAAGGTGGTCCGCAGTCTAAGCCCTAGTAATGGCGATCTTTTTGTTTTCTGGCTCAATAAACATTTCTATACCGCACTGTCTGTCTTTACATACAATGTAGACGTATAACCTATTATCGCAAAAATATGGAGAGATCGCCTCTGCGATAGATTAGCCACCAGTACGGAAGGGAGAAACAATACTACTGGGGGCTTGTAAAATAACGAAGATTGTGTATAAAGAGACCTGGACTGGTGAATGGGTGAAAGATTATTTTTTCAGCATGTTACAGGCAAACGTGGAAAACGAAACTCTGATCCGAGTTCCTCCAATAAGGGTCGCACCTGCCACCTCTAGATTATTAGTTCGGACGCTCTACTACTGAGCTACAGGAGACTCGTGGGAACAGGGTCGAACCGACGAACTTCCGATTACTAGTTCGGACGCTCTACCACTGAGCTATAGAAGACCTAGTTGGAGCAAGGCCATTAAACTAGTTCCATGAGACAAACATCCTGCATACTGTTGGGATTTGAACATCAGTGAATTGGGATTTGAATATCAGTAAGACCTGGGGAAAATTTGAAGACTTTCCGTGCAAAAAAGAAATACTTCAGAAAAAGCTTCATTAAACAAAAGCTGTTGTACGTAGCTAGTGAATAAAATCACAGAAGCATAAAATAGTATTTTGGTATTTATCGTTGCTTTGGCGGCAATATTATCAATTTCTTTCCTCTGTGCGAAACCGGAAATCTTGAGAACTTACGAAAAAAATTTTTTTTAATGATTCAATAATCAAAATATTGTGTTCCTAGTTCCTATTGTCGATACTCAGTTAACCGTTTCCTCACAGCGTGTTGTATAACAGGCTGTGAAAAAAATTACCCATTAACAATTAATTGAAAAAAAAAGAGAAAAGAAAAATAAAGTTAGAGTCCTGCTGACTTCTCATCTGAGGAGAGTTTTCTGGTTGTGGATGCGAAATTCAATGTAATTTCCTTTGGAGTTGAGAAGTTGCGTTGGCCAACAAAAAAGAAGAAAAACTTTAGCCTGTTTCGCTTGCCTCAACAAATATTAAAACATGAAAAAAGCAACACTTTTCTAGCTTTAACTGAACACATAAGGAGCGTTCCTTTGTCTTCGTCTGGATTGGATTTGTGTTCAGAGATCACTCAGATCATGATGCATCAAAGGTCCCGCTAAATCCTAGTCCAGATTGGATTCATCGGTTCCCTTGATGCTTCAGGATTTGAGTAACCTTGGATCATTAATGTAAATGTGAATCACACCAAAATACGCACATATTGATCTAAGCGATGGTCATGAATCTGTCCAGTCGACCGTGCCTTCACAGCATGTTGTACAACGAGTTACGCAAAAATGTTCCATTAAAAATTAATGATAGCAAAAAAAAAGAAATAGACCTCTGTTGTCTTCTCACTTGAACAAGGTTTTCAGCGTGTGGATGTGAATGTAATTCCTTGGAGTTTTAAAAGAAGTTACATCGGTTCGCACGCCTGCTTCTCCCAATCTAACAAAAAGAAAAAAAGTGTAAAACAAGAAAAGGTAGGAAATACATGTACATTTTTCGAGTTTTACTAAACTCTTTGACCTGAGCTAGGGTCGCTAATCCCTCCTTACATTTTAAAAATCGAAGCTTTTAAAGAGCTCTGTTTAAATCTAGGGGGTTTGTTTTAGTTGATTGACCATGCCCTATTAACTAGAATTGTAAGGATAGTTTCTAAAGAAACTGGTGCTGCGTCGGTGGGGAATTGAAGCACAAAACGTCGGGATAATCAAACGAGTTGATTAAGTAAGTTATACCACCGTAAGGTAAAAGGGAGGTGCCAACGTCTCGAGCATTAGCCCTTCGCCATTCGCTCCGACGAAGGGCTGACGTTCGAAACGTCAGCACCTCCCTCTTACATCGTACTTTATCAATTCGTTTGATTATTCCAACTCCCTATTAATTAGAATAGGGCTTCACTTTTCCGAACAAAAAATGGTATATATAACATACCCGTTTCCGAGTTTTAACAGAACACCTAACTTCAATGTAAGCTAGGTTCGCGAACCCATTCAAACGTTTGAATTTAGTAACTTCTAAGGGCAAAGAACAAACTAAAGGTTTTTGTTCAGTTAATAATTAAGGCAATTTGAGAGAGGGGCTTCACTTCACTTCTTACAAAACAAAACTAATAAAAAATCAGGAAATACACGCCTGTCACGGTTCTAAGCAAGACTCGTATAGTTTTCAGGAATGAACCTTTTAATTTAAGCTGGGACTGGGACCCTGTAGATATATTTTTGAATACGTGTAAAATACCTTTTTTCAGTTGAGCACACAGAGCCTTCTAAAGAGGCAGTTAACTCGACCCTAAAAGAAAACCTAAAAAGGGAAGAGAATAGACACCTGTTTTCCGTGTTATTAAAGTTAACACTTTGATCATACAGTTTTGAAAAAAAAAAACGTTTAGGGACAACGTATAAATCAAAGGTGTTGACCATAAGGCCCTTTCACACTTCCAGTTCCACAAACGTTCTAAAGATCAAAATGTTTTGTCCCTTTTCAACAAGTTTTGTTATATACTAAAGGACCAAGAAACCTTTTGCAGTTACTATGAAATGATTAGAATGCTTTCATGAGTTTGCTTTATGCCAGTTTACTGGAACACACATGAACAAGGGTGCCACTGACAGAAGCAGAATTCCTGACTTGGTTCTCCGACAATGTTATCATTTTGCAGATCTTTCTTTGAACTCAAATGATGACAACATCCATGAGATGTTGGGCACCAGTTTTGTTCTTACTTGGAGGATTGTGGGGGTTTCCAAGTAAAGGTGATTCTACATTAAAAGTTTCGAAAAGCGTTAGAATTAATTATTTCTTAAATATTACATTGTTTGATCAGGTTTGATCCTCATACGAAAACGTACAGCAGGAACCACAAAAAGAAACAATACCACGGTACAGGACTGTCCAGTAGTGGTAGCTTCATCCGTAAATGAGAAAAGTAAAGCCGCACCGTACAGTTAAACAAACAGTACCACATAACAGTAATGTTCAGTAGCTTTCCAAAGAATGGTTACTCTGCATGGTTTGATACATATAGATTAAAAAGGTGGAAGCAAACTTTATAGTAAAACAAACAGGACCACAGTACAGCACTGTTCAGTAGCTTTCCAAAGAATGGCGACACTGCATGGTTTGATCCACAGATGAAAACATTACTTAGAACCATACTGTATGGTAAAACAAACAGTGTCAACGAACAGTACTGTTCAGTAGCTTTCCATAAAACTGTCACACTGGGCTTGGAGATAAAAGATTTTAGTTTTAGAGCCACGCTGCACAGTGCTACAGTTCAAAACTGTTCAGTAGCTTTCCAAAGAATGGCCACAGCGCTGTTTGATCGGCGTAATTGTTATGAAGAAGTTAGAACCACAGTGTATGGAAAAACAAACAGTGAAGTAAAAGTACTGCTTATTAGCTTTCCGAGGGATTGTCAGGCACTGCAGAGTTTGATCCACAGATGAATAAGTTACAACCACCCTTCATATTGGAGCAAGAGGTCAAGTTTAGTGTTACTTTTGGGTTATTTTGGTGCCTTAAATGTTCTTGATATTTATTCTTACTTTTCTGTTGACCTTCACAGGGGAAGCCTCAGAAAACTTGTTCAGCAGTGATACTATCCTTCTAGCTCTTCCCGAGAGATCCACTGCCAAATATTCATGGCTTAGTTGCTTCAACGAAGAATGTAGCCTCTCCAAACGCCAGTCGCATGAGAATTTCTACACTCACAGCCGAAAAGTGTTTAAAATCTATGCCAAGGGACGCTCCTCAATAAATGATCCTATCCGTTATGGCGACGAGGTGGCCCTGTTCCATAAAGAAAGCAGCGAAGGAATCGGTTATTGGTTGAGCTGTGAGGAAGGTAAAAAAGACTGTGACTTGGGAACGTGTCCTGGTTTGCCGCATTTCCAACACTGGATGTGGAACTCAACCTCATGTTACGAAAACAGGTTTATAATTGGCCGTATTGACCTCAGCAGCGTGGATGTCAAGAATCCCGTGCAGGCAGGCGACGAGATATCCTTAATGAAAATTTCAAACAGGAATTCACCTCACGAATATTTTTCAATCATCAATGAAACAAAGAACTATTCTAGTTTGGACAAAGAAGACGCCAGGAATCTTGGATTCTCAATTCTTCGCAGTGCTACTAATAGGTGGATCATAAAGAAAGGTAAAATTGACAAAATCAAATTAAGTAAAACATCTTCATTCATTGATGTGTTCAAGGAAGCTCTATAACATATTCAAGTAAGTTTAATTTCGAATTAACGTAGCTAACGTTCAATGTCTTATGAAAGGTTATTGTTATTATTATTATGAACTTTATTTGAGTGTCAACTGTATCTAGCACTGACGTACTAATTGGGGACACTGTTAAGCACAAATTAAATCAAATCAAATCATATTCTGGTTTTTGTGGAGAGGGGAAAACCGGAGTACCCGGAGAAAAGCCTCTCGGAGCAGAGTAGAGAACCAACAAACTTAGCCCACATATGACGCCGGGACCGGGTATCGAACCCGGGCCACATTGGTGGAAGGCGAGTGCTCTCTCCACTGCGCCAACCCTGCTCCCAAAAAATTAAGGCTGGAACAGGATTCTAACCCATGACCTTGCGATACCAGTACAACGTTCTAAACAACTGAGCTATCAAGCCAACTAAAGACGCAGTCCGCTCTCCCCGGCGGGGAATCGAACCTCGGTTTCCCGCGTGACAGGCGGGGATACTCACCACTATTCTACCGTAATAACACGTGTGTAATAATAAATAATAATAATAGTGTCAACTGTACTAAGTCTAGTACTGACGTACTAATTGGGGACACTGTAAAGCACAAATCAAATCAAATCAAATGTTGGTTTTTGTGGAGATGGGAAAACCGGAGTACCCGGAGAAAAACCTCTCGGAGCAGAGCAGAGAACCAACAAACTCAGTCCACATATGACGCCGGGGCCGGGAATCGAACCCGGGACACATTGGTGGAAGGCGAGCGCTCTCACCACTGCGCCAACGCTGAAATTCTTCCTCAATTCCTCGGTAAAGACAGACTGATTAGAAGTGCACTTAACTCAAAAAGGCCAGCGTCTAAGGGCTGGTAAATATATTTTGGCCTGATTCATCCTAGTAATGACGCTTTGCCTTTTCTTCACAAGTGCAGCTGATATATCTTTAACGGCAACCAGTCTAAGAACAGGAGAGTTATCCCCGTCAATTCTTCTTCCCTTCGCTGTTGCAGATAACGTGTGGTTGAATTTGCATTTCTTCTTGGCTTAACAGAGTCAATTCCTACCCTATTCTTATGAGGAACAACCACAACTAGTCACAACTACAACAAAAGTAACACCTCTTTGTATAAACTACACGCTGAAATACACAAAGATTTGAAATAACATTAAAGTAACACATACGCAGGGTATAGCGCGGTCTAAAAGTAGCTATAAAAGCTAATCGAGCTAGAAATCAGATTAATCCGTTATTTAAAGTAGCCAGGTGAGGCGCAAGATTACAATTAATAGAGATGCACAGAGAAACAAAAATATTAGACGTTACAACATTTAGCATAAGAAGGGGGAACATAAGGGAAAACTAGTTTGAAATTGGAAGAGTGCTTATGATTCAACGCTTGAAATTGTTAACGGTGACTTTTTTTAGCTGATTTATTGATATTATTGCTCCTATGTAGCAAATCCTGAATTTACAATGGAAGTATGAGATTATATTATTCTGTAGAAAGCGTCCGCGAGTGAACAGATCTGTGCCAGTAGGCTCGCTTTCCGCCGCTCTCTCGTGTCTGGTCTGTTTCCCTCCCTCAGGCTCCTTTCCCGAACAGCGGCTGATAATCGAGCCCTCTGTGCCAGCAGTTCCTTATTTTCTTCAAAGCTTCTTTTGAAGACCGGCCCCAAACAAATGGCTCACTGTAGGGGAGCCAAACACTTTGTCCATAATTTACTGACAAATGACAAATCCCTCTGGCTTGAACAGGTTAATTCAACTTTGTACAGACGGCGTGAACTTACTGAATCGGACAATAACCTGTCGAAACTATCGAAAACAAAACGAATACCGTAGTTGTAAGCGGCAAAGGCAAAAAAGGACGAAAGAAAATTAGACACTTACGCCTGTCCGGGCACGGAAGCACGTGCCAAAAAGACTGGGTGCTACACTTTGTCTTGACGTAATGGATGATTTGCCAGTAATCGGAACCCGTTTTATGCTCATTGGATTCTGGGATCGCCAGGGGGCAAACATTGCAAGTCGATAGAAGAAAATGTATTGCCAAAAATTATTTCCACGTCGAAGAAAACAATTTTGGAGAGAGATCACACTTTTTCACCTCTGTTTTATCGGATATGGGTTTGAGCAATGTAGATAAGTGGAAAGTGTAAGTTTTCGTGTGAATAACCGTGAAATATGATAAACTTCCTGGCTTGCTTCAGGTTTATTGTGAGATTGACGTCACATTTTCTCCTAGCGACTTGCAATGTTTGCCCCCGGGCGATCCCAGAATCCACTGAGTATAACACGGGATCTGATTATTGGCAAACCATCCATTAGACAAAACTGTCACGCTCTTTGTGACCAAAATGTAACGCGGTACTCAGGTACCGCTACACTCATCCTTCCTCACTTGTGAGGCTCAACCATTAGCTCACGGACAATATGTTGGTGTTGTAACTCTGTTGCGGAAATAGTATATCATACAACATGTATTTGTTTCTGTCTGTCATCTCTTCGTGACCCATATTGATCTTATATACTATCCCATGTTGTAGATATGATCGAGAAATGTGGTGATCTCAGTTACGACGCCCGATACAAAGTATGTGACCAATGTGGTTCCCGACGATACTTGCGTCCCAAAGACGAGTTATGGCAATGCTGTGATGGTAAAGAACCCTACAATCCAACCAAGTCAGTTTGTTGTGAGGATTCACTGACTGATCTGTCAAGTGTTGGAAGAGATGCTAATGAAGCGAGATGTTGCGGCGTTGTTGGATATTTTCCAGACTTACAAATGTGCTGCCAAGGTTGGAGACTGCTCCATCTCGCAGTGATCATTATGTTTATTTTCAATATAAATAGGTATACAACGTAAGCGGGGAAAACTAAACGGTTGTGCCCTAGAAGATGAAGGACAACCAGGATAGTAGCCAGACTATAAATCAGTATTAAATTGCTTTAGCAGAACATCTTAACATTCTGCAAAATGCATAAACCTGTATAATCTCGTGCTTCAAGGCGAGCAAATTGTATGGAATTTCTTCTATCCCTGTCTTTCAGTAGACACACGTTTGCACTGTCCACCTACTGCTTATTAAATAAAGAAGCAATCCTAGTCAAGCTCGAGAGCTATTTTCAGAATTGTCTTGAACGCCAGCTGGAACTGAAATTTTTCAAAATCTTAACCTGTTAGTAGAGGAAGGGAAAACTTGCGGACAAGAGCCGAGAATCAACAGCAAACTCATTAGGGGATTACGGTTAATTCGCCAATATGCACTGGTTATGATAAAAACCGAAGCCGGAGCACGTCATTGCGGCATCCCTGCTTCCTTGATATGCAATAACGTTTTATTTCTTCTCGTAAGGTCGAGTCCACCACCTTCCTGGACAAGACACAGAGGCTGATGATAGTACTGTCCAGTGCTGTGGAAACAAGCCTTACCTAACGACTCGCAATGCTTGTAACAGTGACATCCTTACGCCCTTGGCTACCCCTGAAAAGGACGCGAAAGCCTCGTTGGTTTGCAAAAGCAATGATCTAAAGTGTTACAACGATGGAATGCGTAGAGGCAAGCAGCGTAAGTGTGTTTTGTATCAAGATTACACTCTCCACATCAGGTATGCAGGAAACCAATGTAGAATCCTTCACCAGTTAAGGTTTAAAATAAACACCATCTAATGTGGTTTTTCTTGCTTGTTTCAAACAAAGCTGTAAACTGTGGCATGTGCTATTGTTTACTCAAGACGTCAGTAGGCTCTGAACTCTGAGCCCAAACATTGCAATTGTAAAATTTCACAAGTTTCTTGATTCCTTCTGATAATCGGTTTCCTATTTGCGTTTCCCTGACAATGTCATCTGTCATTGCTCTGTCCCATTGTAACTGGAACATGCTCTTGCCCGACAAGCCACTTTGGCAAACGACCTTGAGCAAAGCTAATGATACACCTATGAGCAGACAGGGGTGTCTTAAGTGTGGCTGGAGAAACATAACTTTGAAATCATGAGAAACAGATTTCAAGCCCCCACCGTCGACCACGTTGGTATTGGTTACCACCTGGTTTTTTTCCTGGAATTCTTAACTTTGTTAAGTTTCATTGAATTACTAGCTTCACTAATTTGCTCGGCCCCAATAGCCTTAATGCTAGAACTACGTCCAAGGGTGAATAGAGACCTGTTTATCTAAGGTGCCGTAATAACTTAAACTGGCGCTGAACTGTAGTTCTCTTTGATTTACCCTAATTAGGTCAATGCCAGTTTAAAAATAACACCTATATGTCTGGAGAACGCTTCTCGGATCCCTCACTCCCATCCTCCTGCCGTAGTTGTGAATGCCGGAGTGGAACCATTGTTTGCGATACCGTATCGTCGTGTCCGGCATTTTTGCCATATGGATGTGTCTTCTACCCAGCTGACGGAGAGTGCTGTCCTGTTTTTGAATGTCTGGATAAATTTCGTAAGTTAGGCAGTTTAACACGTTTCTGACTATGATTTTTTTAAAAGGCGAAACCCGATGGCATGACATAGACATTTTAGACAATTTAGCGTGATCATTATGTATTGGAGGATCTGAAAGGTTCTGTGGGGGAGTTTCACATGGCACTCATCCCAAGTTATAAAGAGAGCCTTGTTCTTCCAACGGAGCAATGAAGACAGACGCTTTATTGGCCAAGCTGAGGTTAAGATGGATTAATATTGGCCAAAAGGTTTTGTGATTTTATTGATCGAGACGAGGTTGAAGTCAATAAAAACGAGGGAAAAAAAGAACAAGGGTAATATGCAGCCATCCTGACCGAACAAGCTCGTCAATAAAGGAATTATTGCACGGCTAGAACATTACACCAACTTGATAGAAATGACTTCCCAAATCAGAATTCAATATCACCTCATCTTACCCGTTCGAGGAACCAGCCATATAATAAGAAAATTTATCAAATGTACCTGCAGCGGTAGGAATTCCCCAGTCAGACCCCAAAGCGAGCTATCAACGTCTCTTTTCCAATCCATCATCGTAACATCCAATAGCTTCATTAAAATGGAAATATTAAATGAATTTCCTTTGTATTTTTTCTTAGGCGATAATAATTATCAGCTCCTCCTGACCAGAAGGTCCCACGTTTCAGTCAAGACAACCATTCCTGAACTAGAGGCCATGACCATCACAGTTTGGATGAGAACAGAACAAGACAGCGGTGGGACTCTTCTGTCCTATGCTACCGAAAAGCTACCAAACGAGCTAGTAATCACCACGCATCCAAACTTCAGGTTGACATTCAAAGGCTCTACAGGTGATGAAGTAAACACACATTTGAACAACGGCGTTTGGCATTTTGTGTGCATCAAGTGGACGTCCTCTTCTGGAACATGGATGCTCTTTATTGATGATACTTCACGGGCGTTCGCTACGATTACAGTTGGTCCGAAAACCAGGTTCAAAGGACATGGTTCCCTTGTGCTTGGCAAACGGCAGAGTTCAGAAGGAACCCCAACCAGCGAAGACGTTTTTGTGGGATCAATTGCTTATTTCAACGTGTGGAACAATCAAATAGACTCTGTTGAACAAGTCAAAACTGATTGTCTTGGAGACTTTGAAGGCAACGTGATTCGCTGGTCTGTGGATACACTTGATACTCACCATAGTGCATCTTTCATGAAATCAGACCAATGCGCAGGTCAGTTACAGACCTGAGGGGAAAGCCTAAAAAGAACGGCTGGGGAATATGCACTAGTTTTCTCATAAACCTTACCCTCCTCCAAACCATTGTATGCCATGTTTTTTATCTTATTTAAACCAAAAGTTCCACTCTGTTTCTACGAACGACAACTAAAACTGCTCGATCTTCGTTTCATGATTTCGCACATTTTGAAAACTTTCATGCTTGAAATGCTTTAACGAAGACTGGTTCGTGTGCTAAACCTGGGAGAAGTCTTACCCCTGCTTATTCTAGACCAAACGGCTAAAATCGAGAACGGACCGTTTGCAGACTAAAATGGGCCATAAAACAATGTACTTTTGGGGCCGCAAAACATAAGTCTTTACCCACTGGAGATTATAACTTGATACGGCTCGTCCAACGTATGACATTCCACCATCATGCATGTTTCACTTCCTCTTGTATCTAGAATAGCTTCGATCATGAAAGTTCTCTGCTGGCCTTAATTGATTCAATACCTTCTTAACTGATTTAATACCTTCTGGGTTCTTTTAAAGACTTCTTAGTGTTTTTACAATCCTTAATCCATAATGATTTAGTAAGTGTAAACAGACCAGGGAAATTGGCTGTATATTAACATAACGTAAGAACCGAAGGGTTCCTACTACAAATTTCTTTTTAATGTCACTTCGTGTCCGATATTTCCAGGAGACGTAGCGCAGGAGGAGACGAACGGACTAGTTACACAAGAATTTATTTGGGAAGTACCGGGTACTGAACTTGAAAGTTTGAACGGTGACGACTGCAGCCAAAGCGGCAACTACAGAATACATGGCGCAGAGCATTCTTTTCAACTCAAGGTGTGTTCATCTGCGACCGCTGGTTCCCTTGGAAATCTCCATTTCTCAGTTTTACGTGGAAACAATGGAAGTCCTCTTTATTGGCCTTTTCCCTACCCTTTGAGGCTTTCTGTGGTGGGAAACGACGCCGCTTCCTGGTACGAGCGGGGTGGAATTGGGCGTCGAAAATCGAAAGTTTGGTCGCTCGTTGCTGGGCGCTGTCCTGGAACTGGGGGAGTGCAGAGCGGGGCGGAAGGAACAGAGCTAAATCCAACGAGTTACATTTGGCACGATTTTATCACAAGGAACGATGCTATTACAAAATACAATAGCCAAGGAAATCTACGGATTAAAGTCACTGTATTCACAGGAGAAGATGGTGAGTAGACAAAGGAAATCACCTTCGTTACGTTTATTGGAAATACGCTATATTTCTTTTCAGGATCAAAAATTATTTTGTTCACAGACATTTTATGAGGGTTAAGTTTTGTCATGCTTTTGGCCCATAAGTGGAACTGAAACAATTCGCATCAACGAGTGTAGTATATTTTAGAAGTTCTTTCGCACTTCTTTTAAAATATCCACAAGGTTTTAAAACGTCTTTTTTACATTCAGGCTTGAAAAGATCTGCACCCGCGGCTTTCTTTAATTGTCAGCCTGTAATATAGGTTTTCTACTGTACAATCTACTAACTAAGTTTTCATAATTTCTAAGGACGTCTAGAGGCATTGTGTTTCATTTCGATTGTAACATAGGTTTTATTTATTTATTTATTTTTTTTTATTTATTATTATTTTGCCATATACACAAAATATACATGTAAAATTTTAAAAAAATGACGAGGCAAGGAAGCCCAAGAAAGCCAATAAGGCTTATGAATAGAGCCACCTTTTAAGATTATGTTATTTAATTAATAATTACAATGCTGACATCGGCAATTTAACTCTAAGTACGCATATTTGTTTTGAACATAGAAAATGATCATTAAAATAGGATAAAAATAGAAAAGGCTGAACGTGTAAGTGTAAAAAATAAAAATAATAATAATAATAAAATAAAAAAAAGGGCGAGAAAGAAAAGGTGAAAAAAAAAAATGCAAGAATAAACGAGAAAAAAAAAGCGAAGAGGAGAAAAACTACACACAAGCATTAGGAGAACTAAATTGTGCTTATACCAAGAAAAAATGACTTAAGTTTAGAATTGAACAAAGCAGTACTAGAGGCATTCTGAATTTCAGAGCTAAGGGAATTAAATATTTTGGGCCCTTGAAAACGAAGTGAAAATTTCCTTACATATGTCCTACAGTAGGGCAAACGGAAGGAATTCTTACTTCTAGTATTATATGAATGTATGTCACAGTTAAGTAAAAACATGTCATTGAAACTATCAGGAAGGAGGCCGTTTTTATAAAGGTACATAACTTTACCTATTTGGAGTCTGATAATATCTTCAAATTTTAGAATTCTTAAGCTTATAAAGATAGAATTGGCATGCGCATCAAAAGAACTCCTTGAAACTATTCTAATAACCCGTTTCTGAAGATTAATCAGACGCTTTAAATTTGACTGATAAGTTGAGCCCCACACAATCGCACAGTAATGTAAATAAGGATAAACTAAACTATAATAGAGAGTACATAACGAGATCTTATTAAGGCAAAAACTTGATTTGTAAATAATGCCCACTGATTTTGAGACTTTTCTTGCTATATTTTGTATTTGAGATTTCCAAGATAAGTGTTCATCAAGTATAACTCCCAAAAACAAAACTTCATTTACACGACCAATTTCAATATCATTAATTGAAAAATGTAAGTCAAGCTTTTGCTTGTTTTGCTTTGTTTTAAATAGAATAAAATTTGACTTTTTTATGTTGATAGAAAGCTTATTAGCCTGAAACCAGCTTGATAGTTTCTTGAATTCATTATTCACAATTTCCATCATTTGATTTGAGTCGTTATGAGAAAAAAAAACGTTGGTATCATCGGCAAAAAGTATGAAATCCAAGGCCTCTGACACATTACACAAGTCATTAATGTATAACAAAAACAATAATGGTCCTAAAATCGATCCTTGAGGCACTCCACATTTGATGTGTTTAGAGGAAGAATTATAGCCATTGTACTGTACAAATTGAGTTCTACAAGAAAGATAACTTTTAAACCACTGTAATGCACAACCACGAACCCCATAAAACTCTAGTTTGGCAAGGAGGATATCATGGTTCACAGTGTCGAAGGCCTTGGATAGGTCAATAAATAGTCCCAAGGTAACCTTTCCTTGATCAATCGCATCTGAAAGTTTATCATATAATTGAATTAACGCATAGGCAGTAGAGTGATTTTTCCTAAAACCATATTGATTATTAGAAAGGATGCTAAATTTATTCAAGAAATTTATCAAACGATTATAAACAATCCTTTCTAGAATCTTAGAAAAAGCCGGCAAAACGAAAACTGGTGTATAATTGGTAAACAGAGAGAGATCACCTGTTTTAAATAAAGGAACAACTCGGGCTATCTTCATTTGATCGGGAACGGTACCAGAACTTAACGATAAATTCGTTATGTACATTAATGGATGGACTATTAAATCTATTATTTCTTTAATTACGTTCATAGTAATTTGGTCATAGCCTGCAGCAGTTCCTGCACGAAAACTAGCACAAATTTCAATAATTTCCTGCTCAGTAGTTGGCTGTAGGTATAACGAATTCATAAATGCTCCAGAAAGAAAAGAACGGTGAGAAGTGAGACAAGGTGGAATTGAGTTTGCTAAATTAGGTCCGATAAACAGTAGGAGATATTCTATTTTTGTTTTCTCCTTCCTCACGGCATTACGTCAGCAGTGGTTTCTTATTTAATGCGGTTATCTTCATGCAAGAGAAAATGAGGTAAGAGATCGCACCTTCCATATTGGGTTCTCTTACTATGATAAGGGGACAGAATCTATTTTTAGATCCGGAAACTATTTCAACTGACCAACGGCTGATGTCCTTCTCATCACGTGATTGTAATTTCAATGCGCCACGTGGAAACCGCGCAGCCGTGGTAAGAGATATAAATAGATTCCGCGCTAAAAATAGATTCTTTCCCCTTGTCATATCAGACGGGGTTATATTCTCTTTCCTCATTTTCTCTTGCTTCACGTCAACAATATTTGTGAATCGAAGATGTTTGTTAATTAAAAGTAGTAAGCTGGCTTCTAACTTGAAGTAGACGTTACACTCATAGCTTGCAAATTAATTACTCTTCCAGTCTTACTCAGGGTAAAACACTTAAACAAAATAATACCTATTAGTATAAATACTCCGGTGATCATACAAAATTGCGCGCTCTGATTGGTTCGCTATCTCGGATTATCAGCCGGTAATCACCTCGACGAACAAAATGGTTGCCAGTCGTTCGCGCGCTTTTGATGAAATAAAATTTTGTCGTGTTGTAAAATGCTTTTTCTTTTCTTTGTTTTAAATAATTACCTGTGTATTTATACTAAAACAGTTATTCGCATCAGGCTCAGTGATTATCGGTGAACATTCACCGAGACGAAGTGTTAAATAAGACTATTTCAAAACTGAAAACGTTGTGTTGATTTCAGTAAACAAAAACAATAATTTACAACAAGAGACCGTTGAATTGAAATGGTAGTGAACAGAGAAGCCTTTGATGTGAACATTTTCCCAAAATTTCAAAATCTCTGAAAGAAGGAATTATTGAGAGTTTTTTGATGACATGGCAGGTGATTGGTGGTACTGGAATGGTCATTATTACAGTCATCGTAGCAGCAACCAGGAAGATTCTTGGTATGCAGCTGAGGCTACATGCAAAGCACACGGTGACGGAGTTCATTTGACATCGATTCATAACCAAGCTGAAAATGACTATGTGAACTCACGCTCCTCTCATAAACAATGGATAGGACTCACTGACCATAATACCAGGACTTTCGCATGGATAGATGGATCAAGTTATGGAGGTTCCGACTTTACCAACTGGGCACCTAATCAACCCGAGCAATCTGGCACCCGTGGAAACTGCGGGGCAATGAAACCAAATGGAGAATGGATAGACGAACCGTGTGATGTAAGATTAGTCAGCCCCAATACGGTTATTGAGCAAAAATCGTTCACATGCAAGACTACAGGTAAGAAGCAAAAACCCCTCCCTTACTACTATACCTCCATCTTGAGTAATGTGGCATGTTTGGCGAGCAATGTAAGACGAGGCGAATCGTGGGTCATGATTGGCTACCCGAGCGGGCAAGATGATCCTATATTGTCCACTCGGAATTTCCAGCAATGTCCTACGAAACACAACAAAACAATATGGTCATTTAATAAATCCTCTTGTTATATACCTAGACGAAACCTTACTCAAGAAAACGAGCACGTGATTGGTTGTTTCTTGGTCACTTGCCCCTGATCAAATTCAAATGTACCCGACCGGTATGCAATTGCGCAGTTGTTGTCCGCGCGCCAGTTGTGCCGTTTTTGTTTGTTTATCACAATCATATAGCAAACGTTTTGCTACATGATTGTTTAATAGAAAGTTAAAATATATAACAAAGCACTTAATATATGGTCCTTAGGGACACTAGTTTCCCGCGAGTCCCGATGTTTCCCTCGACTTCTTCTCGGGAAACATCAGGATTCTCGGAAAAACAAAACTAACTGCTTTCCTCGGGACCATACATTAAGAGGATATTATTGACCAAGCTTGTTCGGTCAAGATGGCTAGATATTTACCATGTTTTCTTTGGCGCTTTTATTGACTGAGACGTAGCATATACACAGACAGACTGATATACATTTTTCCGCAAGCATATCACAGTACTACATTTTCTAGGGCCCCATGTTGGAACATGAAGAGCATTGCGAATACCATTCGTTATAGCAGTGACGTCAACTACAAAGCCTCGTTACTGGGACCTTAAGTCTTAAACGGCCATTTCTCCGGTTCCAACAAGCCGAATTGATTGAAATTTGGATAGAATAATAGTCCAGGTCGTCTAGTTTGTGTGGTGTAAATTTCAGAGCGATTGGCTTGCTGGGTTTGGAGTAATGGCCATTCAAAAATCGTTGATTTTCAAAGAAGCAGCAAAAACGGTGGTGTTACTGTAAAGGCACCCTCTCGTCTTTAAAGTCACCTATGCAGTACTGTAGTTTGCTCCGGTATTGGACTTGTACAAAACATTAATTATACATACATTTATCTTATACCATAGACAATCCAGCCAGTCAGGAAGCCAGACGGCCGTTGTAAATTTGTTAGTGTTCAATCCCACAGTTCGTATTAATGCACGGTAACACTAGTTATTCCCCATCATGCAAGGCAACACGTAGATGATTTGCTAAGAAACAATACTCCATGCTTTATTGAAGCCTACACAAAGGAGTTGGGCAGGGAGCAGTAGGGTGCAGCAGACTAATAACCCATTTTTCAGGAATCAGCTTCTATTTTTTGGAGTCGTAAGTCAGAAAACTAAAACCAAACACGCATTATATTATGGTACATGCTTTGATTATTATTTTTTCAATCCATAGGGAAACATAACAGTTATAAATCTCCAAAGGGCATAGACCCTAAGGTAAGCTAGGCCTTTAATAACTTGCTATTTCATTTGTTTTCAAAATAATTAACCCCATGGCGGTTTCGTGTTTTTCTAAGATGAGGTGACATTTCCCCTGTGTCTTTGTTTAATATTCAGAGCACGCCAGGAAACGAAGCTGGGGTGTTTTCAGTTGATCTCGTCTCGAGCGGCGGCCAAGCAATCAAAGTCTCTTTTTTCTCTGGCCTCCATTACACTGCACCAAATATGAAGTTTGATGACATAGCTGATAAAGTCAGGTATGGAGCCAAGTTAGAATTCGCACACTATGTTGCTATGACAACCAGTCAACTGGGTCCTTTGTACAACGATGAGGCACCGGTTAGCAGTGGAACAGATACCACTGGCGTCGCGGATCTCGATGGTATAGTGGATAGAATTAAACTTCCCCACTACACAGCAATGAACAACGTTGGCAACCCAACCTTTTCAATAGGATTTTGGGTACGACCTCGACGGATGCCCAGCAAAAGCGATTTAATGGCACTGTTTTCAAAGGTTTCTAGTTCCTCAGGCTCCTTTAGCTTAGTCGTCACTTACACAGGGTCTCTAAAATTCACAGTGTCAACCAGCAGCATTGACCCTCTTGAATTTGCTACAGACTCTACAAATGATGACTGCAAGATCAAGCCCGTGCAATTTCAACATGTTGAGGTCAGTGGCAACGTGGGTAGGTCGTTAGTGATTCTCGTTAACGGAGAACCTTGTTATACAATGAGTGAAATCAGCACCTGGAGAGATGTTACTGCATTGCCAGGGGGCACTCAAGCACCAATCGTTTTTGGCGAGGGCTCCAATCCTCAAGATTCTACTGGACCAAAGAGATTCAATGGCCAAATCGCTTATGTTCGTATTTATGACAGAGAGAGGACGCAACAACAGATTCAAGACAGCATGAATGCTCCTTATGCAGATACTGATAACCCCGTTGGTTCGTGGCATTTGAGACAATCATCAGAGATCAACTTGATTCATTACGCTATAGCGGATTCGAGTCACGTGTCCCAATTAAAAGTATTACAAGACTATGGACCTACCTTTTCGTCTTTCCCAGTTGTAGCAACTGTGCGAAATGGGAACATTCACCTTTTTCGTGTAACTAAAAAAGACAGAATTGTTGTAAAGGAATATAGATTAAATGAGGATAACAGTGAATTGGTAGCTGCTTCAGAGGATCAGAGACAGGTCCATCTCATCACTGGATCAAAAAAACCCGAAAGAGGATGCTTTACAGTTGCAAGGGATAGTGCTCGTGATCACTGGATAGTGATAACCTGTAAAGAAACTAAAAAGGCACCGGTTGAAACAATCTTTTTCTGGAAAATTTTTAAACCGAGCAATGATGGACAGATGGGAAAAGTAACAGGGCAGAAGCGGCGACGTCGCATTCGAGTGGCTGGTACTGGGGGTCTCGATACTCTTCCATCTGCTGCAGTTGTAGGCGACCACCTCTTTCTCACCGCTGGTACTAAAGCTAATTCTGAAACTCTTTTCCTTGACTTTACAATTGACCGCATTAGTCATCCAGTGGTAACACAGGCACGAATTGTTCCCACATCGGTTGGTCCTTATGTTGCACAGTTAGGGGTAACGTACTACGCTTATCTCTACAAACCACGAACAGAAGATAACGATAGTTCAGAACGGCGGCTTTTACGCCGCGTAAGACCAAGAAATGGTGAACATTCCTCCAGCTACAGCCTCAGTGAAAGCCCTGTCAACCCTAGCACTCTCACGGCAAACATGATTGGAGATAATGTCATGCCCGACAACGACTGGTTTTGGTTTTTGTTTAGAATAAGCACTATTGCCGGTGGCAATACTATCCGGAGTGGTCAGAGAATAGCAATCGAAACACCAGATAACAATCCTCAAAATGAAAGGAAGTGGAGCTTCGTAAGATGCAACGGCTACACTTTACAAGCTGATCAAGAGAGAGTCGTTATCTGGAACTTTTTCATTTTCAAGACGAAGACTTGCGATCCCCAAAACGGAGGTTACACAGTCGAACGAGGCGATATCGGCCCAAATGATTGCATACTTCTTTGGCCCAGGACTTTGCAATTTGGTCCTAACTGCTTCTGCAAAAGTATTTATGCCTTGCCAACAGAACAGCAAATTAGGGGGGCCCGACAAGCTTTCGGATGGTGGTTTGGTCCATGGCGTCTGATGATACCTATGGAGCCAACTCCAGTGCGACCTTTACCCCGGCCGCCATCCAACACCACACCAGCAACAGAAACTTCACGATCGCCAGAAAATGTTCATGAGGGTAACAAGTATGCATTGCTTCATTACGAAGAAGGCATTAACGTACCTTCCCAGTCCAACGTGAGGGCGGCCTTACTTAGATTTGCACGTACCTCTATGGCTCCTGTAATAGTATCCAACCCCAGGGGTACATCATCAGCTAAATTGTTATTTCGTGGTAACGGAGGAAGCCTTCCTTTTGCCGGAGCTTTTCAAGGAGACCAGGAAGAAGCATTGAATACCGTTTATCAAGAGGGGAGTTTTGCTCAAAGGCGAATGACATCAGGGTTATTTTACAGCGTGTCATACACGCCTCCCAATGATATGGAATCAAGTGGTGAGTTTAAGAACCTTACCCGTGTCACCGGCTTAGACCAGCTGGAATATCCGAAACCTCCGGAGAACTTCGTCTGGTTAATACCACCATCCTTTAAGATAAACGGAATTTGCCAGGCTGTTTCAAATTTCTTTAGCTTTTTCTCGGACGCTGTGACAAATACAGCTCCAGATTCAGTTGCATCATTGATTCAAGTTGTAACGAAAGCTACGGGCCCTGGCAGTTTTGATGAGGGCTTGTTCAAGCCACTCCTCACTATACCAATCGACGTGAAATTGCTTCATGAAATCGGCCAACTAACTTTTTCTACGATTCAGCGAAAGTTTCGTTCCCACATACCTAAACCACCGGGTGATGACAGTAAAGGAGAAGCCAGGGATGGGAACACAGATAGTGATAGTGAAAGAAGATGGCAAGAAGTTGGAGAAGTGGAGGCTTGTATTTCCTTGGCTAATAACTCATTTTGGGAGCCAAAAGTCCAAAAGCAACGAATGATGGACAAATTACATCAGATTCTAAGCTCAGAGTGGATGAAACAACAGATGATTGCGATAACTGCAAGGATAGCACCAGAAATCTTCCGCAATGCCTCTATGAAATATTCCAGTTATGGTGGAATCGGAATCCTCCTTGCTAATGAGTTAAGGAGTCCAGAGTTCTTAGACAAATTGCTTAATGGGGACATTCTGTCTATCAACGTTGCTGTGAAGTCGTACCTGCCTGTATTAGACATGCTTCGTCCAGCGCTGGGAATACAGGCCAGGAAGGAAATCACAACTGCCCTACTTGCGAGAATAGCAGGAAGAAAGGTAAACTTCATTTTAATCTGCAGGTGCTTTCGAATTTATAATTTGTGCAAATCTGAGAGTTCTAGTTCTTTGAAAACTATTTTATTATTGGGTCGTCATAAACTGTTTAAGGCCCAATACCAAGAACAAAATACAGCTTTGTGGTTCCCACATGTTTCGAAGAATGCCATTATAAGGAATGTGATGTTTTAGTCCCTCCTCCTTTTTGATGGTCTGAGTATTACGCCTTGCCTCATATATTTCATTCACTTCCCTTAACAATGTTGCAAACAATGCAAAACCATGCTGCAAGCTTGAACACCTTTGAAAAGGTGAGATTGAAAGGAAAGTTTAAACATCAACAAGGCTTCAGATGAGCAATTAATTAGACAGAAATGGAGTGTTTTCATTCAGAGTCACCTCTATTTTGCATTATAGGTTGTAGCGAAGTTGCTGTATCATTAATGGTGATGAAAATCCCCTTGAAAGGGTCCTTTTCAATAACTGAATGCGTTTCTTTGTTTCACTCCAGCCTTGGGCAGTTTTTGAGAGCTCTAATGACAGTGAAATTCAAAATGGAACCTTAAGGGAGGCTTTGGATAAGTTGCTGGAGGACAGTCGGTACGATGTGGGGAGTACTTTCCTGTCTTTATTCAAGACGATATTTGGCCCACTGACCAGCACACAGCTAGGAATATTTACGCAAGTGCTCAGCGCTAAAAAGCAGAACGTTCTAGAAGTAGAAGCTACCCGTGCGAAGAGGTTTCGGGAAGACTTTTTGGAAACTTTCAAGTCAGAGCATGGTGAAGAAATTGCTAGGGCTTATCCTGACACAGGCTTACCAGATGCTAGTAGCACGTTACCCGCACGCGAATGGACGGAAAATTATAACGTGAGAACTCGCCTTAAGGTCAATCGAGTAAATTTATTACGCAAATTTCAAGAGGAAATGTGGGTAAAAATGGAGTCGGGATTGAAAAGTCGTTTAACACCAGCTACAGAAAGCTACATCGGTAATGTGCTGAGAAAGGCACCAAAACTTTTCCCAAAAATTTCCAACGCCTTTAACGTCCTTGGAGTTGTCGCGGCTGCTGGGAGCCTAATTGCTGAGCTTGCGAATAGTAACAGTGATCTTCGCCAAGGCAAGGCACCAGCCATTGCGTCTGCTGTTGCCACTGTGGTTGGTGCAGTAGGATCCACGAAGGGCGTCTATGATGCCTTAAAGCCGTACTTCTGTCAACGTTGCAGTACTACTGCCACTGCTGCTGAAGATGCAGGAATCGAGATGCAGCCAATCAACAGGGTGGCAGACGAATTTCCTGAGTTTACCACGGAAGTGACAACAAATTTCCGCATTGATCTGAGCACAGAAGAGCGATCAACATCTCGGCTTGCCAGGTACTTCAAAGGATCTGTCAAAGAAATAACATTGGAGTCAAAGATATTTCTTGGCTTAGGAGTTGCTGCTGACCTTGCATTTGTCGGTCTAGGCATCAACAACATCTACCACGACTTTGTTGATGGAAATGCGACCACTTGGAAAACTGTTGATGACTTTTTATCGACCACAACGGCACTGGCAGGAGCTGTTGTGGGTAGGTGAAAGCCATTAATTTAAATTTAAACATGATAATTTGTCGGTGGACCTCAAAACAACATTGTCTTCCCTATAGCCCTTTTTGTCACGTGCGAAACCGTCAAAATAAAGTTTATACAGAGACAACTAGATGTAGGCTTTATTTCCGCGAGCAACACAGTTTCTGGGAAGGTAATCCCATTTTTCTGATCGGAACGCTCCATGGTAAATTTGTATTCTATTTTGAACGAGAACCACTACGTGGAACGTACCGGGGCCCAGTGGGACACGGGATTGCATAGATATAGTTAACCTCTTGTACCTCTCACGATGGAAGGTTCACTCAGTGTAGATAGCTTTGATAAGTCGCTCTTATTCTCGATACGTTTCACGATGCAAGGTTCACTCTTAAGTGATCGCTCGTAAATTTGTCTCTCCAAATATTCACTCTTAAATTTTCGCTCATAAACTAGAGCATCGTAAAGGATGGGGAACAAAAAGCTATAATCTTTCTCTTGATTTTCCTCCATCCCTCGTGCTTTTCAAAATGACGGATAAGATTTCAACGAGCCAGCGAGCAAAAGTAACGAGCCAGCGATATATCTCAGTCAGCGATATATCCCTAACAATGTAACGTTGAAAAAACGACAGAAACCGTCTGCATTCTATAACCGGTGCCAGCCTTCGGCTGGGCCCCGGTAATTACCTCATTCTACTTCTGGGTTTACATAACTGTATCATCTTGATCGAGAAAACGGCTAACGCCAACTAATCCACTATCAGATTGGACTTAATGACCCCGATAATTCTGAGTGGTCCGCAGACTAGGGAAAAAATCGACTTTTATGTCTCAAGAATCCGAGGATAAGCCACAGGAAAGGAATGGCGCCTTGTATTTTCTCAAGTCATATTTAGCGATACCATCTTAAAAACCATTTTTAAACTAACGGGCCTTACACCAGTAATGAAGAAAGGACAACCAGTGAATAGTGAACTGTTACCGTTAAATGACAACAACAACTTCGGTTACAATAGCAAGGACGGTCAGCACGAGAGAACTCGGAGCATAAGAAGCATACTCACCTAATAACGTCCTCTGGCGTTATGCTATTTAAAGCGTATCAAGACTTGTTTTAATAAATTTTGGTAATCATTAATTACATTGATACAAGAGAAAATGAGGTAAGAGAACGCACCTTCCATACTGGGTTCTCTTGCTATGATAAGGGGACAGAATCTATTTTTAGATCCGGAAACTATTTTAGCGGACCAATGGCTGATGTCCTTCTCATCACGTGGTTGTAATTTCAATGCGCCATGTGGAAACCGCTCAGCCATGGAGCGAGATATAAATAGATTCCGCGCTAATAATAGATTTTGTCAGCGTCCCTTTATCATATGATATTATGTTCTCTTTCCTCATTTTCTCTAGATTGATATTATTGGAAGGGAAATCAAGAGAGAATGAGGTATCTCATTCTCTCTTGAGGAAATGTAATAATGCTTTGTCTTCTTTTACGTGTTTTTTTCTTTTTGTGTGTGTGTGGCTCTCAAGATAATGAATTTCGTATTACAGCTGTATTTCTTTCTTTTTCAGGTATCGTGACCATGTTTGGCATTGAGACAGGCCCAGCTGCGCCAATTGTCTTTGCCATTGGCTTTATAATTTCGATCATTGAGTTTATAAGGGGGATAGTTGAGGCGAGGAGAGAACGCTGCAGAAAATGGACAGAATGGTGCAACTGGGGAAAAGCTTTCTTCTTAAAGTACCATTTTCTGTAAGAATTGTCATTTATGGCTTTGATCTTGCAATTCATTACAGATAGATCTAATTATAGAAAAGGCGTGTAGTACCGTTAAACTAAATGATCAGCACTCGTTATTTGGTAGATGCCTTTGACTAGAAAGTACACATTCCTAGTACATTTTTACGCCTTTTAAAGAAGTCAGGTTAATCGTTTGTTAATGCAATGGAAAACTTACGGGCTCTGGTACCTAAAATAGCCTTCCACGGAGACGTGACGTTCTTAGGCGTCGTCACGCATTCTGTGGAGGAGCGAATGCAATGCTATACATGAGGAGGCGGCTATAACCAAGCTGGTATTAAACAGTACTGATCGAAGTGCCACGGTTAGCCCCAGGTAAATGGGATCTCAGTTTTAAAGGCAAACAGACCTGGATTGCTCAAAATATTTCTCAGCGACCAAACCAATATAACACCAATCAGGAAGTACTACATACTGTAACCAAACTATTAATGCCATATGAAAGGTTGAATAGGAGAGATGGAGTCCTCGAAAAATTTGTCAAATCGACTGTCTTAAATTCTAATATTCTGCGTATTGCGGTTAGGTTAAATCGTATTTGCCTTTTACACAGTGATGATCGAATTTTCTTTTTTTGAAAAGCTTACTTATATAATTATTTTAGGTACCTGGATAACTGCAAGAGTGTCTAGCTTAAAACTTTGGCAATACAACGAAATGCACAGAAGAAAACAATTTTTTTCCACCATCATAAATGGCAAACATGCCCGTCTGCCACTCCTTCTCTCGAGGCCGGCTCTTGTACCTTTATTGTTTTAATTGACAATAATTACAGTTTCATAACTCAAACTACTTGACTAATTATTCTTAGTGTTGATCCTACAGCATAAACGAGGATGTAGATCCTTGTGCCACATGTCAAGCCGAAAAGCGTATCCTACTCCGAGAGTTGTGCCTGAGGGGCTACATCTCTGCGGCTCACCGCGTGGCACTGGGACAAGTGCTGGGCTCGAAGGGGGAAGTCAGAAGCCTGGTGCCAAGTGTGGGATTCTTGACTCAAAAAAGTTAGTTTTATCCTTATTGGTAACGTACATAGTCCTTAATGTTGCTGTCATTGTGAAGGTCTTAACAACAAAAACGTACAATATTTGCGTACGGAGGGCAGTATTCATAAGATCTTATTAGTAACAATCCGAGACGGATCGCCGATATCAAGCTCGATTTCTGCCACTCAGTCGGTCCAGATCGAATTGGTATTGGGAGGTCTTGGTTTTCAATGAGGGAGGAAAACTGTAGAAAGAGGAAACGCTGAACAAGGAGAGAACCAACAACAGAGCGTTTGTTGTTGTTGCTTTCATGTGAGTAGAGTCTACTGACATAAAAACACAACAATAACGTTTTATATAAAACGTGTGTGTTCAAAGAAACCGGCATTCAGCAGGAGGAATCTGAGAATGATTCAACTGAAGTTGCAAGAACACCATCAACCATCAACCATTTAGACCCTGATATGAACATAAACTTTCCTCTTGCTGGTCCCCATATGTTCCGTTTAGTATTAGGAAGAAGTGAGAATCTAGTATAACAAATCGTTATGCGTAATAGTCTATGAGCATCTATTCTCTTTAAACTCATTGCGTGTATTCATGACTATGTATTGATATAACTAAGAGAAATGTGACGCTGAAAACTGTTGGTTTTTAATGATTGAAGCGCATTTCTTTGTTCTTGTTTCTTAACCAGTGTGTCCTGCCTGGATGCGTCACCTATACAAAGGACAAGGTGGGAATAGCTTTAGTGCTGTGGTTGCTTTTCTTTTTAACTTCCGCGATGTAGGCCAATTAATACATTATAATTCACGACACTTTTTTTATTTTTATTGTTTATTATTAACAGTTAAACAAATTTAATGAAGTTACATTTAACATGCCAACATGTAGAATTGAAAAGTCCAACAAAAGGTAAACAAACAAACAATGATAACGCGAAACGAACCACACTACTCCAACCATTGCTTTCTTTTACAAAATTGCGGACACGTTGTTATCTCTCAGTGTCGTATTGATGTTAGGTGATTATTAATATGAAGGATACCACATGATCACGGTATAGCCTGTTCTAGGCCCTCAGATGGTGAAGGGCAAGCGTCAGGCCGAGCGAGTATAATGTGCGGAATATTCCTCAAGTTTTACTCCGCTGTTTAACTTAAGACGTGTATGTTCATTTTCTCTTGGTTGCGACCGACATAGAATCGTGTCCATATGTTATCTTTAATATTGCTTTACTCTGGACTCTTTGTCTAGCACCGAAACTGTAGTGCCCTAACCAAGATGATATTTTCAGGGTGGTGGCACAGTCCAGAGCTGCGCAATAGTGGTTTCATTTATCAAAGCTTAGAGATTGAAAAAAACTCGATCTGTAAAAACAGTGACATATCATGTTTTCCATTGCAGGAGAGCACAAAAAACGCAAAGGGAAGGCGAGAAAGTGGCGTGACCTGTAAAAGATTTCCAATGACAACATCAATTATTAGCTATCATGTCAGGTCTTCCGATGACAGTTACATAAAGATTTTGATGATTGTCACATATATCAAAAGGAAATAATAAAGAATGCAAACTGAGGGTGAAGAATGCCTAGGCTTGATTCTTCTGTGAAACTGATATCAGAAGACTTGAAACGTGTAATTGCCTTTGAACGTCTTCAACCACAGCACGTCCACATTCAATCTACCAACTACCATATTTGGAAACTAGTAGAACCAAATAAACAAATCAGTGCCTAAACACTGGGGCAAGCAGTTTCCAAATATGGTATTTGGGAAATATTAAATCAGTACAGGCTGTGAATATGAGTTACACGTTTCAAGTGTTATGGGTTTCGGAATGATTTCCGCACACGTCCCTTCTTCATTATGCATGCTGTAGCCGTACGGTTTCGTTCTCAGAAAACAGGAAATGTTTGCACGCGCACTTCCCAAGACAATTCAACCATAGAATGCGTAATGAAGTAGGGACCTGTGCGGAAATCTTACCTGGGTTTCTCCTATTAATGTATGAAGGCATAGTCCAGTCCCACAAAAGCCGTTTAGCGCTAATTTATAGAGGAATATTAAGTCACATGGCGAACAATTCCGTACATCATGGCCGCCGCGCATGCGAATCGCGACACTTCTTGGACTTTGTTTAAATTCCGCGGCGCACGAAAACTGTAGAGGAGACACTGAAGTATAAGCTTACCTTGCAAGGAATTTTGCTCCCACTTCTTTGGAATATTATTTTCCTGAGTTCCACAAATATCAATTGGAAGATGTGTCTATGTTCTTTTAACCATACAGTATTATTCGTGGCTTATTCAAGAGTAGCCGGTTCCCAATGCTTTGAAAAAAATCAGCCACTAATCGGCCCATCCGCCATACTACTCCTTAAAATCAGTGCCGACATGCTACGACAGAACATTTTTTAGCAGTTCCCAGTTGTTCCTGTTACATGTCCTTAATCCGAATCAACTGTTGGAACACCAAGGTCGATTTTCATGCCAAAAATGAGGCAATAAAACTTCTTTTCGAGGTTCCAGGAATCGTTGAAAAACCAATATTAGCGTCCGTTTGAACTCAAAGCAATTGAGTTCACTTTCGAGCGGCAGTTAAGGATCTCTTGGCAAAGAGACTTCAAATCGCTCCATTCGCTGGATTCGTCGGCCATTATAGAAATCTGTTTATAGCTTGGTACCCTCCCCTTTTGTTTATGGTGTTGAGAAACTTGACTTACATCAGTTCAGGTTGAAATCCGAAATCCGTAACCATCCTTGCCAACCACAATCGGAACTAACATCAAACTGTTTGAATGCCCTCTTAAAATAACTAAAGGCACTTCTCGTTCCTGACTGTTTTCAATGGTAGAAATAACTTTTCAATAAAATGAATGTATATGTATGAAAATTCCATATGTACTCACTGCTGTAGAAAGATATTTGAAAAATGAAATATCCCCGCTGTTGTGTAAGAAACATGGTCTGACCCGAAGAAAAATTCAGGTTTGAACGGGATTCGAACCCATGACCTTGCGATACCAGTGCAATGCTCTAACCAACTGGCTGTCAAGCCAACTGGGAGCTAAGGTACAGTACGAGCTTACAAACGACCAGCAAGGTCATGAGTTTGAATCCCGTTCAAGCTTGGATTTTTTTCAGGTCTTTTCAGCCTGGCAACCGACTATGTGGCTTGCATAGCTGAAATGATCTTTCATTTATTAAATATTTTCAATAAAATATTGTCAATTCGTGTCATTACTTCTTTAAGTCAGCCCAGCTAAGCTTTGAATTCTTCCGCCAAAATTACTGTAGTTTCTTTGCCAACAACCCTGTAATGTTGTGAGTTCTAAACTTTAAGGTTTCTATTTCCACTCCGTCCTGCAATCTACAACTTTAATTTTTCGCGTCCTCTGCGTTCTTATCACATGCTAATATAAAGGTGTTTAAGTATGTAGTGTGAAATTATTAACATTCTCATACATTCGTGCATGATACTAGGTGAGAACATCACAAAGAATCTGGAAACATTCGATTGAGTTTCTTTTAGAAATGTTGATTTGGATTAATTAAAACGTTGAAGGCACAATATCTTGGGTATCCTGTGCAAGGCGTTATTCTGAAACTGTACAATTCCTGGTACATGAAGGATGAAGTACAAGCGGGAAGACCAGGCCGCTAAGTTGTCGGTGATTCAAAATGGTGGTCAATACAACGATTCTCGTCCGTGCTTGGAGAGAAAGGTGGACTCCACTTCAGTGGCTTGTAGAAGTCAAGAAACTAGTGGGAAAAGACACACAACAACTACATGACTTAGCTGGTCAGTTGAGATCTATCTTCCGTTTTGTTATGTGAAGAATGTTAATAGTATAATTTCGGAAGTATGAAAATGATAAAATAGGAACAACCAAGAACAGCAGTCTAAAATGATACTCTTTGAAACATGGCGGAGGTTCTGAATGCGAAGTATCTTGTGACTTGAAACCATGTAGCCGAAAAACTTTCCGGCCGCCGGGTATTTTATAGACATCGCGTTCGATTTTCTTGCTAGATCTCTTGGTCACCCCATGCCCATAAATTGCACTTCAATATTCTGTTAATTCTAAATCCGTACTGTTTCGTTCTTCGAAAACAAGAAATCTTTGCAAGTGCATTACCTTAAACAACTCAGCTAAAGCATGCATAATCAAGTATGGGGTGATACGGAATTAGCCAGTTTGAGTTGTTTGCTACTCTTTCATTATGCCATTTGACTGTTTGTTCGATCATTTTGCGCTTACTTGTTATTCTATATAGACAAAGTGCGCCATAGGCTATAGCATTATGTCATCTAGATGATAACCTGAGCGTTTTTTTTAGATTTCTGTACCATCTCTTACTTCATTATACATTTTTAGCTATTGCAGTTAATTTTTGTTTTCAGTTAATCTTTATTTTGAACTAGATAATTTTTTTCTAACTAAGTAATTTTATTTTGAACTAGTTAGTTTTTTTTAACTAGGTGATATTTTTTTAACTAGGTGATATAGGTGATATTTTTTTAAACTAGTTTATTTTTTAAAACTAGGTTGATTTTTTTCAACCTAGGTCAAGTTGTTTCAACCTAGGTCAAGTTGTTTCAACCTAGGTCAAGTTGTTTCAACCTAGTATTGTGGGGATAGTTTCTAAAGAAACTGGTGCTGCGTCGGTGGGAAATTGAAACACAAGAAATTGGATAAATCAAACGAGTTGATTAAGTAAGTTATACCACCGTAAGGTGAATGGGAGGTGCTGACGTTTCGAGCGTTAGCCCTTCGTCGGAGCGAATGTTTCAACCTAGGTCAAGTTGTTTCAACCTAGGTCAAGTTGTTTCAACCTAGGTCAAGTTGTTTCAACCTAGGTCAAGTTGTTTCAATCTAGGTCAAGTTGTTTCAACCTAGGTCAAGTTGTTTCAATCTAGGTCAAGTTGTTTCAACCTAGGTCAAGTTGTTTCAACGTAGGTCAAGTTGGGGCAGGGACAAAACACAGGTCACCAGTCATTGTTTTACCAATACAGAAAGTATCCTAAACATTCATTAAAGCTAACCTTAGGTCCATATTGAAGTGTGGGGTGATACGGAAATCTGTTAACACATGTATGCATATGATCTTTCAGCTGATACATTTAGGGTGCTTTTGATTGGGGAATCCGGATTAGACTTTGAGTCTGGATTTCAGATTTTGCAATAAAACACGAAATCCAAAAACCGATTTCATCTCTGAGAAATCTATCTTCAAGGTGGATTTCAATTGAAAAAAATCCAACTTTAGATCTCATGAATTTCCTTCTCTTGCGTTTTATTGGGAAATCCGAAAAGGGATTTGCAAAGTTTTTCCCATAGTCATGAGCTTGATAAGGGATCATATCTGGGCAACCGCCAAGTAGACCTTCAACAAAAGAATCACCGTGTCTGCTCATGCAAAAATGACTGCGAAAACAATTGGGACTATAGCTTGGTACTACCATCTCAAAATATCCAACGAGTTTTACTGGATTCAAGGGAAACCTGCGCTTTCCAAGCAGGGCAAGTAACAGAGTATCATCTGAGTCTTTCTTTTCCATTTCTTCCAGTTTGCTTTCAATAGTATTATCTAACAGCTCTTCAAGAATAAGGACTGTCAGTGAGTACCCTCTGCCTTTAGTCTGCCATGTGATGAGCAAGACTGCTCATCATGAGAACAATTGTGCAAATCCCTTTTCGGATTTCCCAAAAAAACGTAAACAGAAATCATGAGATCCAAGGTGGGATTTTTCAATTGAAATCCACCTTGAAGATTGATTTCTTGGAGTTAAAATCTGTTTATGGATTTCATGTTTTATTGCAAAATCCGAAATCCGGATTTCAAAATCTAAATCCAGATGTCCTAATCAAAAGCACCCTTAGTTTATGACAGTCAGCTCATATTAACAAGCAGACAAATATATAAGTTTCATCTCTTCTATTTTAGAGTGTCTTGTTCAACAGGCAACATTTGGTAGTACACCTTGTTCATTAATTCTATCATACCTGAACCATGGGATAACTACAAAGGTAAAGTAAGGATCAGCAATTTGAGATTCATACTGTAAGATGCAGACAAAGTCTTTTGAGACAAAGTTTAGATGTAGTATTTTGGCTGATAAAGTAACAGTTTATGGTTTATTTTGTGGAAATTGAGTTATTCTTATGAATTATGCAATATTTAATGGATAGTGCAGTGAAAGGTTGAGCGTGCAAAAATTTGTACCATCACGTAATATGAGGGGCCCAGTATGATTTATTGGCCCGGACCAAAAAAATTTTCTGTGTGGAAAAAGTTCTGTCACTCTTGGTATAAACCTTAGATTTGGCTCACATAAACAAGTTTTAACTGAAAGTTGCAGAAATTTGTCCATATATTTTCAAACTGAATTTTTAGCAGTTTACTCCATTAATTTTTATTAAATAACCTCTTGTTGTTATTTGTCACTAATATGCTGTATTCGATACCTCCATTCAGCAGCCACCTACATTAAGCGGCCCTGGCCACCTTTTTGTTGTTGCAAGTTCATTATACAATGCTTTCTTATCTCTATTAAGTGGCCAGTAAATTATCATTTGAAGCAAAATGGTAACAGGACTGTACTGTGATGGTACTGTGAACAGGCAATAACTGATAACAACAAGAACTTCAATTTAATCTCCATTGTAATGACAAGTCACAAGCTGCAAATTGTGTACAAGTAGCTACACATGCCATGGAAATCTTTCACATATCTTGATGAAAAAGGCTTTGAAGTACAATACAGTGTACAAAATCATCTGGCATTAGCCATAGTAAAATTTACAAAGTCACTCTTGGGGCTCAAAGTGTTAACCAGTAAAATTGGCTTCAACAGTGTGATTTACCTACTGGAAAATACCAGAAACAAAACAGACATATTGTTACAAATGTAAGTTGCTTTATGTTATGCATTATGAAAGGCAGACAATGCCAATGAGCTTAAAGACTGGGGAAAGCAGTTTCCAAAGAAGATGGTACTTGGCCAGTAATGAATCTGGACAATCTGTGAAGGCACATTTCACATTTCCAGTCTTATGGATGTCTGATAGAAGGCATTACATGGGCATGCAAATATACAGAATTTCTTTTCGAGTGTTGAAAAATGCTTCAAGTGTCATGTCATTTTTGGCAATTTGCTGCCCCTCAGTATACCACTAAATTTTATATTATAAATTGCATGTCAATTCTGTTGATATTTTATGCAACTTATTTTTCTGTAGGTTATTCCTTGCTCAGCAGCATTGACAGCTGTCCAACAGGTATGTACATTGTAATAGCATAACTCATGTTACAATTAAGAGTGCAATCTAATTGGTGTTATTTAAATGTACCACAGCCATATTCATACTGTTTTTCTGGACTGAAAAATATGTATTTAATCTTTATACTTTATCAGTCCAGAAAATACTACCTTTCTATGTACATGTAGACTAGGAAAGTTGTATTACAGGTTGTACAGTAGTTGTAATCAATTATGGTAATCATATGGTTTCAAGTTCAGTTTGAAATTGTTTTATTTGCACAAGTGAGCGAAAAGCTCATGAGTTCAAATAAATCACAAATTGAAGCAGAAAATCGTATGATTACTGCTTAATAATTAAAGAAGAAAAAAATCTTGATTTGTAATTTGCACTGGTGTTACATGTTTTGCACTGGTGTCACATGTTTTGCACTGGTGTTACACTTTTTGCACTAGTGTTACACCTTTTGCACTGCTGTTACCCTTTTTGCACTGGTGTTACACCTTTTGTACTGGTATTACACGTTTTGCACTGGTGTTACATGTTTTGCACTGGTGTTACACTTTTCGCACTGGTCTAACATTTCTTGCACTGGTCTAACATTTTTTGCACTTGTGTTACACGTTTTGCACTTGTGTTACATGTTTTGCATTTGTGTTACACTTTTTGCACTGGTTTTACCCTTTTTGCACTGGTTTTACACTTTTTGCACTGGTGTAGACGCTTTGGCATTTTCGTCATTACAGCCTTCTTCTTTCGCCAGTAACGGATCATGGATTCGTCGATCTCAAACTCTTGTGCTGCTGCTCTGTTACCGATTTCATCTGTCTGAGCGATAACTCTCAGCTTGTACTCAAATGTGATACTTTGTCGTGTGCGTTTCAAACCAGGCATTTTTAAATTGAACTCGTATTAAACTCGTAGCTGACTCGTAGATGCACTTATCGTAAATGATTGATGTTTGTAAAACTTATTGAGTCAGTTAGCCTTTTATAACGATTTTGCATCCAATAAAACTTTATTCATTGTTTTTGTTAACAAAGCAATTTCCAGCGTGCAATTAGTAAATTTTCACACCCATTGTTTTCGATATTCATTGAGAGTTGAACTGACTTGTAAAATTCGGCTCGCATCAGCTATAATCAATCAACATTTAAAAGAATTTTTATAGCAAATAAAGCACGATACAAGAGTTGATAGGACTTCTTTCTCATTTAAACAAATGATGCATTACACAGGTTTGTGGCAAGGGTATATTTAATGACTCTTATCTTTGTTTTATCTTCTGTCAGTACTATAATAATTACTGTTAATTACTTACAGGAAGATTAAAAAAATTATCAGATAACCCGCACCACCCTATTACCCGCAGCAAGGGTAGTTTACTGAAAAATTAACGCATTACCTGAAGGTAATATGCCGGAAATTACGGTACACTTGAACTGCTCTGCTCTTAGCAAATCACAACAATAATTTTTGATTGAAGTCCTTATCCACAAAATAAGATTTTAGTGAGACTGGTTTCCAAAATTTATACAGTTACCTGTATTTTAGCAAACTTTGACTGATCAAATTACCAGTTAGTTACATTGTTTTAGTTAAATTGGTACAGTGTTAGTTAATATTCCACAGACATCATAGCTGTCAGTTTATTAATAGAATTCCCCAAAGTCAGTCAGGTGGTTTTGTCATACGAAAAGCAAAAGAATTTCAATATTGCAAGTCTAACTAAATCTTATGTCAATTTTTGCTTTTGAATCATTAATTTCCAATGAAATTAAAGCTACGCCTACATGTATCATGTTCTTTGTTTCAAGTTTCAGAATATTGGAAAGTTCAAATGCTTGTCAGCATTGCTTGATCTTTTGTTGGGATTTGTGCCTACCATAAGGTACAGTCTTTTGTTTGCAGAGTGCAAGTATGTTTTGATTGCCCTTCTCTGTAAAGGCCGATACACACAAGGGGTTTTGCTCCCAGAGCATGCTCCAGGCTCATGTTGCACGGCCTGTACTCACGAGGGGTCACACTGCGGGAGCTTGCTCCATGTTATGTTATGTACACAAGAGGGAGCAAACGAAAGAAGCTTGGTGTGGGATAGCTGATATTCACTAGATGAGGGTTTGGAAACTAGTTTGAAACTAAACATGGCGACTTCCTTGCGGTCCAGATCAAAACAGAAAAAGTTGATTCTTTTGTGGCTTTTATCATACAAAACCACGTTGTCTTTGTAAAAGTCAATCACAATTCGAGAATTGGTCACACTCCAAGTAGTTTCCTCGTTCTTTCGTCCATCCACTTGCTCTATTTCGGCCTCATCAACTTCTACACATTCACTTTTAGTGGATGCCATGTTGAAGCACGAGTTAAGGGTTCCAAAGGAATTGTGGGTGGGAATACTTCCTAATTTGATTGTTTAATGTGTTACATTTGCCGTATTAATCCCCGCGCAACAAAAAGTGTCAGTACACACGAGGGAGCGTTTTCAAGTTTGCTCAATTTTCCCCGGGAGCTTGCTCCCAAATATTTAACCGGTTAAATATCGTGGAGCATTTTGTGTGGTGGAAATTCTGCTCCCGAGGATGAAGTATACCCATGAAATCGTTGGTACACAAGGAGGAGCTTTGCTCCCGGAGCGTGCCCCTGGAGCGTGCTCTGGGAGCAAAACTCCTCGTGTGTATCGATCAGCCTTAAAGGACCACACGCTGTACTTTGGTCAGCAAAGCATCTCTGCATTTTAAGTCCTCCCTGATTGTTACTTATTTCCTGGGACTTAAATTTTGTGACTTTTGCAATCTTTGAAAAAAAAATTGTGAAATCAAATTCCTGTGAATGAAGATTCTTGCAAAATTAACTACAGGAAATTTAATCTCATGCAATAAAATCACGATGAAGCATTGCCTTCATGTAATGAAAGCTAGGTAGAATATGTACAAACCCTGATGACATAAGTGAACATGAAGTGAGTGCAACTGAGTTACCAGTACATTCACATTTCTGTTTCATCTTACGATTGCTTAAACGTGTTACAATTTCTGGCAAGATTTAGTTTCATTTGTACTGTATTGTACATTGAATTGCTGAGAAATCAGTAAACGTTCAATAAATATTATTAACGGGACAAATCAAATATTTAATTGGCTCTGATGGCTTGAACTCCTGCTATTAAACTTTAAACGTTTCTAATTTCCCTTCAGAACTAGAGTTACCAGTGTTCCATCATACCTTCTAATTCTCCCAATCCCACCCTTGTGTTTTTATTGGCTTGTTATGAACGCAAAGAAGCCATTTCTAGATCTGTACTTAAGTAAAAGCACAAAGTTGGATTTGATGTAATAGTCATGTTTACATAGCCTTATGTACATAGTGTTTCTTGTGTTAGCTTTAGTTTGTTGTATAGCAGTTTGCAGTACCTTATTCTTTCGTTTGTGCAGTTGCCCAGACCATGACGAAGAATGCTTGAGATTATCTGTGGCTTTAGTTAAGATTGTCTACTGGCTTCTTATTGCTGTGACAAGATTACTTAAACTCTGCTTGGAGGTACATGTATGTGCATCTGTTTTAGTTTAGTTTGAGTATACCTAAGGGACCCATGTTGTATTTATCTCCCAAGTATAATTATGCAAATTGTGTTAAATTGTCTGAGAATTGTTTAGAAATATCATGACAGTAGGTCAGGAGACCACCAAGAATCCAATCACGTCACCTTAAAAGGGTTTAGAAAGCACATGAAAAGCACTTGGAAGCTACCACAAAATCATATCATGTTTAAATTGTTTGAAATACAAAGTCATGTATATAACTATATATATGTTGGGATTACTATCATAGAGCAACCTTGGATACTTCTCAGAGAAAAATAACTCACCTTTTTGGCATTTGGTAGGTAGGGCATGCAAATATTACTTGAGAATCATTACACTCAACATGTTTTGAACTATAGCTTTGAAAGCCAAATGTTTTTCAGGACAAAGCAAGAGGTTGTTAAAAGTCTCAGATGCATTCCCTATCAGTGGCAATTGAATTAAAGTTTTGGATTATTTTAGATGTCTTACAAACCGCACATTCTCAGTCTATAATGCAAGTTTTGGATCCTCATTTCATCATTTTTTCCATTAGAAATTACACTATATAGACTGACAAAATGGGGGTATGTAGGAGGTACAGTATGAATCTTAGCCATTAGCCATTTTATTGTGTTTAATCATTGCTACATTTCTGATGCATCATGCAGTCCATGCGTCTCTTGGGAGGTGCAGATCTTCCGTTTCACATCTCTAATGTTGGAAAGTGCCACAGAATATTTGGACACCTCATGGGTGTGATGTCATTCCGAGGACTAATTATTGTTGGCAAACTGGAGGATCAAGGTTAGAAGCTGTCAAATAAGATACTTTCTTCAATCCTAAGATCTGATAAGTGTAATTTTATCCTCCTTAGTGGCTGCCAGGCATTTCTTTTGGGAATTTGGTGTTGCAGAGATCAGCTAAAAGCATTTTTAAGGGTCAGACAGAATACAATCTAATTACTTTAATACCTTATATCTATATTTTTTTCTAAACACACTTATATAATCAAAATACATGTCTTTTTTTCTTGATTTTTAAATACCACCTGGTATTTAAATTGCCTGTGGGAGGAAATCTCTATTCCTCAAGCTCTGCTTCTCGGGGATTTTCCCGCCACAGTTACTCTTTCCAAGTTGTACACTTATTTCAAATTTAACAGTAATTTTCTCATTTCTTATCTCTTCTATTCTATGTGTAATTTATTCTGTGTGGCGAAATAATAGTGAATAAATAATTAACAACTATTCACCGAAGTGGAGGTGGCTAGTGGTGGATATTTACCGAGCCGCGAAGCGGCGAGGTAAATATCCACCACTAACCACCTCCACTTCGGTGAATAGTTGTTTTAGTATATACTAAAACAGTGAGATAAGTGTACACGAAAAAAAAAAGGCTTGGAAAATGGAGGACTTCTCAAATGACAATCCAATGCAGCGCCGATCGCCGTTAGGGATTTTTTGTTGTAATTACTGCCGTACGTCTCGTTTTCTCGCTGAGAGAAAAAATTTTGTTTAGTTCTAGTGGTAACATTTCATCAAATGGAGTTGCAAACCCTTTTTGTATTTGAAACCATTCTGTAAAAAATATAATTCAACTTTGGTTCTCAAGTAAACAAGTGACATCCAATTTGGTTATGCAAGACAATTTGCATTTGTAAACAAAACCTTTCTCGTTGCTTTTTACCGCTAAACTCCGGGTTAAAAACATAAGCCATTACCTCTGAACACGGCCAAGCCAAATTTAGTCGCTTTCTTGGAGTTTTCAGGCACTGCTTTGTTGTTAATTTGGATGATTTCTTCGCTTGTCATGCATACAAACCGGGCGGCCATATTCGCGCTGCGGAGCGAAAAATTCGCAAGTTGCTTGGAGGTAAACAGCACAGGATATTCGGAGTTTGACTAGCCAATCAGAGCGCACCTTCAACGCTATCCACTGTTTTAGTATATACTAAATAAATTTATTCTTGAGTTTATGGTGTTCCCCAGTCCTCTCAGAGTGTATAGGTTTCCTAAAATGGAAAGTAGAAAGAATATAACCAGTGGTTCAAAGCATAGAGTGCAGTGCCTAAGAAAGTGACATGTTAATTACTGTGAAACTATGTTTTGTTGAAACTAATGTTGCATGTTTGACATGTGTGGGTGACAGGGTACATGTACTGTATTTTACTACATTAGAGGCAGCAACTGAGTTAGATAGACAGTTTCAAGTGCATTTGAAGGACCTGGTGTTGACACAACCAGAAGGAGTTGTGTCTGAGTTGCAGCTTCATTTCAAAGAACTCATGGTCAATTTTAGCAGGTAGGGTTCATAATTGTCCATAATCACCAAAATACATATACACCATTACATACTATATGATCATTCAGTAAATAAGCAATTGGCAAAGAAATTTTGCTACAAAAGTTTGCAAAACTTGGTGATATTTTGAACAAAATTTTCTTTGAACTTAGCAAAGTTTGGCTCCCTAAGTAATATTTTCTTACATACATTTGTTTTGTCTAGAAAGTATAATTAAGAGACAAGTAAAGTATGCTGTTCTCTGTAGTCTGTGACTTTTCTGAAAACAATGTAAAATGTATTACTTTCCTTGTTTAGTTAATAGATAAAACTAACAATGAGTGTTTTGGGTTATTTACTGACTAAAGGTCTTCTATACATTTGGCTTTCTTGCTCTTGGGGAATAGGCAGTTACTTGTAGGAAAATAATCAGTCCTTCCAAAAATCACTACTGATAAATCATAGGAAACCCTTTCCTTGTAATCTTATATGTACTCTCCAAGTCATCTCCATTTAGTCCCCAAGGCTCAGATGAGAGGTTTGTCAGAATAACCAAAGTATTGGGTAAAATTTAAGTAAAGGTATAATTTTATAAACACCGTCCAGACATTAAATTTTGATCATGCCAGGTGGCATGTAGGGCAACAATGTGATCCTCCATATCTGCCAGTTATTTTCATGACCCTGATGCTGTTCCAGGTCTTTTCCACCTGTTCTATTTCCTTCCTTACTGTGGTGATGTGATTTGTTGATGGCCCCTTTGTTGTGTTTACTGTAGTGTCCAATGCAGGGCCTTTTGGGTGATGGAGTGTCCATAGTGGGTGGCTAGGCCAGTCTACTCTCCTGACTGTATCATCAAATTAGCAGCTACAGAGATTGGTTTTGCAGTCTCACCCAACAGATCGACCCACCAAATCCCCTGCATGGTTCATGTTCAAATAGAGAGTGCAATAATGTCTAAAATTAATATAAAGAAGTGCACATTTTGATTTATCATTCATAAAGTTCCTTGCATTTGCTGGTATCACAAAGAAGAATTCAACATTTTAGCAAGAATCATTTAGGGCCTTATTGCACCCTCCTTTGAAAATATTACTTGCTTCAGATTGCAGAGTTTGAACTCCATAACTTGTGCCAGGGACATCAGTGCAGGCCATGTTCCTAATATGGCCATACAGATAATGACCCAATTCCAGGTCAGGATATAAATCCTTTTTCAAAGTATTTTCAAGCTCAAAGCACTTAAATATTACATGTAGATAAACATTATTTTAAGGAACTTAAAAATATATATATAATTTTTTGTATTTGTTTTTTCATAGACGTTTTGTGGACTACACTTTTTTATAGTTTTCTGTTTTTATTTTGTGTATTTTATTTATTTTACAGGACTTTATTTCCATTTCAGTTGTGCTATGTTTACAGTAATGATAATTATTATGGCAAACATAGTGCTCACATAAGGTGCTTTATACGATTATTGTAAAGCATCTTATTATAGGATAATTACATGTATATCCTACTATAAGATGCTTTTGTGGACCGAACAACTATAGACAAAATTAAAATGATAAAATATTCAGAAAATCTATAACAGACATCTTTCCCCCGATTGGCCCTTCTGTGGCTTGAGCGCACCTGTCCTTACCCTCAGTACTATACAGTCTGTGGGTAAACGAGTCTCTATTTTCAGGTGCTGGTCAATCCCACCGACACACCAGATCAAGTAGCTGATATTATGGATGGGCTACTCCATACTCAGGTACAGCCACATAGCTTTTTTTATCATTTTGCTTGAAACTGGGTGTTGGCCATCTTGACACTATTTTGAATGGACGTCATATTGGGCGCCATATTGAACACCATATTTGTACCATGCTGTGTGCCATATTTGCCCCGCGTCGTCGCTATATCAGACGCCATACTTGCTTCATGTTGTGCACCATATGGGCTGTCATATTGTGCGCCATATTGGACGCCATATTGAAGGCCATATTGGGCCCCACCGAAATGGTGTGACCGCAAAGGCTTGAGAAAGAAACGCCGTGCAGCAATTCAGAGGGATCATTTTCAAGGGCATTTCCGCACAAACAGTACATACCTGTTACTAACCGAGTTCGAGGTCCGTACTGTATGTTACGGACCGAGATTTTTTCCGCTCGGATTTATGCTAGCGGAAAAACGAGGATTCGTAGATTACAGTACGGACCTAGAAAACGAGGTTTGTAAGATATTTATTATATCTCAAAACAAACTTTTGAATTTACCGCTAAATTGACCAATCACAGTGCGCATACTAACTGAGAGGTATAATAATAATAATCTGAATTAGAAAACAATCCTAAGAAAGTACGCGCGCTGATTGGTTAGAAATCGTGTTTCTATAACTCGATAGAAACACAGAACTAGCACGAGCTGTTGACGTAATGATGACGCGAGCAAAGAGAATTTACATTTTGATAATCAAAGCTAACAAGTTGCTTTTCTTTTTTTCGTCGCGGTGTTTTCTAAAAGAAATAGAAAACATGTTCTTTGTGTTTCTATCGAGTTATAGAAACACTCGTGAAAGTTTGGGAGAACTCGAAAAAGCTGTGGAAACACTCGCCTGCGGCTCGTGTTCCCACAGCATTTCTCGTTCTCCCAAACTTTCACTCGTGTTTCTATAACTCGATAGAAACACGGTACATGTTTTCTATTTCTTAAATACTGATCTTAATATTTTGCAGAATTTGGCCAGGCATCAGTTGTACTTGGAGCTTCTGAGATCCTCCTTGGTCGGCCTGCTTGATGCACCAGAAAGATCAATGGAAGGAGTTCTTTGGATAGGATTTTTGTTTCTGAAGGCAAGCTTACAGCAAGCAATACGTATAATCGTAGCCTTTCCAAAAAAAGAAAAAAAAAAGGAAAAAAACGTCCACCGCTTTCTGTAACAACAAGCTACAAAAATTAATTGTGAAGACACTGAGTAAAAATGACTCCTTCTTTCTTTTAAATCACTAGGCCTTGTTGATTTTTCAGCTCTTTCCTCTGGCTGTACCCCTTTCAAATTTGTATGTTTAAATTTTCAGCATGGTTTTGCATCGGTAACAATGTTGATAAAGAGGGGTGGGTAAGATACTTAAATGTGCAAGGTTAAGGGTTGGCTACTGACACCCCACGAAGTAACTTCGTGGGGTGTTAGTAGCCAACCCTCAACCTTGCACATTTATCAAGTTGCAATGTCTCAAGTAATTTTGCCATTTGTTCTAGCTGGTTGTGAAATTTTGAAAAAAAAAAAAATTGAGCATAAACTTCATTGTTTCCATCTATGTTTGGTACTAAAATTGGGTGACCCCTGTCCACCGAATAGCAGATTTAAAGTTTTTCCAGAATTACTTGGAACTTTAAAATAGTCTTCCAGCTTTAAAAATAAGTATGTTGGCAATAGATGAAAACTATAATCTTTGCCAAAAGTGTTGCACCGATTGGTAAATTTTTCCTTCTTGAAACCAATTGCAATCACCGTATTAAGTTTCTCCCCCTCCCCTCCCCTCTCAAAAATTGAGGTCACCGGTACGGCTCATCATAAAATTGTTGTATGTTATCCTTATGGTTTGAGGTTTACGAATAATATTGTGTCCAAACTTTGTTTGGGGTGGCAAAGGGCGTAAGATCTCAGGTGATTCAGAAACTATAAGAAAACAGCGGTCCAAGGTATTTTGGCAATGATTGCTTTTACTATTGTCCATACGCAAGCATGGCAAGTATGGAAATCGATTGAACATCTAAAACGTTGGCCATTTTTATCAAGTGTTACCAGTAAAGCGTGGTAAAGTGTCCAAAAAAAAAACACACGATGTACCCAGTAGTTCCTCTTAAAGGATTTCAACAATATTGTCCTTGTGGTGTTACTGGATTTGTGTACAATTGTACACCTGATTGCCTTAGTGTTTATTTTCTAAAGATTCGTACCAGTTTTGATCAATTACTGTACAAAAAATTAATCATGATGGAGCAACATCCTGGTTGCTGTATCCTTTCAACCCTTTCACTCTCATAAGTGATCAATATATATCTTCTTTCAATATCAATACATTGTCAAGCCAACCGTTGTTAAGAATTTAGGATATCATCAATTCTACAGTACTGAGGAATGGCCATCCTATCTTAGATTAGACGTCCGAACACCGACATGCAACTTGAGATCTTCGTCAGAACTTAATTTGTTAGTGCCTCAGATCCCTGGCAGTGCGCTTGTTTAACAGCTTGCCTAAAGACATTAAAAACGCCACTGACCCTGAGGAGCTGTTGCGTCAAATGTAAGAGGTTTTGTTATTCCTCTGCGCAAGCCGAATTTGAGTAATCCTGAGACTTGTTTTCCTCTTCGTTATTCAAGTTTGTTGATATATTTTATTTTGCTGGATTCAATTTTCCTTATTATTGTATATAGGTCTTAGTATAAAAGAGCCACGCCCAGTGGAATGTTAATAACCATTATTATTATTATTACTATTATTATTATTATTATTATTATAATGATTATTAACATCATCATTATCATCAGTATTACTAATTCGATCTACAGTAATCAATAATTAAAACTGCTATTCTAAGGAAGTGTACGGCACTCAGAAGGAGAATAGTAATTCAACCCTTTTGGAAGTGAAAGGTTAAAGTGTGCTGCCTGTCACTTCTGTAGGTGCCAATTGTCATTCGCCTCTTGGAAGTCAGAAACCAGTCACAGACTCAGCTGTCTGGAAACGGAGCTGAGCTTTCCACAGCTCAAACTGCTTTTCAGCAATTGCTTCATTTCGCTCCATTGCTAGATGATGCAGATTTAAAATGCAGGTAAAGGTCTCCATCTTTTACGTTTGCTACATTTTATTCCGTTATGCCTTCAAGGTCAGGAAGTAGCCAGGGAATTTCTCTTTGAGTAAAGGAAACCTTCCTTCTCATGAAGATGGCAGGAAAACGTGATTTTTCTTGAAAGAGTGTTAAGTTGTTGGGTTTCTAAGAGAATCAATCCTTTATTCCTCGTTTTGTTACTGGAGGACTATCCTTTCATGTCCACTGCATTTGACTTGCTAAAGTTAGAAATAAACTGGTTGGGGAGGATAGCTGTGATACAAGTTTGGATTGCAATTGTCAGGTATAATGGTTGAAATTGTTAATTTGGTCAGGCATATTTCACACTTGTCCGGGAAAAGTCAGGGAATTTCGAAAACCTCTGGTTGAGGCAACCATGCTTGAACCGTACAGGGAAATATTGCGAACTTCCTCTGACGTTCACTCCCTCTGCTAAAAAACCCAAATACTGGAATTGTCAAAACCTCGAAATTTTACGTGTACTGTTGAGGGGAGCAAGTTTGGCGTAGTGATGAGAGCACCCGTCTTCCACCTCTGTGAGTCGGGCTCGATTTCCGCGGTCTCATTTGAGTTGAATTTGTGTTTGATTTTCTCCTTGCTCTGACGGTTTTCCTTCTTGTTCTCCAGTGTTCCTCCTTCCAGAAAAACTAGCACTCCCATTTTCCAGTTCGATCACGAAACAGTGCACGAGTAGCCGCCTCGTAAATATGCTACTGGAAAAAAGGTCTATTCATCAACAGAAGGTCGCTTATATTTCTTATTTCCTTGTCAAGGTGCAACTGTTACAAAGAGCTGCTCGTTCAGTTTTGTAAAGGTCTCAGTCAACCGGTCGCGGACAGGCTAATTGGGCAACTGGTTTCTCAGAGGTCAGTGATTGCTTTTCTGTAGAGCGCATCTGTACTTATACCGAAACGGCGTCGCATGTATTCCGTAACACAGTGCTGTAATTGCATGCTTCCATGGAGTTGCAAAACCAGTCAAGAGGATTCTCTTGCCATAAGGCTTTTCTCATCGTTGAATCGTTCAGTATCTGTAGATCCTGGCCTGTATACGATTGGATGGGATAGAGAGCCTCGAATGTCATAACCAATCGTCGCTACCAGTAAAGGCGAAGTTTAGGATCTTGGCATATCAGTAGCCTTAACGCGTTTTGTGTGTGTTTCAGACTTGTTTCCCCAGACGTTCAGAACATGTTGAGTAACTATTCGTCTTTCAATCACCCCGTAAAACAAATCCAGGATGAAGGTTGGTAGTGTTTGTATGCCTTCGCTCTATCGCTATTTACAATCATAAAAGGGAATCGTCGTAAGGAGACTTATAAATACAGTCTAACCTCGCTATCTCGAACTCAGTTATCTCGAAATTCCCGCTCTCTCGGACTTCAACTCATGTCCCTTGGATTGTTTTTTCAGTCATTTACCACTGGTTATCTCGAAACCCCGCCATCTCGAACTATTTTTCGTTTCCCTTGAAAGCTCGAGAAAGCGAGGTTCGACTGTATGATGTTTAAAATAGCCCGCTGCCTTCCATAACTGTTTGTCTAAAATTTGTTGGTGATACGTTTACATTAAACTTGTTCATGTTACTGTTATTTACTATTTGCCTGGCTTCTTGTGTGGGAGAAAGAAATAGAATCCTGCACTGTGATTTGTTATAAACAATAGGCCATTTTACAGTTTTGACCTAAGGAACCTAGCCTTTGAATAAAAGCGAGGCTGGAGGTGACCTTGCTTGGTTACAAACCTCCCTGGCTCTCATGTGCAAATCATATTATTAACATATGAAGATCAGGAAGGTTTGTAACAAAACAAGGTCAACTCCAGTCTCACTTCTATTCAAAGGCCAGGTTACTAAGCACACAGCCTTCGGCTTCGGCTGATAACCCTTACCGAGACCTTGGTTATTCTAGATATCACAAAAACCGAATCTAATAATTGTTTTATATATTGAACGAAAAAAAACAAACTTGACGAACTTGACATGATTACCTTAAGAAATCATGCACCGCGGTCATACATGACATGATAATTACCTGTGACCTTGAGTTTCCTTGACATGATTTTTGTATAATCTGCAGTTATGACGTCACAGGCGCCGATTTCGAAAATTCACTGCACGCTTTCGGCCAATCAGAAAAGAGATAGTGACTTCAGTGTATAATAATCATCGTTATCGGCTTCGCAAATATTGAGTTTGAGTCCCTTCAAACCACTCAGTGGGAAAAAATCGGTCTATAGTCTACATAATTATATGGCTGGTTTCTCGAGCGTGCAAGCTGAGGCGCATCCTGAGTTCTGATTGGCTGCGCTAGTGGGCAAGATGAGCCTATCTTACCTGCTCAGGATTTCCCGTGTTGTCCCGCGAAACAAGACAAAGCAAATGCCCATATAATAAATCCTTTATTAACCAAGCGTGAGGTCAAGATGGCTGGATATTGGCCTCGTTCTTTTTAACGTTTTTATTGACCACGACTACTAAAAAGGCAAATAAGATCTTGGCCAATATGCAACCAAATTAACCGCACGCTTGGTCAATAACGCATCTGTGCATACCTCGAACGCTGTTAGTGAGAGGTACTGATATTTGGGTTGGAAGCTATTGGTCTGGTCACCGTACTGTAGGATGCTGACTAGTGCGGTATAAATGGGATAATCTGGGTTCTTGTCTTGCTTTTCAGAGACCAAGATTCTGGAAATAATTCAGGTTTGTAGTATCGATTACGGCCCATATCCGGCCATCGTGATCAGATGGTTCTTTCAAAATTCAAATACTGTCAGTTGCTTTCCAACAAGCGTTCACTTTTTGTGTTTTTATGTTTGTCTTTCAAAGGCATTTAGATCTTCTCACTATAACAAACGTTTTATGGTGGTTTGTACAGTATTGCTAAAACTATGTTCAAATTTCATTTTATATCATACTTATATTAAAAACACTTAAAAAGCCGTTGTGGATGTAAGCATTATTATAACTTATCCGCTGGATAATTGTCTTAGGTTTCAGTGTCGTGGGCTCTTCATTTTGTTCTGTTTGTTTGGTTTCATTTTATCCAAGGCGTTGGAGTCGGAGCACAGAAGCAGAGATGACAAGTTTCTGAACTTGTTGAGTTCGCTGGTAAATGTGGAAAAGTTTAAGTGGATGACAGCTGCGGCGGCGAGTGTTGGAAGACTGCGAAACCTTATCAGAGGCCTTGTTAAGTAAGGACAACTCAGTTCTCTTTTATTTACTTAAAAGATTGGCTTTGTTAGTGATTTCAGTGTCATTTCGGCCACAAAAGCGTTGACGGGTTTTCCCTGCCGAGATGCATGTAAGAGTATCACTGTTGCAATTTGCTGGAAAGCACAAAAAAGTATTATGCAGTCTACAAAGCAGTAGTGAGTAGGAGTAGTTTTGCCCACACATGTTGTTGTTGTTGTTGTTGTTGTTGTTTTTTTTTGGACTTTTTTGCAAAACCCTTACGCGGGGGTTTCCGAACTAAGCGGGTGCGGAGCGGAGCGACGCAGCCACTCTCTGGCCCCGTTACGCGGAAATTCTGCATAACTTCTCCAATAGTTCTGTTGTATCGAGAAAATACCCCTCACCCAGTTTGCCTGATAGGTCTCAAAATCCGCAAATTTGTTCAAATAGATTTTTTGCTAATGGTTTGCGAAGAGCCGGCTTGGATAGGTTTTACACTTCCCTGTGAAGAATTAAAAAAAAATGATTTAAAAAAGAAGAATTAATTTACAAAAATTAGAAAATGGATAAACTAACTGTTGATCAACTGAAGAAACTTGCTAAAGAATATAATATTAAAGGCCGGTCAACATTACGGCGAAAAAGTAAACTTTTAGAAGAGTTGAGAAAAATTACTGAACTGGTTAAAATGTATGATAATAATGAGACAGAAGCAGAAACATTAGCAACACCAAATCGATTTAATCCAGAAACACCCCCACCAGGGCCACCACCACCAAGAAGAAAAACACCGCCGCAAGAGACACAACCAACAAGACCAGCTACACCAACTATCCCAGCACCCAGAAAAAATATCCCAAATCAGAAGGAAAAACCTATCCCAGCACCCAGAAAAAATATCCCAAATCAGAAGGAAAAACCTACCCCAGCACCCAGAAAAAATATCCCAAATCAGAAGGAAAAACCTACCCCAGCACCCAGAAAAAATATCCCAAATCAGAAGGAAAAACCTACCCCAGCACCCAGAACAAATATTCCAAATAAGAAGGAAAAACCTACCCCAGCACCCAGAACAAATATTCCAAATAAGAAGGAAAAACCTACCCCAGCACCCAGAACAAATATTAAAGATAAAAAATCAAAAGTTACAGAAAGAATAAAGTTTTTTGAATCGATTAAGGATATTAAAAAGGATAAAAAACCAACCACAAAAACATTTTTCAAAAAATACAAAGTGGAAGATAGAAAAAAGTTTTATGATTCGATTACAGTTACAACTAATGAAAAATTACCTAATAAACAGAAAAGGAATATAATTAAAAATTATAAAGTGGAAGATAGAAAAAAGTTTTATGAATCTTTAAAAAATCTAACAAATAAAAAAATAATAAAAACAATTACAGAGCCTAGAAAAAAGTCTAATAATAAAAAACAAAATAAAACTGAAACAGTAGAAATTAAACTAAGACCCCCAACAAATTTTAAATTTATTCCTTTTGGAAGTGAGCCAGAAGAAATAATAGGGCAAAACAACATTGTAATAAATGCGGATCTTAATAATGATATATCTCAAATAATTATGGATAGAATAAGACCAGAGATAAAGATGAGAACAAAAGTTGTATATGGTTTCAAATCCAGAATTCATCGCGGAAAAGGAGAAATAGTTGAGTATTACAAAACGCTTCCTGGAAAACTACTACGAGGAGCTTTAAAAACATTAAAAGAAATTGAGGATTATATTGAAAAATGTGAAATAAAAAGACTAGATTTGCTGGACGAAGAAGTGTGGGGGAGCGCGTATCTACCAGCAACGGAAGTTGTAAAAAATCCTGGTGTATATCAAGGTAAAGTTTTGTTTATAGAAGTTAATGTAAAATTAATTCATACAAATGAAACTTTAATGGGTTGTGGACCTTTACCAGATTGGCTTCGCAAAAAGAAATCTATTCATGCTCTTGATACTTATGATAATAAAATGTGTTTTTGGAACACCCTGGCGGTTTTTAAGAACTATTCTAAAGAGAAAAATAGACCATCCGAAAGAATAAAACAATTATCTTTAGAACTAGCCCAAGAATTTTATAAGAAACCAAATATGAAAGAAGAAGATATAAAAGGAACGGATCTTATTGAACTTGAAGATATCTCAAATTTTTTTAAGATTAACATTAGGATGTTTGAGCCAAAAGAAGATCAAGAAACTTGGGTTTTGGTTTACGGTAAAGGTAAAACAAAAAAACAATTACCAACTTTGGATGCAGGGCTTCATAAAGACCACTGTTTTTTCATAAAAGATTTGCCAATGTTGACTAATAGTTGGGAATGTAATGGATGTGGACAAAGATTTAACAGGCATGATAATTATAATAGACATTTGAATGATAATACATGTACAGGAGGAAAAACACAAGTAATTTGTATGGGGAAAAAATGTGTTCCAACAATGAGCTGGTCAGAAAAAATATTTTATGGTGGAAATACCCAATTTAGTTATGTAGGATGTAGGTGGATAGAAAAACAGTCTGAACTTATAGGTAAACATATTCATCATGCGCTATGCGGTCATGGCGGTGAAAGATGTGTTAGACATGATGAAAAAGAGCTTTTTTTGGTGGATGGTTATGAGCCTTCGACTAATACAGTTTATGAATACTATGGGTGTAAATGGCATGAATGCCCCTGTTCAAGTAATGAGACAATTAAATACAACGAAACTATGAAAAAGGAAAAATTAATCAAATCTTTGGGGTATAATTTAGTATCTGTCTGGGAGTGTGAAAAACCTGAATTAAAATATGTAAACTTTAAAAAGAAATTTTTTCACTACCCATATTTTATTGTTTGGGATTCTGAAGCAATGCAAACAAAACAAAATGAAAAGGTTACTGAAGATCTAACTTTTATAAATAAACATATTCCGATTAGTATAGCTATATCTGATAATTTATCGAAAAAAGCAACTTGTGTTGTGAATAATAATCCAGAAGAGCTTATAAAAGATTTTGTTAAAGATTTGGATAGAAGACAAAAAGATATTGTTAAAAAAGTGCAAGAGGATTATCCTCTTCCGGATGAAGATAGTATTCCAAAAAATGTAAAAACGATGTATAAAGTGTGGTGTAATCAAGTTCCTGTTTTAGGTTTTAATTCAGGAAAGTATGATATTAATATGATTAAGAAACATTTTGTAAATAGTTTTACCGAGTTGGAGAATACACTAAATGTGGCAAAGAAAGAAAATAAATATATGTATCTGAAAACACCTCGTTTTAATTTTTTGGATATGATTAATTACTTAGCCCCAGGGGTTTCTTTTGATAATTGGTGTAAAGCAAACAACTGCAAACAACAAAAACTTTTTTTCCCCTATCAATTTTTAGATAGTTATGATAAACTTTCTCACATAGGTCCTGTAAAATATGAAGATTTTTACTCAGATCTAAAAAAGAAAATAGCAATATCACACCAAGAATATGAAGAATATAAGAATGAAATGAAAAAAAGAGGTTGTATAACCTTGAAGGATTGGTTGATAGAGTATAACAAAGGTGATGTTATTCCTTTTATAGAAGCTGTTGAAAAAACACGCGAAAAATATTCCTGTGATGATATAGACATGCTAAAAGACGCGGTATCAATACCAGGGATATCAATGAGATATGTGTTGAATAAAGCTATAAAAAATAGTAAGGGTAAGTATACTTTGTATGCTCCAGGCGATCCTTGTTATTGTAAATGTGATGATAAATGTAAAAAACCGAAAAGCGGTAAGAATAAATGTGAAAAATGTTTTACTATAAGAAAAGAATGTAATATATGTGGTAAAAATAAAGCTTATGATCTTTTAAAAACAGGTATGGTGGGCGGGCAGGCACAAGTATTTGTTCGTTGGGCTGAGGTTAATAAGTCATTTATTCGTTCTAATAAATATAAAAATCCAAAAATATGCAAAGTTATACAGGGTTATGATGCAAATAGTTTATATTTATATGTTTCGGGGTTGGAAATGCCTTGTGGTAAAGAGAGATATTATGAAGTAAAAAATCCAACAGATCTTGAATATATTAAAAATTTTTGTAATAATATTCTTACAGATAAATTGTTCGGGTTCTGTCAAGTGGATATTCACACACCAGATAATCTTTTTGAAAAATTTGAGGAGTTACCACCTTTATATGTTGTAGATATTGTACCAGAAAATTTAATACCCGATCATATGAAAGAATATCAAAAAGCCACAGGTAGAAAAACTATAAAAGGATCACTAAAATTATTAAGCGTAACAAGATCAGATAAAATTTTACTATATACACCTCTAATAAAATGGTATCTTAATCATGGTTTGGTAATAACAGCTGTTCATAAAATTATAGAATATAAACCCAGCAAGCCATTTAAGTTTTTTCCAATTGAAGTAAGCAATGCGAGAAGAGATGGTGATATTGAGGTTATGCTAAAAATGATAAGTAAAGCTTTTGATGCAAATAAAATAGATGATGTCGTAAACCTTACTAATGAATTAAATCAATTCCCTGATATACTACCCTTTATTGAAGAGTATACCGAGAATGGAGCCATCACCCCCGATAACAGCCTTAAAGTATTGATTGAAAAACTAAAAATAAAGTATAGAGGTTGTAAAGAATTGGCAGATACACACAAACTAAAAGGAAACTCATTTTATGGAAAAATGATTGAAAATAAACAAAAACATAAGAATACAAGTTATACTCAAAATGTGGATATTGTTAATAGGGATATTAGAAGCCCGTTTTTTGTAGATATGGATAAGATAAATGAAACATATGAAATAACAAAAAATAAACGCAGTGTAGAAATAAAAACACCTTATCAGTGTGGTATAGCTGTATATCAACTATCCAAATTACAAATGTTAGTATTTTACTACGATTTTCTTGATTATTATTTTGACAGAAGTGATTTTGAGTTAATTTATTCAGATACAGATAGCTACTACGCAGCATTTTCGGATGAAAATTTGGATAATCTTGTAAAACCAGAACTCAGAGATGAATATTTTAGAGAAGGTAAAAAAAAATTTCTATCAACCTCAAAATATCACGACAGAACGCCTGGACTGTTTAAGAAAGAGTTTGAAGGAATAAGAATGATTGCCCTTTCACCAAAATGTTATTACGCCGATGATGGAAAGGGGAAAACAAAGTTTAGTGCTAAAGGAACAATACAGCGCCAAAACGATATGACGTGGAATAGATACTATGAAGCTTTAAACGGAAAAATAGATAAAGTAAAAAACACAGGGTTTAGAGTTAATAAAAACGAAATTGTAACATATACTCAAGATAAATTAGGGCTTAACGCATATTATGATAAAAGAAGAGTTGAAGAAGATGGAATTCACACAAAACCTTTATATTAAATAGGTTGAAAATCATTTCAAAACAGAATCTGGTGGTAATTCTGTATCATAAGGTACAACTTTAAGTTCTTCCCTTACAAAACCCCGTCTTGGACCATCCAATAAATAATATAAAACAGGTTGGTTGGGTGAAACTGTGCTTCTAGAAATATCATAAACTTTGATACTCCAGATAGGATCTGTAGCTCTCCTTTTTTCACCACCCTCAAGTTCGCCGGGAGATAATAAATATCTAACCCTTTCACCAAAAGGTAATCTAACCTCATCAAGACCCACAACTCTTTGATAATTTTTTGGCTCAATATTAACCTCTTTCATTTTTATAGCCTCATCAGGCTCTTTACCAGTTATTCTAGTTGGTGTATTATTCAAAGTTTTCAAAATATTAGGTAATCTTTTCATCCATACTCTGGATCTTTGATCACTTATCATTTCTTGCGCATATTGATGACTAAATAATTTTTCACCTAATATTCTGTTTGCTCTTTCAACAAATGCCTGCGATCTATGATTTCCAGCTTCACCCCTCTGGATTTTTACATTATGGTAATTCATAAGTTTTGTAACCTCGCCCATAAATTCTTTTCCTGGATCAACCATTAATGTTTTAGGATATTTCATTCTTCTAGAATATATTTTTTCAAAAGCTTTAGATATCTCACGACTTTCTTTTGAGGTTAGTGGTTCAGCATCTTTATATCTTGAGGCTACATCAACCACAACTAATGCATATTTATATGTTTTTCTTCCAACTCTATCATGTGGCAAAAATAATAAATCCGCTTGGTGAATCTGATTAGGTTTATCTATAGTCCAGTGCGGTCTAGGTATATATTTTGGAGCTGGAAGATATATTTGCCATATTGCTTGTTTTTGTAACCATTGTTTTGCTTCATCTTCACTTACTTTCACTTCGTGGGAGGGCTTCGCCCGATTCACTTTTTCAGCTAATGTAGGAATTGCAGAATATCCTTTCCAATACCCTTCAGTTGAATAATATATTTTTGATAACCTTTTGGATATGTTTTCGTTACTCATTTAAAGATTACTCCACCCTTCCTTAAAATAAAATATGACAAACGTATCTGAAAAAATTAACCCAAACAGGATTCCAAGATATCCAATCGGTTTGAAAGCGGAATCAACATTGAATAGAATTACTCTCAACCCCTCATCGGCTAATCCTGATGAAACCTTATATATATATATTCCTAAACTTTCTGAAAATTTAGTGATTGTACCTGGAAGTGTATATCTAGTATTTAACTTAGATGTTGAGGGGCATGAAGATAACACACTCGTGAATAATGTAGGAAGTAATCTTGTATCCAGACTAAGGGTTCTTTTTGGTGGTGAAACACTACAGGATACTCAAAGATACGATCTATTTCAAACATACCATGATTTATTTTTAACAGATGAAGAACGAGAGGATAGATTAAGGCAAGGTATTTCCTCTGAAAACATGAGGAAGCTACGGTCAAATGCAGGTGATAAGGTAGACACAGATGCTAAGGAAGTAGCTCTTGCAGAAGTACACAATAACAAGTATCATATCCTACTAAACCATCCTATTCTCAACGATCATGGAGTTTTCTACCCAAAGGCGTTAGATCATCAACTAATCTTTGAGATTACAATGGCTCCAGTTAACGATATTGTTGTTTATTCTGACGACACTAAACCTCCAAATTACAAAATAACAAACTTAGAACTCGAATATTCTTGTATATCAAGTGAAGAATTGGCCAGTAAGACCCAGGCAGCTTATCATGTTGGTAAAGGATTCTATTATGAAAATGTCACTCTACACAAAACTTTCACCATATCCAGACCTACAGACAGCGTTATAAACCAGCATATTAATCTACCTAGAAGATCAATTACAGGGATATTATGTTTATTCACATTACCATATGGAAAAGGAGCAAGAGATTCTGAGAATTTTTTCAATCCAGGTATCACCTCAATTAATATCGATGTTAATGGTGTGCCAAATCGTTTCTACTCTAAGGGGATGGTACCTTCAGACCTATGGGAGTCAGTAAAGAAACGTTTCATTGGTTCCTCACAATGGTCTGGTTCCTCACAATGGTCAGTAAAAGAAAAGGATTTTTATAGTAAAAAGTTTGCTCTGTGGATAGATTTGAGAACTCACCCAGATAATGATATTCATGGAGGGGGTCTAAAGTTAACCAATGCACAAGATGGTATAAAAATAGAAATGAAACGAAAACTTAGTGGTTCTGGTATGATGACCTGTTACATGTTTGTTGTAGCTGATGCATTAATGGAGGTTATGAAATCAAACTTAAGATCAATATTGTATTAGTTAAAAAAGATGGAAGAATTACGAGATAAAATTCCTTTTCACTGTATTATAACCGGTCCAACAAATTGTGGAAAGACAAAGTACATAATTGATCAGCTAAGAGGTCCATTTCGAAAATTGTTTGAATTCATTGTTCTAATATGTCCAACTTATTATAAAAATAAAACATATCATAATTTTGCTATAGGAGATAAACGTTTCTTTGTATTATCACCGGATGCTAGTAACATTGATGAGATTAATGAGTTATTAACTGACTGTCAAACGTTATTTTCAGGAACAAATACACTAATAATTTTAGACGATTGCGCTGTATCCACTGATCTGAAGAAACGATCAAATAAGTTTATAGATTTAGCATTTTCTGGAAGACATCATGGATTATCAATGTGGGTTCTAACTCAGCAATTAACATCGATAGCAAAACCATTCCGTGAAAATGTAGCTTGTGTTGTTACTTTCCATAATCCATCACAAAAAGGTATGAAGATGTTTTTCGAAGATTATGGGGGTGATTTAGACCCTGAAACTAGTAAAAAATTTGTAGAACTACTGAAAAAAGAAAAATATTCTAGATTATGTTTGTGTTTGCGTTATCCATTCCAATGTTATTTGGAGATTCCTGAAACGACCGAAGACTTATAAATTTAAAGACCTAACCGTAGGTAAGAAAATTAAAATATGGCAGAAGTTGAAGATTATATTGAAGAAGAAAAGACTGGAGGAAATACTGAGGTAAAAGATAATTATAATAATGAAGTTGAAATAAAACAAGAATCACTAGCCATCCTCGCCGCTCTTGGAACAACAAAGGAATATTTAGGAGTCGATATGAGTCTTGGTGATATAAAAAAATTATCGGTAAAAGACATTGAAAAATATTTTAATAGATATCAGGCAGTATTGGGTAAGAAAATTAATGGAGGGTTGGTAGATTCATCTCTTCAATTAATTTCTAAAGTTATTTCTTACATGGTTCCTGTGGATGATATAGAAGCTCTTTGTGTGGATTTGAAGAATGATGATTTGGTTAATCGAGAACTGACAAACATTGTAGGTCTATTAGCATTGAAAGCGGGAAGACTGACAGCACTTGCTAGTGGGTTATTCCAGGTTGCTAAACACGTTAAAATAGGTAAAATACAACAATTTACAAGTACAACTGAGGATAAAATACAAGAGGTTTCAAGAACAAATACAGATAATGATAACACAACTGAAGCGATTTAAAGATTTCTTAATGATATGTAAAATTATGTCTGAAGAAGTTGTTGAGCAAATTACAGCGGATCCTGTTGTTAAAGATAAAGAACCTAAAAAGAAAGAAAAAGACCCTAAAAAGGTTGCTGCTGGTAAAAAATTAGCTGAATATAATAAAAAAGCAAAAGAAGCTTTAGCCAGGGAGACCCTACGGGCCGCGGAGCAAATGAAACGTGAAAAAGAACAGGCGGAGATAAAAAATGAAGAGAGTGAAGAAAAAGAAGAAAATGGAAAAGCATGGCTTCCAGAACTATCTTTTACTACTGTTTTGTCTATCGTTGGAATAGGGTTTACAGCATTTGATATTTTTATGAGATATTACAAAAATAGAATACCTGATTTATCCCAAGTTCCTACTAAAGTTCCACAATCAAATATTACTAACCAACAATCACAAACACCGCAACCACTAAAAATTGGAATGATATGATTTAAAGGTTTCTTACTGATACAGTAAAAATTATGTCAACTGAAAACAAACTTGTGAAAACTGTTACTGATTCTGCAGTACTTATTGGGTTAGCAGCTGGAGTTGGATATGTAGCTAAAAAAGCAATGAGAGAATCATTTATGAACGACCCATCCTCAAGTATTACAAATTATGCAAAATGGGTGGTTGTATTGTCGGGTAGTATGTATCTAAAAACATATTTAGAGGATCAAAATATTTTACCAAAATAATTATGGCAACAATAGCAATGATGTTAGGCGGAGCTGTATTAAATGCAACTGCCTTTGTTGGTGGATCATATCTTGCAAAATATCTATCTGGAGATAAAACAGATACAGAAAAAATACGACACGATAAAGCACTAGAAAAGTATCAAAAAGATTATGCTGAATATCAAGAAAAAAGACAGAAACTAATTGATTGGAAAATGAAACAAAAAGATGAAAAATATCAAGCATCAAAAAATCTTTCAAAAACGGATGAAGCTTTAGAATTTTATGCTCAAATGCACGAACCAAAATTTTCAGATTATTATAAACCAAGTAACAATCAAAAGATTGGTGAAATGGTATATGTTGGTGGTGGAATGTTGGCGTTGGGGTATACAGCTAGTAAATTCTTTTAAAAAATTATTTTTGTTATGTAACCAGTAATAGGTTATATAACATAATTTTATTTCTTATTTAAGTTTTTACATAAGGCTTCCAGTATCTGAATCTTCGTCATTTTCCATAAAATTAGCAGCTGATTCGCTGTTAGAAATAATTACTTCTGTTTTACATTTACTTGGAATTAATCTTTTCATTTCAATTTTTGGTTCTACATTCGCTTCATAAAGTTTTACCTGAAGTGAAATACAAGAACCAATAAATATTGATTCAATTTTGATTGCGCATTCAGCGTGACATCCTTTATTCATTAAATCTAAAGGTTCTATTTCTTTATCATCTTTCATATTAAAAAATTTAGTGAGAAATTTATCTTTATAACAAATTAATTTTGCATATAGCGTTGGTCCTCGTTCAGGAACTCTACGCATAGAACTTTTACCATTTTCATCTGTAACTTTTTCCATTTTCCAATATAAAGGATTTAAACCACCCCTGGTTTTAGTAAGATCTTTTCTTTCCAACTCAAATCTGTCAATTTTTTCTCTATTATCTACCAAATGATCAATACAACAATTTACTATTTCGTCAAAAGTATCAATCCATTTTTTCTCTTCGGGTGTGGGTTTATCTCCACTCCATAAACATAAAGGAAAGGTATGTCCTGTAATTTTTTTTGTTTCTTGGCTTAGATTTTCAGAAACTCCAAATGAATACAAACGACCAGTTGGAATAACAAGTTCTCCTTCAGTTCCGTCTTTGTTTTTTGTAAAAATTTTAATTCTTTTAAATTCAATCTTTGGTTTGCTATTGGGGATTTTGCCTGAAATTGGTTTAGAAAATATCATGCTTTGTTTGGGAATATAATTGTTAATATTTATTAATTGTGTGTTTTCATTAGTCATTTTATTTTATTTTTATTTAGTTTTTTTATTTTTTAAAATCAATTTTATAATTTCAAAAAACTTTAGATCTAAAGATTTCTTACTGATGAGTAAAAAAAATCATGGCAGAATCTGAAAAAACTCCACTATTGAGTAGAGATTATAATGATGATGATGATGAGAATGATGATGTAGAAGAGCTTGAAATGAATCCAATATCATCAACAACTAGGGTAATTAACCCTGATGATGGTGAGGCAGAAACATCGTTTGGCGGTAGGGAATATGAGAGTGAGGGGGCAAGACCTAAATCACCAAAAACTATTATTAGTGAGATTGGAAAAAATAAAGATGAATCTGGAGATGAAATTAAATCATTATTTCCTAATGCAGACACATCACAGTTTTTTCATTGGTATGATGAATATGGGATATTAAAAGTAAAATTGGATAGGGAAAACGCAAAAACTTACTCATTATTCAAAGGAAACAAATTGAATAATGAACTTCCTGATACAATCAAAAAAGCTCTAGGTGCTGATTATGAAAGCATTCTTAAAGAAAGAAATAATCTTTTATCACAAAAGAAGAAAGATAATAAAAAAATTAGGGATTTAGAAAATGTAATAGATGAGTTAAAACTCGAATTAGAAAAATTTGAAAAGGATATGGGGCAATTTTTTTCAAGTGAAACAAATGATAAAGAGAAGATTAGAATCATAGAACAACAACAAACAAAAATTGCGAAACTTGAAAGCTATTTAGACGCGTCTGATAAACATAAGATGTTAGCTAAATCACAGATTGACGAACTTAGAAGTAAATCAAATCAATACAAAGATGAACTTGAAAAAAATAAGAAGGGGCAGTCAAATTTACCAATGTTAGAACGCAGTAATGAACGATTACAATCTGAGATTGAAAAAACAAGAGAATTAATGAGAAGAAATATAATCTCAAATGAAGAACAAATAGCTGAGATTGAGAGTAAAAATGAAGAAATACTTAAAAATCTACCATTACGAGAACGTGTTAAGGCTATCTTCAAAAAGTATGGATTTACAGTATTTTCAGTTTTGAGTGCTGTTGGTGTTGTTATTGGTGTTATAGTTTCTAATCTTTCTAGAGGCTTATCCACATTAGGAAAAGGTGTTGGAAATGGATTGAAAGCTCTTGGGAAGAAACTCGGGGAAATATTACCAGGGATGGTTGGAGCAATTGTAAGCTTTTTATTCAAAACAGCTGGTGAGGTTATTGGATTTTTAGGTAAGAATGCTTGGTTGTTGATAATGGCTGTGGTTCTATATTTTGTGGACCGACTAAAAGGAGGAACAAGTGTAAAAAAGAGAAATTAACAAATTTAAAGATTTCTTGTTGATCAGTAAAATACAATATGGATGACTACAAGGGAATTTATCCACAATTACCTATTAATGGTGATCCAAATAATTTCAGACTACAAAAGTCCTGTGAAGTACTAAATAATCTTCAAAAGGAAATTAAACATTATGAGGATGTAAGGAAAAAGTATAATCGAGCTAGAGGAATATTTACAAAAATAAGTGTTTGTAGTGGTATATTTTCAGTTATTCTATCTGCAAGTGGACTCGGAACATCCCTTACTGGTTTTGGTGCTGTTGTTGGGATACCATTAGGTGTTTTTGGTGGATTTTGTGGGGCAATATCTGTTGGATTCGGTTCTGCTTCTAAACGACTTTCCCATAAAGTTAGTAAACATGAACAGACCGTTTCTCTCGCAAAAGCAAAAGTAAACACTATTCACGATTTGGTTTCAAAGGCTCTGAAAGATAACACAATCTCTGACCAAGAATTTTCTCTAATTTTATCAGAAGTGGACAAGTTTGAAAAACTAAAAATGGAAATCCGCCAAAAAACCAGGGAAAATACAGAAAAAAACTTAAATATGAATCAGATAAGAACAGAGGTTCGAGAGGAAATATTAAAGGAACTGGTAAGTCGAGATCGCTGAAAATTTCATATGAGAGAACTGATGTAGGATTTAATTGTTTTGCTGGTTATCGGAAAGAGTTTATTTAAAAGCAACATGTTATGAACAAAAAAATGTCATTATTCAATGATTTCAAAAATAGGTACCCAAGTGCTAATCTTGATAAATTTGCATTTGTGTCTGATTCGTATGGAGGATATATTAAGTGGAAATATAATGGTATAACTGTAATGACAAATGATGATCCTACTGGAAAAACATGGACTGATGATATATCACCTAATATTAAAAGAATTTTGTGGAAAGATTTGGGGGTAAATGGTGAAGAATTTAGTTCATTTCCTGAAAGTTTAACATTAACAAATAGATCTTATCCAATACCAGCTGTTAATTTTGATGATTTTACAAGCGATATAACAAAAATGCTAACCGATCTGGATATATACGTGTCAAATACGAAGAAATTCACAGCAAAGATGAGAAACATATTTAAATCACAAGTTGTTACTTTCAAATTTGGAAAGCAGAGTAGAAAATGGTTGAATGCTCCTGATATGAATTATTGGCCTCAACAACTTAACTTTGCAGTTTGGTGTGCAACATCTGGCTGTGGTATAAGTCCTTTTGAAAGTCTAAATTATCCTAAAGTAGTAAATAGTTTCATTAAGTTTCATATATATTTCACAATAAGGAGGATATTATATGAATTGAAACTACCTTTGCCTGATGAGCAGCCTTTTGTGATAAATAATAATCCATATAGTAAAGTTGCATATCAACGATTGTGTGCTGAATTTGGGATTCCTAATAATTCTGATTTTAGATGGAAAGGTGGAAGAAATGGAGGATTAGGAGATATATTCCTTGATTATGGGTCTGGATATCATGGAAGAGGTGGAGGATATCAAAATGTACATATTATAAGGAATTATGATGTTGAAGCGGATCAATGGCCTGGTGAAGGAAATAAATTCGCTGATGAAGGTGGTAAGAAAGAAAAGGGTAATCTAATTTCATTTATACGCAATGACGACTTTGATGATTTCAAATATGCTTGGTTTATCCCTACAAGTGGACATGGGCTCACTAAAGCCGGACTTGGTAGATTAAATCGATCTGCTGAAGCTTTTGTCTATTGTATATTGGGCGCACAAGTTAACACTAGAAGTTCGATTTACGGTAATGGTGGTGGCGCAATAGAAACACAACAAGAATTCTTGGCTTTATTTGAAAGTAGTGTGATTGAGAATGACATTTCTAGTTCTATCCAAAGGTATCAATTAGCTGTTCAAGAAGCGAAATTACGGCTTGATGTCGCTATTGCTCCTGGTGTGTGGTTGATTCCGAGTAATATGATAATCAATACTGAAAGCGTGACAGGTTTTAACAACAAACTTATGAAAGCGAGTAATGATATGAATTTTGGTGTGAATAATTCCATAAACACTGAAGCAAAACAAGTCGGAATAATTCATAATTTAGGATCTTCAAAGGTAAAGTTACCTCATATTCTCCTGGGTGGTAAAACTGAAACGAATAAAACCCCGCAGGAACCAAAAACATCAACGAAAACAGACTCAATGAAACAGGAAAATATCTCCGCCGATATTGACTCAACGCAACATGAAAAGAATATATTAGCATTTATAATTGTAGCTGGTGGATTAGCGTGGTATCTATTTCGGTAGTTCATGAGTATTTCACGTGATTATGATTGTTTACAAATTAGTTTTCACGTGTAGAACAATAGATTGCATACCTTTACGACATAGCAACAAGCAAAACGTAAAGTGGTTTTGAAATTGAAAAGTAGATTTTATGTTTACTTTTAAAAGACCGGTTTCTAACGTCGCTCAGGAATGTGATTACGTCAATGCAAATTTAAAGATGAATATAAAGTAACCAAACAAAAAACATGTTGAGCATTACCATGTATGAGCCTGAAACAAGGATTTATTTAGAACCTCCGCTTAAAAATATTAGTGAGATGCAACTACTAGATTGTAATATAAAAACCAAAAGATTGATTAATTTCAAGGATCAGCAGATAATAAAAAATGAAAGTAATCTTGGCTTCATAATAATTGAACCTGGTACATATTCTCTTCGTAATATTCAATCGATCTTTTTTAATGATCCGGTTAGGGAAAAGATAACAATAATTGAGACTGATACTATTGACTATCTATATTCAAATAAGAACTTTAATGTTAAACTTCCTAGAGCGTTATCTATTGGTTTAGGTGTACCTGAAATTATAAATCCTGGTAAATTATACCCTATAAATATACAGATTAAGGAACCGGTGAGGCTTATGTGTAGTATAGTTGATAATAAGTCATCATATATGAATAAAACAAAATATGGAGAACTTGTGAAACTCTCACCATCAACCTTACTTGCAAACATACCCTCAAAGGATTATCCAACAATTCCACTTCGAAAATATGATAGCGTTATAAACCACTTTGATTTAAGCATATTAGACAGTGAATGGAAAAAACTTGATCTAAAGGGTTCTCCTATAACTTTTAGTTTAAGATTTAGGTAAATTTTGTTATGTAACCATTATTTAGGTTATATAACATAATTAGTAGTAACAAAAATATAATATTATTCATCCGGTAAAGAATTAAAAATTTCTTGCTCCTCAATATCATAACACCAATCCACAACTCTTTCTGGTTTCCATGCATATTCCAATATTTCATTATACAGGTCTTTATAAAATTTATTTTTATGATTTAGAGCATAACTATCTATTCTCACTCTAAATTTTAAAAATCTAATTAAATAATTCTCATCAAAATTTTTAATACTAACCTCTTTATCTCTATATCCAAGAATGCTATCGCAAAGGTAAAACTCTTCATCATCCTTAGAAAAAGGAAAATTAAAATTATTAAATGTTTTTTTTCTCCATATTTCATATTTATATATATTATTCATTCCTTGTAGAATATCTTTTACAAATTTATTAGTATTTTTTATTTCATCAAAGGTATAATTATTAACTGATTTAATATCATTATCACGCCCCATTTTCTTATAAATAACATCAACGCTACAACATATAAAACCCTTTTGAAAAAAACAGCGATTTTTTGCTATAGTTTTTTCTAAATCATCTTTAATTGCTTCCATAAAATCTTTTATTCTTAGTTTTTTCCTATTATAATAACTAAATTCTAAAGAACTTAGATCATAATCACCATCATATTCATAATCATAATAATAAGAGTTTTTATAAAATAATTCATCCATTTTTCTAATTTGTTTTCTTAAACCATTTTATATATTTAAATCATAATTCATTTTTTTAATTCTGCATTCTTTACAAGAAGCTTTTTGTTTACCATGTTCACATATTTGAGATCCCCCACATTCTTTACATTGTTGTTTTTGTTTATTATGTTTGCATATTTGAGATCCTCCACATTCTTTACACCGGTACTTACTTTTATTATGTTCACATATTTGAGATCCTCCACACTCTTTACAACAATATTTAATCTTTACATGAATACAATAATATTTATTATTGATAGTATCTTTTGGTATTAACTTATTAATATCCTCATCTGTATATTTTTTCAGCTCTTTAATTAAATCTAGTTTATTCATTCCATATCCTCCTTTAATTTTTAACTCTTTAGCAATATGTTTAAGTTGCCAAATATATAACCCTTTTAGTTTATCCATTTTCTAATTTTTGTAAATTAATTCTTCTTTTTTAAATCATTTTTTTAATTCTTCACGGGGAAGTGTAAAACCTATCCAAGCCGGACTCTGTTAAATCTATTTGGTGGTCCTGGTGGTATCTTATTTCATACATTTCAACAAGTTCAGGAATTTTTCTCAACTCTTCTAAAAGTTCCCTTTTCCTTAATTTTAACCGGCCTTTAATATTATATTCTTTAGCAAGTTTCTTCAGTTGATCAACAGTTAGTTTATCCATTTTCTAATTTTTGTAAATTAATTCTTCTTTTTTAAATCATTTTTTTTTAATTCTTCACAGGGAAGTGTAAAACCTATCCAAGCCGGCTCTTCGCAAACCATTAGCAAAAAATCTATTTGAACAAATTTGCGGATTTTGAGACCTATCAGGCAAACTGGGTGAGGGGTATTTTCTCGATACAACAGAACTATTGGAGAAGTTATGCAGAATTTCCGCGTAACGGGGCCAGAGAGTGGCTGCGTCGCTCCGCTCCGCACCCGCTTAGTTCGGAAACCCCCGCGTAAGGGTTTTGCAAAAAAGTCCAAAAAAAAAAAAAAAAAAACAACAACAACAACAACAACAACAACATGTGTGGGCAAAACTACTCCTACTCACTACTAAAGCTGTCACTTGATAAAAAGCTGTAAGAATAATTTACTCGTCACTCTGTTGGCATTATTAGTGTTCTTTGTTTGAAGTTTGTTTCAGTCACACCTTTGGCTCGTCACGCAATGCTTAACCCACCCACCCCACCCACCCCACCCTTCTCCAGACGCCGGGGGGCGAGAAGCGTTGCGTGACGTGCCAGACAGTGGCTGCGAAGGGTACTAACCCCGACCGAGATTCCTCAATAAAGAACTGTAACTGCTACTATATTTTAAGTAATGGTCCGCGGCAGGTCAAACGCAAAATCGATTAAAAAGTGTGAACTCTTAATTGTTAATATCAATTAAATCGACGAATCTGATTGGTGGACGGCCAAAAATCGCCGAAAAAACAATGAAAAACCCGACATAAGCAACATTTTTCTCCTTAGTTTTCCCCAGGTCCCTCCTGTCTACCTCACGGTCAAATATTAGCATTGTTCTATGCGCCAATCAAACGTTAGAGCTATTGCATTAGCCTGTTGTTCTTTTGCCTAGTTCTTACGCGGACCATTACTTAAGTCTTAAAAACTATAGGATTGCAAAATGCGAAACTATCACAATTGTTAAAAAGTAACAAGACAGGAGAAACGTTAAGGCGCGTCTCTGAGTAAGCGATAAATCCCATAGTGGTGGTATTATTATGTGTTTTAAATTTACCTCCAGTTTATCTGTTATTGATCTACTCACAGATTAACGGATCAGACAGTTCATGCAGCAACTGACAAAGAGGATGGTGAGATTTTTTTGATATTCTTTTGGTATATAGAGCTTAAGTGGATGAATTGATATCTATTTACATGTGTCTATATATCTATCTGTCTGTCTGTCTGTCTGTCTGTCTGTCTGTCTGTCCATCTATCTCTCTATCTATCTTTCTTTCTATCTCTCTCTCTCTATCTATCTATCTATCTATCTCTGCATCTATCCATCTATCCATCTTTCTATGTATGTATCTATCTATCTATCTATCTATCTGTCTATCTATCTATCTATCTATCTATCTATATTTCTATCTATCTATCTATATTTCTATCTATCTATCTATCTATCCATCTGTCTCTGTCTGCCTGTCTATCTATCTATCTGTTTGTCTGTCTGTCTATCTATCTATCTATCTATCTATCTATGACGCAGTGTTTGTATAGTAGTTTATGAAGAAACTGTTGCTGTGTTGGTGGGAAATTGAAACATACAGAAAAAATAAGTTTATCAAACGAGCTGATAAAGTAAGTTACATCACCGCCAGATAAATGAGAAGCTGACGTTTCGAGCGTCAGTCCTTCGTCAGAGCGAAAGTAGGACTCGGCTTGCGATAAGGCATATTCTTTAATCTCAGTGGTTCTCTAATTGTATGAGCTATGCTGAATAGAGAACATTATGGCATAAGTTAAAGGCTAAATGCACATTGCAACCAGTTGGAAAATCAGACGTAGTTTGATGCTAAAAAGTTACAATATCACTGACCCCACGTTTCGACACCCCTGTCTTCTTGCCCTGAAGAAGACACTAGATAGGAGTGTCGAAACGTGTGGTCGGGAGCAGGGTTGGCGTAGTGGTGAGAGCGCTCGCCTTCCACCAATGTGTCCCGGGTTCGATTCCCAGATCGGCGTCATATGTGGGCCGAGTTTATTGGTTCTCTACTCTGCTCCGAGAGGTACTCCGGTTTTCCCCTCTCCACAAAAACCAATATTTGATATGATTTGATTTGAATTGTTTCAGATGAAGAGCCACTTCATTGTGAAAATGCTGAAATAAAGTCATTATTATTATTATTATTATTATTATTATTATTATTATTATTATTATTATTATCGGTGAATTTTAACTTTTTATGTTACAGTCATTATTTCAAATCAGCGTAGCATCAAACTACAGTATGTATGATTGAGCCGTGAATTAGTAGATATAACTAGTGTCTAACCGACGATTAACTGAATTGAATCACGTTTGTGCTCTGCATTCAGCCAATGACAGGCGATAATTTGTCATATCTAATGACAAGATGGTTGTATAGCAATGTTCACTGCACCGCTTAACAATGTTTTTTGTCGCTGACAGTAAAAACAGGAGATCTAAGAGGAGAACTGTTCAATGCTTCCTTTCTTTTGCTCTGCCACATCGGACAAGTGTATGGTCGGAAGGTGGGTATGAATCAACGTGCTTTGAAAGTACGACAGACAAACACTGTTATTTAATTATAGGAAAGCTCTGTTTCGCAACTTTCCAATGACCGAGAAACCACGCTGTACGTGAATCACATTGTCATTAACTTTACAAAGAATTACCATACTGCATGCTTTGATCTACAAGTGGTAAAGTTAGTACCCTCAATTCACGGTAAAACAAACCGTAGTACGCCAAAGAACTGCTCGGTAGCTCATAAAGAATTTTCACGCTGCTTGGTTTGATCAACAGATGAAGTTAGAGCCACACTATAATATATTTAAACAAATAGGACCACAGTGCAATACTGTTCAACAGCTTTCGAAAGAATAGTCGCAGTGCATGGTTTGATCCACAAAAAGAACCATACTGTATTGTAAAACAAACAGTACCACAGTACAGTACTGCTCAGTTGCTTTTTAAAGAATGCTCTCGCTGCATGGTTTCATCCACAGATGAAAATATAAACGAATCTTCACTTTATAACAAAGGGTATATCCGTTTAATACTTTAAAGTATCTTTTCAAAGCAGTGGTAACATTTGTTGGTTTCTTTAATTGAAAAAAAACACAGTAGAACCATACCTGGTGTTAGTATAGTGATGTTATTTGATTGAATCTTTGTCACTGAATTATTAATGATGAAAAGTACTGTTACGTGTATTTTGGGTTCCCTTTTCCTTGTTAACGTTTCTCGGATAAGGACGAAACGCCGTGGGCCCCTTCTCACAGCACTGTTCTTGTGGGATGTCAAAAGATCCCACAACACTGTTGGAAAAGAGTAGGGGACATAGACACCGGTGGTGTGGTCGACCTTTATAAAGTTTGATTGTTTAAGAAATAGAAAACATGTATCGTGTTTCTATCGAGTTTTAGAAACACGAGTGAAAGTTTGGGAGAACGAGAAATGCTGTGGGAACACGAGCCGCAGGCGAGTGTTTCCACAGCTTTTTCGAGTTCTCCCAAACTTTCACGAGTGTTTCTATAACTCGATAGAAACACAAAGAACATGTTTTCTATTTCTTTTAGAAAGCACCGCGACGAAAAAAAGAAAAGCAACTTGTTAGCTTTGATTATCAAAATGTAAATTCTCTTTGCTCGCGTCATCATTACGTCAACAGCTCGTGCTAGTTCTGTGTTTCTATCGAGTTATAGAAACACGAATTCTAACCAATCAGCGCGAGTATTTTCTTAGGAGTGTTTTCTAAAATTACTTAATTAATGCTCGGTCAAACTAGCACCTCCTGTGCTATACAATTATCGAGTTTAAATAAAGTTATTATTATCATTATTATTGTTATTGTTATTATTATTGTTATTGTTATTATTATCATCTAGGTGGCTTTGAACGCAGTGAAAGACTTAACTCCAGTGCCATTCGTTATTCAATGGATATCTCAGCACATTCCTGACATTGAAAAGTGGCGCACATTTTTCCCCGACACACAACATTTACCCAACATGGCGGCTGTCAACGAGCTACTGGATCAGTTCTTTAGCACTTCAGCTTTTCCCACAAGGTATGAATTGCAGACAGTGACAACAGTAGAGGAACTGTGATGCATTAACTAGCTGACGTTTTCATTAAAAACCCTAAACATCTTTCCGGTTAGTGACCCGGTAAGCCGCTCTGTTTACGAGCCAAGATGTTCCTTCCTGTTAAAGTATGTCAAAAGGTTAATTTCTGCTCTCAAGACATGTTTAAAGAACAATCGTAAAGAATGAATGTGTCCTTTGTAACTGGCTTTTATGTATTACCGCGTGAGATTCGTTCTATTACAGATCTAGGGATTTTAAAGTGCCATTTGAAGACGCACCTCTTTAAAGAGGCTTTTGTTAAACTGTTAACACGATAATTACTAACATCTTAACATATGTTGTATATTTTAATTTTATCATAATATAATTAAAATAATTATCAGTTAGATACCCTGTATTAATTTAATATATATAAAAATTATGTAATGCGCGCTTGAACATTTCATGGAAAACGCGCAATATAAGAATTAAATTATTATTTTTTTATGTTATTATATTATTGTTATTATTATTATTATTATTATTATTATTATTATTATTATTATTATTATTATTATTATTATTTTCGGCCGCAAAAATTAACGGGTCCCCCGAGCGATGCGCGCCGAATGGCATGCAGCATTCTTGTAAAAGGAGTAGCAGTAAAGGTGCAGACGTCCAAGGAAGCCTTCATGTCTGAATCTTAACCAGATTTCAGTAGCCTGAAGCACCTAGCAGTATTGTTACTACTCCTAGATGGGGTACCGGTCCATCGCAGGAGCATCTCCGGCAATATATCGTTGGTATCCATTTGTACACCTGTGTGTTAGGAGACTGTGTGGAAGAAAGTTTTTCGTTTAAGGAAATGACGCGGTGTTATCACCACCATGGCTCGAAGCCCCGACCTCCTACTCAGGTGTCTGACGCGCTAACCACTACACTACCATGCCTCCGCTTTGAGAAATCTTCCCCAAAAATAGAGGTATCAAATTCGAGGCAATGCGCGCAAAGTGGTCGCGTTATCCTCCTTGTATTACATTCTTATGTAAGTTTCAGACTTCGATGTAACCGTGTTTTCAACTTGAAACTTTACGCCTTGCTGGGAAGAGACACGGTTCTCAAGAAAGTTTCTTGTCTAAGAAAATAACGCTTTGCCTTCAGTACCAGGTTTCAAAACCAGGGACCCGTTTAACGAAACCTCCTTCAACTTGTGGGCCTGGATTTCAAGCTATTTTGTGATTATACTGTTTACAACGGGAATGACAATTTTTCTGATTTTCATTGTTAAACAATCCGATTATAAGTTACCTTGCATGGTGGGTTGCGGGTTCCTACGCCGAGATGGAACTTAGCAAAGTATAGCTAAAGAATCAGTCTAAAATCGAATTCCGTACCGTACTCATAAGCTATTGGGACTTTCAAGAAACTGGTCCCTGTACCCTCTGTTTAGGTGTCAAACAAGTTAGTTACGCGGGGTGACGTAGTCAGCCAGCGTATAAAATTCGGTAGCACATTCCTTTCGTCGTCTTGGAGTCAAAAATTGCCTTGTTTTTTTAACTTTCCCGTATCCCGAGCCCGTCCCGAAAAAATTGTATGATTTTTATTGGCTGTAACTCCGAATCACGTGCAAGTCAGGTTGGATTGCACCATGGATATCCATGATCGTACAATCAGCAAAAGAAACATACTGCGTCAGCAATTTTAAACCAACACATCGCGCGTAAACGCCTTCGGGCGTCTTCTTGTTATTACTGTTCTGTGCCTTAAGAGGCTCAAGGTCCTGTGATGTTTGTGAAATGTTGTATTTTCCAGTCAGGTGAGGTGGGATGAGAACTGTATGAATGTATCCAATGCCATGCATCAGGTACTGAAAGCCTGTCAGTGTGACTCCAAAGCAGTGTCTCCTGATAAATTAGAAGTAAGTTGGGATATAAATCGACTAGTACATCAGGTACACTCAGTTATACCTAATAAGACAGCATTAACAGGGTTCGCACAGTCTTGAAAAGTCCTTGAAGTTTAGGGGGAGTCCTGGAAAAGTCCTTGAACTCAATTTATCCTTGAAAAGTCCTTGAATTTCCTTACAAGTCCTTGAAAAGTCCTTGAATTTTCTCAACCTTCGAACGCGGTGGAGTCGAAAGCAAAGTTGCTTTGCATTGTTATTCTTTTTCTGATGTCAAGGAACTTGCAACACAGCAAAATAAGCTAACTAAGGATAACAGCAAGTCAGAAGGAGGTGGAGCAAAAACTTGTGGCCTTGAAAACCTGTTAGTTTGGAATATGCGTACATGTATGTCTATTTGTATTTGCCATCCCTGAAATTAAATTCCTGTTTGGGGTCCTTGAAAATCACATTTGATCCTTGAAAAGTCCTTGAAAAGTCCTTGAAAAATGGTTGCAATTTTTTGTATGAACCCTGATTAACCAAAATAGGTCCCCATTGCGTACATGTGTGGCTTACCAGACCACGTGAGAGGCGCTTGGCTCTCGTTAACAAGTAAATAAATCTGATCTTGCCATAAAGTGGCTACACACTTCGTGTAAGCCACACGAAAACTGAAAAAATACCTGCGATGATCACAAAACATCTCCTTGGGTGATAACCATAATTGTTAGTGTTTTTTGTTAGCTGTCACGGTAGCATGTGTAAATGCCGTGCACGGCTTGTGTGTTTATTATGGGGATAGTTTCTAAAGAAACTGGTGCTGCGTCGGTGGTGAATTGAAGCACAAGAAATTGGGACCTCAGCACCTCCTTTTGACCTTACGGTGTTAGAACTTATTTTATCAATTGGTTTGATTATCCCAATTTCTTGTGTGTATATTAGCTTACTGTTAACATTGCTTGTAGGGCTTCACCCAAGGACTGAATCCTTGCTTCTTATGTTTAGAAATTATGTGAACTATTGAAGTACAATGCCCCGGTCCTTGCAGTCTGTACGTGTTCCTGGTGCTGTGGTCACATAAGGACCCTGACCGTGGATGAGAGACGGCATCCTATGCGGTAATTAATAGTTTAATAGTTTAAAGATACCAATCAAGGAGAGACTTTCCAAGCTACACTTTATTTTGTAGACCTTTCCTCTTTATGGTCTTGATAAGGGCTTCTTCTTTGGCACATGTTTGCTCTAGCCAATGACAATATAGGTGACAATTATAATACACTTAATGTCGTGTCTCAAAGGAAACAGGGTTGTTTTCCGAGATTCGCGGTGTTTCCCGAGACAAAGTGCAGGAAAACATCGGGAGTCGAGGGAAAACAATATTAACTGGTTTCCCAACAGGGATATCAAGTATTTTGTTGTATTCCTAAACTTTCACATCAACAGCGACAAAGAGTGAAGAGAGAATCAAAGAATGTCGGGACTTTAAAAACACACAATTCTCAAAAACGCTGAATGAATGATCTACAACTAGTATCTGAAAAAGTAGTGTCTGAACTTTGTAAGGTCAATTACTTCGAAACTCGTTGCTTTTCAGATTGAGGCTCCTCGGTTGTTTTGCTGTGTTCGTTCATAAAAGCAAAATATTCACTGTTTTTCCCTTCTATATCATGCTATGTTCCACCATGCTTTCATCACGTGTTGTTGTATCGCGAGGGGGGACACACTTGCTGAATTTGTATCCCGCTCGGGACACATTTGAAGTTAGTCAGGGGCACGTGACCAAGAATTAACCAACAGCAATCCCTTGAGTGAAAGTGTAGGAATATAACCATAATGAATTAATTGAAATTAACATTACAAAGCTTAAGACGTTAGAATATGTGATTTACAAAGAACCAAACTAAAGACACATACTGTAATAACAGACTTGTTTTGAGTTCACGTATCATAACACGGGATAAATGTCTCGTTTCAGGGGATGATTTGAATTTTATTTTGCCTTTACTTAGATTTGCGCTTTAGGGTTCAGTCGATTGTAATTCAAAACTAGCCAATCACACTTCTGTACCAAAGATGTTTATATGAAATATGTTACACAGTTGTACTAACACATTTAATCATAATGATATGGACTAAATGACAAGGATTTGTTGCGTGATCCGAACAACTTTAGAGTGTGATGCAAGCTCATAGGCGAAGACCTTTTCTGTCTTTGTTGATTATAGCTCAGTAAGATTCTTATTTTATTATTAATATTGTTTCATTATTTTTATTTTTATCTTTTACAATTATACACAGTTTACTCCATTTTCTGCTGAAGCCTGTAATCCCAAAGGGAATGCCGCAAGGATTCGTAGATAGGTAAACCGATTCTTTTATTAACAAAGTAGCTTCATTAGCTTCCCACATAATGACAGCAACACCGCATGTTTTGATCCTCAGGTGATCAAGAAAGAAAAGAGTTTGGACTTACTATAAAACAAACAGTACCACAGTACAGTACTGTTCAGTAGCTTCCTAAGGAATGGCCACACTGCATGGTTTGATCCACAGATGAAAAAGTTAGAACCGCACTTTATATTGAAACAAACAAAACCGCAATACAGTATTGTTCAGTAGCTGTCCAAAGAATGGTCTCACTGTATGGTTTGATCCACAGATGAAAACGTTAGAACCACACTGTATAGTAAAACAAACAGTACCACAGTACAGTACAGTACTGTTCAGTAGCTTTACAGTGAATGATGCTCTCTGCGAAACGTACAGCCGCAATCCTGGAACATTTTCCCTTGGTTGTGACGAGTAAATCTCCCAACACTTATGGCGTTCAAACACGCTTTTTTTAGGTGTTCAATGCTACTGGAAATCATGAAAAGGATGTCCTTGAATGTTGAAGGGAAAGGTGAGAAACAAAACCAAACATTTTGTTGGCGTAAATTGATATTTTGACAAACTCTCGTAACTATAATGAGATGGCGACTCAAGAAAACCAATTTGGACACTTAAGCAGTAAACCACAGTTTCTATAGGTTTACCGGCGTAATAACCCATAGGTTTTCGACCAATCAGCGCGCGCGTAGTATCTGAGTTATTTTATAAATGCTTGTATCTAATTTGATGCCGCACAGTGCTTTACTCAGTACTCTGTGTATCAAACTTCAGTGGCCGCATCAATTAGATTGTTAAAGGTTCCCAACCATTGAAATTAGAGTAAATTATTATTAATAGAACGACAATGTTCACAATATGAACTAATCGATTTTTTATAGATAATACGTGGGACAGCGGCAATCCAATGATGACCAGCAAACCGATATCGACAGTAAGTATTGGCCAATCAATCGTAGATAGAGGATATTGCATGACTGTGCGGAGATACGAAATTTATCTTC
>OX453287.1:14906113-15191113 GCA_949710005.1 Ricordea florida
TGTGTGATAGCGATTGATATCACTCATGTGTCAGAATATCATTTTTATCGAGTCGCTACCACTCTGTATACCACTGAATGTCATATAAGCATTTTCTCTTACTTTTTCAGTAGATATTATTAAGACCTTAAGTATCAGCCAATTCATTACGACTTCTATGAGGTCAAAGCTCTTACGTGATCAAACTTGCTCTCGCTTTCATTAGGCTCTGCTTTGAAAATGGTTTTCATTGGGTCCTTCTATCCTTGGTTAATTATTTTGTAAACACGTTTTCTCCTGTTAGGGTTGGGGACTGGGTCGATTGACTGCCCACGTGGTGAGTCTGGGACTGATCAAAGAGCATGGATATTCGCAAGACTTATCTGAAGAGGAATTTGAACGGTGAGGATAGCCAGTAACAAAAGTCTAAAATATCCCTCATAGGTAAAGTCGCACACGAGCCCTAAGGCCCACACGGCCGGAGCTTATCCCGGTTTCAATAGCATGAAGCACCTGTGAGTATTATTACTCCCCCTGGATGGGATGCTAGTCCATCGCTGGGTCACCCCTGGCATTGTATCGCCGGCACCCATTTATACACCTGGGTGGAGAGAGACAGTGTGGAGTAAAGTTTCTTGTCTAAGGAAACAACACAGTGGCAGCACCAGGGCTCTAACTCCAAACCTTCTGCTCGGAAGTCCGACACGCTAACCATTACACTACTGCGCCTCCACAGAATATCCCTTATACACTTCTAAAATTTTCTACAATTTCTCAAGAAGTGAAGTGTAAGAGTTGGATGTACTACACAAATATTTAGTAAATAAACCCCTTCCTGCGGCTGGTGTATCGGAGGATAATGCCCGCGGCTGAGAGGGCTTATGTGAAACTTTAAGGACAATCTCGCAGCCAAGGGCATTATACACGGATGTACCCTGCAGTAAGACAGAAAGTGGTTTGTTTATTTTATAACCCTCCGTGATCGCGAGTTAATTCTCACTAGACATAATGAAGAAAGAGAAAAACAAGCGATCTGACTGGGATTGCGACTGACGCAAACACGTGCATTGATTGGTTAAAATTATTTTATTCAAACTGTGATTGGACCAGAGCTTGCCAAGCTGTCATATCAAATATACTCTCACAACTTGACTCGAATGACTCGAATTGTTGTTCTATAGTTGGTTGTGTGCTGTTCGACTTGAGCGATTTATCGCTTGCATGGTTTGTTATTTTTGGCATGGAAGTTTTCTCATCGGGCAACTTTAAGAACCAGTGGGAAACCTATGCAAAACCAGTCTTTTTGCGCATTTTAGGGAGCTGATTTTCAAGAATTTGATTGCCCCTAGGTTCGTACCTTTTGCTCATCTCCAAAAACACGAACAGCTTATTTTGTCATAAAAAATCACAGGGCAAAACTCCACGCGAACGAGGTTTATTGCCTTATACCCGTCCTACTATTTGACACCACAGACCCAAAATAGCCAATAAGATGATGCGAAAACTAATCGTTGGGTTATAAACTAGTATATATCAGCTCAGCAACAGTGGTATTTTGAGCAATCTAACTGTCTCACTATCTCGGGATATTCAACACCATTCACCTCCTACGAGGTGAATAGTGCTGGGACTTGAACTGTGCTTCAAATGAAGTTTAACCGTCACTTTGTAACTGAGGTTGCCTCATTGGTAATTATTAAAACTTCAAACTCAAACGTGAATAGTGGCCTGAGGAATTTTTAGCTCGCTGCTTCGCGGGTCGGTTAATATTATACCACTGTTAACTTCTTTCTCAGAGAATAGATGTTTAAAAATATCATGCGAGTGTCACAAATAGATTTTACTTGCGCTTGACAGATTATCGTGGTTCTTTTAGTTACAGTTTATTGTTTCGTTTTCGGTTGTGCCTGAGCTGCACCACACTTCTTCATTATCACATTTCTTTGTAGATTCTACTTGCGCGATTTGTGACCCGGGAATATCCGTCATCTTAACTAATCAATTGGTTTTGGTTGTTTTTAGGCCTGCCAAGGTGAAGAGGGTTGACGATTCATCTCAGGGCAGCTCTCGCGGTCGTTCAACCATACAACATGGGCTCGGTACGTCTTTCGCAACATCGTCCTAAATTCAATCTCCTAAACTGTTTCATTGACTTCCTTCAATCCCGTAACATAACAACACGCACGTCATGCCTTGTCGCATGACTTCGTTATGTCACTTTGCGTCACGTGGCATCCTATCACGATAATTCACGTAACGTCCTGTCGCATCACCCCCTATCGCGTCACGTTACTGCAAATAGGAAACGTAAGCAAAACACGACGACACGAACAGTAGGGTAAATACACGAAACAATAGAACAGCGCGTGTAAAATACAGTCTGGTAGGATTCATTGCCGTCCTCTGCACAACAACAATGTGAAATGACCATTTTTCAAGTTTTCTCGAAGAAGAAGAACGGAATACCATCATTAGTACCGGAGGAAAACAAATTCATTTTTCACTGGTGTCACCCTCGGCGTCGTCGTCGCGTTTGCTTAAGTTCCCTATCCATGATGCTGAGCGGCACATCAGATCACACAACTTCACTCTGCATCGACTCATCTTAAAACAAAACGAACTAATTTTATTATATGTCAAAATTTAGTAAGGGTATGTTAAAGCCACAGATATGCGCACTAAGGCGACAGTGGTAGAAGGGATAAAACCCTGTTGCTACGAAAAAAAAGCCAGCAGCCATGGACAGCTGTTTCGGCCTTTTGTTTTATCATATGACTTGTACGGTTCCTGACATCTCTATTAAAAAACATTATGAAAAAAAATCCCGTAAGGAGGCTATAAGCCATGGCATGGGCAGGGCCGTAAAAAGCCGCGTGGTCCTGCGCATTGCCCCGTGAGATGCAGACGCTGCAAAATTTGAAGTGCGGCGGCCCTTTGATAAAATGTTTGTCGACCAAGGCCCAGTTCAAACGTCGAATTTCACATGTGCCAAATCTAATGCAAATGAGAAAAATCTATTGTTTTCCCTCATTTCCATTAGATTCGGCCCATGTAAAGTTCAAAGTTTGAACCGGACCTAAGCTAGCTCAGGCCAGACTTCATGACCTCGAGCCACATATTTTTCCGTCCGGCCTTCCCACTCGTCGATGAGTGCATAGTAAGTAATAAATCATCTTTAAACATGCTCACGTTGTTATGTACTTTCTTCAGTGTCCTTTTGTCAGGAGTTACTATCCATGGTCAAACAAGGTGAGGTGGGACCGGTACCTACTCTTCTGGTGACATTTCTGCAGCAAGCTGTGGCTGCCAGTGGTACAGTGGTAGGACCGTTATCCACTTCTTTACCTTTGGACTTGGTAGGGTCTTTTTGGTGTGGCTGCTATAATTTGCAATTTCTTTTATTACGTTTTATCTCTTAGCCTTCTCTTCAAAACTCAAACTATTTCATACGTCTAATTGTAACTTGCGTGTGCGTTCCTCTTTTGGAAGAAAACACATGAACCAAAGTAAATAGCTTTTTATAATGTACATGTGTTTCACTGACTAAGCGTGAGGCCAAGATGGCTGTATGTTGGCCATGTTTTTCTTGACGCTTCTATTGACCTGTGGATGCACAGAGAGTAGCGGTTAGCGTGCCGGACTTCCGAGCAGGAGGTCCGGAGTTCGAGCCCTGGTGCTGGCACTGTGTTGTTTCCTTAGACAAGAGACTTTACTCAACACTGTCTCTCTCCACCCTGGTGTATAAATGGGTACCAGCGATACAACGCTGGGGATGACCCTGCGATGGACAAGCATACCGTCCAGGGGGGAGTAATAATACTCCCAGGTGCTTCATGTTAGTGAAACCGGGATAAGCTCCGGCCTTGTGGGCCTTTGGCTCGTGTGCGCCTTTTTTTTTTCTATTGACCTCAACTTCGCCTCAGTCAATAAGAACGCAAAAAGGACGAAGCCAATATTCAGCCATCTTGAGCAAACAAGCTTGGTCAAAAAAGGATTCATTATAGGGCTATTTTCATTTGCTTTATTTCGTGATAAAAAAGTGGGCAAACCCAGGCGGGCAAGATAAGCCGATCTTGCTCGGTTGGGTAGCCAATCAAAACCCAGACTGAGCTCGTCTTGTCCGCTCACGGAATCAGCCATATGATAAAGCCAGTTACGATATATACTTCATATTCGCCAGAGTGTTTTGCGAATTTCATGTTTTTTTGTAACTTTTGGTGTGACGTTGTCCAGTTTAACGCATTTCATGACGCCTATCTGACGTTGATGCCGCTCATAGACGGAGTTGTATTCCTCTAAGCACACATACGATAGGAAAATATTAAAAATCTGAGAAGCAAGAGTGATGTAAAACGAAAAGCAGAATTACTTCAGTGTCAAAACAATAACCACGTAACCGTTGCACTTCACAACATGCCATTACTTTTTGCTTATGCAGTTTGTAACAAAAAAGTAAGCTTGGAATGCTGGTATAGAGTGCACGATTTGGAATCATTCAAATAATTAAGGCTAAATAAATGCAGCCAATACCGTTGCCACCTTATTGTGAATTTCTGTACTAACGAAATAGTCACTTAAGATTGATAACTTATAAAGAGAGGTACCGAATGGTCCCTTCAAATATTCAAGTGCTCGCAAAATTTGGCCCTTGCTCGATTTGCTCGCAAATTTTAGACGAGTGTTCGCTTGCTCGTGCTCGCAAAATTTTTGCTGTTGCTCGCACGCTCGAATTCTTGTTGAAATTTTCCCGATTGCTCGAAAGTTCGTAAATCGTTCTTCGTCGATGTTTTTGGTACAGAAATAATGCTTTACTACATTGTACTGAGCCCCTTTCATTCTGGCTGTCACGTTTAGTTGAAAGCACACTACAATAACCTGCAGTAACATAAGTTAAACAGATACGCCAGTTGAATTTTTCCAAAGTGCTCGATGCTCGGAAGACAAACTTGGTCATTACTCGTGCTTACGAAATAAAACACAGTTCTCGCATGTTCGCAAGTGCTCGCAAAGATCATTCGATACCCCAATAAACGAGATATTCTCCGTTTTCGTAGTTTCGTCGTACTATAAACAAATGGAGCGAAGCGCGTTCTAGAATTTGTAATTACCATTATTCTTGATTATCCGGACTTTTTGCCCACGGCCCAGCAAAGTTATCATTATCATTATCATGATTACTCATTATCAGTATTAAATAGATTTAGGCATGCCTAAAAGCGGAGCTCCTCACACCGACCCTCACACATTGAAAATGCTGTCACTAAAGTTATTAAATACGCCTGGTGTACGCAACTACTTAAAGAAGATTCGATAGCTGAAATAAATCGTCAAAAAAAAAAACATCTAGCTCGCGACTCAACGGAAGAACCATTACCTGGTCAGCGAAATTATAATAGTTTTAAAGCAACACCAAAAGCAGCTAGGCAGCTCTTAAACAAATGAAAAATAGACACTCAGCTTTATGCTTATGTCCCTCCAAAAATGCTTGAAAACTTGTAGGAAGAACTCAGCTTTATGCTTATGTCCCTCCAAAAACGCTTGAAAACTTGTAGGAAGAAAATTTTTCCTCCAAAACCGCTATGAATAATCCGTTTCTTCAGCAAAACATTGTAGACTGCTGTAGACTGCAGGCTGTAGGTTGTGTAGCCGCGGCAAGCCGCGAAAAGCGCGCGATAAACAAAGCCTCGTTTCGGTTTAAGACCTTCTAAATATCCCGGATGACTATGGCCGCCATGTTGGGGCAACGTCGTTGTCGTCGTCGTCGTCGTCGCCAGGCGCACGCGCCCGCGAGCCATGCCGCTAGCCACGATGACCATGAAAACTCAAACGCATGGTTTTCTCAATTTCTATCCTCGCACGGTAGTTATGGGGCTCCGCTCTGCGGCTCTTCGAGCCGCTGTGGAGCTCCGCTATTATTATTTTTGTAATTTAGTTGACATATAGGTAAATTAGAATTTACAGTACGTAACTTTCTCGGTTTCATAATTGCAACCATGCCAACGTTCGAGATTTAATGAATTTTAAACTGAGAATTTGGTGCCGAAATTTATAAATGTCATATTTCTTTTTTAAGGTTCAAGAAATTTTGGATTTCTTTCCAAGTCTGCATAGTGCACCTGATGTCCTTTTGGGTGTGTGTAACATGAAGACCAAAGAGGGACGTCTAGTGTGCGCCAAAGCACTTTGTAACAGCATCTAAAGCGACGCAATCTAGGAAAACAATTTGCAGGGCCTACATGACTACATCACAGCGTTGGCTTAAAGGTGCTGCAATGTAAAGTGCCCTCTTCGAAAATGATATTAAAGTTGATATATCAGCTTTACTATTTATAATACTATTATTGTAATTATTATTGTTATTATAATTATTGTCATTCTTGTTGTAACTCTTACCTTTGTAAGGTTTTTGCTTCTCGTTGTATCCGGAGATACATTTTTTGAAAAATTTGCCGTCAAATTCCCTGCCCACGGGCAAATCATTCCAGTCAAATGCAACCAAATTTTCCCACCCCGGGCTGCACATCGCTGTCAAATATCCCAAGGCTGGCAAAGAAAGATTCAAATATTCCCTCCCCCGGGAGAACAAGGTCAGTAAAATGCCCTACCCCAGGGCCAACAAAGACAATCAAGTCCCCACCCCATGCCCTGACTCCCCCCCCCCCCCCGCCGGCTTAACATTGATAGGTGCATTACTTTTGTCTTGAGTGTTTTCTGTCCAGTCTGTGGCCTTAGACAGAGAGCAGAGAGCATTTTTCGTAAGATAAGCGATGTTCCGAGTGGTCCAGATTATTGTTAAGTTGCAATATTGCATGTGATTCCAGTTTTTTTTTTTTTGAGGTTTCTTCCAGCTTTTTTGGTATTGAACTTGTTTATGTTTTGACATTGTTATTTTTGTTCTTGTTTTTGTGCTTATTACTGTTATTATTATCATTATTATTATTATTGTAAATATAGCGACCAACCGTAAGGTACTTTGCAGTGTTTGGTTGGATTTGTAGTAATATAACTAATCTGTAGAGCTGAATGACCCCGGCAGTGAGTTATCCTACAACGTTCCATAGGAACATGGCATCGCTACACAGCTCGACTTAAGGATATTTTCTTATCATTAATCAGTGACATTGACTGTAGACATTCAGCTGAAGCTCTCGTGAGCGACCATCGGAAATTCAAAAAAGTGGTTGTAATTAGAGGTGGCAAAACGACCACGCGATGAAACAATTTAGCCTTGTCGCTTACGAGAGCTGTAATCTAATTGCCATGAAACAATATAAACACATTTAGTTATTAATAGTCTAGCAGCTGTATTATTAAAAAAATCACTTTATTTTTCCTGCTAAGGAAGACGTTTGCAAGCGTACTGCTAGCTCATCCACAGAGATGGAAAACTTCTTAAAAATGTTGAATTATGTGAATCAGAATCCTTGAGTGGTCGCTTACGAGAACTTTAAAACAAGGAAAGACAAGTCGGTAATTCTCAATAGTGGTCGCTCACGCGAGCTCTTCATTGCAGAGTTTAAATAACAGTTTAAATGGAATTTCACAGCGTCGTAACTAGACCTGGTCGCTTACGAGAGTGGTCGCAAGCAGAGCTTCGACTGTATTTCCATGTGCATTTGCGATTCACTGTAAAAAAGGGTCAAAAAGGTTAACCAGGTAGTAATATGTCATAAGTAGATTCAAGCTTTGTATACTTTTGCAAATCGTTTTTGTGTTGTAAAATTACTAGCAGTCATAAAGTAAAGGAACCACTGCAAAGATGATCGCCTATTTAACTTACTCGTTTCATTCTGCACTTTGGTGTACTACACTCTTTTGTTTATAAGAATGTCTTTCCGGTCAAGGTTAAATATTTTTTTTTCTTCCGATTTTAGGCTTAAAGTATTTTTGTATTATTCTTACATTGTAGCTTATGACATTTCCACTTTAGATGGTTTGGGGTATCAATATACACTTAATGTATGGTCCCGAGGTAAACAGTTAGTTTTGTTTTCCCGAGGGTCCTGATGTTGTTAAGTGCTTTGTTATATATTTAGACTTTCCCAAAGACGGCACAAGTGGCGCGCGGGCAGCAACTGCGCAATTGCATCCCGATCGGGATACATTTGAATTTGATCAGGGGCACGTGACCAAGAATTACCCAATCAGTCTCGTTTTGTTGAGTGAAAGTCTAGGTATATAACAATTACAAACGTTCGGCGTCTTTGTTGTCCTTCAATTTTACCCTTGGTTCAAATTTGATTTTCCTTTGTTTCAAACTCATTATCATACATTACCATACCAGAAAACAAAGGAAAATAAAATTTGAACCTAGGAAAAATTAAACTACAACATCTACATCTGTAGCGTGTTACATTGTTCACGTGCTCCATCGCTTTTCTTTTTTTCCGTTTAGAGAAATGTTAAGTCAAAAACGTATTTACAGATTTTCAACACATAAAATTATGTCGTTTTCAAAACCTCGGCGTCGGGTTTATTCCGAAAATATTTCAGCCTCGATATTCAATGAGTCACTAAAGTGAAGTTTTCATATCCCAGCCGACTCCCCGAGCGTCCCTCTCTGTCCTTTATGTTCTCTTGATTATTATAAAAAAGGGAGGCTAATCACACCAGTTAGTGACTTCCCACAAAATGTTTTTTTGGTATTCTGGCCTCAACATTTTAGAAAACCAAAATCTGGGGAATTACTTAATCCGGTCACAGTAGATAAGCATAGTTTCGTATTTGGCTAAGAAAACCTGATTTGATTTTCTGTTTTCCTTAAACCTCTCACTCACAGAAGTGATCAGCGAGGAAACTCTCCATACAAGAATAATGCATTGAACGGCTAACTGTTATTGAGAATCGCAGAAATGACCAACTCGGAAATTTTTAAAAATTGATCTTATTTCAAATTCTCCATACTAACTAAAATGTATGGCAGTCGCTTGAGAGAGTTGCTAGTCTGATCTTGGGAGTGAAAAGGTCAGTGTTGTTGATAAATCAGTATTATAATAATAATAATGAACGTTATTTGAGTGTCAACTGTATCTAGCACTGATGCATGAATTGGGGACACTGTAAAGTACAAATCAAATCTTGGTTTTTGTGGAGAGGGGAAAACCCGAGTACCCGAAGAAAAACCTCTCGGAGCAGAGTAAAGAACCAACAAACTCATCCCACATATGATGCCAGGGCCGGTAATCGATCCCGGGTCACATTGGTGGAAGGCGAGCGCTCTCACCACTGCGCCAACTCGCGCAGAAATTGGCTTTTATTAAGAATGAACAATGGCAACTTGAACCAAAACAACATAACGCCAAATATGGAGACGGCTAAGACTAGGTGGGCTCTGCTTTTCTTGGGAAAGGTTCGGCGTTGTTCAAAATCCTCGTTGTCGTTCTTACTTGCTGTTTTGTTCCCCACCGTTCCTAACATGCTGACATGCTGCCCACCATGCACACACAGTCAATTATTAATGAAGCGGAACACAAAGGAACGACATGCCAGCCCTTAACCCAGGAAAACGCGGGCAAGCTAGTCACGATTGGACACTTCTGATTGGCTGATAAAATGGCTCGAGAATCTTCAGCCAATTAGCTATAGCAATCTATTCGACAGCGAATTGAATACTACTCTCTAACTTTCAGACTCCATTCCAGCGAAACTAATCACTTCGTTGTTTCATTCTTTTGATCATCATTCTTATGTTATGTTTCACATCTTCGTTTTCTGTGTATTTTATTTATTGCTCTTTTCATTTGCATTTGACAATGGTGACACGTCGTCGTCTAAACGTCACACTTTAAAAGCGCTGAATTTTTTTTTAATCTTCAAATGTTTCACAAAATCGTTCGTTGTTATTAGCCAGGCATGTATGTAAATGGAAGTCATCTTCTGATGAGTCAAAATGTTTTTAAATGTTAATGGTATTACCTAAAATGGCTTTATGTGTTGTTTGCAGGAAACGAGTATTCATAGTAATTAGGAAAAACCTTGCTTTTTGTAAATTTTTTAGTAATAAAGGAAAACAAACTGGGAACTCTTACAGAAGGATGGTGGCCAAACCTGGAGTAAATTGAAAAGGATAGTGAAATTTCTAAATTAAACTTTGGTGCAGTAATAAAGTCAAGGAGAATTTCTGTATCAGTTTTACGTTCTCGGTGTGAAAATTTTAATTAGGCACGAGTCACAAATTTAAGGGTCTCGCACTATCATGGAACTTTTATCAGTGTAGTCAATTCTTCTAGGGTGAGATACTAGTCCATTTTAGGGTTACCCCGTGAGATGTACCGTCCGCATTCATATATACTGTTACTGGGTGGAAGTGAGAAACTAACTTTTTTGCCCATAAGTAAACAACAAATAGCGATCATCTGGAACTGAACGCAAGGTCTGTCTTAGTTTAATAATGTACTTGCAAAAAATTGCAACATGCTGATTGGCTAAGAGACGCTAATTAGTCGTAAACCGTGCAGAAAGTAAAAACGAAGAAAAAAAAATTGAAATGAAAGTTCGGCAAGGATAAGTATACGTGCAAAATTTAGCTGTATAGATTTAATACGCGAAATGCGAGAGTAATGGGTGATATTGCGGTTTGTTGATCCCTTTTGGCAACCCTGTCCTGGAGCAAATTTTAGGAAATTCACAAGTGTACTAGCGAAGTTTAGGAACGGTTTAGCCTAAGAGGTTTAAAAAGATGTCGGAATTTAATCCAGAGAAGCTTATGTCCGAGATAGGCGAATATATTTTCTACCAGTTAAAAAAGATGAGCTATTTTCATTAGCAAAGTATTTGCAGTTAGAGGTTAAGAGGGCCATGAGAAAACATGAGATCCAGAACTTTTATAGTATTTAAGCATTTAGTGAGCCGAAACGTTTTTTGAGGAACTGAACTGCTTTTAAAGAGCAGATGATAACGGAGCCTGATTTAAGTGAGCTATAATTTCGGTTGGAACTTAAAAAGGGAAAGGAAAGACAAAGAAAAGGAGGAAGACAATGAAAGGGAGGAAAGACAAGAAAGGCTAGAAGGAGAGGACAGGGAAAGAGAAAGACAGGAAAGGTTGGAGAAATTACAGCATGAACTAGAAATGAAAAGGTTAGAAATACAGTCGAAATCAGGTTCAGATCCTTCTTTTGCTACTTCTAGTTTAGAGTTTGATATTACTACGTAACTAAAGTTTGTTCCACCTTTTCAAGAGGGTGATGTTGATCAGTACTTTTTACATTTTGAGAAAGTAGCAGAAAATCTTAAGTGGCCGAAGGAGTACTTGGTAATGTTTTTATAGAGTGTGTTAGTCGGAAAAGCTTGAAAGATATATACTCGGTTATGTTTAGAGCAAGCTGCAGGATATGACAGTGTTAAGGAACTTATTTTAAGGGGGTATGAGTTATTTCCTGAGGTTTACCGTCAGATCGAAGTTTAGAAACTGCGAGAAAATAAGTAGCCAAACACGTAGAATTTGCTAAGAGTAAAGAACAGTTGTTTGATCGTAGGTGTCATTCACAAAAGGTAAATAAAGATCATGAAGTTAAAACAGTTTATTTTAATCGAAGAATTTAAGAGGTGCATTCACAGTGATGTCCGAACATTTATTGATGGGCAAAAGCCTAAAACATTACTCGATGCGGCATGGTTAGCAGATGAGTTTTCTTTAATCCACAAAAGTTCGTTTTGAAAAGTACGTGAAGTACATAAATGAAGCCTGAATCAGTAGTGATAGAAGACGACAGCACCCTGGATAAATAAGTTATGAATATTTTTGAGCCCTTTATTCATGATGGAACAGTGTCTCTGACAGACGATATGCCCACCTCTGTGCCAATCAAGATCTTAAGAGATACTGTAACTTCACAGTCCCTGATCTTGAGTAAAATCCTGATGTTTTCCAGTGAGTCAGCAACCGGTGCAAGTGTCCTTATCCGTGGGATTAATTGTTCTGAGCACACTCCGGTGCCGCTGCACGTAGTTGATCTGAAGTGAACTGAGTCTTGTCTCCGGACCCGTAAAAGTTGGAATACGGTCGTCATTGCCTTTTGAAGGAGTGCATTTAATCCTTGGGAATGACCTCGCAGGTGAGAAAGTTGTTGAGAATCATGTTGTTACAGAAAAGCCTTGTTTGGAACCATGTCCAGATCCAGTAGAGAAAGTATTTCCTAGTCTCTATCCAGCGTGTGTCGTGACAAAAGCTATGAGTAAGAAAATTCAAGAAAAAGAGGAAGAGCTCGAATTAGCAGATACAATAGTTGGAAAAGAATTCAATGGAGAGCCATTGGAAATCCCTGAAGTTGATGTTGGAAACATTTTGTCAGAGGATGGAGATAATCTTATACCCTCAGTTTGTTGCAGAACAGCGGAAAATACCCAGGTATTTAAAGTCTATTTGACAGAGTAGTTGATGAAACTGAAATTTCACAAGAACCTTTCTGTAATCTTGAGAAGAACATGATGAGGATGCGCTACTTTGAGAAGGAGAAGGACTGGGACGAGGGTATCCATCTTTTCTTGTTTTCCACACGCGAGTCTGTGCAAGAATCTCTCGGTTTCAGCCCTTTTGAGCTTGTATTCGGTCACACTGTGAGAGGACCTTTGAATTACTTAAGGAGAAGTTATAATCTAGTTCTAATGAGCCTCGTATTAATCTTCTACAGTATGTTTAAGATTTTCGTAGTAAGATATCTAGAGTTTGTGAATTATATTTAGCAGTGGCCAATCTTAGTTCATCTCAGAAATCCGTTACGGAAAGGTACGATTTAGATGCCGTAAAGCGACGTTTCAAGCCAGGACAGAAGGTTCCTGTATTTTTGGCAGTACCAGGCAATACATTGCAGTCTAGATTTTTGGGTCCTATGTTACTAAGAAGAAGTTAAGTGGTCTTAATTCCTCGCGAAGCGAGGCCGAAGGCCGAGCGTAGCGAGGTTACTAATCGTGTCGGTTCCGGTCAGACCACGTGGCTCGCAAGCCCGAGTAAATCGAGCCGAGAGTTTTTATATATATATATATTTATATATTTATATATATATTTATAAAATAACTCAGATACTACGTGCGCGCTGATTGGTTGAAAACCTATGGGTTATTGTGCCGGTAAACCCATAGAAAAAGGCATCCGGACCACGAGCCATAAACAAAACCCGCTATTGATCTGCAAATAACGATTTTAGAGAGGCTAAAAAACAGAACAAGTTACTTACCCAGCCCTTCTTAATCTTAAAAGCGTCACAAGGGTCACAATTCGCGACTGCCATAGCTTTAGAAGTTATAAAGTACAAAGCTGGAAAGCAGTTTACATTTCACGACGATGCCAAATCGCAGAGAAAGGCAACAACTGTGTGAATTTCTGGTGTAGAAAGTCTCTAGGAAAACTTAACCAAGTGCCAACCAGCAACAAAACGGATAGTTTTAGCATTCTTGATTTATTTTATGTCAAAATTAAATTCCTTAATGAAAGAAATTGTTCCAAAAAGAGATCTCTGATCAAGATATGGTTCAAAATCGGCCGCTGTAGGTTGTAAACAAGCTGCCAACGATGATGAAAGATGTCAGAGTTTCGGGCTGGTTTTTTCCAACACTTGCACAAATTATTCCGTGATATTGATGCCATAACCTACCTCAAACCACCTGACTTCACAAATCGACAAATATTAACGCCAATATGTGGCTACGGCAAAGAAACCTTTCTTCGGCATATTACCATCGGTCGCTGTAGAGCATGTAAAGTTGCATGCGACAACTTCGCAAATGCAGCCACGTCGTTATCGCAGCATTTCTTGATGACAATAAAGTCCAGAAAACAGATCTTAAACCACTGCGGCTTGTTAAAAGTGAATGAAGTCCTCCATTACAATAGCTGCCAGTTCCGTCTGTAAGCACGAAATTCTTACGGATCGACTCAACAAAATACAGCTGCGAGGTACAATTAATTTCTACTTCTGTAGTAAACAAACCACGAACGTATTCTTTCACTGTACGTTCGCATGAATATGTGTTGACTTTCCCTGTAAAACAGCTTTCATAAGTTGTCATGAAATGAGTGCAAAAACTCGTGTTTTGAAGTGCTGCTGTTTGTTGTTTGACTGAACTGAGTTTTGAGAAAGTTCAGCGCTATTAAATCGTGAGTCATGATTGGCTTATGATGACTTTAGAGAGAAGACATGACTTGATCACGGTACTAAAAGCATACTTTTTACCTCAAAGACTCCATTCTACTAAAAGTTATTCCTCGCGAAGCGAGGTTACTAATCGTGTCGCTTCCGGTCAGACCACGTGGCTCGCAAGCCCGAGTAAATCGAGCCGAGAGTTTTTATATTTGTATATATATATATTTATATATATGTTTATATATATCTATATTTTAAAGGTGTCCGTTCGCGGTCACGTGTCTCTGTTTACTGGTAACCTGGCAACAGGATTATCGCGCTTGCGCACAGCGACTGATATTGTTGGTTACCTAGCAACAGGACGCATTTTGGTACCGGTTTGAACCGGTTCGAACCGGTTTCATACCAGAGGTTATAAATACTGGTTACGTGCCTCGTTATGGCGTATTTCAATATTCACTTATTGAGGACCGGAGTGTATTTGATTACTCTCTTGAAAATTATGCAAAATTTTGCCGAAACCGATTTCACTCGTCCTGCAAGTACATCCCAACTACAGGATCGCCGACAGAGAATAAACCAAGCAGCCAGAGATCGTCGCCAAGCGCGTTTCAGCGCCGAAACATCAGCACAACGACAAGCGCGACTCGAAGCCGAGAGGGAGAGAACACGGCAGCGACGACAACAACAGACATCGGAGCAAAGACAACAACTGCTTGCTCAAAGAAGGCAAAGAAGACAGCAAGAATCAGCGGAAGAAAGGAGCAGGAGACTGGATTACCACAGGCAATACAACCAAGGTATGTTTGAAAGTGAATGTGTTAGTGATAGACAACGAAGACTTGCTTTAGCTAGACTAAACGTGACAGAACGATTGCATAACGAAACTAACGAACAGCGACAACACCGACTGCAAATACTGAGACAAAATTCAGCAGAACGACTTAGGACAGAAACTGAATACGAACGATTTCAACGATTGGAGAGATTGCGGGGAAATATTTCTAACAGATTACAAACAGAATCAGAGGAGGAACGGCAAAACAGGTTAAGGATTTTACGTGAAAATACTGCTAACAGAATACAGACAGAATCAGAGGAAGAACGACAGAACAGATTAAGGATTGTACGCGAAAATACTGCTAACAGAATACAGACTGAATCACAGGACGAGCGGCAAAACAGATTAAGGATTTTACGCCAAACTACTGCTAACAGAATACAGACTGAATCACAAGACGAGCGGCAAAACAGATTAAGGATTTTACGTGAAAATACTGCTAACAGAATACAGACAGAATCAGAGGAGGAACGACATAACAGATTAAGGATTGTACGCGAAAATACTGCTAACAGAATCAGAAGACGAACGGCAAAACAGATTAAGGATTTTACGCGAAAATACTGCTAACAGAATACAGACAGAATCAGAAGACGAACGGCAAAACAGATTAAGTATTTTACGCGAAAATACTGCTAACAGAATACAGACAGAATCGGAAGACGAACGGCAAAACAGATTAACGATTTTACGTGAAAATACTGCCAGGATAAGGGGAACAGAAACAGACCAAGAACGACTTGAAAGATTACAGTCACTTAGTACTTATAGCGAAATGAGATTACAAGTAGAATCACAGTGTGAACGTAACAGTAGATTACATAATCTTAGATTAAACACAAATCGCGCTTTAGAGATGGAAACCGACGAACAAAGATCTTCGAGACTCGAGATGTCGCGACAATGCAGCGCTGCACGTAGGCAGGAAGTACAGTTAAACAGACAACACGTGGAACAGACGAGAGAGGAGTATCTTACACATGGATGGATGAATTCAGAACAGCGACTGCACCAGCAGCAATGGGTTCAAAGTAGCATGGCAGCTTTCCACAACAACATCAACAGCTTGGAACACAGACAGTGTCTAACATGTAAAGAAACATGGCCAACTGTGCAAGGACTTACTCTTCAGGCATACCAGTGCCTAAGATGTAAGAGGGATAAAGAAACTACAAAACTGTTTTAAGCGGAGAATGACATGGATCCGGGCACAGTACCAGATGAATTACAGAATCTTACCGATGTAGAGGAGATGCTTATCGCTAGAGCTTGCCCAATAATGTGTATTTATCGTAAACATGGAGGACAGCGTGGCTACAAAGGACATGTGTTGAACCTTCCTCAAGACATTCAAGGATTCATAACAAGACTGCCACCCAATGTAGAAGAACTTCCCTTCCTTGTGATAAGGCGATATGGTGCAGACAACAGCAGCAGGGACTGCAGAGTTAGAAGACACAAGGTGATGCAAGCACTGGCATGGCTAAAGGACAACAATCCCTACTACTCAGACATTGAAATAAACCATGAAGCTCTTGAGTGCCTACCATGTGATGGAGTTCCGACAAATTTGCCTACAGTTCATGTCCAAGAGACAGAAGAAGAGCAGCAGATACAAGAAATATGTGAACAGGTACCTTACCAGAATGAAGCAAATAGTAGTGAACAGGAAAGCAGTTCTTTCCTTCCTTTTCAACAGGTTCAACAACAGGAACAAGACGCTATTCGTGCCTTTATTAATGGTGAAGACCCACTGGACTGGCCATCCAATGAAGGAGATCCCATCAATGAATTCCAGACAGAAGGACTGGCTACAATGGCCTTCCCCACACTGTTTCCACATGGAAGAGGAGACCCCACAAACAAGAGAAGATTAAGGGAGGTAACATTAACTGAGGGTTTTAAACACCTTATCAGGTATGCAGAACATTTCTCAACAGGGCAGTTTGTGTGGAGATTTGCATCCCATCCAAGGTTTCCCTACTGGGCACTGAACATGAAGCAGAGGCATCAGTTGCTGTCACAAGCTAGGGTTTACCTCACTCAGAACCCTCAAGATGCTAACCTTACCACAGAAGAACTACAAGAAATGGTTCGACAGATGTCTGCACAGCAACTAATGAACAGAGTTCAGCATTATGTGGCAAAGATTCAAGGAACAAGACAATACTGGTATCAACGCTACTTGGAACTTAAAGCTCTTATAGAACAGAAGGGAGCACCAACATTTTTCTTCACATTTAGTGCAGCTGACAACTACTGGCCTGATCTTCATAAACTGCTAGAGGAACCAAACAATGCAACACCTGCTATACGGATAAAAGCTGTCATAAACCATCCACATATCACAGACTCCCACTTCGTAGCAAGACTTGACGAATTTAATAAACATTGGTTGGATCAAGTTTTGTATGCTGAATGGAAATGGCTTCGTTATGAATGGCAAGCTCGAGGAAGTATTCATGCACATGGTTGTGCAAAGCTCAAGAATGACCCAGGACTCTGTGAACTTGTAAAAAAAGCTGCTCAAGGGTGGAAGCTTAAGCAAATATTGGACAGGCAACATGAAGAATCCAACTATCAAGACATGGTAAATGACTTTACACCAGCCATATAAGCAGGAATTGAAGCCAAAGCAAGAGTTATTCAATATGCAGACTGGCTTCTCACCACCATGAATGAAGCTCTTCCAGATGGAAATTGGGCAGTACCAAACCCACATCCTTCTGCTATACCCATTCAAGAAACTGGAAATGAAAATGATGACTACCACTCTCTGGTCAATTCAGTGGAACGTCACACCAGGTGCAGTACAGCATATTGTTTACGTAGCAAACATGGACAACAACCACAGTGCCGATTCAATTACCCAAAGGATTGCACTGAACAGACCAGCATTGACTTTGAGCTAATTGTTAAGGGAGATAATGGTGGACAAGATGAACTGACAGTGCAGCAGATAACTGAGGCAAGAGTAAGAGCTTCACTTATCACCAAGAGGAATGATGACCGCATCAACTCACACAATCGCTTAATGCTTCAGAACTGGAGAGCAAATGTGGATTTGCAAGCAATTGTTGACACTGACCAATGCATTCGCTATATGGCCAAGTATGCAACCAAAGGTGAGCCAAGATCTCAACAGGCAACAGAGATTCTCCAATCTGCCATCAATAAGTTACGCCATACAGACAGTGCATCATCTGCTTTACGCCGAGCCATGATTCAAGTTGCAGGAGAACGTGACATTGGATCTCAGGAAACAGCCCATATGCTTCTTGGAAAACCTTTGTACGGTTGTACTTACAGCTTTCTCTGCATTTCTGTGGATGGAAGCCAAAGAGTACGTGGAGGACAAGATGAAGAAGTAAACCACGGTGACAGTGCTTTGGATCCCTCATTGCGTGATCATTATGCATCAAGGGTTCAGTGGCGAGAACAAGTTCCTGGAATTATGCGGCTAAATCTACTCCAGTTTGCATCAGATTTTTATATTACAAAGGGGGACATAAGAAAACGTAAACAGGAGGTGATAATCAGAAGCTTTCCAGTGTTTTCTCCTAATCCTTCTGGTAAGAATTATGGTAAGTACTGTAAATTTCAGCTGGTAAAGTACAAGCCATGGCATCAATCAGTAGACTCTGCCTGGGATGGACTTGAGGAAAGTGATGAAGTGTTCATTGAATGCTATAAGAATTTCCTAAATTCTGAGACTGGACAGCAGTGTATACCAACATTTGCTCAGGAGCTTGAACAAGCAATGGTGCACAATGGGAACAGTGAAAATGATGGGGATGAAAACGATGGTGAGGATGATGAGAATATGATGCACCAACAGCAAGAGGAAGTTGAAGAATGGATGCTGCTTTGTAGGTTTAACCAACACTTCGGTAATAGCACAGCTAATGATGATGCACCTGATTTTGACTGGACATCTGCCTCAAGAAATATGCCTCCGAACCTCCTTCGGGAATCAGAGAAGTGGATAGCAAAACAACAAAATGAAGTGAGAGAAGCTGCACACATACAAGAAATGGAAAGGCAACCTGTGGATTTAACAGCACTGAACCACAGACAAAATCTTGCATACAGTATTGTTCAGCAACACAAAAGACGCCTAAATGAAAACGTACCTACAGAACCTCTACACATGATTATCACAGGAACCGCTGGAACAGGAAAGTCATTTCTAATAAATGCATTGGCTCATCTTCTGGGAGATCAGTGTATTCTCACAGGAACAACTGGAATTGCTGGTTTCAACATTGCTGGAAGCACTCTTCACTCTACCTTACAACTACCAGTGCGCACTCTAAACAAAACAGATTTGCAAGGAGCAGCCTTACAACGTCTACAACTCAGATTACAGGGTAAACATTATCTCATTATAGATGAATTCTCAATGCTTGGACAGAGAACTTTGGCATGGGTTGACAAGCGTCTACGTCAAGCCTCAGGAAAACTCAACACACCTTTAGGAGGATACTCAGTAATCCTTTTTGGTGACTTTGCACAGTTACCACCTGTAGGAGATAGACCACTTTATTCACCACCAGCAGCTACTGTGTTAGCACAACAGGGCTATTCAGTTTATACTCTGTTTGAAAATGTGGTTGTATTGAATGAGAAAGTTCGACAGAATGGAAATAACCCTGAAGCAGAGGAATTTAGAGAACTACTATTGAGGATGAGAGATGGAATAGTAACAGAAGAAGACTGGCACAAACTTCAAGAAAGAGCACCACAAAATGTAAACATGGAAGATTTCAAAGATGCAGTACGACTGTTCTATGATAAGGAAAATGTTGCAAGGTACAACTATGAGAAGTTGTGCAGACTTGGTAATCCTATTGCAAGAATATCAGCAGTTCACTCAGGTATAGGAGCCAGTGCTGCAAAGTCTGATGATGCAGGAGGCCTGCAGTCTGAAGTGTTCCTTTCTCGAGGTGCAACTGTCATGCTCACTTCTAACCTTTGGCAAGAAGTTGGACTGTGCAATGGGACAGTTGGGACAGTTCAGGAACTTCTGTTTCATCCAGATAAACCACCACCATGCTTACCCGTAGCTGTACTTGTACACTTTCCCCACTACAGAGGTCCAGCCTTTATAGATGATGACCCCCTTTCTATACCTGTACCACCTCACCGGTTTGAATGGGAAGATGACAACAAGAAACTTTCTCGTCTTCAATTGCCACTTCGATTGAGCTATGCAATGACTATTCACAAGTCACAAGGACAAACACTAAATAAAGTAGTCATAGACATTGGAAAATCAGAAAGAGCAGCTGGATGTACCTCTGTTGCAACATCAAGAGTTCGGTCTTTACAGCATGCTGTAATTCAGCCAATGCCATTCCAAAGACTTCAGGGCATAGGTAAGTGTAAGCGTTTGCAAGAACGACTGACAGAAGAACAAAGACTACTTGACTTAGCAGACAACACATCCATGATTTACCAAAACTTTTAATTTTTTAATGAACTTAATCACTTTCAAGCAGTAAAGACAGCTGCTACATGTAATCATCCAGGTAAGTTGGCATCTCTTAAAAGTAGTACAATGTGTTAAAAAAAAATCACAACAAATTTGGATAACAGCTATATTGTAAACTCTCTCACTCCCTATAAATGAGCAGTTCTTCTCTATATTGATATTATAAAAAAATACCAAATTGATATTTTCCAGATAATAAATACGTTATATTTCCATTATGAAGACATTTCCAGTGTAGAGTTGGCAATGAACACATTGCAAATTTTACAAGCACTGTTTGTATAATACTAATAGTAGTTTCATTTATTGGAAAATAAAGCATTTCTTATTACAAAAATCTGAGTTGTGCTTCTGATAGTTACTGTATATCATTGGTTACAGTTATGTTTTGGGCAGTTGACATTTTGGCATTATAGTTTGTTTTGACAACTTCAATAACTCGAGCTGCAATGACTGTTTTTATAAAAAAACCATACTTCTATTAAATTTCTCTTCTGCAGTTTTTAGAATTGAAATTTTCGTATATTCAAAATCATATACTAATCCCTGGTTGGCTAGGGATATTTTAACTATTTCTGTAACAGCACAAGTAAACTTTCCTCTGGTGTATACTGTTGACTACTTGATGTTGATTTCACATTAATTTTTTTAAAGCAATATTTAGTGCAGCCATCTTTTTCAGCATATGAACTATTAAATAACTCTTTCTTACACTGTTTTTATGATATGTTCTAAAAATAGCACAACAACCTACTGTATAGTTGGCACTCACTATTACCAAACCTTTATTCAGTCTTTGTACAATTCAATTCTTTCCTCCTCCTTTCCCCCCCCCCCCCCAATTTTTTTTTAATGTTATGACATTGGATCTCACACTTCTCTTGATATGGCATCTCTTTTGGGGAAAGAGGAATTTTCTATCTATCACAGGGGGCACTAATGTAATTAAAGAGAGTACATGCACTATTCATTATGTTCTCAATTCTGGTTTCCTAGGAATGAATTAAATAATGTCTGCAGTACACGAAATACCTGATCAGACGATTCTTATTACAATGGATCTCATGCAATGATAACAATAGAATATATAAAAAAAAAACAATAGGAGCATTCAACTCATCCTCGGTATAATTAGAACCTATTGCGTTCAAAGTGATGTGCAACAAAGCAGACAAAGCAATAGAGACTAAGAAAATAAAACAAAAAAAATCACAGGTTTTTACACTGTGGTAAACACAGGAATTCATATAAATTCTTCAACACTTCACCTGCAAAAGATTTACAATCATTTTCAATTTCTGGTAAGTGAATCTTATTGTGATACTTCATCAACTCTGTATTCCGGGTAAGGACAATAAATTAATTCTATTCTCTCTGGTGCACTCTCAGTGGCAGTAAGACAGCTAACTGAAGGCAAATTTATAAGCTCTGTGTTCAGCGGTATACTGATCATGTAATTTGCACAAGGTGTCACTAATTGAGTACCAAACATGAAGTAATGAATAGAATAATGGGGATTAGGCTGATAGCTAAAACCATTGTGACTTCTTCAAATACTAGCTTCGCGAGGTTTTGCGGGAGTCGTATTTCTAGTTTTATAAAAGCAATAGATCACACTTTCTATGGGTTTACCGGCGTGATAACCCACTTGGGATGTTGGGAGAACACTCGAAAAGCTTGTAAATCACTCGCCTTCGGCTCGTGATTTACAAGCTCTTCTCGTGTTCTCCCAACATCCCGCGTGGGTTATCACGCCGGTAAACCCATAGAAAGTGTGATCTATTGCTTAAATATATCTATATTTTAAAGGTGTCCGTTCGCAGGCCAGGTTACCTGGCAATAGTAGCGCACTTGAGAACTGCTGAATTTCCGCCATTGGGAATTCGGTGATGCCTTTTTGAAAGTAATGTAAATTTTGTGGAAACCGATTTCACTCGTCCTGGAAGTACATTCCAGCAAAGTGATCTCCGAGATATTCAAGAAATATTAACTCGAGATCGTCGCCGAGTAAGTTCGAATACCGTGAAAATCAACACGAAGAAAGCACGACTCAAAGCAGGGATAGAGAAACGACAGCAGGGACAATAACAACAGACATCGCAGCCAAGACAACAACTGCTCGCTCCAGAAAAAGGCAAACGAAACAGCAGGGAAAAGGACCAGAAATTCAATCAAGTTAGTTTTAAATTTGAATGTGTTATTGATAGAAATACAGGACATGAGTGAACGATTACATAACGAAATATATTGGCGTACTACATTTAGCAAAACGACTTAGAAGGGACACCGAGTAAGAACGACATCAACGATTGGAGATGTCTTTGGAAAGTAATTCTATTAGTCTATAAACGGAATCGGAAGACGCCCAACAGATTACAAGAGAATGTAAATAGGTATTTTTCATAATAAAACGATAGCGTCTCCATTTTGAAGTAATTCCCAACACAGAGAGTTGCAGTTTTTATAGCAATCATTTATAACGATGTGATCTGATATCATTGCAACAGTGAAAATATTGTAAATTTTCTTGATCTAGCAGTTATGTTAAACACTTTCAACAGAATATATACCCTGTGTCACCATAAAGTACTGGTTCTGCAATATTATCAGTGATCAATGCGGTCTTTTCAAAATAAAGCAAATGTGATAACTGAATTCTGAGTAGTATTTCTCTTTGCTATATATATATATATATAAATTGTAAAAGTTGATTAATCGTAAAACAGTGCTCAATACGTGAACGTAGAGCGAAGTAGTTGTTGCGGGAGAAAAAAAAACACACAAACAAACTACGGGTTTATCCCTACAAGCCTGTTTCGTGGTTGCCCACTCATCAGGGGATATCTATATATATATATATATATATAGAATTGGGTTACTAAATGAAAACACACATGATTCCCTGCAACTCTGAGTTTCGTGCTTACGCACTCATCAGGCAGATTTAATGAAGAAAAACCCTATCAGCTAGTATATATATATATATATTTACAATAAGTAGAACAATAGGAGAAGCTGCGCGTTAATTACAATAGGTGAGGAAGGCGGATCTATTAGAACAAAGGGATGTGTGAAGTAAACTGTCTAAACTAAAAACTAAAAGCGTAGGGGCGTAAAACAATAGTTCAGTATTGTATAGGATGAGCGTCAATTGTTCTTTAAGTAAAACTTGTTTTCATGTCGGCACTTGGAAATAAGTTCAGATCGTTTGTTCAGGAAATTGTAATTGCTGTGTTTGATAATATAAAGTTTTTCTGCTAGGCATAAGTCACATCGTTTACTTGAATTATTGTAGGGGCGAGCTCTTGCGATGATAGACCATTTAGTTGTGAAATTGATGTTGCTGTCTTTGAGTTGCCAGATGTACTTTGATAATTCAGTGCTGTTAGAAAGTTTTCTGTGGGTGAATGTAAGACTTGTGTTGGGTATATCTCTGTTTAAAAGTTCCTTCAGTCAGTCCGATGTAGTTCTTGGTTGTAGTTTGATTAGATGTCGTAGAGGTTACTTGTGCGTTGTAGATGAGGCTGGTGGTTAAGCATTTATTGTCGAGAGGGCAGTTTCGTTGAGATCTGCAGTTACATAGCTTGTCGCTGCTGTCGTTGTTGCCATTATTAGATAAGATTTTCTTGTTATGCTTGCTTATGATGGCTCCCATATTCTCCATACAGCTATAGCTTACTTTAATGTTGTTCTTGTTGAAAAGGGTGTGATACTTGTGTTGTCGAGGAAAGTGTTTAGATACAAGCTTGAGGAAGACTTTGCCGATGTTAGTTTTCACGTTGCTGCTGAATGGAGGATTATACCAGATAATGTTACGCTTGCTTGCTTGCTTGCGCTTGCTTGCTTGTTATCTGGTATAATCCTCCATTCAGCAGCAACGTGAAAACTAACATCGGCAAAGTCTTCCTCAAGCTTGTATCTAAACACTTTCCTCGACAACACAAGTATCACACCCTTTTCAACAAGAACAACATTAAAGTAAGCTATAGCTGTATGGAGAATATGGGAGCCATCATAAGCAAGCATAACAAGAAAATCTTATCTAATAATGGCAACAACGACAGCAGCGACAAGCTATGTAACTGCAGATCTCAACGAAACTGCCCTCTCGACAATAAATGCTTAACCACCAGCCTCATCTACAACGCACAAGTAACCTCTACGACATCTAATCAAACTACAACCAAGAACTACATCGGACTGACTGAAGGAACTTTTAAACAGAGATATACCCAACACAAGTCTACATTCACCCACAGAAAACTTTCTAACAGCACTGAATTATCAAAGTACATCTGGCAACTCAAAGACAGCAACATCAATTTCACAACTAAATGGTCTATCATCGCAAGAGCTCGCCCCTACAATAATTCAAGTAAACGATGTGACTTATGCCTAGCAGAAAAACTTTATATTATCAAACACAGCAATTACAATCTCCTGAACAAACGATCTGAACTTATTTCCAAGTGCCGACATGAAAACAAGTTTTACTTAAAGAACAATTGACGCTCATCCTATACACTACTGAACTATTGTTTTACGCCCCTACGCTTTTAGTTTTTAGTTTAGACAGTTTACTTCACACATCCCTTTGTTCTAATAGATCCGCCTTCCTCACCTATTGTAATTAACGCGCAGCTTCTCCTATTGTTCTACTTATTGTAAATATATATATATATATACTAGCTGATAGGGTTTTCTTCATTAAATCTGCCTGATGAGTGCGTAAGCACGAAACTCAGAGTTGCAGGGCATCATGTGTGTTTTCATTTAGTAACCCAATTCTATATACTGCTCTACACAAATGTGTATTGAGCACTATTCAGCAGTGTTTTCTACAACTTCTCACGATTATATATATATATATATATATATATATATATATATATATATATATATATATATATATACGGTTATAAAATGCCTCAAGCCAACAAAGAATGCCACTGCGTCAGGAGGATCAATGAAGATTCACAGTCCAAGCCTCACCACAAAAATGAATTTAAAAACGTTAGATAAAGCAAGGACGGACAACTTCTGACGATAAAAAGTTAAAAAGTTAAAAATTTAATAGAAAAAACGTTTCGGTCTTATACATACATATATATATATACATATATATATATATATATATATATACTTATACATACATATATATATATATATATATATGTATGTATTCTCTGATTGAAAGGTTTCAATAATATTGCATAGAGACAACAAGTTTCATAGCCTTTTCACAATGGGTCAGTTTTATCTTAGAGTTCAATGACCCCCCCTCCTGATAATATTGCTATCTAGAACCCCTGCCCTTTTTCCACAAATGAAATGTTAATTCAAGCCTTAATTTGCAAAGTTAGACATAACATATTAACTTTGTTACTTTGTGCTGTTTACTTTATTTTATGATGTCAAATAGCAATATTTCCTAACAGCCACAACATGCAATTAACCTTTTACATTGGAAAAACTTTATAAAGAAGAAAATAAATTTTGTAATGCCAAAATGTTTATGATCTTTTTCATATATTAATTGTAAGTGTGCTGTATGTAGTAACAAGTGTTTCAAGTTTCCTAAATGCCCTATGCTTTTTAATAATGATTCTCCTCACAAACTTTATAGACAAATGACTGCACTAGATTCTAAGCCTTTAAGAAGAAATGTTATTGTTTGGAGCTGTTTTGATTACTACCACCTCTGATGGAAAACCTATTAAGAAGATTTTTGTATTGCTTGTAGTAGTAGAGTAACAATACCTTTACCAAGATTAGGACATGCATCCCACCCCATAAAAATATATTATGTTTAACATAAAAAATATAATAATAATCATATCAATACCACTCATAATAATAGTAAGGATAATAATAATGATAATAATATAATGAAGGTTCTTCTCGTTACTATATGTCATTGGTTACAGTTCAATACCTCTGGCTGCCATGACTTTTTCGATGAAATACCATCCTTATATTAAATCTTTCTTCTGCAGTTTTTATAATAGAAATTTTCATATATTCAAAATAATATAATCTTCTGTGGTTGGGTATGGATATTTAGCCTTTTTCTGTAACAGCACAATTAAACTTTCATGTGGTATATACTTTTCATTGATTGATGTTGATTTCACATTATTTTTTACAGGAGTAGGTAGTGCAGCAATCTTTTTGAACATATTAAGATTTTAATAACTCTTTCTTACATGTATTGTTTTTATGATATGACCTAAAAATAGCACAACCACATACTATACAGTCGGCACTCACTATTGCCAAACCTTTATTCAAAGTATTTGTAGAATCCAATTGTTTTACCCCCAATTTTTTTTATGTAATGACAGTGTATCTCACACTTCTGTTGATATGGCATCTCTTTTGAGGAAAGAGGAATTTTTCTATCTACCACTGGGGGTACAATTGCAACTGAAAAGAGTACACAAATTAAAACATGCACTATTCATAATGCTCTCAATTGTGGTTACCCGGGAATGAAATAATGACTGCAGTAGACAATAAAATATCTAATCAGAAGATTCTTCTTACAATGAATCTCATGCAATTATAACCAAAAAACATAAACAAAAAATAATTGGAGCATTCAACATCATCCTCAGTGTAAGAACATATTGTGTTTAAGAGTGATGTACAACAAAGAAGACAAAGCAGTAGAGACTAAGAAAATAAAACTACACAGGTTTTTACACCGTGGTAAGCACAAGCATTCATATCAACTCTTCAAGATTTCACCTGCAAAAGATTTACAATCATTTTCAATTTGTGTTAAGTGAATATTATTGTGATACTTCATCGAATCTGTATTCCCTGTCAAAATAGTAAATAATTTTACTTCTATTCCCTCTGGTGCAATCTCAGTGGCAGTGAAAGAGCTAAATGAAGGTCAATTTTTTAAGCACTGTGTTGAGCGGTATACTGATCATGTAATTGGCACCAGGTGTCAGTAATTGTGTACCAAACACGGCATAAGAAATAAAATAAATTATGGGGATTACGCTGATATAAAAATAAAATACAAAATATAAAAAAAATAAAGAATAAAATATAAAAGCATTGTGACTTCTTCAAAAACTAGCTTCGTGAGGTTTTTGCGGGAGTCGTATTTCTAGTTATTTAGTAACTACTCCAGATAGGCGTAAGGAAACGCAGTTGTGTCACATTAATATGTTCAAGCCGTATGTTGAACAAGGTAGTTTTTCTAAGAGGCACAGCCTGCAAATGTTAATGTAGTTATTTCATAGCCTAAGGAAGAATTTAATTGCTGGGATAGTCCCACTGACACAGCAAGGCTCTCGAACTCTGATGTGCTTTGTGACCTAGTTTACAAGTTGCCTCACTTGCCAAGAGCTCAACGAAAAGACCTAGAGAACCTTCTATTTGAATACAAGCATCTTTTCCCTGATGGGCCATCAAGAACTGATCAACTGTATCATGTCGTTGATGTTGGCAATGCTTCTCCAGTGAAACAATACCTCAAGGAAAAGAAGTACTTGCTGGAGAATGACTTTATCGAACCAAGTATCAATACCTGGAGTTCACCAAGTATATTTGTTCCAAGAGCGGTGTGGCTGTTAGTGCCATGCTGCTACAGGATGATGAAGAAATACCTCTTACTGACCGGGATCGAGGTCCGTACTGTAAATTACGGACCGAGTTTTTCCGTTCGGATTTATGGCCCAAGCGCGAAGCGCGAGGGCCATGAATCCAAGCGGACAAATCGAGGATCCGTAACTTACAGTACGGACCGAGAAAAGGAGGTTTGTAAGATATTTATTATATCTCAAAACAAACTTTTGAATTTCGCGGGCCGTACAGTAAAGTACGGCCCGCTAAATTGACCAATCACAGCGCGCGTACTAACTAAGAGATATAATAAGATGAGGAACAACATTCAACGATTGCTGCAACGGAGCTTGTATTTGCGGGCGAAAAATTTAAACATTAGACATATCAAAGGAAAGGACAATGTTATTGCGGACTGTCTTTCAAGAGTATTTTGATAAAACTTTCTTTTCTCGAAGGGGAAGGGTGTTATAAAGAGATGTTTCTAGAACCCGTTAAGTATGCGAATGTTTGCGTAGTCACGCAATCTTCTTTCTAGAGAATTCTGCAACACACTAACATGATGTAAAAAAGTTAAGTAATCCTGCTGTAAATAGTTATTACTGTAATCTTTCGAATGTTCTAGAACTATCTGTAAATGTATACAATGAACTTTATCGCACAACTGTAGCACTTACGTACGAACTCTCCGAAGTAGTCAGGAGTTGTTTGGTGATCGCGTTTGCCGTGACTGGAGAAGCTATCCGAAGGAGAATTGAAGTTGTTTGCCCTCAAGTGGATATCTCAAAGGATCTCGTTAGTTTAAACTGTCAGTGGCGACCAAAGTTATTTAGTCTTTAAGTTGAGATAGCTTGGTAGCGTATGTATAAGTTTAGCGACCGCTTCCTTTGTAGACTACTCGAATTTCAGTTTTTAGTCTCAAATAAATAGTTGAGTTCGTAGCGGAAGTACTTTTGCTATTCTTTTCTGTACGGACAGAGAACAGGCTTATTTATCAATATATTTGTTGTCTCGTAACAAACTGGATAAGCTTCTCCTTCAAAATCGGGCTATCGTGTCGCGCTTACTTGTTGACTATTTTGTTTTAGGGTTTCAAATAAAGCAATTATGTTTCTTGAGACATTTTATGCTGTATTGCGTTCTCATATTAGAAAGCTTTTTGCCCGCGATGTTAAATTACTTTCGGAGTATTTCTTTTGCTATCGCTTTCAAAAATTAAGTGCGTTAATTAATGGCAGGAGGTATATTGTGTGTTTTCTGCGAGGGGTAAACTTGTAACCAGGTGAACCAGATGTCTCCACGCGAGTAAAATTTCTAGATTTTCGTGTCCCTACCTGGAAAGCATTTGTTAACCATGTGTTAAGGTTTTTTATTTCTCTCTAACTACGTTCTGGACGACCGCAAATGCGAGAAGAGCAATTACCGAGCAGTCCGGAGCAACACCTCAGTCATACTCAAGGCGTGAAATCGGGTCTTTAGTTACCGTTATTATTCAATCTACTCTTAGCCAATCTGCATAAACTTTTTTTCGGTGGGCAGAGCTCGTCATAGGGTTAAGTAGGCCCAACAACTGATTGTTCACTTTTCAATTTAAGAAAGAAAAGTTTAAGATCAGTTTACTTAATAGTATAGCGGAAAGAGGGGATGAAAATTAAACGGAGAAACAGTTAAATTTTGGCGTGGTACTGTTACAGTGCGACCACTCGAACCAAGGCCACCCAAACAAATTTTCATACAAATTATTCAATCATGATCCAGTATCTAAACAATAGAATCTCTACAAATGTTTTATATTTCTCTTAAAATGCATATAATTTGCTAACTGTACAAAAGATATCAAAATTGAATACGAATCATCTTAGTAGGTACAGACTCGCCCCAAATCTGCTGTTTAGTGTCAAAAACAGGCATTCAAAATTTGTATGAAAATTTATTTGGGTGGCCTTGGTTCGAGTGGTCGCACTGTAATCAAGTCCAGCAAAAATGGTACAAAGTTCGTTTTCAAGAGAATGACTATATTAACTTGTTAAAATATCTTATAGTATTTGGCAAACAGTTTCACTTTTTATTTAAGAAATAAAATTTTAAGATTTATATTTACATTTTGTAAGGAAACTGAGCGAAAAGCGAAAAAGCAACAGTAATTTTTTTGTGTGATAGTGTTAAATAGACCGTACAAGAATTGCTCAAAGTTCGTTTTTAATAGGAAGATAGCCATTGAATTTGTGACATGAACATGACAGCTGTCAGTCACCTTGTTCATTCTAACCAGTTAGTTGAGGGCTAGGGGCTGTATATATGATTTCAGATCACACGGCTAAATTTACACGTCAATGCGGCAAAGTGAATGAACTTCGCGCTGCGTCCTAAAACATAATTAACACAAATCGCGTTGCAGCATGAATAATTTGACGGACCCAGAGTTAGAACTAGCAACGGAGTTAGCTTCTCGCAATCTAACTCTTCGAATTATCGAATCGGTCATTTTGGTCCTCATTAACCTTCTAGCTCTAGTGGGTAACACAATTTTGTGTTTAGCTATCAGGAGAAATGCACGCCTGCGGCAAAACACGATGAACCTCTTCGTGTTGTCCTTGGCATGTTCAGACCTTCTTATGGCCGTGCTCTGTATGCCTTTTTCTGCCGGGGTATTTGTTCAAGGAAGGTGGATGTACGGCCATTTGCTGTGCCAACTTCAGGGTTTCGCCTTTTTCGTGCTGGCTTTTGTCTCTTTGGAAACCATGGCTCTGGTAGCTGTAAATCGCTACATTAACATCTCTAAACCCGCCGTCTATCGGAAAATTTTCTCGCGCAAGAGATCGCTGAGGTTGGTACTGTTCCTCTGGGTTCTCTGTGTGACTTACGTTACGGTCTTCACCGTCGCAAAATGGCCAGCTTTTTACTTTGATCCCGGAAAAACGATTTGTCATGTCAAACTTTCCGCAGACAGGGCGTACAGAATAGCCTGGAATATTATCACTGGTGTTGTTTTTGCTTTGTTGCCTGTGGTGACTATCTTTTTCTGCTATTGGAAGGTTTTTCTTGAAGTTCGTCGACACAACGCTGTAATTATTCGCTCTCTTCGCGAACAAAGCCTTCCTAACGCTCCCCTACTTGAAGACATCAAAGTAACAAAGCTTATTTTAGCCCTTATAACAGGGTTTAGTTGTTGCTGGATTCCTTCGTTTGGCATCTCCTACGCTCAATTAGCCTACTCTCGAGTTTCGGAGCAGCGCTTACCTCAGACAATTTGGGTTTATTTGGTGTTCAGCTCAAGCGCTGTTAACTTCTTCATCTATGGAATTTTAAACCGAACGTTTCGTAAAGAAATATTTAATTTTGTGTCTTGTCACAAGCATCAAGAGATTGTTACCGAAGCTAACGAAATGAACTCGCTGTGACATTAAGGTCGCTACTAAACATGCGAAAAGAATATATAGATCTTGCACTGCCGTGGTTTGCTTTGTCAATTTGATTTTTATATTCGCACGATTTATTTATTGCTATTTTCCTCTATAATGTCAAAACGTTTGCCCCCATCGCATTGGCGTGTTCCGGTTAGGACGTAAAAACAACATTATAACCGTTTTTCACTGAGAAACACGGAGAACGCTGGTTTGCACAAAAATGTAGAGATAGCCTCTCCAGAGCTAAGTAGAGTTTTCTACACAGCTTCAGTAATTGTTTCAATGTCATTCTAACAATGAGGATCAGTGCAATAAGTTTGAACGGTTTTTTTAATGCACAGAGAAATAAAATCTTGAATAAAAAAATTGGGTCTTTTGGGGTTTAATGTCAAACAGCTCCACAGTCAATCGTTTGATCGAATCTATAAAACAGTGTTATTAATACTTTTCTCATTATAATAATTACGGTGATATAAAACATAAATTAAGGCAGTCATCAATAGTTAGTGCAACCGGAATAAGCATTCAAAGTAGAATTGCTTGTTGTCTACAGTAACTTGTTCCAGCAACTGCAATAATGATCATTTCCGATTAAGATTTATTATTCAAATTTGCTATTCTTGAATTCTGGACTGATTTTCTGTTTCCTGGCTCCACTGAAATAGCATCGGCCAATATGATTTGAAAGGAGTCAGTTCAAACAATAACTGTTTCCGACAAATTGAACATTTGCAGTTATTAGAAACAACAGGGTGTCAGTGAAAAGCAATTTATCTTTTGTGTTGACCGTTATCCTCTGTCAAGACCACTCCCACGGTTGGGAAATATGATTATAATTGTCCCTTGTGATTGGATAAGGTTTGCGTAACATATAATACTTGTGTACCGTGCTGTTTTTGTGATAAAGGTTTGGAAATTCTGGTAATAAATCTATTTCTCTTATTAGAATGAAGCAATTACATGTGGTCGCTTCTCCGTCAGTGTTAGTTTTGAAAGGGGAAAACTTCTAAAATTTAATGCGGTTGATGCTCATGCAGGTGTTAATTCAAAGGAAAAACGTGTTACCCATGTTTGGCCCGAGAAAACTGACATTATTTGTCAGTTATGCTCTGTTCTTTACTCTGAAACATTCTCCATTAACTGAAAGATTTTTTTCTCAATATTTTCACGTAGCCTGGCCATTGTAATTTCATTTCCTCTTCTGCTTACATACGCTATAAATTGGCCCTCAGTATACGAAATAATTGTGCCAGCTTTAACCAAATCATGAAGTGCTATTAAAATAAAAAGATTTCCAAGACTCATTTTCTCTTCACGGGTTCGGCTCCGTGGGGTTTTCGCGAAATCTTGGGCTCAGGCCACATTCGTAATTCTGCTTGTGTTGTCTCCACTCACTCAGCTATCGTTTGCTGAAATATAGTGACTACCCGGTTTAAAATTTGCCTCCGCAAGTGAGAATTCTTTGAAAGCTTTCTGCGTTATTCATTCTGACCACAATTGATCCTGAATGAAGCTTTCAAACAGGCAAAGGCTCTTCATGGTATAGGTTTGGCTTTCAAAACATTTTGTCATAGCCACCTGCAGTGATCAGTATGATAAATGACTTTCAACGGTACGTATCGCCACGTGTGGCTCGTATTTTTCCCGTTTATCGCTCAATTAATGAAAAGCTACTATTCTTGTATAAGTAGTGTAAAGCACTGCGGTATTTTTGGAGTGGCGAGCGGCAGAGTTGAGAGGAGCGAGAAACGTCGGCCCCTCATAGTTGTTTCAATGCATTTGCACAATTCCTTCTCAACAATGCTCATCTTAATGTAACTTTTTTGCTACTTCAGCTCGACTATTATGTCGCTTTAACTGTATAATTTGGTCTTTATCTATGGTCTTTATTGCAGCTCTTCTTAGATGGATAAACCAATGGCAATTAATGGTGAAGAAACCAACGTTTTACTCCTACGTTAATGCCCATATCGCATTGAAACTATAAATGCATAAATCATAAAGAATCATCGCTAAAGTTCTGAGAACCATATAAGGGGAAATGAAATAAAATCTTCTTACGAAGTCTTTGTCAGGCAAATTTGCGTCGTCTGGGGTATAACCATAAAGAGGTTATCCAAAAGGAAGTGACATAACAAGGAGCTCTTTCAATCGAGTTCCAAAACTCACTGACTAAAGTCTCTGGCTCTTCAATTTTCGATGACTTATACTTATCAATAATGAATAAGCTATAGGTTAAGGGACGCGAACCCGTGTTGGAAATCACAAACTAAGGAATAAGGGTTGATTTTGCATCTTTAATTGAGATCATTACAACTTCCTCAAGTCTGATTGGGGCATTAAATGGTGTTCGGACAAATGGCCATAATCGGACACCCGTGATCGGATAGCCACATCAGCTAAGGGACGGACCATTAGAAAAGTGATGAGGGGAGTGGGGAAAAACAAAAAAAAAATCATGCAAGGGAAAATGCCCAAAAAAAAAAAAAATCATGCAAAGCAAAAGGTAAAAATAAATTCATGCAGAAGGAAGGTCCAATTGTGACTTTTTCACACGTAGTAAAAAAAATTCGTGCAGAGGGGTTCACCTGAAAAAAAATTCCTGCACAAGCAGTGAGCGAAAAAAAAATTGGTGCAAGCTGAAAATTCCCTACCCCCCCCCCCCCATCTCTTTTCTAATGGTCCGTCCCTAATGATACTAAGTAAATTTATACTAGTGAGTATTTTTAAAGTCGTTTTAAAACGTTTCGAATATCGTCATGGACACACAATGAATAGCTGATATTAAAAGCCCTTTTTCGAACAAATGTACAGTCGAAGCTCTCGTAAGCGACCACCTCGGGAATTCGAAAAAGTGGTCGTAACTGGAGCTGGTTGCTTACGAGAATGGGCTCTCTTAAGCGACCACGACCTAAAACAATACAGGCTGCTCGATTACCAGAGCTTTTAGTATAAAGGTTTGGATATGTAAATGAGTTATCAATAGTGTTGTATAGTATAGTATTGTAGATAATATTTAGTTATTGCATGTCGTAGAAGGGGTTTGCGAAGGTATAGTTCACGCATCCACAGAGATCAAAAACTTCTAATTTCTTGTTCAGATGTTAACAGTGCGTAGCACAACAACTGCCACAAAGTGCAAATGAACTGCTACAGCACTTAGGCGCAATTATGACATCATATATCAGTTTCATATACAAAAAAGTAAAGCAGCAACGGTTCAGAGAACAGTATTTTGAGTCTCTAATCTAAGTCTTATAAGACTTAATAAAGAAGTTCTTGATCGATGATTGTTTCAATCCACCAAGACATCTTAAACGCGAATAACGGGTTTGCACAGTTCTTCGTTGCCCTGACAATCAGAAAACTCCGCCAACTTAACAAGACCAAGAGCTCCCTTGACAGAATTGACCTCTGGAGTACTTCAAAGGAAGACCAAATATTGAGCAAGAAGTGTAATCTTATTAAAGTGTTGACGAATACGAATTAGACTCTTTGAGTGGTCGCTTACGAGAGTTTAAAAGACCAGGTGGTAATTCACAAAAGTGGTGGCGGTCGCTTACGCGAGCGGTCGCTTACGAGGGCTTTTAATTACAGAGTTTGAGTGACAATTCAAACGGGATTTCACAAGGTTGGTCGTAACTAGAGCTGGTCGATTACGAGAGTGGTCGCAAGGAGAGCTTTGACTGTATTTGTTTTTCTTGGAAATTGTAATGGTTATGATAACTTGGTAACGGGACTTCCTGTTATCCAGTTCGGTCAATAATAATAACCTCGATTAACAAATCGGACTTCCGTTTTGCGATTGCGATTCAGTTTAGTTTCATGATGACATACCGAATAGGACTGCACTCAGTCCTATTACAATTACCAGAAACCCACAAGACTTGAAACGTGTAAGTGCCCGTGAAGGCCTTTGATCACAGCTTGTCCTATTTTATTCATCAACTACCAGAAAGCACAATAAACCTAGTAAACCAATCAAATTTGCTTTTCGGTAGTGCGATTTACATTTCGGGAAATACCCACCTGGCAGACACGCCATTGTGGCAAGTGTATGTCGTTTATGATGCGCCAAGCAAGCGGATTGTCTCAGTGAGCTCAAGGACAGAGGCGGGCAGTTACCAAATATGATACTTATAAAATATTGAATCTGGGCAAGCTTTGAACGCGCGTCACACGTTTCAAGTCTTTCTGCTATTTCTAATCAATTACTCCAAACAGTGTTTTCACAGTCCACAAATTCAAACTCCCAGAATCTCGACTGATGTTCCGCGATAGCTACGCGTCATATTTGCAGTTTCTACGGTGATGAAACACTGCTCGTTCTTGGCATATAAGATAGGGAATAGAGTCAACAGAGAACTACAATACTATAAAACCTGGTCACACGGTACGGCTTTAGAGAACGACCCATGCCACAGTATAGTACATCGGTCAGCAGCGTTCCAGCGAATGTAACTCAAGACTTCATTGTAGCAGTTCATGTTGTGCGAGAGATAAGATTAAATGCTGTCGATGATAAATTTGACAACAAACTAACTCATTTTAGATTTTGTTTATTTTGCACCTGAGAGTTATGGATAGCTTCAGCCACAAAACCATTGACATCCTCTCACAATGTCAGTTTTCTATAGACTGAATATGTCCATACTCAACACTTGATTCGTTTTGAAACTTCAAACCATGAAGGTTGACTCACTTTTTCCAACATCTAAAAAGTTGATTTGTTTCAGTTATCATAGAATTGAGGAACTGTAGTTCGACAAGTATTACACTCACCAGTAGCGGACCACTACGGAAGCCCGTTCTGGTCAAAATTAAGTATAATTAATATTTAGGCATACAAAATATTTATTACCCCAAAACAATTAATTTCATACCTTGCATAAATTTTTATGTGGGTCACAAATTATTTTATCTACACAAAATTAAATAGTTGCATGTCTATAAATTATTAGCTTTGTCATTGCGAATTATTTTTATGCAACGCAAAATTAAATACTTACATGTCTATAAATAATTCGCTGTGTCTTTCCGAATTATTTTTATGCAATTCAAATAATTTTGAAGCTAATCCCAGAAGGCAATGTGCGCGCTTGTCGATGTTTGTTGCGTTCCAATATGGCGGCCCGAAGTCGCCGAAGAGTTCTGCGAGAAAGAAACGAAAGAGGAATTCACGACTTCTTGTTGCACTTGAAATCCGTCTTTCGAATGATCTTGTCTTGGGAGAGATTAGACGATTTAGATGGTCTAAACGAAACCAAGACCCGTTTATTGGATGCTTCAGGTACCTTGGCATTGCTTTTGTCCAATGTAAGGCTAGGAAACGGCGGGACGAATCTGATGGGACTTCCTTCAAATATTATTCATGCCCCATTGCAAAATTTACAAAATTCCGTGACTGGTGCAAGTGGACCTTCAGCGACATTTCCAGTTATGGATAAATAAATGGAATCTAACTCATCATCAGTGATGCTAGAATAACCTTCATACTGATCACTCAATCCGAACTCTCTTCGCCTTCCCTGAATCGTAGACAAACTAACCTGCAGCATATCAGCTATTTTTTGCCATGGGAAGTATAGAGAGCGCAAATGCTCAAGCTGATCTTTTGAAATTTCTAAACGTTTACGTCCAGGACCAAGTTGCGTTGAACTTTGTGTCACTGCGAAAGCAAAACCAGATGCGCCTGAAGTACTGACTATTCCGCACAATCTCGCCTTTCTATGTTCTCTATTTGAGCTGTTACAATGACAATCAGATCAGTCACGGAATTTTGTAAATTTTGCAATGGGGCATGAATAATATTTGAAGGAAGTCCCATCAGATTCGTCCCGCCGTTTCCTAGCCTTTTAAATTGGACAAAAGCAATGCCAAGGTACCTGAAGCATCCAATAAACGGGTCTTGGTTTCGTTTAGACCATCTAAATCGTCTAATCTCTCCCAAGACAAGATCATTCGAAAGACGGATTTCAAGTTCAACAGGAAGTCGTGAATTCCTCTTTCGTTTCTTTCTCGCAGAACTATTTGGCGACTTCGGGCCGCCATATTGGAACGCAACAAACATCGACAAGCGCGCGTTGCCTTCTGGGATTAGCTTCAAAATTATTTGAATTGCATAAAAATAATTCGGAAAGACACAGCGAATTATTTATAGACATGTAAGTATTTAATTTTGCGTTGCATAAAAATAATTCGCAAAGACACAGCTAATTATTTATAGACATGCAACTATTTAATTTTGTGTAGATAAAATAATTTGTGACCCACATAAAAATTTATGCAAGGTATGAAATTAATTGTTTTGGGGTAATAAATATTTTGTATGCCTAAATATTAATTATACTTAATTTTGACCAGAACGGGCCTCCATAGACCACGTTAACAAATTTTAGAAAAATTCAAGCGGGAAAATCCCAAGTAATTAAAAATGAAATATGAATTTAATGTGAAAACACGAAGTGAAACTGAGGTCTTCGATTTTTAAAGTGACGTTGGAAAATTCACAGATGTAATCGAGTACCGCGAAGTGTCCTTATCAATAAAAGATGATAGAAAGTCGTTGAGACTCACTCATCTATGCCTAGCTAATATAAGTGTCAGAGAAAAAATCCCAAATTACTCAATTAAACAATATTTGCGTTTTACATTGAGCAAATTTGTTAAGTAATCATTTTCAGATCAATTAGTTACTTCGTGAATTAACTGTTAAACCCACGTTTCCCGGAATGGTATATTACAATCCTATACGGTCACGAAAGTTCAGTTGTTCTTAAAGTACTTAAAACAGTTCTTCCCAACAAAGTAACAACTTGAGAATTTCGTTAGGTGACCGCATTCATACTCCACTCCAACAGCGATCAACATTTTATTTCTCCTTGAAATAACAATGCAAACAAGAGTGTAGGTAGTGAGAATACGGAGAATGATCATCAATGTTGACAAGAAGCCTATTGAGGCAAAAAGGCAATTTTGGATCCTGACAACCCGTTTTCTTCTCCATTGCCACCACCTGTTTTGATGACGGTAGATGGATATGGGAAGGACACTGAGTTGCAACTTGGTCACCCTTGGAAGTAAAAGTTTTAATAGGATAAAACTATATTCGAGTACTATAAAACTATTTACAAATACTGACCCACATTATATACGAAATAGTATAACCTATTTCAACCTCTTAATGTTATTGACTTATTTTATGAGAAAATCTTAGAGATCCAAACACACCTACGTGATATGTCTTCGACATTACTGCTTGAATGGTGAATTAAAAAAAATCCCCGATACGGCAGCACGACAAACCTGAAGCTATTTTGAAACACGCAAAACCAATGCAAACTTAACGTTAAACGAACCTAAAAAGTAGTAAAATAAGAATTTCTTAAACTCAGTAAGATATTACCATACAATATGTATGAAAATTGAAAGCTCCATTTTTTCTTTAAAAATATTCATAGCTAAAAATCAAGTATTGGCATTATGAAGCAGTTTTCAATTGACTTTCTCAAACTCATCAATATTGCATAAAGGAAAGACAAAAGAAATCAAGCAGCGTGAAGTGTTTGGATACCTGATGAAACATGGCTCGTTTTTGCATCGCTAATTTCTCCTTCAAAATACTTTCGTTCGAGAAGCTTTACCAAACACTCGATATAAGTGTTTCACCACCTTTTAAACACCTCGAATTTTGTCTAAAATACTCAGCTGTGCATCGTATTTTCAACTCTCTTCTCGGTGTCTGATAGGTGATGAAACACTGTATCTTGTGTTTGATATATTACGATTGTTTTTTTTTTCTTCGTGTAAATCTTCTGCTTCTTTGCCAATCAATCAGAAAACAACTATAAGTGTAACCCCTTCACCCCGAAAATGTGGGATTAAACATGTCTCAAGTTTAAAACTTAAACCAAGAGGTTAGCCGTAATCGGCTTTATAGGAACATACAATTCCGACTGTTAGTCTAAAAAAACTGGTACCACCGTCCACCGAAGTAATATCCTTAAGTTGACCAGTTTTTCAATTCTCATAATCTGTTTGCCTGACAATGTATTGGTATTGAGATAAGAAGATGCATGTTGGTCAATCCTAAGAGTAAAAGGGTTAAAACTTAAGGTCACGCATTCTTGTAGTGATACTTAGGGTGACCATCAAAAGCCAGCTGCCTTCCGTTGATGAGTGACTGGATAAGCCACTCTAGTGAGACAATAGGAATGTTTAGGACTCCTGTGGCATGCTTTACACTGGCGGGAAGTTTGTTATCATCACAAATCACGACATCATACTGGTAGTCAAGTTCTTCCACGTGCAAGGCGCGAGAGAAACGATTAGGGAGTTTGGTGACCATTTTACAGCCCGCCGCGAGAAGGACGCTGGACCATGTGTTTTTGAAGGTTTGGCTGCCGTGGAGATAAACCTGTGGAAAGAGACAGCAGTCAGAACCACAGATGAAAACAACCCCACTGCATACTGTAACAAAAAGTACCACAGCACAGTACTGTCTTAATCGGCTTCCCAAGGTCTGGTTACAATGCGTGGTTTTTACCACAGATGAAGGAGTTAAAACCACACGGTGTACTAAAACAAACAGTGCCACAGCACACTAGTGTTTAGCAGCTTTCCAAGGAATGGTCACCCTGCATGGTTTTTACCCACTAATAAAATAACGAAACAAACGCCAGCACAGAACAATACTCTTGAGTGGCTTCTTAAAGAATTATGACAATGCATGGTATGATCCATATGTAACAAAATTAAAAACACATCGCCGGTGCAGTTAAAGAAACAGCCGGTAGTGTTCAGTGACTTTAGTCACACTGCATGGTTTCACAGATAAAAACGTCCATGCAACAGAGTGCAACATTACAATACTGCTCAGTTTCACGAACTTTTGGGGTAAACAAGGTCAAGAGAGCAAACTTACATACAAGGTAACCACTTCTCTCTCAATTCAAGGACTAATTTTTTAGGATCACTTCAACATTATCAAATTCATACACTCTAGATTCTCCTAATTTGTTTTCCTAACAAAGCATTGATATTCTGAGGAAAATCTCCACGTTGAGCATTTCAAGGAATAACAGGGTTACAGAGGCTCACCCGCATGTTCCCAAAGATGTTCCTACGCGGTCTACACTCAACAATGTCACCCTCCTCCAAGCTGTGTCCAGCAGGCAGTAGGTACTTCCTGTAATCTAGTCGCTTGCTAGTCGCGCAACAGTCCATGATCCACACGTGTGACACACAGGGGATACCCGCAGCGAGGGATTGGAAATATTTTTGTGTCCGCTGGTGAGTGTTTGAGATAAGGAAACAATCGTCGGCAGATATTTGAGATTGAGGAAATGAGGTGAGGACAACGCCGCCCCCAGCTTCAATTTGGCGTTTAAGATGGCGACGATTGAACGCAACTCGTTCACATTCGCTATCCGACTCATCGAGTTCATTCCTGTCTTTTACTACTCCTGTTACTAAGAACGCCAACCCAGCAAAGACGTTTCGGTCTTGAGGAAGTGGTCCCGGTTCTAACTCATCCTCTGGCGATGACTTTCCTGCTTCCACGGTGTTTTCCGTATTTAACTGTTTGCGAGGTGAACGTCTCGTACGAGGCTCGGATGCTTCCGAGGCTAATGGTTTCCGTGGCGATTTTGAAGCAAACATACCCGAAAGACCCTTTCGAACACGGCGTTTTCCCGTTGCTGCACCAACTGCTGGTTCGTCGGAGCTCAGTTCACTGCTACTTTCCGTTATTCTCTGTCCGTTTCTTCGGGCTTGCGCTTTTACCTTGAGCGATAATTTTCGAGTAGATTTTGGGGTTACGTCTTTGCTAGGTGAAACTGCTGTTGTGCTTGCCATTTTGATGGAAGGTGATCTACCTGCACGAGTTTTCTCGTCGCTTGACGTTCCGGTGGTGTCCTTAGAGCTCGGCTCCTTAGAGGTGTCCCGAGTAGCAGCACTGCTCAACTGCCTAGGACTAACACTACTCCCGGTGCTGCTGCCTTCTTTTCTCGCACGTAAACTATGAACCCCTATACTAAGACTTGAACCACTCGTAGCATTTAACGAGCTCTCACTGGATAAAATGGCGGCAGCCTGTTGCTCTGAAAGGATGACCTTACTGACAGGGAATCGCGATATGGCACCACTCTGAATCTGAACCTCGTAACCTCGTTCATCTCCACTGCGGTAATGACCCACAACAATTCCTTCCTCGTAGAAGTCGAATTCTCCCTCCCCTTGTGCCATGACGCTCTGACCCACCGATAACACATTCCTGACAATGATGTTTTCGCGAGGTATTCTCCTTCTGTCTCCATCATCGAACGTGATAGCGCAGCGCCAGTTCTTGCTTGGAGCCGCTGTAACCTTTCCGGGGTAGAAGAAGCTGTCAAGCCACTTTGCTAACACCCGCGTACCAGGAATGAGGGCGGAATCGCTCGAAGAGGACTGCTGAAGCGTGGGTTCCTCTAGGACAGGCACAGTGGTATGTCTGGTAATTGTTGGTGGGTCATCAGAGCGTTGCCGATTTGGTGCGTTTTTCTGTGATGACTCAGGGCGTTTGTCAGACTCAACACTTTCTGGCACTGCTTGAATAGGAGCAGAAACGTTTGAAATTGCGTTGCCTAGTGTCTTTGGTTTGATTGGCGTCTTTCCAGATTTGGCACGCGGGGAAGACCTTGGCTGTGGTGGTGGTTGTTGTTGCTTTTGCGACGTCAGCTTAACGCGGGAGCCGTCAGTCGAAGAGGACATTTCAAATTCCTGAACTTCTTCGTTCTCGTCTTCTTGACTTTCGACTTTCGGAAGTTCATTGTTTTCGTAAGACAAGACCTCAATGACTTCCCCAGATGTCTCTTCAACAAGGCTCACAGTAACAACCCGCTGGATCGTGGTTGTCACCGTGGTAACAACACGAGTATGCGTAATTTGCCGATAACGCGTGGGCTCTGATGAACAAGGCTTGGGAGGCGTTTTCTGCACATCTGTCTCTGTTCTTGCTCGTTTCGCATGCCCCTCTGACTCCCTTTTCTTAGACGATTCTCCATCATCGGGTCGACTTCTTTTTGGTCTTGGGTTGTCCGGTGTCGCACTACGGTTGGCACACTCGTCAATGATGCCTTTTTGTTCTCTTCTCCTCTCGGTAAGTTCCTTAGCGGAAGTGTTTGACCGCTCGTCTGTTCTCGTTCCCGATTCGTGACTGTGGTTGTCACGATGAACGGACGATTCATCGCGACCTTCCCCGATCTCCTTCCGACTCAAACCCACTGGAGTTCTCTTAACTCGTTTCATTGGTGGCTCGGGAGCATCGTCACTATCAGTGAACGCGAACGGGTCGTTGTCACTATCGTATTCCGTTGTTCTTTTCTTCGTTTTTAGTATCGACTGACGAGCATGGCTAAACAATGACCTCGGTGACTCAGCGGTTGAGGGTTCCGAACGGGCCGAACTACTTGCAGTTGAGACCGCAGGTTGAACTGGAGACTCAAAGTGGAAAAGTGGTTCGGAATGTTCGGATTCCCCTTCCTGTGAGCCAAGGCGAGGCATGGAGAGCGTGAGCGAGGGCAGCCTCGAAGCTAGAACAAAAAAAAAAAAAAACAGACAAAAAAAAAGAGTACGTTGAGTAACATTCAAACAAAGCGAACGCAGTAAATTTGCTTTTCTACAAAATCCAATATACTGCCAAATCAACTACATGTAGGCGACTCTTTTTAGCAATCCTCTACGGCCACTAACAGGCGTGGTTTGGTACCATTTAAGCGATAATGGCTGTACATAATAGGACAGGGTTCAAATTCAAATTAGCAAACGTTGCGAAACCACAGATGCGGGACGGTAAAGAAATATTTACATCTCATTGCATTTAAAAAGGTTCGACGTTTAGGCATTGACGCTTTCGTTAAGATCAAGTGCACTCGGGGCAATGTTAACTATCACTGATTCTTTACAATTCTTCTGTTTATACTTTAAACACCTTAACATTTACATTTTGTAGTTATGTAACTTGAAGCTGTATTGAGCTCGTAGGAGTTACGGAAAAGCGTACCTTGACTTGACATCCCAGGAGTCTCCGTTATCACAGGCATGATGTCTGGTATCGAAGTAGGACGGCCATCCTTCTCTTTCTCCTCTGAGTCCGGAGTGTCACGGCGTAATGGTCTCATGGGTGGTGGGGTGGTTGAACTTATTGGTCTAAGTGGCTCTATATCTTTAGGAATCGAGAAATGAAACTCTGCTCCCAGGGCAGACTCGCTTGAGCCTTCGGAAAATATTGCTGCTGGAAGTCGTGGCTTTATCGGTTTTCTTACAGTTTCATTGCTTTGGGCTTGTTGCTGGTTTTTATTGCTCCCTGATACGTTCCCTATCACGCCAGGGGTGCCTCCCCCAGCCTTTTCATTATCCCCGGAAGATGCCCTTTGCGAAGCAGGATGTTCAGGGGCACTAATCCCTATTTGAACTTCACCAGTGGGCTGAATAGTACTCTCGAGAGTCCGTACTTCATCTTCTTCTGGACGAAAGTAACTGCTTGATAGATCTTTCGATGCAGCTGCACTTTGTTGTTCATCACTACGGTCGACAAGATCAATCGCTTTACTCATCACCGGTTGAACATCACTCGACCTTGAAGATTCTTTTACCAGCTGAGCTAGTATGGACTGGCTCTGTGTTGCCATGGCGCAGCTGGAGTCCTGTTTTGCTAATGAAGGCACTTCATCTTTTTCGGGTACTGCACATGTACCTTGCTCAGCAGACTTGTCTGGATCTTTTTCCCTTAGGACCTCGTCAGCAGTTGCATCCTGTTGACACAGAGAGGAGGTTAGCTCAGTTGGTAGAGCGCCGGTCTGTCGAGCGGGAGGTCGTGAGTTGAAACCTCGGCCGGACCAACACTCAAGGTCTTAAAATAACTGAGGAGAATGTGCTGCAAATGGTTAGACATTCTAGTCTTCTCAGATAAGGACGAAAAACCGTAGGCCCCGTCTCACAGCAATGTTCTTGTGTAACGTTAAAGATCCCACAACACTGTTCGAAAAGAGTAGGGGACGTAGACCCCGGTGTTGTAGGTCGACCTTTGATAAAGATTGATTGTAATTAATTTATTTATAGGAGAATTGATGTAAAGCGCCTTTGAACATATCCATATGAAAAAGAGCGCTATACAAATACATTATCACCTTTATCGTTACCAGGGCTGACGGACTTCAAGTAAAAGAAGAAGAGACAAATCAGAATGCTAGTTTTAAGGCACTATTATTAATTCTCATTCTTGCCGCTTCTGTTTGCGGTCAGTTTGATTTGCGCCAGATAGCATCGCTCTAGACTTCCAATTAGGATTGCGACTCAATCGCTCAACCAACCATGAGAATGTTAGTGCAAGTACAGTACGTAAAACTCCGCTTATACTACCTCCACACTTAACGAACACTTCAGCTTTTCCTACGCTTCATACAAAGCATGGAACTCCCCTTGAAACAAGCGCTAAAATGTAAGGAGAATAAAATGCATTCGTTTTTCTACGCTAGGCGAGAAACACTTACAAATGTCTGTAGGTAAAGGTGCGGAAAAAAGTACCAGAACGCAAGACGTGGCAAAATTATGATAATGTATAATTAACAATTATTCGCTAAAGGCGATGTGATATTCACCGAGAAGAAATCGAGGTGAATATTCACCGATAATCACTGAGCCTGAGGCGAATAATTGTTTTTGTATAAATACACAGGTGATTATTTTAAAATAAAGAAAAGAAAAAGCATTGTACAAGACGAAAAAAATTATTTGATCAAAAGCGCGCGAACGACTAGCAGCCATTTTGTTCATCTAGGTGATTATCGGCTGATAATCCGAGATAGGGAACCAATCAGAGCGCGCGATTTTGTATAATCACCTGAGTAATTATACTAATATACATTAAAGCCAAAGGAATAACTGTATGGAGGCGCCTGGCAGTATACATTTTACATGTTAACCTCAGATTTAGACTTACATGTAACACTGTACACTGTAAGCCCAGCCTTGCGTCACTCAACTCAGGTGTAACAAGAAGCTACAGCGGATTTCAAAAAAGACATAGTGTTCTTAAGGCACCAACCTCCATTGGTTGATTGGTTTCCATTGGTTGCTGTGATTCAACGTCAGCCTGGGATTGAGTCAGGTGTAGTGAGAAAGGGTAAGGTTCATCATGGGAATCCTGTGGTTCAACTGCTGCAAGCTGTTGATCATCTTTCTTTTCTAATAAAATGAGTTTAAGAGCAAAGTTATCACGTTATCTGTTTCGAGTGTTAACATTCACTGCAAGTAAACAATACAAATGCGAATACTGTAAGTTTCATTCGAGTTTAATGGAATTCTTCCGCGTGGATAGAAAACTTCGGACAACGTACTTCAAGTTCAGACATCGATGTTGTGTTTGTACTAAAATGCAATGGAAACACAGATCAACTTGTGTTTAGCGAGTTAAAATGTACGCTGTTTTCGCAAAAGAAAGCATTCCCCGAAAGAAAGTTCTTCTTCTATGGTCTCCTGTCATTTTTGAAAGATGCGAGCTTTGTTGTTTGAATCTCCAGGGCTGGCACGTCAGATGAGATACTCAAATAAGTTTACAGAGGCCAAAACTGTTGAAAAAGAAAGAGTAGTCGAGGAAAAAAAGATTCTCGACCCTACTGCCATTTGTGGTCATTAAGTCGTTCATGAAGCTCGTTCTAAATTTCGCTGAAATTGCACTATCCTGATGAAAAGAGAACCGCTTTTGCATGAGAAGTCAAATTCATCTTTAAATTGTACAGTGATGCAATAAAAGCATGATAAACACGGTACCCGAGATGTTCCTTGACGCTGGAAAAACTTGGGCACTATCCTGTGTTACCACTGGGCAGAAGAGATCTTCACTAAAATCTGGCTGGGTTGGACCAACAATGGGAGGGCTGTCTTTGGTACTTTGCCCAGAAACCACGGCAACTTTGAAAGGATCTACTGCAAGAGAGGATGGAGAAAGAGAAGGCTGTTCCTGTACTTTCAATGCTGGTTGATCATTAAAATGCACCTTTGAAATTGGACGCGGAGTGGTATTGTCTTCAGGACTGCTCACATCTAGCACTCCTTGGAACTGTTCTTTTGTGCGAGAAGATGATGCAGTGTTGGCCAGTTCTGAGGCTCTAACTGCCTTACCTTCGGGCACCGAACTGCTGGATTCAAACACGCCATCCAAGGATTGCCACTGTTGCATCGGTTGGGATGACTCGCGCTGAAGAGCATCAGATGAGGAATGACCTTCTGATGACGAAGTGTCCGACGATACTTTCTTTCTTGCTTCTACTTCGCACGAGGTACTGTCTTGTCTGGGCATCTCTTGTTGCCAACGTGGCAAGGCAAATTCGTCTTCATCCTCAGCTATGTCCTCCAGCTTCCTTTTCTGACCAGTCAGTTGTGAGGGATGCCCAGCGTGTATATGCCGACTCTGATCCATATCAAAGCACCGCAGCAGAGGTTCTGCAGCCCTCGAAATCTCCGTTTTTTCTTCAGACAGACGACGAGACAAGCCATCTTTTTTAGCCATTTCATCCATACCGGTCCTTGGGCTTCTTTTCGACTCTCTGTTGCAAAAACGTATCTTAGAATATTTCAAATAAAACTTCATAATTCTGCCCTACAATACCGCTTACGTTAAAGTCATGGAAGCTAGGTTTGAAACATGCATGGCACAAAGGACAACTGATAAACGGTGCCCAAAAATTCACCAACTGGAACATTGTTTAAATTTGCTGATGGAATACATTGGCACAATCCACACTGCACCCACTCAAGTTAACAGGTTTTAACAAAAATATTTATATAAGCAGGTTAGTCTCTGAAGGAATGGGTGCTGTATTAGTGGGAAATTGATAAAAGAAAACAACAATAACAAATAAACAGATGGGAGAAGATCCTCTTCTAACTTACAGTCATAAAACTTACACTGTATTTAAAACTCATCTACATGTAATAAACCATATTTTGTGTTAATGGGAAATAAACTTGTTTAGGTAACAGGCCTTCTGGTATTACGCGATGGTGCGATTTCGCACAATCGACCTCAAATCGCATCCGATCGCACAATTCACGAAAAATCGCATAATTCAAAAAATAACGCACAAAATTCATAAAATAAAGCATGAATCAACAAGTTTCTTTAGAATTCCTGCAAAAATACGCCATTTTCAAGATGATTTACCTTGGAAAAAGGTAAACAAGACTCTTTCACCTTCGATTTCGTATTCATTCGAAGTTTAGGCGTTATTTTGAATGTTAAGGACCTGGTACGAGTCTCATTCTTTAAGACTCGCCTATTGGTGTAACACAAACACGCCCCTTGTTCAGATTAGCCAATCTGAGTGGCTGTAATTACCGGCCGTTTACCCGCACGGCGGATTACCCCCACGGGTGATTTTTGCCAAAAAGAAAAAAGGGAATCGTCAGAACACGCACTTGCAGATAACCCGTACACAAAAACAAAAGAAAGTTATGCAAAATAGTTAGAGAACTCACAAAATTGGAAGCGATGGAGTGCTTTGAAAATTCCTCTGAGCCTTTCAGGCATTTTTTAATTGAACTCGTATTTCTCGAGTCGTGGAAACACTTTGTTTTTAAAACTTATTGAGTCAGTTAGCCTTCTATAATTATTAGAATCGAAGAAAACTTTATTCCTTGTTTTTTGCTTAACAAAATACTTTTCAGCGTGCTATTAGCAAGTTTTCAGAACCACTGAAAAATATTGAGAATTGAACAAACTTGTAAAATTCGGTTCGCAATTTCCTCAAGAAACAATATCTCGGGATCTTCCGGGTCTTAGAAATTGCTTGAAACGGGATGCGTCGAGTATTTTGGTATTATTTCTAACCTTGCAGGAGCCCATTACCCTGATCCTGGGCTCCTGATCCTTGTCAGTGTTTTGTTTACAAGGGTGCCGACAATTATATTTTTATCCCCTTGAACTAATTATGCGGCGCTATGAATTGAACAGATCACTAAGACATTTATTTATCTCAGGTTCTACTTGGTCTAAAAAATCACTTGAAACGGGAATATACTCCACAACGTAAGGCAGTGCTAGCTAGGAATATTTCGCTGCTGCGTTGAGTATTCTTACATTATTTGTTTATCACAGACATTGTTAGGTTTGCACTGCACTTGTGTCGACAGACGTCACCATCGTGTTTCAGTTTAGCTCCACCTCGTTCCCAGGGTTCTCTCCTACTCGGGGGTCGAGTGGGAGAGGACCCTGGGAACGAGGTTGAGTTTAGCTTTGTGTTTTACACAATAAAATTGTTTCATATAAAGCAGAAACGCATTCAAAATGTCTTAAGAGCAGCAAAAAAGTGTTTTTCTTATCCTGAAACCTTATAAAACAAGCTTAAAATTGCTCAGAAAAAAATTGCACAATCTTCATTATTTATCGCATAATTGGCCTCTGTAATCGCATAATCTGCCCAGCAAATTTTGCATAATTTGCATTTTTTATTGCATCCTATCAGAAGGCCTGAGGTAACAATGACAAGAATAACAATACTCTGCTCAAACTAAAGTTGAAAAATTAACAATATAAAAGAAATACAACAACTCCACTATAGCTTTCCAAACAATGATCATATTTTAATTAAATGTCATATTTTAACTAAAAATCTATAATTCAAACACATTTTGGTAGTTTTAACCAGTTGAGTTGAGCACATGATACACATGTAAGATTCTAAGAATACTACATTTACAGTACCGTACATGTGCTTACTTGTAATCACAATTCATTTTAGCATACAAGGGCTTGGCACCTATGCTAAACTACAATCGTTGCCAAAAAGAACAATCATAACATCTAACTTCTCCCCTTGCCCCCCTCTCAGTGTTGGGTAATCTATTAAACACAATGTTATATTTTATCACCAAGGTATTATGTTTGATAATATAATACCAACATTGCTTGAAGGGGTAGGGGGATGTAAGATTTCGTATAATCCCCAACATTTGTAAGAAAACAAGTAATTCGGAAAATCGGTCCAAGGCCTTTGAACAATGATTGTAGATGATTGTGGGTTGATGTCAATTGGGGCTTGCCCTGTTTCTTCCTCCTGTAAGATATATCTAATTTTATGATGAAAATAATATAACTAAACTAAACTAAAACTAAAACAGAGCTTCACTAGTGACAAAACCATTTCCTACTGTACACCTTAATTTTATTGTTGTTTAATAAAAATGATTGAGGGAAAATGTACATGTAAACCAGTGGGTCTGTACAAACATTGGCATTTGTTTCAAAATCCACAAAAAACCAACAAATAAACAATTCATTTGTTGGTTTTTAAATATCAAAAAAACACAAAAAACCAACAAATAAATAATTCATTTGTTGGTTTTTAAATATCCATAATGTAGAGTACCTCTTATTTGCAGCATTGTCCTGTTTTTCTTCTTGGGCTGTAGGAGAGGATGGAATCAATAGTGGGACTGAGCTGGATGCTTCTGGTGAAGGAGGTATTCTCTCTGATGACGATGATGATGATGCTTGCTGTATGACCACCTCACCAGATAACTGCAGACTGTTAAACCTATCAATGGGAGTTCCTTGGGAGGGAGGGGTAGGGAGGAATTCCCCAGGTGTTTCCTTCAACGGTGTAGAAGTTCGGTGCTTGGTAAGAGCTTGCCTGTAAAGAGATTTCTCTGAGACATGTTGTCCTTGAATTTTCTCTCTGTTGTCATTCTTGACTGGGGTTGAGCGGTGCTGCGGAGACAGAAAACGAGTGTCTTCTTCAGACAAATTTCCAGGCTCATGTCCTTTTTGCTTCTCCTGATGACCTTGTGAGGATGCAAACAAGTCTTCCTGTGATGAACAAACATCTGTATCATATCTTTCTGTAGCTTTTTCTTCTATCGAAATCAACTTAAAACCAGTAATTTTGGTGTGGGTTTTGTCTTCTTTACTCCCAGCGCTGCTTGTGCTTGTATCACTTGTTGACTGTGTACGGACCATGGAAGGTAGGGGCAGGTGCTTACGAATGTCAGGAGAAGTGGGCAAACTGCTTGTTCCACTGGACAAGCTACTCAGGTCTCCATGATAACTGCTGCTATTAACAGAAGAATCTTTCTCTGACTTACGATCTTTAAGAAAGCAGAAAACAGTGAGATTATTAAAGAATGTGGCATTGTAACAGTACAAATATACGTGCCAAAAGGTTCACTGTCCTGCCCTAAAGACTTGTGCAATTTTTTCAGTCTTGGAAAAATTTAGTTGTGTTCATTTGTTAAAAATGAAAAACAAATAAAGCACTGAACATCTTTGATACAAACACTGAAGGAAGTGAGAAGTGAGTGCATAAGTTGGTAAATCACAGTTGTCATGAATCTTGTTATTGTTTTAATTTTACATTTGGGTTCAGCAATATGCAAAGGAAGGGACTGGAGAATGCAGAGCGAGCAATGTGCACTTACATGTATATAAATATTATTCTGAATTCAATCTGTCCATTTCTTTAGTAAATACTGTAGGCTGTATGTTCTTGTAGTGTACAGTATTTAAATACTGTTGAGAACTTTGTTTCATATCATAAACACATGTAAAATATGAGTTATGTGATAATTGGATCTGATTTGGGTCATAACATGAAATTAAGTAAATAGTTAAGTGATCAAAACAACCTGTACTGATACATGTAAGAATTAAAAAAAGTCCAATACTAAAATAATACCTTTTATATGTACTAGTGTAATATTATGTAGGTTTAACACATGGACAATTATTTGTCATCAGAACTTGTATTGTAAATCCTCTATTAATTCCTCCCCCCCCCCTTTCCAGCAAGGCTTATCTACTTCAGGTGTGTTTGAAGGGGGCTTAATAGATAGGGGGGCTTATTGATTTAGCTGGAATGCAATAAGTTGTACACTATCAGGATAAGATAAATTACAATATGATAGCTTTCTTGAAGCACAGAAAACTCACACATTAAACAGAAGTATTACTATTGACTGTCTGACATTGATGTATCTCAAATATCTACCATTCAGTTGTGTTATTCTCTCAAGTATAGAAGACATGGTACAAAACATGTACATGTAAATGTTGTAGTTCAATTTTATCCTTGGTTCAAATTTTATTTTCCTTTGTTTCAAACTCATTATCATACATTACCATACCAGAAAACAAAGGAAAATAAAATTTGAACCAAGGAAAAAATTGAACTGCAACATAAGCATGTTTCTTTGGTTGCGAAGGGGGGGGGGGAGGGGTGCTTAGAAGAAAGGGGGAGCTTAACAAATAATTTATTCCCTTACAAAGGGGGGACGTATTAGAGAAGGGGGTCTAAATAGAGCATTTATGATAACAGCCCTTCCAAAAATGAAATAGGCTCAGACAACCAAACTTTTCATGTACTAAACCTGAATGTAGGTCCCCTTAAGGTAGAGTGCACACTATCTAAACTGAGCAATCTTGGGTAATGACTGAGACAAATAACTACTGCAGTAATGAATAATATCGATAATTATTGTAGCACCTCAAAATCTACAGTAGAAATAATCACTCAATTTTATAGTAATATTTTGGAACTTTTTGATTCCAGCTACATGTACAGTGTATTCAAAGTCAGTAAAGCTCTCTGTGTATGCTCTGGTACTGCATGCATAAACCAAGGTTGCTTCAGCACATTTAAGCCAAGCTGTTTTTTTTCTTCCTGACAGACTGTAATACAGTCAATGCACAATCTACTACTTATGCCGAAAAACCTTTGCCAATGACCATCAACCCTGATTGACCAAGATCAGTCAATATAGAACAGTATTTTATGCCAAAAAGCACAGTTGTATTCTGCTAGAATGCACAGTTAATACAAAAGGGAGCACTTTTCACCCACTATCTGAACTGGGCAATGACTAACAGTGTTTCACAATTTCAATTCCAGAAGATGTCAGTATTCAATTTGATCTTCGCAAATTATCAAACTCTAAGTAACAGCAACAGAAAATTCTCCTTATTCACAGATAAGGAAGTGCATCACCATCACTTATGAGAATTAGTGCTTGGATCTCTGTCAGAGTTAAATGGATATCACAGATCCCTACCTGAAGCTGTGCTTGACTTCTTCTCGTCACTAGCATGAGATGTTGAAGCTTCACTCAAATCACCACCAACATCTGATGATTGCCTCACAACGGCAGTGGAAGCCTGACTATAGTTATCCTCACTGTCTCTCCCTGAGAAAGAGGAATCATGCTGAAATCCATTTATAGTAGATTCCTGCTGAGGTAACTGGGGTACTGACTCACTGCTTGTCTCTTCCTCCTCCTCTTCCTGGTCATGATCACCGTTCCCATTATCATCAGCTTGACCACCCTCGTCGTCACCGTCATCACCCCCACCACCCCCAGCCCCATCACCACCACCACCTGGGCCACCATTCCCGCCACCACCATCACCCCCGGCATCCTGTCCGCCGGCATTGTCATCCCCACTCCCGCTACCTTCATGCCGCTGTCCTCCATCTCCTTGCTCCCGCTTCGGATCTTCTTCTTCCCCTCCCCCACGGTTGGTGACAGGATACCTAACAACCCTCAGATCTCCCAAAACCACCAATCCATCCAGTTCAGCAGTTGATGTTGTTGCATTTTCGGACGACACACGAGTTGAAATCGGCAGCTGTTTCAGTATTTTCAAATGTTGATCGCTGCACGATCGGAAAAGATGTTGCGAGTCATCGATCTGAGAATTATCGACGAAGAAGCAAGGAGGGCTTCCATCGAGATCGTCTGGAGTGAAATCCATTCCAGGTACATTTTATCAGATCATAGACACTCTCAGTGTTAACATCATCAACAGAAAGTGCGCGCGGCGAAATGTGTCTGAACTTGTTTCATTCCCATCCTGCTTTGCCACTGCAAGCAATGTGATTACTGAGACTGCTGGGAAGGTCTCTTCTCCAAGATGGCGTTTCGCGTGGCTCTTCGGCGATTTGGTGAGTGAAACTGCGCCTTTAAACAATTTTTGTTGGAAGTCATTGCGTATAATGTAAGGTTTATAGGAAAAAAGCTATTATATATAACTGCTTTTGGTCTAATAGGAACGTTTTGATGAATTATAGGCAAAATCCTTGCGTCCTGAAATCGTCGTCACTACATGTCTGTTCCAGGGCTACTTCTGCAAGCTAAATTGCATTAAGTCTCGACAGGAGACCACAGAATAACTTATTGTAAAACTTATTTTGGACCGAAGTAGCCCTGTATTTGGTATTTACTCTTAATCGCTTTCCATGCAGCATAGAGGAAAACATTGCTGCTCATGCTGTTGTTGATCATATGAGATATAAAAATTATGTAGCATAGATTTTGTTTCATTTTAGTTTTGTATTAATTTTATTTACCGTATCTTGAACAATCAGTAACTGGCCATATGCCAATTCTACAGAAAAAAATATTGTTCAACCCTAAGATACGCTGAGGCATTTAAAGACGTGTGCAATAAACACACATGATACTTCGCTGGCAACTAAGTTGTGATTCAGTGATATCCTTGGTTCTGGGTCTAATTGTTAATTAGTCATCATTACTAGTTATTTTTATTATTAGCTGTTTTCAGTACACTGTGGTTTTCTGTGGCCCCAATCAGTGATTGATCAAAGAGTATCACTTCCTCAAACAATGAGTAGAAAATTGGTAACCAGTTGTGACAAGCTCCCATGCATTTTCCCACATTTGATGCATGATGTATATACATGTAACTACCACTTATTTCTCCTACTATGGATGAGATGGAGCCAACCAACCAGCAATTGGTTCTTTTGGTGTGCTTTTTCTGTTATTGGCGATAATAATTACTTTGTTTTTGGTCTATGCTAGTGAATTTACCGTAATATGGCTTTGCAGTTGGTTTCAGGAAATGACAGAAAAACTTGAACCAGGCACACTTTGCATGTGTCAGTTTTATCTTGCTGTTAAGCATTTCTTGTATGATTTTAGGGCTCAGCCTAGAACAAGTTGGAATTCGCCATAACTATAACAGTTCTAGAGGTAATCTAATGATTGGTAAACACACCAAAGTTATTTGCCAGGGTTTTACTGGAAAACAGGTGAGAAATGTAAATAAGCAATATTTGATAAGATAGTGGCATGACATTGTCTCATTCCAAAACTGCAGTTACTGTATGATAAAACTCATAGACGATATTACACGATGGCCTTGAGATATGAAATTTATTTTGAGTGCTGGAAAATATTTCACAATTGAATATCACAAATGAGTGAAATATTATTCATACAGTATCTCCTAACAACCATATAATCTTTTCTTTTTGTTGGTGCACAGAATAAAGCAGTATATTACCTTCAAGTAACACTTTCCCATGAGTGGTATCACATACGTGTGATGCCATTTTTCTGGATTTTTTTACTGTGGTTTCAAGTTTTGTGTTGTATTTTTTTACTGTACCACTCAGTATGCCTTTTAAAGTCATAATATTTGTTTATAATTTGTCCTTATCCATCACTACGTTTATTGTATGTTTATGTAATTAGTAATAATGGTCTGCAGTGTTGCATCCAGGTTTTACTGGGTAGGAGTCCTCTGGACCCCATGGATAAATATTTGGAGGTCCAGACCAGAATTTTGGGGGTCCTATCATAAATATTGATTTCAATCACCTCTTAATTTGATGATGAAGACAAGAGTGAAAAACTGCATTTTCGATGTCCACCATTTTGAAAACTGCGATTACTGGGCCGAGTAAATGTTTCTTCGTTCACCATGGTATGACGCTAGGGCTCCCTAGTTGTTCGTGTTTATTTGTTTCTCTCCTCAAAAAAGGCGGAGAGAATGAACGTGAAAATCTGTCATCGGTAGCAATTGTGCATCAGAAGGCATGACGCTCCAGTGTTCATCTTCGGAAGTTCGTTGTTCTGCACGTGGCAAGCGGAATGTTTTTCTTTGCATCGATACAAGTGGAACAAAACTTTTTACCATTTTGAACTCAAGCCATTTGAAATTGCTGAGTCATTGGCAGCAAAATGACTTGCAGACTTTGATTTCAGGGATTGATTCTGAACTTATTTCATTGGCTTTTCGCTTTACGCTAGTTTGTTTACCAAACAATGTTGACTCTGTCATCTTCAGGATTTGAAAATTACACGAAAACATTTTTCATTCAAGTTATGCTGATGCTAAAAATAAAAATACACCAACCAGAATTCTCTCTTTGTTATGCATTGAGTATGTGAAAAATAGTGGCATTGTTAAGATAAATATAATAAGTGCATGGTTTATATGCTTTCAATTTAAAAATGTGCATACATGTATATTTCAAGCATGCTATTTGTGCGTCCACAGGGACCCTTCTTAGTACTTTTGGGGGTCCGAATGCAAAATATTGCGTCCCAGGATGCAACGACGCACTGTGGATGCAACACTGGGTCTGTTTCACTGATTTAGTATAGAATGATCGTTTCTATTTAGGGTACTTTCCACAGTGAACAGTCTATTGCTTATGGGACACAGATGGTAGGGGGAGTGTCTCCAGGAAAAGGTGGACAAACTCATCTTGGACTTCCAGTATTTGACAGTGTAAAGGAGGTACAATTCTTTGTGAATAATGTGCAGTGTAGTGTATTGATTACATATTAACATATCATGTAATAATTGATGTAGCGAACTTACTGTATGTTTAGAGGTCATGTAAAAGTACTCAGTACTCCAGTTTAGTAAATGTGCTAGACACAGTGATACTACTGCAGTGGAAATACTTGCATGCTGTAAAACTACTGTACCTTAGTAACAGTAAAATAACTCTATCTGTCTATTATGTAACATAATTGTAAATAAAGGTGAGTTGGCCTTTGGCAATGAACGACTTAGAGTTTCTCTGTGTCTGAATGATGACACCACACGCAGCTCTGACTGCAGTCATTTACCCGCAGTATTTAACAATTATTCTCTGAAGGCGAAATTATTATCGGTGACACCGATAATCACTGAGCCTGAGGCAAATAATTGTTTGGTATAAATACACAGGTGATTATTTTAAAAAAGGAAAAGGAAAAGTATTGTACAAAACAAAAAAATTTTATTTTATCAAAAGTGTGTGAACGACTGGCAGCCATTGTGTTTGTTGAGGTGATTATCAACTGATAATCCAAGATAGTGAACCAATCAGAGTGCGCTATGTTCTATTATCACCTGAGTATTTATACTACACTGGAATATTAACTTACTGTATTACTTTATGGATATGCTACTTAGTTCATCCATCAATTGTTATTCACTATAAAATAACCATTATGCATGCTACAATTATAACAAGAGGCTTCAAAAGCCTTCACTGGGTTGCCTTTGTGAACCCTTAGTACGCAAACGGCTCAATTTTTTTAAACCGTTTTGTCAATCCATTTTAGTTTGCAGTGTCAGTTGTGTTCAATAAGAGAAGTGTACAAGGAGTTAATCAAAGGCTCGGTGACACATGAGGAGAATTTTAGATTTCAGAACTCATTCAAATAATTTAATCAAGAAGGGCTTGTAGGGCTCTGCCATCTTGTGTTCCATTTACCAATTTAAAAAATAGGCAGCCAAGGCCTGCATACAGCTTCACATTCTATATAGACAAGGGTATCTTTGAAAAAAAAAAAGAAAATCGATTCAGTTTTAAAAAAAAGAACAACGAAAGTCAAGGATATCCTCACTGGGGATTGAACTCGGGCTATATGCTCCACAGTACGGTATGCTATCCGTTAGACCATCCAGAATTACCTGGTTACAATGGGTATATCTTATTACTATGGCTACTACCACAGGTAGCCTGAGTCTAGGTTTACCTTTTCGGTCTGTCAGTCTATCGACAACGTCGCAAATAGGACTACCCGCAGAGGCCTTTGCTGTTATGAAAACGAGGCTGCGCACGGGGTCATCAAGTTATTGCACCGTCGATGGTGGATGCGAAAGATGTGTGCCCTGCTTTTGGGTTTCTTCTTGGAATGCTCACATCGCTTTTACAAATGCAGACGCTGTTCGCGGTAGACCTGCCCAAAACTACAACAGTGAGCACTTTTCGGCCACGTTGTTCCGCGAACTCAAAGAGAACTAAATGAAAGCCATGAAAGCAAACTATGAAGCTGCGACAAACTCTGAACTATCTTTGAAAGCCAATGTTATGCACATGAACACTGCTAACTCTTGTATTGTCAGCTACTGTCGTCATTGGGATCCAAAAGCTGAAGTTAATACACAAATTTTGTACAGCGACATGACAGACCCGTCGTTGGATGCCTCGAGTCAACAATTTGTTCAAGACAACATTATGCGAATAAAGGAGGTTATAAGGATTTTTTTCATCTAATTTAAATTTTGGTAGTATTTTTGGATGAAGTTTTCTGAATTACGGTCTGTCTCATGCGTGGTCACATGGAAAGTAGTTGCAAGACAAGGACTTGACAACAAGAGCGTGATAACGCTCAAAGTTAGATTACGCTTGCAGGTGAAACGGTTGACGTGACAAAGGATTGCTAGACACAATGTTATTTAAGACAAAACGGCTAACAAAGCTATTTTAAAACTCGGAGACTATGTTTGTCAGCCCGAATTCCCTCGGGCCTCTTTTCAAAACCATGTCTAGATTCTTTTCTTATTCAAACTGAAGTTTTTTTCCTGCCTGCGTGTTCGTGTGGAAAGACATTAGCGGGAACAGGGCCAAAAAGGCTAAATCGGAAGAATAGTATATCCGATCGATATATATTGTATACTCAGCTGGCCGGTTCCACGACCGCAAAAAACCTACCAGACTGTATATCGCACCGCAATTGTTGTCGACGTCGTCTTTAAGCTGAGCGATTTTATCAGAAAGTTTTCTAAGGTTTTACAGAAATTTCAGTGATAATTGGGTTTGTTTACTAATCGAACTAGACGCTTTCGGGAGCGTTCACTCGGGCTACATTTTATAATAAACGTGAATGTCAGTTTACGCCTAAGTTTTGTATACTATATGGCTGGTTCCACGACCGCAAAAAACCTACGAGACTGTATATAGCACCGCAATTCTTGTCGACGTCGTGTTTAACCTCAGCGATTTTATCGGAAAGATGTCTAAAGTTTTACAGAAATTTCAGTAATAATTGTGTTTGTTTACTAATCCGATTAATGTTGAGCAATCAGCTTTCTTGCTTCCCATGGTAGAAAAACAATTGTGAAACCTGATGCCAGTAATCGAAGGTGAAAAAGCGATATGTGGGAAAAACAACATTACACCTCAAAGCTGACATTGACGTTTGTTCGAAGCCGTATTATCATCTGTAGCCCGAGTGAACGCCCTCGAGAGCGTCTAGTATTTTATATGTTATAGATCTTTCGCTAGTACACTCTACTGAGTGAAGCTGTAAAATATCTCATTTTTCAACGTTCATGAAAGGTAGTCCGTCATTCTTGAGGCTTTATCTGGAAACCGATATTTAAAATGGAATAAAGGAGGTTATAAGGATTTTTTTCATCTAATTTAAATTTTGGTAGTATTTTTGGATGAAGTTTTCTGAATTACGGTCTGTCTCATGCGTGGTCGCATGGAAAGTAGTTGCAAGACAAGGACTTGACAACAAGAGCGTGATAACGCTCAAAGTTAGATTACGCTTGCAGGTGAAACGGTTGACGTGTGGGAAAAATAACATTACACCTCAAAGCTGACATTGACGTTTGTTCGAAGCCGTATTATCATCTGTAGCCCGAGTGAACGCCCCCGAGAGCGTCTAGTATTTTATATGTTATAGATCTTTCGCTAGTACACTCTACTGAGTGAAGCTGTAAAATATCTCATTTTTCAACGTTCATGAAAGGTAGTCCGTCATTCTTGAGGCTTTATCTGGAAACCGATATTTAAAATGGAATAAAGGAGGTTATAAGGATTTTTTTCATCTAATTTAAATTTTGGTAGTATTTTTGAATGAAGTTTTCTGAATTACGGTCTGTCTCATGCGTGGTCGCATGGAAAGTAGTTGCAAGACAAGGACTTGACAACAAGAGCGTGATAACGCTCAAAGTTAGATTACGCTTGCAGGTGAAACGGTTGACGTGACAAAGGATTGCTAGACACAATGTTATTTAAGACAAAACGGCTAACAAAGCTATTTTAAAACTCGGAGACTATGTTTGTCAGCCCGAATTCCCTCGGGCCTCTTTTCAAAACCATGTCTAGATTCTTTTCTTATTCAAACTGAAGTTTTTTTCCTGCCTGCGTGTTCGTGTGGAAAGACATTAGCGGGAACAGGGCCAAAAAGGCTAAATCGGAAGAATAGTATATCCGATCGATATATATTGTATACTCAGCTGGCCGGTTCCACGACCGCAAAAAACCTACCAGACTGTATATCGCACCGCAATTGTTGTCGACGTCGTCTTTAAGCTGAGCGATTTTATCAGAAAGTTTTCTAAGGTTTTACAGAAATTTCAGTGATAATTGGGTTTGTTTACTAATCGAACTAGACGCTTTCGGGAGCGTTCACTCGGGCTACATTTTATAATAAACGTGAATGTCAGTTTACGCCTAAGTTTTGTATACTATATGGCTGGTTCCACGACCGCAAAAAACCTACGAGACTGTATATAGCACCGCAATTCTTGTCGACGTCGTGTTTAACCTCAGCGATTTTATCGGAAAGATGTCTAAAGTTTTACAGAAATTTCAGTAATAATTGTGTTTGTTTACTAATCCGATTAATGTTGAGCAATCAGCTTTCTTGCTTCCCATGGTAGAAAAACAATTGTGAAACCTGATGCCAGTAATCGAAGGTGAAAAAGCGATATGTGGGAAAAACAACATTACACCTCAAAGCTGACATTGACGTTTGTTCGAAGCCGTATTATCATCTGTAGCCCGAGTGAACGCCCTCGAGAGCGTCTAGTATTTTATATGTTATAGATCTTTCGCTAGTACACTCTACTGAGTGAAGCTGTAAAATATCTCATTTTTCAACGTTCATGAAAGGTAGTCCGTCATTCTTGAGGCTTTATCTGGAAACCGATATTTAAAATGGAATAAAGGAGGTTATAAGGATTTTTTTCATCTAATTTAAATTTTGGTAGTATTTTTGGATGAAGTTTTCTGAATTACGGTCTGTCTCATGCGTGGTCGCATGGAAAGTAGTTGCAAGACAAGGACTTGACAACAAGAGCGTGATAACGCTCAAAGTTAGATTACGCTTGCAGGTGAAACGGTTGACGTGTGGGAAAAATAACATTACACCTCAAAGCTGACATTGACGTTTGTTCGAAGCCGTATTATCATCTGTAGCCCGAGTGAACGCCCCCGAGAGCGTCTAGTATTTTATATGTTATAGATCTTTCGCTAGTACACTCTACTGAGTGAAGCTGTAAAATATCTCATTTTTCAACGTTCATGAAAGGTAGTCCGTCATTCTTGAGGCTTTATCTGGAAACCGATATTTAAAATGGAATAAAGGAGGTTATAAGGATTTTTTTCATCTAATTTAAATTTTGGTAGTATTTTTGAATGAAGTTTTCTGAATTACGGTCTGTCTCATGCGTGGTCGCATGGAAAGTAGTTGCAAGACAAGGACTTGACAACAAGAGCGTGATAACGCTCAAAGTTAGATTACGCTTGCAGGTGAAACGGTTGACGTGTGGGAAAAATAACATTACACCTCAAAGCTGACATTGACGTTTGTTTGAAGCCGTATTATCATCTGTAGCCCGAGTGAACGCCCCCGAGAGCGTCTAGTATTTTATATGTTATAGATCTTTCGCTAGTACACTCTACTGAGTGAAGCTGTAAAATATCTCATTTTTCAACGTTCATGAAAGGTAGTCCGTCATTCCCGAGGCTTTATCTGGAAACCGATATTTAAAATGGAGATGTGTACAGGCCCGCAAATGATCCCGTCCCGCAAATGATCCCTGGACCGTAAATGATCCCCAAATTGGACCGCAAAATAATGATCCCCGGACCGGAAATGATGGCTTTCCCATAAAAGAGGGAAAAAAGGGGACACACGAATTTGGAGAGTGGATTGAAATTGACATAATCCATTTTATTTTCTTTAAGGCGGACCATTAGAAATATCTGGAGAGGGAGGGAGGGGGGGGGGGGACTTTTCCCCAAGAGAAATTCCTGCAAGAAAGACTTGTCTAAGAAAATTCCTACAAGAGGTTGTGCCTAAAAAATATTCATGCAAAATTCCATGCACCAACAATTGTTTAACTCCTCCCCCCCCCCCCCCCCCGGTAATTTCCGTTGGTCCTTCCCTTAAAACACAACTGTTATTAAAGATAACGCAAGCAAAATGAGCAAAATTACAAAACATAAAACAGTATTTGAACGATTTGAACCTAAATTCCATCCAACGTCAGGGATTACAATAAAACTGTAACATATCTTTTTCTTACTAGTGTTATTATAGCGCTTCAATATGCACTGATTTTAAACGAGAAATAAAGTTTTAACAGTCCAACCAACAAAAAAACGCGGATTTTTATAATAAATAACCCCACGATAACGAAAGTCCAAAACTGAGTGTTTTAGTCGGTACATCTTTCGAGTAATAAAAACATGCAAGATAAATGACAGCGGGAAAAGACAAGGATTTCATGCGCTTGAAAAGAACAAATCAAATTAGCGAAGTACTAAATTCACTCACTTTGATTTGTAGCCTTCACTGAAGGCGACTTAGGCGTTTGTGTTTCCAGGTTCCTAAAAGATTTACATTTCATTTTACTACAAAATGGTTTTTATAGATTGAAAGCTAGCTAAATAAGCTTTAATTTGATATAGGGTTTTAGCTATGTACAATTTATTCCGACTGCGCTATATCGTTTAGACGCGAGACACCCCCAAAGGTATAGTTACATGTACTGTCCAAGTCCAAGCCATTCTATTTTTCTGCGCTATCACTTGCAATAATCATTTCCGGTCCTGGGATCATTTGCGGTCCAATTTGGGGATCATTTGCGGTCCTGGGATCATTTGCGGGCCTGTACAGATGCCGTTGTAGAATTGACAAATTTGTGGTAAACATTGACAAACGTGTTTTATTTGAAAATGAAACCACAAACGTGACACGACAGCACAAACCCATCCGTGAATCATTGGCATCTTCCCTTCCTCTGACCTCTGTTCTGTTCTGTTCTCTTCCTCTGTTTTGGAGGTTCAACATTTTATTTGAAAGCGTGAAGTTCACCAGAAATAGATAAGTTCCTTAATTTGGTAGGTATGTGTCGGTGACGGTGTTGTCACAAATAATGATTTTGATATTCAATGAAGCTGCATACCACCGGACTGTTTTTGCTCCAGTTGATTTATATCGGGTTTTGTAGTTTTTGTACAGTATAGAGGATCCAACGCTATAAATATAAATAAACACTTTATGAGAATGCTTCCCCCGATGTTTTCGATTTGATCGCTTTTAGAAGTCAAGTTAAGACGAAGTATCGTATTTTGACGTGCGTAACCAGCTTGTTGTCTCCGATTCAAAATAATACATGTCACGGCGAGCCACACTCTTGCTTTCCAAACTTCACGCATGGATCGACTCGTGAACTCGATGGACGTGGTCTGCTAAGCGTGAACCAGTTCTTAAAAATAAGCTCTACATTTCCAACAGAAAAGATGTGAATCCTTTCACCGAGGGAATCGCTAACACCACAGACCTCAGCGTTTAAAGAAGAAAACACTCTCCAGCACGTAAACAGATCCAGGAACAGCAAACATAGACACTAATAGAGTCATTTAGTGAATAAATCGAGTTAACAGCTCGAAAAGAGAGCAGCTCTGCACAAGAAAAACACTTAGGCGAATGGAGTCCACATGAAACTTTTCACGTTCTCTTCACCGTCGTGTTCACTTCAATCAGGTTGTTATGGTGATGTTCACACCAAGCCAATCACACGGCGGCGGCGTCTTTGCTAACCCTTATATAGGCAATATTGCGCAAGAATTGCAATTTCTCACGGAGAAAAAAAAATATAGCAACCCCATTTTAATACTGGATTGCCATTGCCATGGCAACCCAGTAATAATGTACTACGTGATTTAGGCACATTTTCCTCAGCAAGGACCATGCATAATATAGTTTTACTTTGCACAGATTCTGTTTTACTTTGCATTTATTTACATGTATGTGTTACCACACTTGTAATACTGTAGATAGATCTTGCATGCCAAAGATGGATAAATTTGGCAAATTGGAAATAATTTTTTATGGCCCAATAAGTCACTTACATTGCCACCTTAATCCTTAAATTTGTTTAGAATAGAGATAGATAAATTATGCTGTTTGATTTATTTGCTACTTGAAGTTTTATCTGTCATGTTCATGTACTGATATTTAGATTGTAAAGTATTTTTTTTCAAGTTAAATGGTTGTTCTGTTCCACAGGCAAAAGAAGTGACAGGAGCAGATGCAACAGTAGTTTATGTCCCTCCAACGTTTGCAGCAGCAGCTGTCTTAGAAGCTATTGATGCAGAACTAGGTCTTATTGTATGTATAACAGAGGGCATTCCTCAGCAAGATATGGTCAAAATCAAGCATCGCCTAGAGCGGCAAGACAAAAGTAGGATGATAGGACCAAACTGCCCAGGAATTATCAAGGTACAGTAGGTAACGGAAGCTGTTATCAAAATGTTATCTTGAACTCCTTTTGGAAGCATCTTAAAACAAACCAGAACTCTGAATGTACATAAGATATGCAGACGTAGAAAGACAGCCTGGCATAGTAGTTTTACAGTATTTTCTTGGCTCTGAATTGACCCTTTTTTGCACCCATGCCTTAAGCAAGAAAGACTATTTCGTGCTTAATAGTATAATACTATCAGAAACTCATAACACTTGAAACGTGCAACTGCCTTTGAATGTCTGCAACCACAGCTTGTCCACATTCAATCTACCAACTACCATATTTGGACAGCAAGAGAAACCAAATTAATGAATCAATCAGTGCCAACAAGCTCAAAGACTGGGGCAAGCAGTTTCCAAATATGGTACTTGGGAAATATTGAATCTGGACAAGCTGTGAATGTGAGTTACATGTATATGTTTCAAGTGTTGTGCATTTCTGGTAATATATGGTGTTCATTGGTTTTTTTAACAGTACACGGTACATGTATGTATTCTTGTGTTTGGATTATTGCTTATTGCACTGCTGTGCATTAATTAGTAGCTGTTGTTTTTAGCCAGGAGAGTGTAAAATTGGTATCATGCCTGGCCACATACATAAACCAGGAAAAATAGGTAAGCAATTTAATTTGGGTATCACAGACAGCTTCTTTGTATAGATCGTGGCATCTATATCACTGAGTGTTGCCAATAAAAAGCATTTTTAAGATCACTGTCCACTGCATCAGCATTGTAAAACACCCATGTGTGGCCACTTGACCTATCTTGTCAATCATTGAAAGTTGTAGAGTAACTTTGATATTATAATAATATGATTTTGTTCTGACCTACATAGGTATCGTGTCAAGGTCAGGAACACTGACCTATGAAGCTGTCCATCAGACAACAGAGGTGGGACTTGGTCAGTCACTTTGTGTGGGTAAGTTGCCAACTAACAACACAACAGAAATAATGCTGTCTTTCAGAATGGGACAGTCATTTAATTATCTGGAGGATGTTACATGGACATGCAGAGATAAAAGATTTATCTTTGAGTGTTGAAGAATAATATTATTTTATGAGTGAGTACAGCGAATCTGTGAAATGTTTTCAACAGAAGAGAAATTTTGTATCTCGAAGCAGCCATATGTTCTATGTTCTTATTTCAACACCAACTAGATATCAAACCATTTAACTGTATGTTTCAAGGTACATTATGTTATCATAACAATGTGTTATTTTCATGTGTGAAAATATCTGGTTTTCGCGTCACACTCACCTGGTACATGTATTTCACTGGTGTTTATATATGAACACAAAAATTTTATTTCAGGTATTGGTGGGGATCCATTTAACGGGACCAACTTTATGGATTGTCTAGAGGTGTTCCTAAAAGACCCTGAAACAGAAGGTAATCGATTGCTATTGGAAAAAAATTGGTTAATCAAACAAGATGGTTGAGTTTGCACAAGACCTTTTCTTCCAGTTGGTCTCCCTTAATCCCCATAACATTAACGAACAATTTCATTTATCTAAGTCACTTCCATTTACACATTGCTATCCAATGGTGCCGCAAATAATACAACTACAAATTTCCTTATAAATTGTAACTTTTTATTATTATTATTATTATTATTATTATTATTATTATTATAACACAGTGCACATTTCAGACACTGGAAGTTTTTGAGGGTCGGATCACTTCCCGTGATCCAGGACGTCCACAACTGAGTGGAAAGTGGAGATCCAGAGAGTAATTTCATCTACTCCACTTAAGCTTTATCCCTCTAGGTATCGAGCACTATTCATATGATTCTTGCTCTACCAAGGAGGCAAGCTTTCTGCAGCATGTCAAACAAGGGCATAAGATCTGGAGCGTTGAGTCCTCTTATTATTATTATTATTATTATTGTTATTATTATTATTATTATTATTATGTTTAAATTATTTCAAACCAGTGTAACATCAAACTATGTCAGGTTGTCCACCTGGTTACAATGTGCACTTTTCCTTTTCTCTTTCCTACTAACATACGCATTCCTGCCATTCATTCTGATGAAGGTCTAATGCTTCACACTTCAACTGCCTTTAACACCCACGTTGGTACAACTTGTTTTGTCAACTAGTTTGATCAATCATTTTCTTGTGTGTTTCATTGCACTTATAATCAACTCTCAAGTTGTAGCTACAGACTATGTCCATTCTTTACTGTTTCACACCCAAATTATTAGTAGCAAACTATTTGTAATAACTAGTAGTTATTGAGTGCCTCAGGGTGCACAATAGTGTACAAAATTTGGGTGGGGTCCAGTTCGAGCAATAATGAGACCCCTGTTAGGGGGGTTCTTTATGTCGCCCGTCAAACCTTTTCACGTCGCAATTTCGGAAGGGTCGCAGGTCGCTGTCGTAATTTCGCGTGAGTGGCTCGTCGTTCGTCGTCATTTCAGCTCCTTCATGTCGCCGTTTCAAGGCCATGTCGCTTGTCGGAAATTACCCCTAACAGGGCCTCAATAATACGGACCTTAAGCAACGACGCTGAGGACAATACTTCGTGGTAATTAATTTCTTTCCATATTTTACTTTTTATGACAGGCTTGTTTTATGTTATTGTACTTGCAAACTGTCGAATTTTGCAGTGTACAGTTGTTGCCATTTTCAATCTATCGCGGACTCTTCAAGAACATTATTCTTACCGTTGTACACTTGCGTCTTCGTCTCGATATTTGGTCACTTTATACACCGATTCAGGCTATTACCGGAAGTTGCATGAAAGCGAGGTCTAAGGGCCCTCGGAAAGGCGCCAATCTCAAAAAATATGACGGACGAAAGGGACAGAAATAAAACCGGTCACAAATGCTGCGCTGCAGCGCTGTGTAAAAATCGTTCTGATAATCGGAAAGACCTCATTTTCCACGCTTTTCCACGAAACCAAAGTCAGAGAAAAATATGGATGGTAAGGACGAAACGTAGTAACGAAAAATTCGCTTCTAATACATCACTCTTCTGCTGTTCCGAACATTTCACCTTGAACGATTATAAAAAATCTTTAACTGGCAGTAGACATGATCTTGTTAGGAATGCAGTTCCTTCTATTTTTCCTTGGACGGTGGATCACGACAAAGGGAGTGAGAGGTCCGAGAGAGCAAATGTTCGAGACGGTAAAAAACGTCGAATTTCAGTTGCTGGCCCATTGGAAATGAAGCATCTTCCGGATGTAGTGAATTACACTTCAGAGAACAACCGTAGGGAGAAAGAGTCAGAAGATAAACCACAAGAGAGAGACTTACTTGCCGAGATTTGTAAACTCACGGAAAAGTTATCCCTTTCAAAATTCTCCCTAGAACGTTTTAGCTCCAATGATGACGATATATTTTTCTACACAGGATTTCAGTCTTACGAATCCTTGATAGCATTCTGGAACTTTGTGAAACCGAGTGCCAAGTCGCTACTTAGTTGGAACCAGGCACGATTCAAAGTAAATGGAGACCTTCCAGACACTGCATTTCCTTTCTTGCAAGGTCAGAAGAAAGAAAAACAACGAAAACGAGAAATACAACCAATTGATCAGTTGTGGCTGTTTCTGACAAGGGTTCGACTTGGATTATTTGAGCGTGACTTGGCGCATAGATTCAACGTGTCTGTAGGCACTGTCTCTGATATTGTTATCACTTGGGCAAACTACCTTTACATTCTTTTGGGCAGTTTGCCTGTATGGCCTTCAAAAGAGAAGGTAAAGCAGCACTTGCCAGAATCATTTAAGAGAAGATATGAAAGTGTAAGAGGAATTCTTGACTGCACTGAACTGAAATGTGAATTACCCAAGGATTATCAGAAGCACTCAGAAATGTATTCTGACTATAAGTCACATGACACATTTAAGGGGCTAGTTTGCATTTCACCAAGTGGCTGGATTACCTTTGTGAGCCAATTATATCCAGGAAGGATCAGTGACAAAGAAATCATACAAAGGAGTGATTTTTGTCAACTCACTGAACAAGGAGATCAATATCTTGCTGACAAAGGCTTTGAAATCCATGAACTGATTGCTCTCAGAGGAGGGAGTCTATATATTCCTCCAAAGAGATTTTCTGCATCTGACCAGTTTACTGAAGGTCAATGTTTTGAAACAATGAGCATAGCCAATGTAAGAATACATGTCGAAAGAGGAATAAAGCGGATAAAGGCTTGGAATATTTTCAATCAAGTTCTGCCTCTCTCCAGCTTTGGCTCCATAAATCAGATCTGGACTGTGTGTGCATTGTTAGTCAACTTTCAAAATCCAATCATTTCTATTTAAAATAACTATTTAATACTCTACTTCTAGTTTGTGCAGAACTTTGTATTTGAAGAACACTTAAACACAACATCAAGCTAAAAGCATTCAAATCCTCAGACAATACATTAGTAGTTTCATAGTGCTGCAAGTTTCTTTATGAACTCACTTTGAGGCTTGCTTTTCCTCATGTTAAGTCGAGATTTTTGCTGGCAATGCTAAGCTTTAGTCATCTCCTGTCTTTAATATATTTCTCATGAAATGCAAGTAATTTTGGTTTTATTTCATATGGCCATCTTGATGAGAATGTGACCTTTAGAACCAAAATGGGAAATTGTAAGCTGGTAAAAATTAACAAAATCATTTAATGGAAGCTTAGTTATTCCCATCTGCATCTGAGACTGAAACCAATATTTATGTTTTTCTTTCACTTCATAAAGAGAGTTTTTCTCTGTGAATGGAAAACTTGTTTCTTTTTGATGATCCTTGATGGCAACCTCTGGTGAAACATCCTGCTTTGACTCAAGGCATTTTATTTCAACATTTCGTATCTCGGTATTACTATTTTGGTAGTGAACTGTTGCAATTCTATCAGGGCTTGCTGCAAGAACAGTATTGTCTATGTCCACAATTAGGCCAACTTCTTGAACTGTGACTGCTTTTACATCTGGCAATGTTAACAAGTACTCTTCGTACAAACTTGCTGCAACTGACTCATTTTCAATACCATATATCAATCCTTTACTTTTATAATTAAGGCCTTTAGCTTGTAAATAGCTCACATTCTTGTGGGGTTTCCCTTTAGTTGTTATTTTTTTAATGAGGCTTTCTGGTATCTTTGACCTTTGGCTGTTCATATGAGAATAGACATCTTTACAGATACTAGCAGTTATCCTGTTTTGCTTTTGTTCAAACCAAACAGGATTGACTGATTGCTCTCTTGTTGCATTTTCAATCTCCTTTTGCCCATCTGTAAGTGTTTCAATAAATGTTTCAAATTGTATTGACTGTTGTTGCACTTGTGTGAGGGGCAAATTATCTGTTGATTGTAACCTTTCTTGTACTTGGAAGCAGTCTTGGGAAAATGGTTCTCCATCAGTAGGGGATATTTGAAGGTCAGAAATATCTGCCATATGTGATTCCCCTTGTACCAGAGAGGAGGGATCAGATATCGCATCATTGGATTGTGCATGTTCTTGTTCTTGGGTAGTTGGTGTGGGTGGGCAATTGCAGATAAGAGTCAAAGTTCTTTGAGCACTGGAAGGGCTGCTAGTACTGCAAGAAGTTACAGACGTAAATTGCTGAAGTTGCTTGTGAATTATTGAACCATAGGCAACAGTTCCAACTATGGTTTTAACTGTTGAAATAGATCTTCCCTCTGGTAGCATTGCTGCGAATAGTATTTTAGGATTTATGCTCTGAAGATCATTCTTAAGCTTTAACATACCATCTACATCGAGTCTCTGAAATTTCTCTGGTCTAGGATCATAAAATTGGGATTGCACACCTCTTCTTTTTCTCCCAGGTAGGTCAGAGGCATGCCTTGGCTTAACTATATTGCATGCCATCACAGGATGGAACTCAACTTCTCGCTTGTGCCCTTTTCCCCATTGTCTTGGTTTAGACGTACATGGTAGGCTGTCAACGCTAGAATTTGTTAGCTCTGACTTTCGTGTCATGTCCTCAAGCTTCCAAATCACTGCCATCACATGGCAGCAACATTCACTATTAGAAGCAGGACACTGTCTGTCACACTTGGCTGCAACAATTTTGGGAGTTCCCTCTTGGTTAAGAACCAATTTTACCTTGTACTTAACATTCCTTTTATAGGAAGCCCAACAGCAAGCGCGCAAATATAGAAGACTTTTCTCTACGTTGTGGTAAACTTGTAAATCATGCACAAAGGTCATCATTCGAAGGCCCTTGTCATTTGAGTTTATCACAGCATCTGCATTGGCAAACTTCTTAACTGATTTTCCAGAGTTCTTAACTTGTTCAAAAGCGTCCATCGGTACAAATGGTGGTAAAGCAGCAAAGTCTTCCGAAAATAGCGTGGACTCGTCTGGCGGGAAGTTATCAAAAGGCGAATCACTTAAGCTTGTTTGGCTGCGCGTGTTACCTACTGAATCATTTGACCGCTTCAGTTGGTCAAGCTTTGCCTTCGTGTAGCTTCTATCAGGATCAGGATCATAAACTTTGTCCCTGTAGAAAGGGTTCGAGTTGAATGTTTTGACTCTGGGAAAAAAAGGCCACTGCTTAGGTTCTATGTGACTTACAACCCGAATCAAATATTTAATGTCACCGATGCTTACTTTTCCACGAGATCCTTTTTTGATCCTTGTTGATTTAGATTCCTACACTTCAACCAGAATTTTAACTGGGGTATCGTCCATTTGCTTATATTCTCTACATTTTCAACGCTTGAACACGGTATATCGTTTGGTGTAAGGTTTAAACTGATCTGTTTAAGTGCCCTTTCGTCCACCATGTTTCACTCTGTAAGTTTCGACCAGGGCCCTTAGGCCTCGCTTTTATGCAACTTCCGGTAATAGCCTGAATCGGTGTATTGTTTAAAATTTTACTCGCGCGTTTGTTGGAAGTAAAGCGCGTGTAAACTCGCCATATTGCGGGCACTCGGCGCTCGTGTAGGTGATGCAGTCTCTTTGGGCGGTATTATATTTTGCATGTGCAATTTCATTTTTACTCTTATTAACGGTATTTTTGGTGCCATCCTATTGGACACATTATCGGCGTCAACCTCAAACTACCTTATTCCATGAAATTTTCGCGAGATGTTTATATCGCGATTTTGATGTGCGCATATTTCGCGCCACTTAAAATTTGCGATTTTGTGGACATTTTATATTTTGAATCACTTTAATTTCGCGTTTTTGAGTAAGACACAATTTACATGTCATTGCCAATATTATTTAAAATGTCCTTGAATTTAATAAAACGTCTTTATGAAGGGAAGAATAAAGTCAAACTTAAGAAAAACGCAACAGCGGTACTAGATGTCAACTGTAACAACAAACAGTTCTCACTATGTCCACAAGCAGTTCATGCTTAGTAGATGTAAAGTGGGGAATCCAGCACAAATTATGAAAAAAAATGAAATGCAAAAAATTCAAAAAATTTTATCAGAGATTTATCAAAGATTTAAACAAGGATTTTATTCCTTTAAAGTATTACCAAATAAAAAATTGAAAATTTTATCAAGGATTTATCAAGGATTTTATCGATGAAATTTATTGGGAAATAAAAAAAAAAATTAAAATTAAAATTAAAAAAATGTATTTTAAAATGTAATTTAAAGACAAAAAAAAGTATTATTAAAAAAGTAGATGGAAGAGTTACAAAAGAAAAAAGTTGAGGAATTAATTGATGCGTCAATATTTGAGATTGATGATCAAAAGGAGGTTGATGAGTTAAAAAAGAAAAAAGTTGTTGAATTACAACAAATTGCTAAAGACTACGGTATTAAAAAAATTTCTGGGGTGTGTAAAGCTAGATTAATTGTAGTGTTGAGTAATGTGCCAGAAATTATGGAGGAGATGAGAAATCTTCAAAGACAAAGAATCATTATTAATGAATCAATACCCGCGATTAATGATAAAACTATAAAAACCCCCAATACTGAACCTGCTAATAATCTTGCTCAATCTCCGCCCAGAAAAAATATTTCAAAATCACAACCAACCCCCACTACTGAACCTGAAACTATTAAGTATCATTATTACTGTATTCATAAAAGACAGAAATCAAGATGTAAAGAGTGTGGTGGAGCGCAAATATGCGAACATAAAAGAAATAAAGCTTATTGTAAAGAGTGTGGTGGATCACAAATATGCGAACATAAAAAACAGAGGGCATATTGTAAAGAGTGTGGAGGACGGCAAATATGTGAACATAAAAAACAGAAATCATATTGTAAAGAGTGTAAAGGATCTCAAATATGTGAACATAATAGATTTAAGAAACATTGTAAAGAATGTAATAAAACAAAAGAAAAAAATTAATTAATTAAAAAATGTATTTTAAAATATAAAACAAAAGATGGAAATAAATAAAATTGAGCTTAAATTAATTAAAATAATTATGTTATATAACACAAATAATGGTTACATAACAAAATTTACCTAAATCTTAAACTAAAAGTTATGGGAGAACCCTTAAGATCAAGTTTTTTCCATTCATTGTCTAATATGCTTAAATCAAAGTGATTTATGACACTCTCATATTTTTGAACTGGAATTGCTGGATAATCCTTTGAGGGCATGTTTGCAAGTAGTTGTGATGGTGAGAGTTTCACAAGTTCTCCATATTTGGTTTTATTCATATATGAAAACTTATTATCCACTATACTACACACAAGTCTTAGCGGTTCCTTAATCTGAATATTTATGGGGTATAATTTATTGGGATTTATTATTTCAGGCAGCCCAAAACCAATTTGTAGCCCTCTCGTAAGTTTAATTTTGAAGTTATTATTTGAATAAAGATAGTCAATAGTATCACCCTCAATTAATGTTATATTTGCTCCATAAAACTTAATAAAGACCGATTGAATATCACGCAACAAATATGTGCCCGATTGCATTGTTATTATGGGCTGATTATTCCTTTCATCGAAAAATATCTGCTGTTCCTTGAAATTAATAAATCTTTTGGTTTTTATATTACAATCTAGGAGTTGTATCTCTCGGACATTTTTCAGCGGAGGATCTAAATAAATCCTAGTTTCAGACTCATACATTGTTATGCTTAACATTTTCCACGTAGTGGGGAGGATTTTTTTGAAAATTTTTTTGAAAAATAAACTAGTGAGCAGCACTCTGCGAACTGGTTTTGTAAAACTGATTTATTCTCCTACGCGTTTCGTCCGACTGTCGCGGACTTCTTCAGGGAGTTTTACAAATGCGAATTACAAGCTTGTATTTATACATAGTGTGAGCCGCGTAAAGTACTTTTACAGATTTGTAGCGGATTCACGTACAGGAAACAAGCTAAATTTTCACGCAGGGCGTGACTAAGGTGTAGCATACGTGTGACAAATTTCTGTCATGACGTATGCGTGACATATTTATTTTTGGGGACCACAGATTTAGTACTAAATCTGTGGTCCCCAAAAATAAATATGTCACGCATACGTCATGACAGAAATATGTCACACGTATGCTGCACCTTAGTCACGCCCTGCGTGAAAATTTAGCTTGTTTCCTGTACGTGAATCCGCTACAAATCTGTTAAAGTACTTTAGCGGCTCACACTATGTATAAATACAAGCTTGTAACTCTCATTTGTAAAACTCCCTGAAGAAGTCCGCGACAGTCGGACGAAACGCGTAGGAGAATAAATCAGTTTTACAAAACCAGTTCGCAGAGTGCTGCTCACTAGTTTATTTTTCAAAAAAATAGACCGATTTGTTTTGGTTACTTCATATTCACCTTTTTAAATTTGCATTGACGTAATCACATTCCTGAGCGACGTTAGAAACCGGTCTTTTAAAAGTAACCATAAAATCTACTTTTCGATTTCAAATCCGCTTTACATTTTTCTTGTTGCTATGCCGTAAAAGTATGCAATCTATTGTTCTACACGCGAACACTAATCCAAAAACAATTATAATCACGCGAAATGGTCATGAACTACCGAAATAGATACCACGCTAACCCTCCACTGATAATTATAAATGTTAATATACGCACTTCATGCTCGCTTTGTACGTTGGTTTCATGTTGCATAGCCGCGTCCTGACCTTTGGTTAACTTTTCATTTTGCGTTGGAGAGATTTTTGGTTTTGGATTTGTCTCAACTATATCAGCGGAGCCGGCCCCACTTTTCAAGCGAATATGAGGTAACTTTACTTTTGAAGATCCTATGTTATGACTTATTCCAACCGGTTTTAATTCCGCGTTTAGCGAATTATTCACCCCAAAATTCATATCACCAGTTGCTTTCATAAGTTTGTTATTATATCCAACCACGCTCTCTGTATTTATAATCATATTACTTGGCATTAACCATACGCCAGGAGCAATAGCTAAATCAAGCCGTAATTTCGATTCTTGTACAGCTAATTGATAATTTTGTATAGATTTTGAAATATCGTTTTCAATAACACTACTTTCAAATAATGATAAAAATTCTTGTTGCGTTTCAATCGCTCCTCCTCCATTTCCATAAATTGAGTTTCTTGTGTTAACTTGCGCTCCTAATATGCAATATACAAAAGCTTCGGCCGATCGATTTAATCTACCAAGCCCAGCTTTGGTTACCCCATACCCGCTTGTTGGAATAAACCAAGCATATCTAAAATCGCCAAATTCGTCATTACGGATAAATGAAATTAATTTAACATGATTATAGTCTGCATTTTTTTTAAAAAATTTTTGTAATCCTTGATCAATTGTTTTTTCTTTCTCAGTGAGTTCATCGGGAAATTTATTATCCTTGCCGGGATATTGACTCACTTTAGGAGAACTTTCATCATATTTATAAAATATTTCTCCTAAACCATTGTTTATGCCAATTTTAAACCTAAAATCAGCCGTATTACTAACCCCAAATTCATGACACAATTTTTGATATGCCACTTTATTATATGGGTTATTATTTATTACAAAAGGTTGATCATCAGGTAAAGGTACTTTCAATTCATATAATATTCTCCTTATTGTGAAATAAATATGAAACTTTATAAAACCACTAACTATTTTAGGATAATTTAAACTTTCAATTAGACTTATACCACAACCAGAAGTTGCACACCAAACCGCAAAGTTAAGTTGCTGAGGCCAGTAATTGAAATCAGGAGCGTTCAACCATTTTTTGCTTTGCTTTCCGGATTTGAAAGTTACAATTTGATTTGTAAATATATCTCTCATCTTTGCGGTGAATTTATTTTTTTTTGAAACATATATATCTAGTGAGGTTAGCATTTTTGTTATATCACTTGTAAAGTCATCAAAATCAATTGCTGGTATTGGATAAGATCGATTAGTCATAGTTAAACTCTTTGGGAATGAACTCAATTCAGAATCATCCAACCCTAAATCTTCCCATAATAATGTTTTCAAATTAGAAGGAAGATCGCCGGTCCAGGTTTTTCCAGTAGGATCATCATTTGACATTACCGTTATATCATTAACTTTCCATTTAATGTAACCGCCATACTGATCAGATACAAATTCAAATTGGCTTAGATCAGCATTTGAATACCTATTTCTGAAATCATTGAATAATCTCATCTTATTATTTGCCTTGATAAAATGTTGTTTTTAAATCAATACCGCTCTTTCCTAATACCAGCAAAACAATTAAATCCTACATCAGTTCTCTCATATGAAATTTTTAATGTGTGTGAGCTGTTATTCCCTTCCCTTCGGTCAGGCCCTTTAATATTTCTGCCCGAACCTCTGTTCTTATTTGATTCATATTTAAGTTTTTTTCTGTATCTTTCCTGGTTTTTTGACGGATTTCTAGTTTTAGTTTTTCAAACTTGTCAACCTCTGATAAAATTAGAGAAAATTCTTGGCCAGATATAGCGTTATCTTTTAGAGCCTTTGAAACCAAGTCGCGAATGGTGTTTACTTTTGCTTTTGCCAAAGAAACTGTCTGTTCATGTTTACTAACTTTATGAGAAAGCTGTTTAGAAGCCGCACCGAATCCAACTGATATTCCTCCACAAATACCTCCAACCGCTCCTAATGGGATGCCAACAGCAGCGCCAAAACCAGTAAGGGAGGTTCCAAGCCCGCTTGCAGATAGGATAACTGAAAATATCCCACTACAAACACTGATTTTTGTAAATATGCCTCTTACCCGATTATACTTTTTCCTAACATTCTCATAATGTTTAATTTCCTTCTCAAGATTTTGTAGTACTTCACATGACTTTTGTAGTCTGAAATTAATCGTCTGATTGGCCTGAAGGGTCTCCCCACTCGGGTTTGAATTAACGGGCAAATTAGGATAAATAGAGCTTCCGCTTTCCGCGAAGTGGGGAGGCCCTTCGGCCCGTTCGAGGCCGGCCGGGCTGTAAATTCTATTGTAGTCATCCATTATTGTATTTTACTGATCAACATGATATCTTTAGACCTTTTTGTTATCGGCTTTTCTTTACCCTTTCCACAAAATATAAAACCACAGCCATTATTAAAAGCCAAGCATTCCTACCTAGAAAGCTAATGGCCTCGCCAGCTGTTTTAAATAGGAAGCTCACTATAGCTCCAACCATTCCAGGCAATATTTCGCCAAGTTTCTTACCAATAGCTTTAAACCCATTCCCCACACCTTTACCTAATCTGGTTAGCCCATTAGAAAGATTAGAAACTATAACACCAATTACTACACCAACAGCACTCACAACTGCAAATACTGTAAAACCATATTTTTTGAAGATAGTCTTCACACGTTCCCGTAATGGCAGATTTTTAAGTATTTCTTCATTTTTACTCTCCATATCAGTTATTTGTTCTTGATTGTAAATAATACTCTTTCTTGCAAGTTCTTTAAATTTATCAATTTCGGCTTGTAATCTTTCTTTACCACGTTCTAACATTGTTAAATTTGACTGCTCCTTCTTATACTTATCTATTTCATCTTTGTATACATTAATTTCATTCAAAAGTTTATCTTTCTGTATTTTTAATTCTTTATTCTGCTTAACAGTTGAATCAAAAAGACTTTTCATTTCCGTTTTTTCCATTTGTTGTTTCTCCGCGAATTTACGTATTTCTTTTTCTTTTTGTTCATATCGACTAATCTCCATAGGATATACTTTTATAGTTGCTTCCAATCCTTGTACTACATTAAGTAATTCCATATTTTGTTCATTAGTTTCATTCAATTGTGATAAAATATTATTATTTTTTATAAGCATGGATTCATAATCAGCGCCTAGAGCTTTTCTGAAGGTAATTGGTAAATTATCAACTTTTATTACCCCATCTTTATCAATCAATATATGTCCTGCAGCATTTTTCTGATTACTCAATTTAACCCTCAAATTCCCTTCTCTATCCCATTCTGCTGTAAATGGAGAATCTAAAGGGTTGAAATCTGGAAACAAACTTTTTATGTATTGCAAAGCTTCCATCCTATTATCATATTTATCACTAGGTAATTTAGGTCTTGCGCCTTCCTTCTCATAATTCCTACCGCCAAATGAAGTTTCTTCTTCATCATCATCAGGGTTAATTAGGTGGGTGGTTGATGATATTGGATCCATTTCCATATTTTCACTATCAACATCATCGCCTAGATCAGTTGTTTCAAAGTATGGCATTTCTTTAGACATATCTCCTCCTTCTGCCATAATTTTTTACTCATCAGTAAGAAATCTTTAGACCTCTTAGGAGTCGCGATCGGGCGGAGCCCTCCCCATCGGCCCTTCGGGCCTCCCCGCTTCGCTAAGCGAAGCTGGAAGCAAATTAAACATATACGATAGCCTAAAATAATTTACTAACTGCATACCCCAATGTCAACATACCGCCGCCTACATATGCCATTTCGCCCATCTTTTGGTTTTTGCTTGGTCTATAATAATCTGCAAATTTTGGTTCCCTAGGATGCGTTTGTTCATACAATTCTAAAGCTTCATCTGTTTTTGATATGTTTTGTGATGCTTGATATTTATCATCTTTTTGTTTCATTTTCCAATCAATTAGTTTCTGCCTATTTTCCTGATATTCTGCATAATCTTTTTGATATTTTTCTAATGCCTTATCGTGTCTTATTTTTTCTGTATCTGTTTTATCGCCTGATAGATATCGCGCAAGATATGATCCGCCAACAAAGGCGGTTGCATTTAATACAGCTCCTCCTAACATCATTGCTATTGTTGCCATAATTATTTTGGTAAAATATTTTGATCCTCTAAATATGTTTTTAGGTACATACTTCCCGACAATACAGCCACCCATTTAGCATAATTTGTAATACTTGAGGATGGGTCGTTCATAAATGATTCTCTCATAACCTTTTTAGATATATAACCAACAGCAGCTGCTAACCCAATAAGTACTGCTGAATTAGTAACAGTTTTCACAAGTTTGTTTTCAGTTGACATGATTTTTTTTACTACATCAATAAGAAATCTTTAGATCCTTTTAGGGTTTGTAGTAAAAAATAATTTATAATTACATCATCATTCCAATTTTTGACCTATCTGTAGTTTTTGGTATTTTTGATGACTGTGTATTTATTGGCTGTTGTATTTGAGGAACTTGAGATAAATCAGGTATTCTGTTTTTATTATCCTCCTTTTGTCGGTATCTCATAAACATATCAAATGCTGTAAAACCTATTCCAAGTATTGATAATACTGCAGTAAAAGATAGCTCTGGAAGCCACGCTTTTCCATTTTCATTTTTAGTCGCAGCTTGTTCCTTTTCTCGTTTCATTTCCTCTCTAGCTAATGCTTCTTTTGCTTTTTTATTATATTCAGCTAATTTCTTACCAGCAGCAACCTTTTTAGGGTCTTTCTTTTTTGTATCTTTCTTTTTGGGGGAAGGATCCATTGTAATTTGTTCCGCAAAGCGGGGAGGGGCTTCATCCCGATCAACAACTTCTGTTCCTCCTTCACTTTGTTCTGTTCCTCCTTCACTTCGTTCAGTTTGGTCAGACATTATTATTTTACTTCACAAAGTAAAGAATCTTTAGACCTCTTTAGGGCTGCGATCGGGCGGGGCCCTCCCCATCGGCCCTTCGGGCCTCCCCGCTTCGCGGAGCGAAGCTGGAAGCAAATCAGTATCTGGATAAGTTTTGCTTACGCCACTACGTAGTTGTTCTTTTAGCATCTCAATATCTTTTATAATTTCTTTATTTTGTTGGTTTTTATGATCTAGCATCCTTTTAACATCTGCAATAAGTTTTAAAGCTTTTTGATTTTCATTTTCCATATCTCTTTTATATTCTACCAACATTATTTATTTTTATATTCAATAACCTGCTCAGTTGTGTTAATTAGTATGTTCAATAGCCCGCTCAGTTGTGTTAATTAGTATGTTCAATAGCCCGCTCAGTTGTGTTAATTAGTATGTTCAATAGCCCGCTCAGTTGTGTTAATTAGTATGTTCAATAACCTGCTCAGTTGTGTTAATTAGTATGTTCAATAGCTCGCTCAGTTGTGTTAATTAGTATGTTCAATAGCCTGCTCAGTTGTGTTAATTAGTATGTTCAATAGCTCGCTCAGTTGTGTTCAGCAGATCTGGTTGAGTTTTAGAATTATCTATATTTTTACTTGTAACTTGTTGTATTTCTGCTCGAAGAGCGGGCCCAGCTTCCGCGTAGTAGGGAGGTCCGGAGAGCCGTTCGCTGATTTTATCTATTTTAACATGTTTAGCAACCTGGAATAGTCCGCTAGCAAGTGCTGCCAATCTTCCTGCTTTCAATGCTAAGAGCCCTACAATGTTTGTTAGTTCGCGATTAACCAAATCATCATTCTTCAAATCCGCACAAAGCGCTTCTATATCATCCACAGGAACCATGTAAGCAATAACTTTAGAAACTAATTGAAGAGATGAATCTACCAACCCTCCATTAATTTTCTTACCCAATACTGCTTGATATCGATTATAATATTTTTCAATGTCTTTTACTGATAATTTTTTTATATCACCAAGACTCATATCAACCCCCAAATATTCCTTTGTTGTTCCAAGAGCTGCGAGAATGGCTAGTGATTCTTGTTTTATTTCAAGTTCATGTTCCTCTCTTCGTTCATGTTCCTCTCTTCGTTCATGTTCCTCTCTTCGTTCAGTATTATAATTATCTTTTGCCCCAGTTTTTACCTCATCTTTTATCTCACTAATATAATCTTCAACTTCTGACATATTTTAAATTTGTAATACAACATTGATTCTTTTAAAACGACTTTTTTGCCGACCCGCTACGCGGAAATAACCCCAGGGATCTCCAAATAGCAATTAAATGGGTGACGTAAAGATAAACAAAGTCTTGAATATTTTTCTTTTTTCAGTAGTTCTACAAACTTTTTACTAGTTTCAGAGTCTAAATTGCCGCCATAATCTTCAAAAAACATCTTCATACCTTTTTGTGATGGGTTATGGAAAGTAACAACACAAGCTACATTTTCACGGAATGGTTTTGCTATGGATGTTAATTGTTGAGTGAGAACCCACATTGATAAACCATGATGCCTTCCAGAAAATGCTAAATCTATAAACTTGTTTGATCTTTTTTTCAGATCACTCGAAACAGCACAATCGTCTAAAATTATTAATGTATTTGTCCCAGAGAATAACGTTTGACAGTCAGTTAATAAGTCATTAATCTCATCAATGTTACTAGCATCCGGCGATAATACAAAGAAACGTTTATCTCCTCTAGCAAAATTATGATATGTTTTATTTTTAGAATAAGTTGGACATATTAGAACAATGAATTCAAACAATTTTCGAAATGGGCCTCTTAGCTGATCAATTATGTACTTTGTCTTTCCACAATTTGTTGGTCCGGTTATAATGCAGTGAAAAGGAATTTTATCTCTTAATTCTTCCATCTTTTCTTTTCCGCGAAGCGGGGAGGGCTTTAGACCGATTTCCGCGGTCGGCTTCCGCGTAACGGCAAAGCCGAGACCCTTCGGACCCTAAAAGCGGGGAGGGCTCTGCCCGGCTAACTAAGTTCTTCTCTTCGGTCAGTACAGGATTGATCTTAAGTTTGAATTCATAACCTCCATTAATGCGTCAGCTACAACAAACATGTAACAAGTCATAGTACCAGATCCACTAACTTTTCTTTTCATTTCTATTTTTATACCGTCTTGTGCATTGTTTAAGGCCAGCCCTCCGCCATGAATCTCATTATCTGGGTGAGTTCTCAAATCTATCCACAGAGCAAACTTTTTACTATAAAAATCCTTTTCCTTTACTGACCAGCGGGAATAACCTGACCTGCGGGAATAACCTGACTGCTGCTCTTCGGCCAGTACAAAACGTTTCTTTACCGACTCCCACAGGTCTGAAGGCAGCATACCTTTAGAGTAGAAGCGGTTTGGCACACCATTAACATCTATATTGATTGAGGTGATACCTGGATTGAAAAAATTCTCAGAATCTCGTGCCCCTCCAACATATGGCATTGTAAACAAACATAATATCCCTGTAATTGACCTTCTAGGTAGATTAATATGCTGGTTTATCACACTGTCGACGGGTCTGGATATGGTGAAAGTTTTGTGTAGAGTGACATTTTCATAATAGAATCCTTTACCAACCTGATAAGCTGCCTGTGCCTCGCGAGCTAAGTATTCACTTGATATACAAGAATATTCCAACTCAAGGTTTGTGATTTTGTAATTTGGAGCCTTGGCCGCGTCAGAATAAACAACAATATCGTTAACTGGTGCCAGTGTAATCTCAAAGATTAGTTGATGCTCTAATGCCTTTGGGTAGAAAACTCCATGATCGTTGAGAATAGGATGGTTTAGTAGGATATGATACTTGGTATTGTGCACTACTGCAAGAGCTACTTCCTTCGCATCTGTGTCTACCTTATCACCTGCATTTGTCCGGAGCTTTCTCATGTTTTCAGAAGAAATACCCTGTCTTAATCTATCCTCTCGTTCTTCATCTGTTAAGAATAAGTCGTGGTATGTTTGAAATAGATCGTATCTTTGAGTATCCTGTAGTGTTTCGCCTCCAAAAAGAACCCTGAGTCTGGATACAAGGTTACTGCCTACATTATTCACTAGGGTGTTATCTTCATGGCCGTCAACATTTAAGTTAAATACTAGAGAGACACTTCCTGGCACAATCACTAAATTTTCTGAAAGTTTAGGAATATTTATATATAGTGTTTCTCCCGGATTAGCTGATGAAGGATTTAGTGTAATTCTATTCAATATTGATTCCGCTTTCAACCCTAGTGGATCTCTTGGAATCCTGTTTGGGTTAATTTTTTCAGATACGGTTGTCATATTTATTTATAAAATACTTTGGTTAATCTTTAAATGAGTAACGAAAGAATATTATCAAAAAAATCGGCAGATCGGGCGGAGCTCTTCGAGCGGATATATTATTCAACTGAAGGGTATTGGAAAGGATATTCCGCAATCTCCAAATTAGCTAAAAAAGCAAATCAGGCAAGGCCCTCCCACGAAGTGAAAGTAAGTGAAGATTCGGCAAAACAATGGTTACAAAAACAAGCAATATGGCAAATATATCTACCTCCTCCAAAATATATTCCTAGACCACACTGGGTTGTGGATAAACCTAATCAGATCCATCAAGCAGATTTATTATTTTTACCGCATGATAGAGTTGGAAGAAAAACATATAAATACGCATTAGTTGTGGTTGATGTAGCATCAAGATACAAAGATGCAGAACCATTAACCACAAAAGAAAGTCGAGAAATTTCAAATGCTTTTGAAAAAATATATTCCAGGAAAATAGGCCGCGAGGCAAAGTTAAAATACCCTAAAACATTAATGGTTGATCCTGGAAAAGAATTTATGGGCGAAGTTTCCAAACTTATGAATTATCATAATGTGAAAATACAGAGAAGTGAAGCTGGAAATCATAGAGCTCAGGCTTTTGTAGAAAACGCAAACAGAATATTAGGCGAAAGATTATTTAGTCATCAATATGCACAAGAAATGGTTAGTAATGATCGAACCGCCGAAGGCGGGGAGGGCTCTGCCCGATCAAGAGTATGGGTGAAAAGATTACCTTATATTTTGAAAACTTTGAACAATACACCAACAAGAATAACTGGTAAAGAGCCTGATAAAGCTATAAAACTGAAAGAAGTGGAACTTGAAACTAGAAGATACCAACGGGTTGTTGGTCTTGATGAGATTAAATTACCTCCTAGTGTTAAAGTTAGATATTTATTATCTCCTGGCGAACTCGAGGGCGGTGAAAAAAGACGAGCCACAGATCCTATTTGGAGTATTAAAGTTTATGATATTTCTAAAAGCGTGATTTCGCCTAATCAGCCAGTTTTGTATTATTTATTAGACGGGCCAAGACGCGGGTTTGTAAGGGAAGAATTACAAGTTATTCCTTATAATACAGAACTTCCTCCAGATTCTGTTTTGAAACGGTAATGACCATATGCAAAAGTATTTATTCCATCTTCGCAAATTATTCTCTTATCATCATCAGCAGATAATGCAATTTTATTAACAGTTTCAGTATAAACATCATGTAATCGACTTCTAAATATATTCATCTCTCTCATTTGTGGTTTTCTGGTGAATAAACAATCTTTATAATCATTATGAGTTATTGTATTTTTTACAACTGATTGCTTAATTCCTTTATCCTTTTTTATCTCTTCATTTTTATCTGTTAATATAGAGTATAACTTAGACCTTAGACCTGTAAATTCTTTTATTAGAATTCCGCCCATTTCATCTTTGAACATTCCTATTACTTTTTTGTTTGCGCCGGTCTCAATTCCTGAAGGATGATCTTTTGGATAATTACTAGTGTCAAACTTTTCCCTAACATCAGGACTTATATCTTTGTAGAAATCTGGAGTTTCTGTTTCATATACAAGCGAATCAGTATCAGTCATAAGTAATTTAGCCTTATCTCCATATTTCTTTTTAATATAATTATAATGAAATTCATACATTATTGATTTACTTAAATCTAGAATACACATACCTAAGTAAACAGGTTTATTAAATTTTATCTTTTTTCTTTTCATATGTATAGCTGCTAGATTTTTAGAAAAGATAGTACGATGTTGATAATAAGGTTGTTTTATTAGTTTTCTAGCTTCTTTTTTATTTGTAACTAAATGAATGTCCACCCTATTTCTAACATTTTCCATTGTTTTACCAAATACAGAGTTATTCATTAACTTGAAAAAGTCTTTTTCAAAGTCATTGGTTGCTTTAGCTCTAAGGTTTGTATTTAAGTCAATGTAAGGTTTTAGCCATGCAGACTCTTTGAATTTAATTCCCCTATGTATCTTTGTTATTTTTAATCCTAAACTTTCATATTCTTTCAAAGTTTCACGGTGAACAACATACTTTTTCTTGTTGTTTAAGTTTGGGATTAATTTATTAACCTCATTAACCTTAATTCTCTCAGGAGCTATCGGATAATCATTATGTAAATCATGAAGATGTTCTGGATATTCTAGATCAACCTCAACTACGCATGGGATATCTTTCCAGTTTTTACACTCTTCCTCGGCCATCCATTTAAAACCGTGAGTAGGTAATGGTTTACTCATTCCTCCTCCATATAAGTTATTTGCATCAAGATAATTAATATATATTGTTGGCAGATTTGGATCATATTCTTCCATATATGGATTATTAGCTTTAGCATATCTTTTTGATATTTGCGATACACCTCCTCTAATACCCTTCTCAAACATAAGTAACATATTAATGTCAGTTAGTAACTCCAATTTCACTTTAGTAAACTTTAACATTGCATCCCAAGATAATCCGGGTGATGTATAATAGTGAGCAGGATCTAAACCATAATTCTTCATACAAGAATCTCTAAAATTCTCGAATACGTCCATTAAAAATAATGTGTCAGACAAAAGATATAGATCATGATACTCCCTAAATGTTTTCATATTAAAAGTTTTCCACACATTTTTAGCGTGTTGGTAATCTTCTTCATTTATATCTTCATTATTTAGTTTTGAGTAAAATTCTTTTATTGGCGGAAGTTGAGTTTCGTTTAATTTATCAAGGCTGTCAAAATAGTCATATGGAAATACTCCTTTCCTCAACATTAAATACGTCTTATCTCCAAATACTTTTTTAGTTTCTTCTAATTTATCATCTCTTGGAGAAAGACATCTACTTCCAACTAATAGACAATTCTTACATTTTCCGCATCTACCAATACCTTTATACTGAATGATTTTTTCATCTTTTATATATCTCTTAATACAATCTCCTGGTTTGCATGCCCCGCATTTTCCACATTTTGTAAGATTAGTGACTAATTTATCAAGACTTGTTGACATAAATTTAAATGAATCAATGAATCTAATATCCAACCTATCTTCTTTTTCCACACCTTTTTTATTAATATATTTGTTAAGTACAATTTGTTTTGTAAAAGAAATATATTTTTCCTCATTATTAGGTATGCAGTCTACTTTACCTTTTGTTATACCAATATTCTTAATAAAAAGATGGGAGTCATATCCTGATAGGTTGTGAAAAATGATTGGTATGAATTTTTTTTTATTCTCGAAATTTAAATTACACGTGCTATGTGTGGCTCCTCTATACTTTCCTGTATAATGACAGTGATCTTTTACCTTATCTTTTTCTAATAATTCTTCTTCACATATATGACAGTGAGTGGCTTTATTATATTCATATTTTTCTCTTTGTGTCATCCAATTTAATTTCTTGTTAGGCTTAATTTTTCCATAAATTTCTCTAATATCCTTTTCTAATTCGATCATAAATATTTTTCCTACATCTTCGCCTGGAGATTTAGCGGTATATCGCCTAATAAGAGGTTCATAATTTTCATCGAAAAACTTTATTATATAACAGAAACCAGTCGGTTTATGCTTTGCATATTTATTTGTAAAACTTTTACTTTTGTCTGGTGAGCAAGTATCTATTGATTCTCCACAACACTCAAAGTCGCCATATACGACAAATGGTACTTTCATTTTTTTGTAAAAATTAATAAATTTAAGATATATAGGTTTTCCATTTTTATCTATTGGCATTTCACTCCTAACAGCTTCGTTTTCTTTACAATATTCTAGATGCTTTTGCAATGTTTCCTCTTCATGTGTGTGATAAAGACATCTAGGACATAGGTGAATCCGTTCTTTATGTTTAGTAACTTGTGAAACTACCAACCTGCAAAGATTCTTTATCCAACAATAGTGATCTGTTTCACCGTTTGATATTAGAAGTAAGTTTATTAAAAGCCCTCTTTCTTTATCACTTATTCTTAGAGGGCATACTTCCTCATTATCATTATCATATCCATAGACATTAATCTTATAGTTCGGGTTTTGTTTCTCAAACTTACTAATATCTGCCCATTTAGCAGGAAATTCTATTCCTTTCCAGTTAAAATTTTTAGAGTTTTCTATCAATTCTCTATTTACTCTTTGTGGATTTTTCTCTCTTGGATATGCTGCTTCAGTTACTGACCATTTAAAACATTCATTATCATTCTCATTCCTATGGTTTATAATCGCGCCTTTGTTTGCTAATTTTTCTGGTAGTGGGATATAACTGCTTCCTGAAATTGGTTCAAACGAATCAATTTTTATATCAAAGTGAATCACGCCATTAAATACCCAACCGCTACCTTTATTTGTAAATTTTTTAAAACTTTCAAGTAAATAATTGGTCATCGTATCAAATAAGTCGTATAAATCTGTTGATGCTGTTACAACCTCTGGTCTTTTGCTGTGAAAAAATGGTTCTGCATAAGCAACTATTTTTTTAAATAGGGAATCACTATTATCATCAAACTTTACAAATTTGCAGTTAAAAATAAATTTCAGCTTTAGAGGTTTCTTTTGCTTATTAATTAAACCAATAACTTTCTGTTTTATTTCTCTGATAAATGTTAATTCATCTAATCCTAATTCTACGATATTTTCTGGAGGTAAATATGCAAGTTCTTTAAAAAATAATCCATCATTTTTATATTTCTTTCCATGTATTCTATATGTTTTCAGATATCCATCGAGCCCTGTTTCTTGTTCTATTGGTGTAAAATCTTCATCATGTTCTTCATATTCAGTGGTATGTTTTTTAAACATTCGGTTAAATCTTTCCTTCAAACTTTCTTTTGGTGCAAAACGTTTTCTTATTTGGCTGGTCTTTTCATTCGAATTTTCTTTCTGATTTAAACGTTTAAATATTTTGTTAAACTTTTCCTTCATACTTTCTATTCGTTTGTCTACAATCTTTTTGGAAGGTTCTGGTACATAAGATAGTATCCAATCTGCTAACTCGTTAATATCTTTCATTAATGGTTTGACAACTTTACTTTTCAAATTTTTAATTGGTATTTTTGCGGGGTTTGATTTTTTAGGTTTCAGAATTGGAGTATTAATCCTAGGTATTGGTTTATCAAGAATAATTCTTTGTCTTTGAAGATTATGCATCTCTTCCGTAACTTCTGGAATATTACTCAACGCTTCAATGAGTTCAGCTTTGAGTTTTAAATTAGAATATCCTTTACCAATATGTTCTCGAGCAATTTGCTTCAATTCCTCAACTTTTTTCTTTTGTAACTCTTCCATCTACTTTTTTAATAATACTTTTTTTTGTCTTTAAATTACATTTTAAAATACATTTTTTTAATTTTAATTTTAATTTTTTTTTTTATTTCCCAATAAATTTCATCGATAAAATCCTTGATAAATCCTTGATAAAATTTTCAATTTTTTATTTGGTAATACTTTAAAGGAATAAAATCCTTGTTTAAATCTTTGATAAATCTCTGATAAAATTTTTTGAATTTTTTGCATTTCATTTTTTTTCATAATTTGTGCTGGATTCCCCACTTTACATCTACTTGCTTGTATGTGAATTATTGTTCTCGAGTCGATTGACCACCATAATTCTTTACAATAAGAATTCGACATTATGTGAGCCACTTAATTTTCGCGTCAGATTATATTTGCGACACTTATTGTTCGCGTCACTTTAATTTCGCTTTTTTTTTGTTTCGCGAAATTACCGTGTCGCGAAAATTTCCTGTAATAAGGTATTCCAAGCCCTGAAGGCACCAGGCCCCCCGCGAAGGCTTTCTTTGGTCTCTGTCTCGAGAGAGGAACGCGTGTCGATGCTCAAAGAAGGTATGCGTAGGAGGGTATTACAGCACTGACAAGAACAGTGTACATAGGTTTGAAAGGGTTGACAATCAATCAATCAATCAATACTTTATTTATGCACGTAACGCCTAGGAGCAATGTAAGCTCGTTCATAATACGTACGTGTGTGAAATTACATTTACAAGGGCCTTACCACAACACCGGGAACAACGTCCCCAACTTTTTGCGAACAGCGTTTGGGGTCTTTAACGTCCCACGAAATTATTACAACCAAGGGTTGTGAGACGGGACCTACGGCTTATCGCCCTTATCCGAGAAGACTAGAAAGTCTAACCATTTGCAGATGTCATTACAAAGGCAGCACATTCTCCTCAAATAATTTAAAGACCCTGAGTGATGGTCCGGCCGAGGTTCGAACCCACGACCTCCCGCACGATAGTCCAGTGCTCAATCAACTGAGCTAACTGGTCGGCGGTACAAGGGCCGAGTCATTTAAACTTCGTATGTGTTTTTGTTGTTAGGGATTGTCTTGATTGGTGAGATTGGAGGCGGTGCGGAGGAGAGAGCTGCAGAGTATCTTCTGGAGCACAACCAGGGGGATGATGCCAAACCTGTGGTGTCTTTTATTGCTGGTGTTACAGCGCCCCCGGGTAGAAGAATGGGTAAGGGCTGAATGTTTTTTTTTTCTGAACTTACACTAAGCTTTCAAGATATTTTTTTGGTTTTCTTTATTGTGAACAAGAAGACGCCTGAAGGCGTTTACGCGGGATGTGTTGGTTTAAAATTGCTGACGCAGTATGTTTTTTTGCTGATTGTGCGATCATGGATATCCATGGTGCAATCCATCCTGACTTGCACGTGATTCGGAGTTACAGCCAATAAAAATCACACATTTATTTCGGGACGGGCTCGGGATACGGGAAAGTAAAGAAAACAAGGCAATTTTTGACTCCCAAGACGACGAAAGGAATGCTACCGAATTTTATATAATGGCTGACTACGTCATCCCGCGTAATAACGACGCTGTGTTGAGCATATTTGACAATTATTCTCCGAGATTTTATTTTTCGCTTAAGCCGCTACCCACCGAGATTGAAGAGAATAACTCAAGTGCAATTTTACACTGCATACCAATGAAGCAACCCCAGTCATCTCTCGTAAACAGCTGTAAAGTGAGAATTGAAGGCGACAATTTTTTTTCTTCGGCCAAAACTCGCTTGCACGAGGATCATTTTCCCAGATTCCCCAGCACTATTCACCTCAAAGTGTTGAACAATCCGAGATTATGAGCCAGTCAGATTGTTCAAAATCTCAGGGTTGCTGAGTCAAAGGCCTAGGTCGCACTTGAGACAAAACTTAGATAAGTTTGTTTTGATAGGTAAAAAATCCGTCAAATTCCTGTCATCAGTTGATCACGCCATGTGCGAACTACTTGTCTCGACGCGGACAAAACCTTTTCCGCAGAGACAGGGAAAGTTCGCAAGTATATGAGTCTTAACATCTGGTTATCATATCAGCGCTTGCAGTATACCAATTTATCAATTTATTTTAACATTCTTTGCGTTTTATTCTTATGGGCATTTCCAGTTTCAACGAAGGCAGTTTTAAAAGTAAGGTAGCGCAGTGCTGAACGCGGTTGTTTTTTTACTTTATTTTTCAGGTCACGCCGGTGCTATTATCGCCGCAGGGAGAGGAACTGCCGAACACAAAGTGCGTGAATAGGATCATTTTTTTTGTTTTATTTTTTTAAACACGACGGCTAACGCACAACAGCTTGAGTGCTAATAAACCAATGGCCCTCGAATCCAGTTGGAATTAGGAAGGAGGAAAATCGGAGAAAAACCTCAACAAATAACAAAAAACTCGGCCCACCTGAGATCACGGGAATCGAACCTGAGCCATACTGGGGATGGAGTCCTCCCACGTCTCCTTCAGCCAACCTTACCCCTTCTCCCTCAGCCAACCTTGCCCCTGCTCCTCCACTATAACTTGCCCCCCCCCCCCCCCCTCCTTTGCACCAATGCATTTACTTTGCGGTTTGCTATCGCAGATTCAAGCTTTGAAGGACGCTGGTGCGATAGTAACGATGTCTCCAGCTCAAATGGGCTTCCTTATGAAAGAGGTACTTCATTCTAAACCTATCAATATGTTGTAGGAAAACATTTACGAATCGCTAAAAATGGGTTTTGTCTCAAGGCTGTTTATCTTTTTAATAGCGCAGGAGTCGTAGTCGGAGCCAGTTCCAACTGGAAGCGCAGAGCGAAATGATGTAGTACCAAACAGAATAATAAACCAATCAAAATGCTTGAGAACTAGCATTGTGATTGGTTTATTCTTCCGCCTCTGCCCGGCACGTTGAAACATGGAGTTTTTACTTGATCATTAGGGAGTTATAAGCTGTGGAATCGGTCCCACTCGCATTCCTGTTTTCAACTTTATCAGGCTGTGAGCGTCACAGCCTGCTTCGTAGACGTCATCTAACCCCGCATAATTGACGCGTTTTCTTTCGTCTGCGTCTTAGGCCGTTAAATCCCTTACTCTTCCAAGTCCGTCAACAGTGAAAGACAACTATGGGAGGGAGTAGTTAATAGTCGTGGGTTGTTTTCACGGCGTCGTTCCGAGTCTTTTGTGCACACAGGGACACACTTGAAGAGCGACGTTCTAGCTAAAACTGTTTATTCCACGGGTACTATTGGAATTAAGTAAAACTTTATTGCCCATTCTATACTTCCAAAAAAAGAAATATACTTGAACAAAACACAAGCGCCAAAACAGGGCGGCGCCATTTTTAGGGACGGACCATTAGAAAAGTGATTGGGGGGGGGGGGGGGGGCGTTAGTGGGGAATTTTCAGCTTGATCGAATTTTTTTTTCGCTCACTGCTTGTGCAGGAATTTTTTTTTTCAGGTGAACCCCTCTGCACGAATTTTTTTACTACGTGTGAAAAAGTCACAATTGGACCTTCCTTCTGCATGAATTTTTTTTACCTCCTTCTTTAAATGAATTTTTTTTTTGTTTCCCCTCCCCGGATAACTTTTCTAATGGTTCGTCCCTTACAAGAGTACATGGTGCCCTCATCCCGCGGGGCACGATGGCTACAAAACGCGAAACCGCTGGCTCCAAAACAAAAACATTGTTTTTCGCAACCAGTGGATTCATCGGTTCCTTTGATGCTTCTTGGTCCATTTGCCGGGTCACAAATCCAGATCTGGATCATACCAAAGCAACGCACCCTCAGCTATTCCCAATAAACATATGGGATCACAGGTCACAAAGTTCATACTAAGGAAATAGTTTGGGCCACCCGGCAGTAATGCTGTTCTTTTATCTTCAGGTGTACGACGAACGTTTCAAAGCTGAGCATATGTAAGGACTTGGTTATTTTTACTCAAAGCCATTTGGTACTCGTGGCAAAATTCGTCTTGTAGATACTATTTTGAAATAATGTGTTTCGACCCCTAATCTGACGGCCGGGCTAACGGAAGGAAGACTCTGAAGGTGGCAACGTCTTTTGGAAAATCTCATTTTAGAGCGTATGGCGCCACTGAAACGATCAACCGCATTTTGTTTGGTCGTGTTTGGACAGTGTAATAAATGCCTCGTAATTATTATTAGCGCAGCTGATTTTTTTTTTTTGAGAAAGAAATCACTGGTTAAGAGAAGAAAGGGAAAAAAGCTGACAAAATAAACTTGGTCAGAATTTTATTACTACTATTTGCTTCTTTACTCTGTTCTCGTTTCGTTTGTTGTTGTCTTGTACCTCTCATATCAATTTGTTATTAAGAGAGGATACAACATATTGCATTTCTTTAATCCCCGGCGAAAAAGCCGTGTAGTACCTGATAAACCGAGCACCTTATTAACGCTTCGTGAGTAGACTTTAGTTCAGTGCAAGCTTCGAAACAGTAATTAAATTATGGTTGGAAATTAATAAAGCTTAAGCCTAAATCCTTAGAGACAGTTTCCTGTTTTGGGGGGAATCCTCATGGAATTCACTGACAGGTGATATAGGGTCGCTAAATCAAGAAATTTCAGTTTTGCATTGGCACCCCCTGAGTTTAATATGGTAAACAATCTTTCTGTCAATGTTAGCTAACTATAAATTAAGTTTCAAGCCAATTTATCAACACGATTTCTTTTCTTAGGCGGCATTAGAGAACAGCTTTTCCTAAAGTAAGTTTAATTGAATTGCCAATTTTAAATAAAGTTCTTCTATTCTACTCTTAGCTTTCTCCATTCTCATTATTGTGGGTGTCTCAACTGTGTATTAATTTTGAGTAATTGAATATTGGTAATACCCTGGAATGGGACGCTCAACGAAAAAAACAGTATTTGTATGACTTAGTAGTGTTGTAAATAGCGGAGCACTGAATGAACAGAGCGTTTTCAAATGACGTCACAACAGCCATGTTGGTGTTCCAAACTAATCCTCTGGGAGTTGAACTCTTTTCTTATGTAAAAACGTTCTTTTGTTCCAAAACATTTGCATGGCTGCCGGCCACGTGAGTGAAAACGCTCTATATGATCCTTTGAAACTGATGCGGTGCAGTTATTCCGCGTTACTGATCAGTCAATTTAAAAGACTTCGGTTGATAGTACGGCGCATAGTAGCCGTCGAAATTCGGTTCGCATGGATGTTCATTAAAACTGTAGTTAATCCACCATCTGTTTCCTTTCGAAAAGTGCTCCTTGGTGTAAGGCTGACACTGCTCAGTTTGGATTGTTATCATAGCGTATTCCACCTTTCTATGTACCGTGTTTGGCCTGCCAAGTCTACCGTCTCGTGATCAATTCCTCAGTAAATTCCAGCTTACAGCGTCTTCAACCTCGTTCACAGATGACTTCGATCACCTAAGCAATTGAAGGGAAACAAAGGCCGTCATTTTACGCCTTCACGCTTTGTCTGAAATACAGATTTTGAAAAAAAAGTCTATTTTCACCCATACAACTTAAAAGCTAATGTGCGCTTTGGTCCTGGCGACCAGTTGCCACACAACTCAAGGCACGCGTAATTTCATTGGAGCTTTGTTCCTTTTACTTGAGGCAACCGGATTGTCTGTGAAATTTGGGCTCTATCGATTGTTTTCTTTTAGACCAATGGCAGTGTCTTGTCATGGCTAATTAAACAAATAAATTAAGAAAATAAGTAACGATATTTTACCTGGAAGAAACCTCACCCAGGCTCGTACTGGATTCCAGATTGAATTAGTATTTTTACTGCAATTGCTACTTATCTCGCAATTTGATTGGCTAATTTGCCGTTTTCGATAAGAGTCTACACAACGTTGCTCGCTTCGATGTGTCACGCAAAGCAATAGCCAATCAGAAACGCTCTTTTTGGGGAATAAACCAATTAGACTGCGAGAAAGTTGTAGGCAACGCTTGCTCTTTCTTTGTGTCACGATCTTGGTCACGCTCTAAAGAAAACATTTTTTTGACATTGATATTGCGGTAAAAAACAAATTGAATGTAGTTTAGCGTTGTCTGCACTCTTATCGACAACGGTTTACGTCATCACAGTTGTCAAAATTTGTTGTGGACTCACACAACATTTTGACCTCTGTGATGACGCGTACTCGTTGTCGATAAGAGTACAGACAACGCTAAAGCACATTCGATTTGTTAATTAGAAATGGCGACTTATATGAATGGATGAAAACCGCAGAGCAGCCGAGGAAACACAAGGAAGAGAACTAACATTTATGAGACCGAGGCCGAGACCGAGTGTCTGTAAGGCAAGTGCTACCTGACCCCACCCTCTTCTCCTTCAAATACTTACGCTAGGCTCCATAACTTCCGGTGCGACACATCTGTTTACTGTACTGTTCACCACCTCATCCAACATAAAGTGAACCAAACTGACAAGAACAAAAACCACAGATTAGTTGGGCCCTAGGGAACTGTATCGGTTTCCATAAAGCATCTTGATCTTTGCACACTCGGCATGCTGGTGGATGCTATTGTGACGTTTTAAGATGGCGCAGATTTGGAACCGACACACCGACAACCTCTTTTCTCGATTTCTCGCGCTTGGAACATGCACAGGATACCCACGAACACAGAGAACAGCCAACGACTCACTGATTAGGAAGCGTCTCCTTCGTCGACGCAACAACAAAAATGGTGAAAATTATTCAACATGTCTTAAGAAAATCATTCAGTGACGTGTTTTAAGAAAATCATTCAGTGACGTGTTTTAAGAAAATTATTCAGTGACGTGTTTTAAGAAAATTATTCAGTGACGTGTCTTAAGAAAATTATTCAGTGACGTGTCTTAGAAAATTATTCAGTGACGTGGCTGTTAAGTCTAAATAAGGAATTAAGCTTCTGCCTCCTTAAAAAGGACAATCACATTTAGGCAATTCGTGACTGATCTAACCACAAACTACTCTGAGGGTTTAATGTCTCAAGTGTATATGGAGTTACCTTGGTAATGCATTGCTACAATGGGTGATTGGCAAAAAAAACATCGGGCCATCTTAACCAATCAAAAATAAAAACGAAAAGCACCTGTGACTTGCGTTCATGCGTTTTCATCCAATGCTGATGCTTGCGACATATCTTTTCTTCGAGTGTTTGAGTGTGTGAATCCATTGTGATTTACAAACGGTTATATCGAAAGCGTTGACAATGTAACTTGTACCACCACAAGGCAACGTTAGCTCTCAAGAAGGCCTAACCCTACAAACATCATCTTCACTTTTATCTCACGATAGCACAAGTTATCATCATCATCATCATCATCGTCATCATCATCATCATCATCATCATCATCATCATCATAATAGTAATAATAATAATAAATTTATTTATTTAACGCTCATATCCTTTGATCAGGGCGTTTTACAACCATATAAAAAACATCACTAATGAATACTTACAAATTTACAACCATATCAAAACAATATATCTAAATCTATAGAAACAATGATCTGTTATTAATAAATTTAGTAAACAAGTACGTCCTAAGTGCTCTTTTAAAACTCGAGATGGTGTTAAGTTCCATTCTCTTGGCGCATGAACAGCGAATGCTCTGTCTCCGTAGGTTGCATTAAATTTCATCACCAACGGACCTCAATGATCTACCATAAGAACGATAATGTAGTTTCTGAGATAAATGAATGAGGCCATTTCCGAGATAAATGATGAGGCCATGTCTTCGTGATTTATACACTAGAAGCAGAATCTTGAAAATGATACGGTTTTGAATCGGTAGACAACGAAGCTCCCGCAAACATATGTGTGATACGCTGAAACTTGACATTTGACACACAACTCTAGCCGCCGTGTTTTGTACATACTGTGGAACCCCGATAAAACGATACTCGAGATAATGAGATCCCAGATATAACGATGAGTTTTTAGAGCACCGAGCGTAAAATTACCCCCGATATAACGATATTACAGTATCAGTACACAGTTACAATTTAAACAGAAACTTTAAATTTAATACAAACACCGAAAAGTAAAGACGATTACGGTGGCAACTTCAAATGTTTGAGTTTTGTTTTGTTTCCCTATTACGATTCATACCACAGACTTTGTTGTGCAGCCTAGGTAACGTCTAATGCCTTGCAAACGCTATGTTTGTGAGTCATTTGGTACAAGTTTAATTGGACAATATGTAGTAAACAAAGCACATGTTAATTTTACCCCGATATAACGATATTTTCGGTTATTTTACGGCAATGTCGTTATATCAGGAGTCTCGATATAACGATACCACGATATAACGATATAATTTCACTGCTCCCTAGCATATCGTTATGTCGGGGTTCTGCTGTGCTGTAATCTTTGTAACTGACATTTAGGCAAGCCATATAGTAAGCATTACAATAATCTACTTTCGATGTGACAAATGCGTGAACAGCAACTGCTGCTGCTGATTCTTTAGTGAGATATTTACTAATTCTTGATAGGTGGCATAATCAACGCTTTTGATATACCCATCTTGTATCTAACCGGGTAATTCCCCATCAACGCAGCACCAGTTTCTTAAATCACATCTGTGATGATAAGCTAAAGTAATGTTATTTGGAAACTTACTTCTCGTCGGAGACGAATCTCCACAGGTACATTTGAAGATAGTGCGTGTCCACTTGAATCTGCTGTAAACCATACTTTCCGAATGTCCTTAATCGTACACATTCTAAAAGAGTCTAAAATAAGTTGAAAACTTAGTTAGCTAACTTGGTCATTGGACCGAAATGCTGTGCTCTTAATATGTCGTGTCCTTTTCTTCAAAATTCAAAGGATTGCTAACATATGACATTCCATTTCTCGGATGACTCACAAAACAACATTTAACATCTCGCGGCGTGTTTTAGTAAAGTAACTTGAAATGGTGCCATTAAGCCCTGATTTATGCCAGAAACGAAACACTATTCCTTTGTAAACCTTTAAACAGAATTAAAGATTTAGAGCGGTGAGAATGTCTTGGCACATCAAACTAAAGAGATAAATAGTCTGCGAGTAGAGTACCTTAAGTCCTATCTTCACAATCCCCGTTAATACTGAGACCTTGGAAAATTCTACGGAGCTAAAGATCTCAATTCTCTCCGAGAACAACTTCTGGATATTGCTTAGTAGACTTGAGTCAAACGCCGTGCTGGGAAATAATCACAACAAAACAAAGTTATTTCAGAAGTTGTTGAATTGTTACAATTACCACAAGCGTCAAGAGGAAGACGCTTTTTTCGGCATAACGAAAGAAGGCCGCCATCCTCTCTCCGACTCAAGAAACAAGACGAATCGTGTTTCCTTCGTGTTGCATAAAAAGATAAAAATGAGCGAGGTACCTTGCAGTGTAACTCCACTGGGTGCGGCTTGGCTTGACTGGGTACGTGTGGGTAAACTTACTGGAGTCTGCAAAAGAAAGTAAATACTCAGGGTTTTCAATAAGAATTGAAGCAGCAGGAGAATTGTGTAAAGTAACGGGAGAATATCCTGAAAGCGCTCCATGTCTGAATTTAAAACTAGCTCGGGCCATCTAAATTTGACCGGAGAATTCTTCGTAGTGGCCGGAGAATTCGTCGTAGTAGACGGAGCATTCTTCGTAGTAGCAAGAGAATTCTCTGATATCCGGTGCCTAATGAATGCTAAAAAGATACAGTTTTTATTTCTTCTTTCTAGTCGTGATACATGAGATGCGTTCTTTTAGGAACATAGTAAAGATGCGGATTTGTGACCTAACGGAGTGCATCTAAGGGAGTGATAAATCTTTGTCCAGAGTGGATTCTGATCTGGACAATGATTTGTAATCCAGGAACACCTCGGATCATTTGTGCATGGAGTTTTTGATCCAAGGTCGCTGCGACATGGTGCATCAAAGAGACTCATGAATCCTTGCCCAAAGTAGACTCTGATCTGTAAGCCACGGTCTAAGGGCCCTTTTATGAATGAACTTAATAACAAACCTGAGCTGTGGGCTTTCCGTACTCCCTCTTCATAGAGCTGACCCACTTGCGTGTCAATTGCCGTCACGTCTTCAACGATTCTCTTCATAACAGCTCTTACGTTGCGAGGTTCAATCGTGTTCAACCAATCGCGTGTTTCCACGCTCTTCCGGATCATCTTTAGAAGAGGCACAATAGATAAGAAACTTCAAAAACTCCAGATATGAAATCCTGACATTGTAAAACAGGTAGGATCGGGATTTGGTTTTCAAAATTTTGAGACAGATTTCTGAGTCTAGTAGAAAGTTAAAAAAATCTCAGAAACGTGGAGCTCCTAGTCTTGGCAAATTTTCCTTGGAAGTTCTTCCAAGTTGAAAAATGTTTCTAAAATATGACATTTTTAAGAATAGGAATAGGAATAATCTTTATTTATTCACGGATATAATATAAGAATAATAAAATGTATTAATGAATAAGCTAGAAGATTAAAACTACCTCACAAGCAATACAGCCGATTTAGAGAAACTGGTCTTTAAACGTACATGTACTTAGTAGATATGAAACAATCCTTAATGTACTTGGTAGTAAATAGAGTATTGTTTGGCAAACGTGACCGACGCCAACTTTTTTACGAAGTGACTTAACACTTCCATTATTCCTGCCAGTAGCAATAAATGAGTAGCCATTCTCCTTACTTGGTGGCAGGGTGCCATAAACTTTTTTATATGTGAGTTTCGTTCATTCGGTGTTATATCGACTTAATATCAAATACATCCGAGTTTCAAATGTTTACAGTTCTCACCATCAAGTTTCTTGATAACGTTACTACATGTGAGGCGTTAGGAACGCCTATAAACATCCAGCACGTACCTGAGAAATGGTTAAGCCTTGCATCCTAACGTAATGATTCAATAAATTCTGTGTAAAATAGATTAAAATACTTGTTAGAAGGCCACGTCTCATAAAATGAAATGGGCTCAATTTTGGACATGGAAATGGACACAATTCCGTCACTTAAAAAAGGAATTCCTTATGAATTTTTCAAAGGCTTAAGGACCAAGAGGGCTTTTAAAACATTTCTAAACAAAATTTATCGCTCATGATGCTATCACGTGACTCTACAAACCTGTGCGATGTGTCGCGCTTCTTTGCCTAGTTCTGACACGGGCGTGGTCAAGCTTCCTCGACCCAGTTCCTCGTCCACCGGAAACTGCTCATCAGTTAGGCTCAGCTGGAACGGGAACAGAAGTAAAATAAACTCATCTTACAACAAGGCGAACTCTACTCACCAAAACACCGCAATCTTCCTTCAGTTCCTTCCGAGATACTCGTTGAATGTTTTGCAACCAACTCCCTCTTCCGAACATTGACAGGTTTGACTAACGAGTACTAACGAAACTCTACTGTCAAATCAATCACAGTTTTGTTCCTCTCAATCGCACATTCGGTCATTAATCGGGAAGCGATCTTCGCACGTCCGAAATTTGATTAAGTACGAATATTTTTTTGTTACGCGTTTTTGGTTAACGGACACGCTCGATGACATAGAATCTACGACCCTCCGGCCGTAGATTCAAAAAGAGTTAAGATTAAGGATAGCAGCTTTTTCTTACTCAAACGTTCCCCTTACCGGCAATACAATCACGTAAAAGAAAATGCAGGACTTATGAAAAAAGTCTTATTTGTATTTGGAAAATTCTACAGAGATCCCAGGCTAAAGATCAGTAACCTGAACAAGACCTAGCAGGCAAAGAGGACTTGGTACTCCACAATTCAGATGACCCGTCCACTCATGTCAACTTATAATCGATGACCAATTCCATAAGTTTCAACAAGCAACCATTTCGACATTTGCGTAGCATTTCTTGATCCTTAAGTGGACTGTCTCAGAAAAACTCACGACTGCCATTTGCCACTTTTGGTCAATGACCAATTTTATAAATTTCAACAAGAAATCATTTCGACATTTGCGTAGCATTTCTAGATCAACTACACGATTTTACTGTATTGGAAGAAAGTGTCGACTTTCACCCCAAAGGACATTGAAAGTACAGCAAAATACTACAATACACAAAGTACAATATTGCTTTCAATACACAACACTGCAACACACAATACTGAGATTCACAAACAACTACAATACAGAGTAGTACAATGCACAAACAACATAACAGAAAACGCAACACTACAATTTACAAACAGTTGCAACACACAATACTACAAGGAACGACTGCAATACAGAGTACTACAACACACACAAAAAAAACTGTTTTAGCATGCGAATGATAGTGTATACATCGCGAAAAGCGAAGCGATGCTATACTGGACAGAAAAATCGAGGTGACGGGGGCGGGGAAGATTGTGCGCCTCCAATAAAACTTATTCCAAAATGGCTTCCATTTTACTATTCTTTTGTTCTTAATCAAATTATCTTAAGCTAAAATTCAAAGGAATGTTTTACCTTAAATGAGGCATCAAGGTTTAATTTAAATAAAAACAAAAGAATATATAAAAGGCGGCCATTTTGGAATAAGGCAGATATGGTGTTAAAAAATGAAGAATCACGCCTTTTTCTCGACAAATACACCATTTACCGCATGCTACCGGGCTGCAATCTCGCTAACTGATACTTACCGCATAGGAAATAGTGGACTCCTGGAAATCAAGGCACAGTCTTGATAACAACAGAATCAGGGCGGGAGGTGCTGTGCCTACTTCACAAAACTCCTGATTAAATAATAAGGAACATACACGCCAGAATTCAGTTTGTACTCACTGCGATCACTATACAAATTCTCCTTACCAAATCAATAAACTTTCAAGTAAACCGATGATGAGAATTGAGAAAATAATCAACTGAAAAAATAACAAATTCGTCCAAAACTCAACTTGGTTTTGATTTGAAATGCGCCAAACTAGCGTGCGACACTAAACAGGAAGAACTTCATTCCAGATCCTGGGATGAAAGAGTGGAAAATAGAACGTTCTGTTGTGCTGGCGATTTCACAATCTTTTTTAATCATGTAAAACTGAGATGTACTTTTATTTACAGTCACAGGCAAACTCAGAAAAAAGGAATTGAAAATTTTCTTCGGCTGCGTAGCATAAGAAGAGAATAGACTTCTGCTCTCTATCCTATTAGCTATCTGTGAGTTGGGCAAAATAAGTTTAATAAGTGTAATTTGCAGGCATGAAATACGTATTCTTGAAGAGAGGAACCTGTCTACATGCATAACTAGGAATAGTTTTCATTACATACAAGGCAAGTCTCGGACGTGACGCTTGCTAGTATACAAAAATCAAACTTCCAATATCGTCACCATTGTCAGACTGCAATATAGCTTCGTATTATTTTCACATTGCTACTTCTTGAACTAAGGGACGGACCATTAGAAAAGTGATGGGGGGGGGGGGGGAAATTCATGCAAGGCAAAATGCCAAAAAAAAAATTCATGCAAAGAAGAAGGTTAAAAAAAAAATTCATGCAGAAGGAAGGTCCAATTGTGACTTTTTCACACGTAGTAAAAAAAAATTCGTGCAGAGAGTTTCACCTGAAAAAAAAAATTCCTGCAAAAGCAGTGAGCGAAAAAAAAAATTCGTGCAAGCTGAAAATTCCCCACCCCCCCCCCCATCACTTTTCTAATCGTCCGTCCCTTACATACAAATTATCCAAGGTGTGTCTACCGCGAGCGGCGTGTGCGTTTGTAAGTAGTTTGAGCGAAGTATTCATGGAGGCCACCAAGAGAAAACTTAACGCTTAGGAAGAAAAATGATCCTGACCATGTGCTCTTATGACTCATTCTACGCGTGCGCATAATGAACACGCATGCGCTGTAAACACTGGGGCGATTTGTGACTGAACGCAGAAAAAAAATAAAACGAAGCCCGATTTATACCTCGGGCATTCCTTCGGAAGAAGCCCGAGCAACTAGAGTTGAATGTTGTACAACGTAACAGGATACCAACCTTAGCAGATTGAAGTACGTGTCGTATAAATTCAACCACAAGCCCCTCGCGGACGTCGTCTGAGCAGAAAGGTCCTCGAAAGTATGGTTTGACTGCAAATGTGATATCTGATCCGATAAAAGTCTGCAGCGGGATTTTTTTAAAAAAAGATACACAGTTCACGGAAATTTGTTTCCGTTCCACTGGAACATACTAGATGCTCCCAGAGCATAAACTCCCAGTAAATCAAAGTTGAGAACATATAACTACATGGAAACGAATATATATCTTCGAATCTTTTTAGTTTATAATTCTTTTTTAATATTTTAACTCATTCTCTTTGTGATTATTTTAAATTCAAATGCAAAAGCTACCAGCTCTACAGATAATTTAATCATACACAATGAAAATCATTCAGTCCAGTTCAGCTCAGTGAAACGTCCCGTACACTGCACATGTATGTATGATGTACACTGATATATAAGGACCGTAGGTGAGTCGATCATTTCATGAAGCTTTCGTAACTTTGATATTTTTTCCGCAGTTCGTGTTCTTTATTATATCAACTTTTTTATTCTATGACTAAATAAAATAATCATTTCACAAAGGTTTAGTTAACCCTTTAAGCCCCAATAGTGTCTTTACAGATCATACTCTGGCTAACGCCAGACGATTTTACCTGTCACAGGGAGACCCCTCGGGGCTAAAGGGTTAAACGAGAAAGTCAATGTTGTTTTAGAATCCATGTGACATAAAATACAGTTGGTAATTATCACGGGAAGGTGGAAGTGGGAGGACTGTAGTGGGCTTAGCTCTACTGACCTTGAGACTATTCAAGACAATCTTAAGCTGATTGATGATGGACGTGTTAATACTGGTCAGCAGATCAGACACTGACTGCGGCTTGTTTCCCGCGGACGTTGTTCTTGGCGTAGCAAGAGACTGTCGCACGTCTGTTAAACAAACTAAACAAAAGGGAACGTTAATATATAACAACTAATTCCAATAAATATTTACCATAAATCTATAACAATACTCCTCGTGAAGAGACCTCAAGACACCGCCCCTTTCACTGATTGCTTAAACTAAGCAACAATCTGAACCCATAGCCAGGTTTTCATTCGGAGGACAAACTTAGAGGCAAAACCTACAAAAACTACCGACAAAATGGTTAGGTGGAATGCTCTCTGTGTTTCAGCACTTTGTTAGATCGATTTGAAAATTTCGTTCAATATGCAACTTGCAATAGCAGTTTGAGCTTTGCTTGGCAGGGCATCCTAAAAGTTTCTGCCCCTAATCTTCTGGGATTCATTCAATTTATTCTTAGGTCATAAAAATGGTGTTTTCGAAGAAACGATTATACACTTCAACTGAATAAAACTTTTACAAGCGCAATTTGCAAGTTAAGCTATTGTTTAAGAATAATAGTTGCACTAGCATATTACACTTGTAAATGTTTTATTGAATTGACACCTAGGATCCGAATTATCCTAAATACAAACCTGCAAAATACTGTCTGAGGTTCTGCCCATAAATCCTAACCCTTTTGTGAGCACAGCGGGCGACAATGTTGGTTCCCAACCTGAAAGAATGTCAGTAACGAGAATTACTACTTTAAAGCGCAGGTCTGAAACCAGGAACTGAATATGCCAGGGTTTTCAATAAGAATTGTAGCAGCAGGAGAATTGTGTAAAGTAGCAGGAGAATATTCTGAAACCACTCCATATCTGAATTTAAAACTAGCTTAGGCCATCTAAATTTGAGCGGAGAATTCTTCGTAGTAGCCGGAGAATCCTCCGATCTCCGATGCCTAATGAACACCCTGCTATGCAAACTAAGAAAAAATAAAAAGAACATTCAAACCACAAACGACAAAAACAAAAAAAGACCGAAGGGGTGTCTGTAGTAATTTTTATCGAATACCGAAAACATCGCAGTTAAGAAAAAGTACACACATAATTGCATATATGAAAAGTAACAACAAAAATATAATACTTAAAACTTTTCTCTGATTTTTCACCAATCATGAATCTATGTTGTAACAGTCAATGAAGCAAAGGAATGATTTAGTAAAATCACCTCAGAAATCACTTTTTTCAATCCTTGTAACGCGTGGGAAAATTTTTTTCTCTAAGTTTGATATGCAGTCAAAACGTCTAGAGGGTAAAGTCTAGAGGGTTTTTCGAAAACAAGTTTCTTTGTACCAGATTTCACCAAACTTGATACTTAAACGTTAGTGTCTGAGGTAAAGTTATACCATTTAACAATTATTCTCTGAAGTGGAGGGGAATAGTTAACAATTAGACCCGTAGCACGCAAGGGCGAAGGGGCTAATTGTTTTAGTATCACCCAACTAGTCGGACAGAAAAGGCAAAAATAAAGTTAGCAAATGCCAGCTGAAGAAATATTTATTTGGGAATAAAACGAAAGAAAGCGCCACGAATTTCGCTACTCGAGGACTATTTACTAATAGTCCTGTAGTAGCGTAGCCAATCAGATTGCAGCATTTGCATTAGCCACTTATTGGGTGATACTAATCAGACTGCTAATGGAAAATATTTCTAAAGCCACTGTTCACGGAGATTAAAAAACATAATAATTGTTTTAGTGTATACCAGTGAGGAAACACAAGTCAATCAGCAAAACTAACTTGCACAAGGCTTTCCCAGAACCAACGGCACTATTCACCTCGTTGATGAATAGTGTTGAATACCCCCGAGATCGTGAGCCAATCAGATTACTCAAAATGCCAAGGTTGCTGAGTTGGTACAATATTATCTCAACATGTTATGTTCTTCTTACCTTCCCACGCCTATGTCCGGCAGCAGTTTATGAACTGCTTGGAGTCTGCGGTGAAAGCGGTCTAAGGCTCGAACCAAAATCACGTTGTCTCCTGTATCGGACTGTATGAAGGGGAAAGAAAAACAATCAAACATGGCTTAGGCACAGAAAACCACTGGCAAGAATCATTGTTTTCGGCTTCGATAGGGCTGTGAAAAATACGACAGAAACACATTACTTTTTTTTCAAGACATCTAAAGAATAGGTTTTGGCACTGAGTTCTCAAATGTGTGTTCCGTTTCCTTCTTTTCTTTTCAAAAATAGCAAAACAGGTATAACATTTTACATGACACCTCAATTTACTGTTTGCAGTCACAGCAAGAAACCAATCCTTTGCAGAAGAGTTTATTTAGGGAATTTGGAGTTCTCGTATTCGCGGGGACACAGCAACTTGTAAATGGGAGAGAATTACTTGAATGAGAAGCGTACGCTAATGCCGTGGGTATTAAGAGTGCCCCATCGGAAGATGAACATTTGTTGTAGATTCCTTTGACTTTCTGTGATGCCCTGAGGTAGAGAAAGCCCGCAGGCCGAACTGCTTTGAGTAGAATGGACAGGAAGGTCAAGGAGGCAGAAAACTGCCGCATGACATCAGACGAAACAAGCTCGGCCGTTTTATCATCACCATGGTGCATATTTCTTCGCTTCACTTTCGACAGTTTTAGAAGAAAGAAAAAGCGCAGCTCGTTGTCTACAAACCAGGGACCGTTTATTTTTTTCCAAGGGAGGGGGACTAGCGGGATTTGGGGGGGAGGCCATGCGAAAAAGAAAAAATCTTAAGAGGGGAGGCCGTCCAAAAAATTAAGGAAAAGGGGGACCGCGTTCAATACTTTAGTAATCCCTTTATGTCATAATGTTTTAATCCCAAACTGACTTCTCTTTCTTTTCATTTGTGCTCTCTCATAAACAGCTCCATGTGGTATTAGAAATTTTTTTTCGGGTGAGGGGGGGATCAGCCGAAAAAACACCGCTTCAAGGCGGGGGGGGGGGAGGAGGTCATGCAAGTCTTAAATCGTGCTTCCCAATTCACACCAGTCCCCTTCCCTCGTAAAAAAAAATGAACGGTCCCCAAGAGAACGCAATGTTTACCTCGAGCCCAATCCGCGCTTCCGTTAATTTGAAGTACTCACTCATCAGCGAAAGAATAAAACTGGAAAGCTTTTCTGTTACTATCTTGTCCAACTGTTCTTGATCCTGGCCGTGTCTAGAAGGACATTAACAAAACCACTGTTTTAAATCATGACTGATGTGGTCCGTGAATAACACCACTCGGATAGATTCGACATAATCCTCTCTATATTGACTTTTATTAACACATACAAAGGCAACACAATGGGTACTTCCAGTTGTCATTTTTGCTCTCGAAGTTAATAAAACGCGAACAGTCTCTTCTTTCTCCTAATTCTTTGTGGCGAAGCGGAATGCTATCACTGTACGAGCAGCGAGTGGCGTGAGAAACGCGGACATTAGCAAGTCCTTCCTCATTTTTGTATCTACGGGCTTCCAGTGGAACCCGTCCATGTAATGCTATTAAGTTTGTTAGTCTGCCTGTAAGTAACAATAGAACCTTTCGGCCAATAGTCGCCATCTCTCCAATGCTCTTCTTTTTCCGATTCTTTTCGCCGGCCTCCGATATCTTCCGACTTCTCAGCAATGTCATCCACGTGCGTTGGCTCTGCTTCGATTGTGATCGTAACCACAGTTAATCGAGATACCGCTTTTGAAGGGAAGTTTGCAGTCGCTATTTTATACAGTTTCATTCTCTTTTTACCGACTAGACACAGTTTTGCAGAAATGTGCGATATGATTTGTCGTCAGGAAGCACAGCACAGTTTGAAAGGTGTACTTTGCTAGTGGGATCATCCCGTAGATACATGCAGTCACGGACTTCCAATTTTTCGAATTCGTTTGCATAATAATTATTATTTCTTTAACGTCCGCGCGAGGAACCTGAGGCAAAAAGACTGCTCGAGGTGTACTAAATTTAGTACACGCTCTTTCAAGATGACTTCCAAAACTTTCTTCCCATCAGCACCTATATCTGCGATTGACGCACAGCTGCAAGTATTTTTCAGTAAGTACTTCACGCTGCACTGTACGTGTCAGTTTTTTCGTTACCATACAATTTCTTCTTCGTCCGCATAGTGTTTTAGGGTTAGATTGTAACATAACTCTACTAACTATGATTGTAATGATCAGGACACTTTGTCATGGCTACTATGAAGATATACACTTTAATATATAGATACTGAGGAGATAATCGCGTGCAGTGAAGATATCATTTTTATCTTTCACGTGTGAGGATATTGGTGTCGCCATGGTTACCAACATGATTAGCCAATTACAAGAGAGCTTTCCGCTCAGACGCGCGGCCAGTTCTTTTGAAATTTCATTCAAAACATGGCTTCGAGGTGCGAAGGCGGTACGGTTACGGTGACTCTCTCAATGAGCTGCCAAATTTTCACATCGATATTTTTTCCGAGCTGGTACAACATCCAGAAAGATTTGCCGAAGTTGTTTTATGTGGAAATTTTACCAGTATCTATAAAATAAACAGAACATTCCATGGCCGCTTGGAGATACGAAATTTCTCTTCTCGTGTTGAAAAAATATTTCACTCGTTCGCTCACTCGTGAAATATTTTTCAACACTCGAAGAGAAATTTCGTATCTCCGCGCGGCCATGTAATATCCTCTATGTATTGTATGCACCTTACATGGAACAAGAGGCTTCAAAAGCCTTCACTGGGTTGCCTTTGTAAACCCTTAGTACGCAAACGGCTCAATTTTTTGAAACTGTTTTGTCAATCCATTTTAGTTTGCAGTGTCAGTTGTGTTCAATAAGAGAAGTGTACAAGGAGTTAATCAAAGGCTCCTATGAACAAACTCATGAATTTTAGATTTCAGAACTCATTCAAATAATTTAATGAAGAAAGGCCTGTAGGGCTCTGCCATATCGTGTTCCATTTACCAATTTAAAAAATAGGCAGCCAAGGCCTGCATACAGCTTCACATTCTATATAGACAAGGGTATCTTTGAAAAAAAGAAAAGAAAATCGATTCAGTTAAAAAAAAAGAACAAAAAAGGAAAGTCAAGAATACCCTCACTGGTGATTGAACTCGGGCCATATTTACCACAGTCCGGAATGCTATCCATTAGACCATCCAGAATTTCCTAGCTACTGGGCGTATATCTTATATTTTATATGTTATAGATCTTTCGCTCGTACACTCGACTGCGGCTGAGTGAAGCTGTAAAAATTATATCTCATTTTTTAACGTTCATGAAAGGTAGTCCGTCATTCCCGAGGCTTTATCTGGAAACCGATATTTAAAATGGAGATGCCGTTGTACAATTGACAAATTTCTGGTAAACATTGACGAACGTGTTTTATTTTGGGGGGAAAGTGAAACCTGAAACGTGACACGACAGCACAAACCCAGCCGTGAATACTTGGCATCTTCCCTTCCTCTGACCCGTTTTGGAGGTTCAACATTTGATTTGAAAGCGTGAAGTTCACCAGAAATAGATAAGTTCCTTAAATTGGTGGGTATGTGCCGGTTTCGGTGTTGTCGCAAATAATGATTTTGAAATTCAATGAAGCTGCATACCACCGGACCGTTTTTGCTCCAGTTGATTATATATCGGGTTTTGTAGTTTTTGTACAGTATAGAGGAATCCAACGCTATAAATATAAATGAACACTTTATGAGAATGCTTCCCCCGATGTTTTCGATTTGATCGCTTTTAGAAGTCAAGTTAAGACGAAGTATCGTATTTTGACGTGCGTAACCAGCTTGTTATCTCGGATTCAAAATAATACATGTCACAGCGAGCCACACTCTTGCTTTCCAAACTTCACACGTGGATCGACTCATGAACTCGATGGACGTGGTCTGCTAAGGGTGAACCAATTCTTAAAAATAAGCTCTACACTTCCAACAGAAAAGATGTGAATCCTTTCACCGAGGGAATCGCTAATACCAGAGACCTCAACGTTTAAAGAAGAAAACACTCTCCATTACGTAAACACATCCAGGAATAGCAAACATAGACACTAATAAAGTCATTTAGTGAATAAATCGAGTTAACAGCTCCAAAAGAGAGCAGCTCTACACAAGAAAAATACTTAGGCGAATGGAGTCCACATGAAACTTTTCAAGTTCTCTTCACCGTCGTGCTGGTATCCGGTCGATTAGCCCCCAAGTCGATTAGCCCCCAGTCGATTAGCCCCCACTAAGTCGATTAGCCCCCAAGTAAAAGTCGACCAGCCCCAAACGAAAATCTGTTTTCAACTTACTAGATTACTCTTCTTTGGGTTTCTCGTTGTTTTACTAATGCTTGGAATTGAAGTCAATAACTTTAAGATCGTTTGTTCGTTCGTTCGTTCGTTCGTCCGTTAAGGGTGACCGGATTTACTTTTAAAATCTTTACTTTGCGTTTAAAAACTTCATGACTTTTGCTTGGTTTATGATCTTTAGAACGAGATTTAGTTCTGAATGTTTATGAAGTAAAGAACATTTACAAGATACAGTTCTAATAGATCAGATCAACTGATTTTACTCGATCGTAACAGGCTACAATTTCATCAACATCAAAAAAGTTTGGTTCGTGGACCATCGCAGGTTTGTTAGAATGCCGATGTCAGCGTCACGAGTAGATAACTTAGATCGCAAGTTATAATCCAAGCATTAGTAAAACAACAAGAAACCCAAAAAAGAGTAATCTAGTAAGTTGAAAACAGATTTTCGTTTGGGGCTGGTCGACTTTTACTTGGGGGCTAATCGACTTGGTGGGGGCTAGTCGACTGGGGGCTAATCGACTTGGGGGCTAATCGACCTACAACCGTCGTGCTTACTTCAATCAGGTTGTTATGGCGATGTTCATGCCGAGCCAATCACACAGCGACGGCGTCTTTGCTAACCCTTGTATAGGCAATATTGCGCAAGAATTGCAATTTCTCACGGAGAAAAAAATACCAACCCCATTTTAATACTGGATCGCCATGGCAACCCAGTAATAAACCTTGACATATCTCCCTAACAGGAATTCCGTAAAGTATGAATTTGACTTTAATAGGCAAGTTTTAAAGGGAGCCAAGCCATACCCCAGTACCACATCTGATCCCCATGCCAAACCCTATTTCAGACCTACATGATCTCATCCCGGGAACAGGTATATAAATACATCATCACAGCATGGGAAATAAGGGAAAAAGTCTTACTCTGCCATCTGCCTTTGGATAAACTGCTCTTTGTATGAGGCAATCACCAGAGAAATTGTGCTAAGAAATCCATTACAGCCACAGTCAATGAACTCCAGCAAGTCCTGACGAGAGGTAATAATTGATTGAGAATTAAGTTTAATTAAATTTGATAAGCACTGCTTTTAGACAAAACTGAATGATGAATAATTTCAAAAGACATGGATAGTTACAGTACAGGTTGACACCTTCACTCCCACAAGTTATTCATATGTAAGTTCTCCTTACAATGAAAATACACTGTGTAGTTTACATATGGTGAGAATAAAGGAAATAGTCAACCTATAAAGGATATTGGAAGGAGAGAGCGAGGCATAGTGGTTCAGGTTGTCTTGGTTTAACTTCAGTTCTTACCACTGGCTGGATTTGTGACATGGTCATCTGAAGTTTCAAATCCTCCTTCGACCATGCTGGCCAAGAGTCAACTGATATGCCTCCCATATTAAAGTTGGGATTTTTTTGCAGTTATCACCAAATTTTGCAATAACTTGCAATCAAGTTTAAGGTACTGTGCCAAGTGAAGAGAATTCTTACATGACCTTGGGAGTAAATTTAAAGTATTCAACAGCAAACTTTCCATAATTATCCGTATTGCATGTAACAGTAAACAGTTCTCAAATTCAGAAACTAACAGATGAATTACCGTAAAGGATTTGAATGAATTCAAAATAAAAAAACAAAAACAAAACAAAACAAAAAAAAATAACCACAGTGTTAAAGCTGCAAGGTTCAAACTTTCGACTACGCTTCCATCTGCAGTACAAACAACGGGATTTGTTTCCCACAATCAAAACAATAGTTGTGGCCATTGGGAAGTAACAAAATTTTGATTGCTTCACAGGTGCAGTGAGAGAAATTTAACATCCTACCATTGGTCTTCTAGGCTTTGCTTGTTCCTCTTGAACATCACCCTCCACTTCTTTTGCTGTGAGTTGGCAGATTCAAATTAGTCTGATCATTATGCTGTTACCTTAGAATTTCCATATAAGCATGACCATTATTTTGTGGCAAGTAGATAGTACGATGAGTTCATAATAACAACAGTATAATATTATATTTAAATTTAATATTGAACTGGAACTAAATTTTGTATGGTGTCAATGTAGCCAGTGCAAACAGAAAATCTGAAAAGATTGTGAACAATACTTCTGCATATACAATGTACTGCAATGAATTTGGCTCACATTAGTCTATAATGTTTGTGTATGCATATTGCACTATGCTGGAACAATTATGTACTTAGCAATTGATTGGCTGTAGTCTATAAAAGAGCTACTTTAGAAAAAAAGTTAAAAAGGAAAGGATGGGAAAGTGGTGAGCAGCTTATACACATGTACCTGTAAAAGCTATTAAAGTCCTAGATAATAAATTTCCAAAATTAAAACTTCTTACAGGACTGTTAAAGAATACCTCTGATTTCTGCAACTTGAAGATCTGTGGTTGAGTCCCCAGTTAGTTTTAATTCTACTTGGGTCTTAAGAGCTGCAAGGTTCTCATTCAACCTTTCTTGGGCACTGAAATAAAAAAGATGACATCGACCCTGATGAAAAATCAGTTACTGATTGCAAATTAATTAATTTCATGTACACTGTAAGATTATTTCAAAACTATGGGAGAGCTACATGCACTTGTAGAATGTTTTACTATTTCAAAATACGTATTAAGCAGCTTAATGTCTCCCATTTTTGGTATCATACATGTGATTACCGGTACTTGTAGGGTTTCTGTTTATTCTGTTACCTGCATAACAGACTACAGATGCTTTGGATGATGCTGGCTGTAGTAATAGTAGCTAAATACATGCATCTGTAGGAAGTTAAAACACTACTTAAGATGTTATACATGTACATTTAATTACTCGGGCTACCTGTGGTAGCATGAGTCTAGGTTTCGGTTTTCTATAAAGTCTATCGTCGACGTTGAGAATGAGCAAGCCTGCGCTGCTCGCGGTATGCGGTGTCCCTGAAGGCATGAAAGCGAGGCGCCTTATTTCAAAATCATCCATGGATCTTTTCTTATTCAAACTCAAGTTTTTTTTTCTGCGTGGTCGTGTGGAAAGAGATTAGCGGGAACATGGCCAATAAGGCTAAATCGGAAGAAAAGTATGTCCTGTGATTGAGGAGTAAAATTATTGTTGTTTTTCCCACATATCGCTTCTTCGCCTTCGATAACTTGGAATCAGATGAATGGCATCAAGTTTCACGACTGTTTTTTACCGTGGGAACCAAGAAAGCTGATTGGTCAACATTAATTCGATTAGCAAACAAACCCAAGTATCACTGAAATTTCTGTAAAACCTTAGAAAACTTTCTGATAAAATCGCTCAGCTTAAACACGACGTCAACAAGAATTACGGTGTGATATACAGTCTGATAGGTTTTTTGCGGTCGTGGAACCAACCATATAGTATACAATATATACAAAACTTAGGCGTAAACCCACATTCACGTTTGTTCGAAGCTGTATTATCAAGTGTAGCCCGAGTGAACGCTCCAGAGAGCGTCTAGTTCATACATAAGCTTGAGTGCACACAGGATCAAAATCGACAGGGTAGTGCCACGCTGAATGGTGTGGTTTCCAAGCAATTAAGTCTGAGATAGGATAAAGATATCATGGAGATTGGGTCTAGAATAGGCTACCAATTCAAGAATACTGACCAATTGGTTGAAGATGTTATTTTAAACTACATGTAGTTAAACCAGTAATTAACACTTGAGAAAAATTAATAACACTGGCAAATTTACATGCTGTAATTGTCCGGGTGACCTCAGTGGTTTTGAGAAAATGGGAAATCTAGGATATGCTGGAATTTGGGACTTTAATCTTAAGTACAGGATAGCAAAATTCAGTTGAACTAACTGTCTGGTATAGACTATGATAAAGTGTTCAAGGGTCTCAGCAGCATCCACCCAAACCTCCGTATGTGCCCCCCTGTGGTATATGGACATGCACCACTTGAGCCAGTTTTAGCCATGATATTTATGTTGAAAAATAAAGAAATAATGTTTGTGGCTTAATTATGGAAGGCGTTTGATCTTACTGGGCTAAAAACTCATCACAGAGTTCATCTGCTGGTTCTCTCAGCTGCAGAAGCAGATCAACACATTCTGCCAGCTGCTTTGGTGTTGACTGTAAGAAGAAACATAGATCCATATAATTATACAAGAATCACCACAAGCAAAACTGTACATGTAAGTGTAAATCTAAACCTTGTGGGACAGTAAAGAAGGCACAGTTTTAAGACAGTACAATTTGCAAGTCATTATTGGTACTTGACATATATAGTTTTATACTAAGCTCCTTTTTGTTTTGTGAACAACTGTATCTAATGTATTAGTTACAGCACTTATTTATTTTTTGTTTAAAGCTTACAATAAATGTTATTATTAAACACAACATCCTGTAAAAACAAATTGACTCAAACAAGTCTATTAAGTGCCAGTACACTGCACTCTGATGACAACTTAATTTGCTCACTGCTTAGGTTGATAAGGGAACGCGTCCAAATATCGGCACTGGGTCATGCCGATGCCGATCAAATAGGTGCCGATTCCTTTTGATTCCGTTTTCATTCGGTACCGATAAAATCGGTACCGATTGAAACGGAATCAGCAACGGGTCAAAAGTCTTCATCGGGCCAATTAACGTAAGTTATCAAACAGTGACATATATCTGTCAGCGTTTATCAAGGGTTGAAATAGTCGGTCACGCTACGTTCAAATACTGAGTTTATGTTAGTAAAAGCAAAACGTGAATGATTGTTTCTTCGATGCACAAACAGGCTGGGTAAGATCAACTGTTTATCGCCGCATGGTTTACGGTCGTTTCGCTATAAAGTCGTTTTGCTACTAGTCGTTTCGCTGCATATCGAGGTCGTTTCGCTACAATATTCCAAAGTCGATTCGCTGCACATAAAACCATAGTTAATATGATAAAACAGTTTCCATTTGTCAAAAACACCCGTTACTCACATGAAGTTTTTTTTATCAGTGTAATTTTCACTCAGAAACAGGACACATTTATATAGAACGCAGAATCACTCGGTTTGCCTATTCCCAGCGCGGCTACGAAGCGCATTCCGCAAACGCTATTCAGTGAGAAGAAAAGCAAACTATTAAACACACTAGTTCACCTCTGCATCTACAAGAACTGTCCAAATGAGACTTTTATTGATAACTGTCCACAAACAACAAGTTTCGTTCGGGCAACATAACTCGAGAATTCGGATGAAATCACGCGCGCTATATGAAGAGTTTCAAAACACGACGTTTCAGTCCGAAGCTTATATTTCATAAAACAACGTATATTTACAAGAAGTTTACAAGAATTACAAGAAGTTGCAGCGAAACGACCCATCCTTAGCGGCAAATAAAGACTTTTTTCATGTAGCGAAACGACCTCGATATGCAGCGAAACGACTATAGTAGTGAAACGACTTTGTAGCGAAACGACCGTACACCTAAGCGATTACCGAATAGCCTTGAAGCAATCTTCAAACAAATTTTAACAGGCAAAAAAAAAAACATCCACGAAAGTATTGCTATGATATTTTACAATGGAGAACAAAGCAAGTTGTAAAGATTGTTTTGAGCGAAGTGGCTCTTTCATTATTTGTTTTCGTGACACATTTACAGGATCACATTCTTATCAGATAAATATGATACCCCATTATTCACCGCGGAATGTATCTGACTCCGATTGAATCGGCAAAGTTTTTTGTCATATCGGAATCGGCATCTAGTGGCCACAAATCGGCACCGATTCCGAACCATCGGAAAATTGATCGGGTCCGATTCCGATGATCGGGTTGCCTATTTATATTTGGACGCGTTCCCTAAGACACTATGCCCAACTAGATGACTGAATTTAACAGAAAACTATTTTAAATTTTACATTGTAAAGGTTACTAGGATAAAGTTTAAAGCTTTACATTACTGGTACCCATTGACACACCAGGGTGGAGGGTGGAAGTGTCAAGTAAAGTTAAGCTTCTTGTTTAAGGAAACAAGATATACTATCAAAAGGGACCCAGGCCCAGACCTCTGTCTTACAAGTACAACACACATTGCTACAATAAAATTATTGTGTCTTAAGTAATAATCATAATTTAACCCTTTAAACCCCAAGAGTGACTTTATAGATTTTACTCTGGCTAACGCCAGACTATTTTACTCGTCACAGGGAGACCCCTCAGGGCTTAAAGGGTTAAATTAAAAATAATATAAACTATAATTAATAAGTTATAGTAACATCTTTAATATAAAATAAATAATAATTTACTATGTTAAATTATTTACCTTTGGATTTCTGAGTTGCTCTCTAAGCTGAATAATTAATTGTTTAACTATTTCATCACAGTCCTGGTGAATCCCGTAAAACGATGGCATGTGGCTGTAGTGATGAAGGACATCTCGTGCTTTTGTATAATACCTATGGTGCACATACAGGAAAAAAACAACAAATGTATGTTATCACCGATTCTCAGTTAATGAGGTTTCCCTGCTAGCAGAGGTCTCTCACGGCGCGGTAAAAATTTACCGCGCCGTGAGAGACCTCTGCTAGCAGGGAATTAATGAGGTGTGCAATTAATGGTGTAAACTCTATTTGACTATTTAATTTATAATTACTATAATAATTATACATTATTTGTTCAGTGTAAAATAATTTATAAAATTAATATACTGTACGTTGCACAAAACACAAATATGTCTTTAGTTAATTCTATTTTTAATTTGGTAATTTGTAGCTTGTGTAATTCTAATTTAATTCTAATTTTAATATTCACTTATTAGCATAAGATAGCATTTGCAATAATTTTATTAGATGCTCTGCAAATAGCTATTAAAAGCTTAAACCTAGGAGGGGCAAAGCAAAAATGTCATTCAACACTTTTTACAAAAAGAAAAGAAAATACAACAATTACAGGCAGAAAGATTGGCTGGTAGTTTTCATTACAGTTACTGTAAAATTACAACCAGAGGTATTTACAACAAATAATCATTATCAGGGTAACTTTAATTGCAGTAAATACTTTAACAAATGAGTAACGTTCATATTGACTTAGAGTTTCTCAATTCACCCCTTTTACTGGTATTGTGCGTGTGAAAATCCTTGATAAACGCATTTAATAGCATTTAGGTGCCAGTAACCATTAGTCTCCTTCAGAGCTGTTGTCTGGCTCATTAATGTGCCAAGCCTCTCCCCACATTAAATGCTGCTCACACTGGTTTAAGGATGTCTGCAAGCATGATTTGAAACTGACAGGCATTGACCCAGACACCTGGGAATCGCTTGCAGACGACCGCAGTGGTTGGAGGCATGCAGTGAGAGAGGGAGCCAAGAGTGGGGAAGAGAGGAGAAGACAACAGCTGGAGGAGAAGAGAGCAAAGAGAAAAGAGAGGCAGCTGAACCTAGCACCAAATCCGCCATCTAATTATGTGTGCGGAAAATGCGGTAGAGACTGTCATGCAAGGATCGGACTGCTGAGTCACTCCAGAAGTAACTTTGTTCTTGGAGGAACTGAGTGGAGAAACCAGGGCACAACCCATCTTCTCACGAGATGGACGGACACCTACTACTACTACGACTACTACTACACTGGTGAGCAGTAAGTTCCCATGGACATCACCCAGTTACTTGTTTGCCTTGCTTACCTACACTGTATGATGTACTTACCTTACGGCAAGCCCATACTGTTTCATCTCAACACACTTGTTCAGTCTTGAAGGAAGCTCAAACAAGAATTGAAGCTGAGCAATTGGGATAGAAGAATTGGGAGCAATGTCAGTTAAATGGGTAAATAATAAAAAATAGCAATTATAAATGATAGTTATTGATATTGGGATAAACAAACGAATTGATTATTGCTCTGACCAAGGGCTAACACTCAAAACGTCAGCACCTCTCTTTTACCTTATGGTGGTATAACTAGTCTTACCGTAACAGTTACTTTATCAATTCGTTTGATTATCCCAATTTCTTGCGCTTCAATTTCCCATTGATGCAGCACCAGTTTCTTTAGAAGCTATCCCAACGATAATTATTGATACTTTTTACTTCAGTATATAGGAGATTGCATATTCTAATAGTATCAAACAAAAGTGAAAAAAAAAAACTAAACAAAACCACCAACCAGGCATTGAGTCACTCTTAGATCAACACCAAAATTCTCCAAGCCAACTTTATTTGTTGTAAAAGGAAGCAACTGGCAATCACTAAGGAGAACTGCTAAAGAGATCCTGGTGGTGAAAGGGGTGAGTTTGATAGAGCCTATTCCTATTGTATTGAATGTGCATTTAACTTTGAAATAAATGAATACATGTGTAAAATTATAATGTAAAATGGTGTGGTAGTGCTGAAGACAGTTAGTGCAGTATACCTCACCTTTTTCAAAAGAGCATGAACCCCAGATAACTTGGTGATCTGCTGTCTCTTTCCCTGCAGAGTGCCAGTGATTTTTTCACTAAATTCAGTGATTGTCGACATGTTTGCAGCCAGCTTATCCATTTCATCCTCCATTTTCTTAAAATCATGTTTCATCTAAAAATGTTTTCATCATTATTAATACAGGTATGAATTTATATATATTTAATTTTTTGGGTCTGTTATATATAGGATCTAGTCTGAACTACTAGCTGAAAGAGAAATCTGAATGCTACATTTTCCCTACAAGTTTCTACATAAAAATTTAGGAACATTTTCAAAATGTTGCAAATCTAGAATAATAAATCAGATAATAAAGCAGACTCCATGATCAATCGCCAGAGAGGTCGTAATATGTATTTAAGTATGGTTTTAACAAAAACACTTACATGCATACAATCATACATGTATCAAAAAGACAAATCTTCAGTGAAAAGGTTATGAGGAGCATTGTTTATCCTTCCCAAAGACTTAAGGATTTTATTTATTTGTAGTATCATATCCCTATCCCTCAATTGAACAGTACTTAGTTTCTTAATTTGAATTTTTTTTATTTAATTCAGAATCTCTCATCACTGGAATTTGCATTGATGTATGTACTCCCTTGAACATGGGAAATGTGTGAACAGGACCTGTACATGGACCTCTCACTTTTTTCGCACCTTTATGAAGTTCTCTGGCAGCCTAAGTTACAGCTGTGCAGCATCTAGTTTATAGACAACAATCATATCTTGAAAGAGTCTCTGAAAAAAGAATTACTTAGTACAGTTTAGTACCTTTCTAATAGTGTCTGTTGCACTTATGAACTTGTTATAGTTCTCGTACACCAGTGTCTGCATCTCACTGTCTAAAGATCTGATTTCTGCAAATCAAGTTCAGTAACAAAGACTTGCTAAGTACCAAACCACACAAGAAATACAAATACCGGTACATGCACCTAATACATTGGTCTGTATGTACAGTAGCTGAGGATAAAACTAAAATGATTATCAAGAACTTTCCTAAAATTATACATGTGCATGTACTCAAATCCTGAACAATTATTTTAACTTGTTCATACATGCAGGGCTGCAAACAGCTTTTTGTTCTTGAAAGGACATAATTGTGACCAATGAGGTGACCATTTTAGTCAGACAAAACAAAAATGTAGTCAGACATCACCAAAAAAAGGTTGAATGTTATTTTACTTTGCACATTTTTCTTCCTTTCCTAATGCAGTACCAACAATAGCTTTCTCTCAATTTTTTGTCTAGTTCATACAAAAATACATCTTTACTGTATAATAACACATAATAAAAAAATTGTTGGGACATTATGTCAGACTACTGCTGGGATTTCATCAGTCTTGAGCTAATTTTGCTCAGCCAATGACTGACTGTTATTTGCAGCCCTGTACATGTACAAAAAGAAAGTACATAGTAGATAACATGACTTAATTACGTTTTGAAATGTCACTTTCTCTATCCATAAGCTCATACAAGGATTTCTCCCTAAACATCTTTTCCAAATAAGCCTCAGGCTTGAAATGCGCTCCATTGATATCACAGACGTCAATAACAGATGGTTTCCCACCAGACTCTTCAGCAACACCATAGTACATCTTAAGCATACCACGACGCTGTCGATGCCTCATCCGTGCCACGTCACCCTCTTCTTCTTCTGTCAACAAAAAGAAACACAAAAGGCAATTAGGATGATAATGATGAAAATGATGTTATGTCACTGTACATGTATGTATCTGTATTATGGGGAAGAGGCCTCTAAAGGACCCATAAAATGGGGTATTAATTGAATGTCCACATATGGGTAAAGAAAGTATATAAGGTATTGTCACTACCACATACCCCACCTCCCTTCACATCCCATCTTCCAGTAACCTGTTGGATAGGATACCAACCCACCACAGACTTTCAAATAGATGTTACCACTCACAACAATATCATCATAAAATACTTATACAGTGCAGTAAAATGCACCCACACATGAGTCAAAAAAAAAAAAGAAAAAAAAAAAAGGAACAAGGGCTGAACTTGAGAATAAACACTCAAGGGAACAATACAGTAGCACCACCAGAGTTTAATTTCCAGATATGAAGATATAAACATTAATATGCAATCTATGTGCATCTAATTACCAAATCCTCAGTTATAATAAATCTTTGTCAGTTATTATTATATGGCTGGTTCCTCGAGTAAGAAACATGAGGTGAACCCTGAGGTTCTGTCCTTGTATACCAGTGCACGAGGGAGTAACCAGTGTATTTTCTTTGTTTAGGAGTCATTGTTTAGCTATACTGTATTGTTTGGTCTGGTTTTTTTTTTTTCGGCTCTTGCATACCAGTACACAAGGACAGAAGCAATCCTGAGTTTCGATCTCCTGTGTTGTCTCGTGAAACAAAACAAACCATTAAATTTTATATTAATGGCTATATGATAAATCCTTTATTGTATAGCCATTAATATGGCTATTAGCCTCGTTCTTTTTTGCGTTTCTATTCTACGTCTTGGTCAATACAAACTCAACAAATAACTCGGCCAATAAGCAGCCATCTTGACTGAATAACCTTGGTCAATAACGCATACACTGTGTAGAGCGATAACCACAGGTATAATGCCCATTCAAAGGCTGTCGATTCTGCTTGAAACTATACTGGCAAGTGCCAGAGATATGGGCGCATGATAACATCACTTGATCTTTTGATAGACTGTATCTAGGTAAGTCTAAACCTTGTGTTAACTGATTTGTGATCTTGAAAACAACATAAAAGGAGCGATTGCAGAATACCCGGGCCACTCATTTACGTGTGTAGGAGACTTTTGAAGAACGAGGCATCTGACAGTGGACTCTATTGTTATTCACCAGTATGTAAATGAGTGGCCGGATATTCTGCAATCTAGCCCTTCAGTTATTTTGTATGGCATCCGTGTCCGTTGCACCAAAACGACAAAGAAGGTACCAAAACATCCCTGGGCCAGTAGCTTACCTTTGGCCGCCATCTTGAATCGCGATCAACGATGGAAAGGTTACCAAGTGATAAACAAGTTCACTCCTATGCGATTGCGCAGTATCATCATTGTCCGCCATATTTTCTTGGTGGGGAAAGGAGCTGGAAGGATATGTGAAACGTAAACACATTTCTTTTGATTTGTATTTTAAAACATCGTCGGAAAATATTTCTTTAAGATTAAGAGATTTACCTTTAAAAAATGTCTGGCCCAAATGCAAAGATCGGAATGCGGGTAGAAGTTGTTGGGAAAGGCTTGGTTGGGACCGTGGCTTATGTCGGGGCGACCATGTTTGCTTCTGGCAAGTGGATCGGTGTCATTCTAGATGAAGCAAAGGGGAAAAATGACGGAACAGGTAAATCCATCCGACAACTGTGATTTTTACTTAGTTTTGACTTGATTTTGTGGAAAGGTGGCTCTAAAAGATACATTGTACCTGTGTGTAAGGACCAGAGAAATCAGAATCGAAATAATTAATTTGTTATAGAATATGTTAATTTTAACTTACAGGTTATCTAACTGATCTTGCGATCTTTCGTAATTTATACAGCTGCACTTTATTGTTTCATAACAAACTTTCATCCCGAAGATATCCAGTAAACAGATCATAGTAACTATGAACAATCGAAGCTATAATTTTAACCAAGAATATCGAATACCGGTAAATTGGATTTTGCCAAGCTTAGTAATTGAAATAAAGTACTGTACGTTGTACGTGTTCTGTATGCTCGGTGTTAACCTGAATTACTGTAACGGAGACCTTCCCTTAACACTGATGCAGTTGGAAAACGAATGGGAAGTAACACAATGTTTCGGTTATTAAACAGGATGTTAAACATGTTGGCATGGGTTTTAAAAATTAGTAATGATATTAATGATAAATATTGAAGTACTGTAAGAGTTCTAAAGGTAGCAAATTAACTTTCATCATCATCATAAATTTATACGGGCGCAGTAATAAAAAAAAACTTTTTGATTTCCAAGATCTTGCCAATGATTTTTGTGTTAACTTCCTAAATGGTTGTTTTGAGTATTGTACTTTGGAGAATTTTGTGTCATATCAGTTAGTACAGTTCTTATTGCTATTTGCTTGATAGTATTCATGGTAAGGAAAAGTTACATTCAGTGTAGTGAATTGTTCTGTGATTAAAGTTGTTATTTAAAAAGCAATAATGACATTATTTTATTATTGTTTTATTAATATTATATTCTACAGTGCAAGGAAAGGAGTATTTCAAATGTACTGAAAACCATGGGATTTTTGTGCGACAGTCACAGATTTCAGTTCTGGAAGATGCCCCCTCTTCCCCAACACCACCCCGCACATCAGGTACACGATCTAGCCTTGGTTCTGCCACAGGTATCCCACTTGCTGCTGCAATGAGAAAAGAAAAGGTAACAAATGTAAACTAGAGTCTATGTATATGTTACAGGTCAAAATTAATTTTAGGTTATTCTATTTTTAAACTAGTTTGTTTTTTTTTTTTTTCAATTTTTTCAACGTAGGTCAATTTGTTTCAGCCTGCAAAATTCCCACGAAATAAGCCGTATTTTTTTTTCAAGGAATTTGTCTCCGGAAATCCCACAAAATTTGACTTTTTTCTCTGCAATCTATTAGAAGCCCTGTGTAAGGCAGCTGTAAATTATGTTGGAATTTTAAAATAATACTTGTAGATCAATAGTGGGTTTATGCTGTACACGTGTATGTTGTGGTTCAATTTTATCCTTGGTTTAAATTTTATTTTCCTTTGTTTCACACTCAATATCATACATTACCATACCAAAAAACAAAGGAAAGTAAAATTTAATCCAAGGATAAAATCAAACCTCAACATATATTCGTTTGGATATCAAACAATGTCTTGAATGTAACATGAAATATATATATGTAAAACCATGAGACAAATGCATGCAGGCCAAAACCCAGGGCTAAAAATTGGCGGTTGCACCGTCGCCAGTGGCAAGTTAAAACTGATCAGGGCTACCAAAAGTTAAGGTTTGAATGCCCGATGTGTGACTATGCTACAGAATTTCGAAAAGTTGCAATGTAAATTATGAGAAATACAAAGTTAAAAATAAATCTCAATATGTAGTTTAATTGGACTTCCTGTCTCTTCATTTCTTTGCCTGGACTCTAAGATCATCCATTTTAGTGTATTTTTAGTTCTGAAGTGGAAATTCTGAGCCATTTTAACAGTGATGTCACGAGCGATCCACATGCAAAACATATAGACACCATTTTGATTTTGTGGCTTGACTCTCAAAAGAAAAATCAAGGGCTACTTCATTTTGGGATGGGCCACCAAGAATTCAAGGAAACTGGCCCGACTGGCCACCAAGCACTGGAGTTAATTTTTAGCCCTGAAAACCACAGTCATTTCTTTGACAAAAGTAACTTGAGGCCAGTGTTATACATATTGAATTATGTGTCGTAAGTTAGAACAAAATAATTTAATTTGTAATAGTACCGTATTTATTCACTTATAAGGCACACTCGGTTATAAGACGCACCCTAAACTTTCAAAGACGATTTTGACAAGTAAGCAAAATGAAAATTTTGCCTAAATACCCTGTTATAAGACGCACCCAGAATTACGGGAAATTTTGTTGACCATGTTCTTTGTAATTACAAAATTTGCTGCCATAAGTTACTAATTGCGATGCTTTCATCCTCAAAAGAAAAGCGAAAAAATCACACGTTATTTCAAGCACTTCGCTTCAAATCACCCGGCTTTGTTTGCATTTCTTTTTAGAACCAACAAATCAGATAAAGTCAATGATCAACGTTTGTCTTTTGTTTATTCATTTGCTGTAATTTATTTACATACTCATTTCAGTAAAGCTTTGATTTTGGGGAAATTTGGAAAAGTTATATTTTGTTGCGCAAAAATACTCGGTTATAAGACGCACCTTGAGTTTTGAGCAGATTTTAATCGCACTAGTATATTTTCTCGTAAAAAATGGTGCGTCTTATAAGTGAATAAATACGGTATTTTTTTTCTCGTTTTCAGTCTTTTGGCTCTAGAGGCTCTCTGGAAAATGTTGGTGGCAAACGCTCGCCTCCTTCTTCCAAAGCAGTGACACCAAAGTCCAGCACTGTAATACCACCAGAACAAAGTACAGGAACTTCCCCTGGCCAAAGAAAATCATCTTTGTCTTCCGGGTTTGCTGTGTCTGCTGATGAGCACTTAGCCCTTCAAAAGAAGGTAGTTATTCACAAAAGACTGTACTGTAATTTTATTGTTGTAATTTATATGTCCTTTGTGAATCTGTACTTTGTGTGAGGCAATGATACGAAAATGATAACCATAACAATAAATAGTAATATTAAATAATGATAGTTATATTAAATTTTAGTAATTATAGCAATACTTTGTAGTAACAGTAATGATAATAATAGTGATGATGGGGAATAAATGTTTGATGGTTAAATTTGTATGCAGGAGTGCATAAATTATGTTGTGGTTCAAGTCTATTTTTGGTTAAAATTATGTTTCCTTTTTTTAACTTAATTATTATCATACATAGGCTAATGCTCATCACTTTCGTCAAAAAATTAGCAACATTGTTGTCTTTTTTCATTAAGAACATTCTTCAAATCAGTGCAAAACCAATGGCTTTCCAGCTAAATCGGGCATTTTTCACAGATCATTTTTTTGGCACAGTTTTGCCTTGATTTGTCTCTGAAAATCCCACAAAATTAGACTATTTTTCCACAATCTTTAAGAAGCCCTGAGTTTTTAAGTGTTCAATTAAAATGACTGAGGGCAATATGTAGCCATCTTTAACAAAGAGCTTGGTCAGTGAAGGATTTTTTATTATTATGGCCTGCATTTAGTGTTGTTTTGTTTCATGGGACAAAGAGTAAATCCCAAGTGGCTAAGATATGCCCACATTGCTTGCATTGCTTGGGTAGCCATATGCATTAATATTCACAACTCTTGATTTGCCTCAGTGTGCCTGCCTGCAGAACCTTCCATATACAGTAGTAAGACCAGTTATTAATCCTAGATTCCAGAATTCTCTTTTGCAACTTCATACATGTATACACTGTAATGATACCCATGTACATTGTACTCCATACAGTTCCATATTCATTATTAGTGTAAATACTCAGGTGATTTATTGTACAAAATAGCGCGGTCTGATTGGTTCGCTATCTCGGATTTTCAGCCCATAATCACCTCAGGGAACAAAATGGCTACCAGTCGTTCACACACTTTTAATAAAATAAATTATTTTCATGTTGTAAAATGCTTTTTCTTTTCTTTATTTAAAATAATCACCTATGTAATTATACTAAAACAATTTTTCACCTCAGGCTCAGTGATTATCGGTGAATGTTCACCTTGTCTTGGTGAATATTCACTGATAATCACTTCGTCTTTGGTGATTAATTGTCAAATAATATCAACTCAGGTGTTATTTTTGGTGATGATTCTTTTATGTTCTCATGACCTGTCTTTATTACATACTACTTATTAACAGAGAGTGAGGTCATTACAGGGAAATCTCGGACCGAGGCCTTGAGGTATTGACGGAGCGATAGAGAGGTCAATACGTCAAGGCCAAGGTCTGAGATTTCCTTTTAATGACTGAACAGACGAGGTTAATAAGTTATTTATTATATGACCTTCTTAGCACTGGAAAGAGAAGAATGGAAGGGTATTTCAATATCCACTTGCGAGCGCAAGAGGTCATCCAAGGTCATGTTCACTGATACGAAACATACCTGACCATGCGATTGAGACAAGAAGTGACAAGAAAACAGTTTCTTTGAAAACGAGACAACTTTTGTCTATATTAACGGAAACATTTTCATAATGCCCGGTCATTACAAGAAAATCTTGCCCGCTCAGCAGCCAATCAGAGTGCACGTACTATTGTAACCATATAATAATATAGACTAATAACTGGGAAAGAAAATTTATATTAAAATTGTGACTTTCATGTAAGTGTTAACTTACACTACTGGTAATCGGAGAGTTTGTTTTTGATTACAAGTGCTAATAAATGTATCTTTTTACTTTCCACTTGGTGGTCTGAATTCCTGTAGGTGCTTGAAAAGGACAAAGCCATTGTTGACTTGGAAGAGAAGCTGGAGACATTAAAGGCCAAGAGACAGGAAGACAAGGCAAAAATGAAAGAACTGGAAAAATCTAGGATGCAACTAGAACAGGTTAGTTTTAAGTTCTACAACCCAAAAGTTTGTTGTACAAAGATATTGTTTACTTCCTTTTTGCTGCCTAAGTACTTGTAATGTTATGGTGGTGCATTTATACAGTGTAGAAGACATTTCCATAAGATATTCAATTGCTTTTGAGAGTAAAAATTTTAGCGAGAACAGACTTTGGCATAATATGCCAAAGTCTATTCTATCTGTGCCTTTGGGTGCAGCTTTTGATCCCTCTCGCATGTCCAACCTAGTCCAGTCAGACCATGCATCAGGGGATTTTTGTACGTCAAGTCATCTTTGAGAACATTGGCATGTTTATATCATGAGCAATATCTTTCTATTACAGTAAGTCTTTGTTGGTGTCTTGAAAACTGTTGTCATGAAAAGGCCAGCCTTTGTTTGAAGAAAAGTTCATAGCAAAAATGATGAGAAGCTGTGTTTGAGATCAGATAAATTTGTTCTCCTATGCTCTGTAAATCAATTGCAGCGGAAGACAGGACAACTAAACCTCAGGAAACACACCTGACCTTTCTTCCTCATTAGGGCCATACAGCTGCACATTACTGTAGTTGTCGTTCAAACAAGATTAAGCAGGGCCTGGACAATCAATGAAATCAATGATCGATGACAGTCAGTGCCAATTGATGTCAATTAGTGCCAATTAATTAATTTGATATTGATAGTCGCCCGCATGAAGTCATTTGAGGTCATGTTTACTGAACTGAAACACACCTGACCATGTGATCAAAAAAAGATATTGTGACAGGAAAACAGTGAGACAACTTTTTTCTGTATTAAAAGAAAAAACATTTTTTTTTTTAAATTTTTCATGATGCCAGGTCATTACAAGAAAATCTTGCCCACTAAGCAGCCAATCAGAGCGTGCATACTATTGTAGCCATATAATAACAATAATTATCTATCAATTAATTGGCATTAATTGGCATTGATTGTCATTGATCATCAGTTTCATTGATTGTTCAGGCCCTTACTTATAAGAGCAAGAAGAGCAAGATAACTTAAAGTAAAGTGTAAAGTGTTTGCGCTGCTCAGTTTGATCACAAGGAACTGTTTACAGAGTTTGCTGTTTACCAAGCACTTGATTTCTCTCCACCTTCCACTTATGCATCTCTGACGGTTTCAGATAAAACACTGGTTTATGGCTCATTTTGTGAGAATTTTGCAATTTTCATGAATTAAGTGAGTTTTAGTGAATTGTTCAATCTAAGGTCAATTATGAAAAATTACACGATTGCATAGTATCACATGGCCTGACAAAAAATCAGTCAGTTTGTGATAAATCTTTTACAACTGCTCTATGTATACCACAGTGTTCAGTAGGATGCAGGTGAACTGGTATTCTTGATTAAGTATAGTACTGTGCATCTTACTAACTACTGTAGTTCTGATTTATTATTATTCGTGCAGCCAAATTTCTCTTTTGTCAGATGGTTTCTTAGTAACCATGTAATACATCGCAATTATTCAGGCTGATGCTTCCTGACTGATCAGAGGTTGTTACTGGGGGAAAAAAATGTCAGTTGTTTTATCCCCAATTGTTATTAAAATAAGGTATACTCTCTCTGTCCAAAAACGCTTTTTACAGAGCCACAGTTTCATGATAAGCTAAATGATCTTGACAGCTTTGTTAGCAGTATTAAATATTCCCCATGAATTAAAGTGCATTTTAATGGGATTAAACAGCAATGTCATCTGCCCTTTTGTAAATAGAACTCATTATTGAACTGAAAGTTATGGATATTGAAAATCTAAATGTAAATTTTGAGGGAAGTCTATGGATGTACAACCAGCCTGATTGAAATAATTATCGTCTCAGTAAAATTAAATTTGTTGTATTTTACTTTTTTGCAATGTGTTTTTGAATTTTTAACTCTGAAACTTGAGCTTTTAGATGATGTCTTTCTTATTATTCTATATTTTCTATTTACATGGTAATTTTGCACTCTGTTAGATGCAAGAATACAAGACCAGGTGGCAGGAAGCTCAAAGAGATTTGCAGTCACAGCTGAATTCAACCAAGAAGGTAGGTCAGAGGTAAATCTCGAAAAGAAAACACTGGATTCAAGCAATACTATTAGAACTAAGTGAAAATATCCAAAAGGCAAGTAACATACAATAGTCATGTAACAAAGTGTGCAGTTGGTTGCTGTTTGAGGACTGTGGTCTCACTGCAGAGATGACTGATGAACAGCGCAGTATGCTGCATTCTTGAATGTATGCCCTTTGCTGTAAGTCTCACAGCAAAAGCAATTTAATACTGTATTTGACTTTGAATTTATTTACCATTATTTTGCTGGTGAATATGATTGTTCCAGATGACTTGTGAATTGGCCTTATGTATGGAATGTCTGTAACTCTTACTGTGAAAGGACTCGCTTAGTACTGCATACTGGTACTGCACCTGTAGAATCCCCTCTTAATAGTCTAATAATATTTTGCTAGCATTACTTTTCTGAGCTGATGTAAAAGTAGGTACCTTTCTGTTTTTTTTTTTTGAGTATTTGTTCATTTGATATTTACATACTGTTTAACTAGGGTAAGGTCAGTACTGTAGAAATAATATTGTGAAAGCTGCTTTTTTTGTGAATAGGATTGCTTATAGACTTACAGATATCAAATTAATTGAAAGTGTAACATAATGTTCTCCCTATCAATCCTCCTGATATGTTTGCTAGTCTTTAGGGAGAATTATATTTAGTACTCATATACAGGAAATGGTAGGGTTAAGCCATGCAGCTGCCTATGTCTTCAGACAACAACATAAATGTACATGTAACTAGTTATAATTATTGAGTAAATCATGCCTAACTTTGAGAATGATTTTTTAGGAACTGAAAGACTTGATGGAAAATCGTCAGGAACACAGTGAAGAGATAACAGAATTACAAGAAGCTGTTGAAATGGCAACATTAGACAAGGAAATGGCTGAAGAAAGGGTTTGTGTCAATTTTTTTTTAAAGACCATGGAATTTTGTATTCATGATACTTTTTTTCAGTGAGGTACACCGTTTTTTATGCATGTGCATATGAGAGCACTTGTTTGGTGAAGTCACTTCTAGATGCAACTGCTACAAGTGACTGTTGTCCATATGTATGATGTTACTTTTACAGATATAAAACAATTGTCGGCATGTACGTGTATGATGCAACCAAACAGTGTCAGCAAGAATTAGCTGGGTGCCTCTAGCCAGTTATAATTGAGACAGTGATACCAATGCATGATATCATTATCAGTTATAGTAATACCACAATTTATAATGGTAATTGAACTGAGTGCAGTGCAATTTGGTCTGAAATCATACGCGTGATTTCAAATATCGAACGAGCGCATAGCGCGAGTTCGATATGAAATCACAAGTATGATTTCAGACCAAAATTGCATGACACGAAGTTCAATTACCACTTTATTACACTCATTTTGAAATCACAGTTTTTCGTGAATACTACTTATTTATTTTTCCACTTCTAAAAGCCCGGTTTTTGAAGAAAAGTAACTTTTTAAAAATGATTCGATTTAGAGCAAAAAATAGTGCAATTTATGAATAAATCACACTGCTATGAGCCAATCAAATTGCAGGGATCACCGGTGATTTCAAAATGGGTGTAATAAAAATGGCTTAGCAAACTTTCAACTTAATTAAAATAAGGATTTATTTACAGACTGCATGTTCCTTTATTACTATTTGTTCAGCTGGAGTCTGCTCAACAAGAAAATGAACAGTTGAAAGAGAAACTTGAAGAGGTCACTCTTGACCTGGAGATTCTAAGGAATGAAGTCACTGAGGGAGGTAAAATATTGATTAAACAGTTTTCAATTAATAACACATCCTTATACTGCACTCATTCATGTAGCTCCCCTAATAGAGGGGAGGTTCTGAAAAATCTGTTTAAGAGTAGACACCAGAATTGTGTGTATGACATAGACAGCTAAGGAAGTGAGTGACATACTGATGTCTGTTCTCATCCAATAGAAGTGCAAAGCACCTTTGAACATATTCATATGAAAAAGGTTGCTATATAAATTCATTATCATTGAGTGCTGAACAGATTGAAGCCATTCCTTATTTCACCAGAAAATGTGTAAAGCAAAAGTATAAATACAGCAGGGGTTACTGCCATATATATACTGATATGTTGCACATGTCTGCCCAATTACACATTTAGGTCAGAAACCCCAATTCTATTAGGAACACTCTTTTTGCTTAGATGTAGAGGTTTGTTTATTGTGCTGTGGGCATCCTGCAGTTTAAATATTAGTTTGATAGTTAAAGAAAAAAACTTAATATAATGTAGATAGACTTGTATTTGTGTACATACAAAACATTTATATAATCTGCTAACAAAATGTAAGGTTCTAAAATATAAATACATCCGAAATCATAATTACGATAATAAGACCTACAGTACATGTGGATTCAAGAGTGTTGGATCTCTCATTTGAATAGGGATCATGGCTCATCCTTTAAGACTTGAAAGTGCTTTCTTATGTGAGGAAAGTATAGTGGTCAAAGTTTTGTAACTGTATTTAAAATTATGTTGATATTTTGAGAGTTACATCTTACTACAGTAATTGACACTATTTTGCCCTAGTACTTAGACAGACAGACAGACAGACACCCGTACGAAAATCCTCGGCGAGACACGGGCCAGATTCAGGCCATAAAAAAAGATGTTATCCAGCGAGACTCGAACGTGACAAGTCATGGCGAAAATTTAGCTGACACAAGCGAGACAAAAACAAGCGAGAATAGAGCGAGGCGTGTATCGCCGTGACATTTGGATCGCCAGACTTAGCGATAATCAGGCCCTTTTCAAGCCATAAAAAAATCACGTCAATAAACGATAAAATAACTCCTGACAATAAATACACCGGCAAACGATTGGAAAACAAAAGACAATATAACGAGATCGAGCGAGACATTTGTATCGCCGCGACATTAGGATGGCAAATAACATCAGCAAAATAATAAGAACAGCCGCATGAAATGCTAAATATCGAATAAAATATAAATATAGAATAAACATCGACATAACTCAATTTAAAATGCCACATTCCACACGATGCAAAAATGATCCAGTATCACGTACAGCCTTCACAGTCACAAATATGATATTTATTCAATCTTAAAACATGTGAAACGAAAACCGTAGTAGTTTTCTTTATACAGGTACATGAATTTAAACGAAAGGAATACTTGTAAAGCATTGGCTACTTCATTAATATTGAAAGAATGCAAACCGGCGTAGTACAATATGGCATGTAAATAATCGTTTGTGTGTGGGAAAACTAAATTTCATTAAATATGCATATAATCAGGAGCATGCATGGCTCCTGATATAATTAAGTATTTTGTATTTACATATGGTTTCCGGGTGCCTTCTTGTCTTTGGTCTCATTCGATATTCAATTCAGTGTTCTCTCCTTCGTCGATTGTTCGCATAAACTCTCCACTGAACATTTTCTCGGTTAATGAATGTAGAAATGAAATCCGGATAGCCAGACTTCACGCGCGGTCCACCCTACTATAAACACACGTATGTCACGCACATAACATAATTTGAGATTTGCGTAAGCTCTAAAAACTACAAAACTACCCTCCAAGAATACTTTTTTAACTTTAACAACCGACAGAAGCAATTGCTTTTGAAGTGTCTCATGTTCAGAGACAAAGCATTAGAAAGAACCTAGCTACAAGAAACAGAACGGTTTATATATGTGTTATATCTCTCGAACATCAAGTCAAGCATGTTACATTGTTCACTTTCTTGTAGAGGGTTGCAAAGTAACATCGTAGCTCCTGTTTTGGTCGACCGACTAAACAACCCAACACAGGACTGTATCACAAAAGGTGCTAAATCAAGCTGTGTACTCCATCACGATCAGCGATTCAAGCCAAAATTTACGTGTTCTGCAACCTCGTAACACATGGTCAACTATCTAAGCACTCGCAGACGCATGCTATTTCTACAAATAATCCTTAAAAGGTTCTTAACTGTTTAGATTGTTTGTTTAACACTGAACACGAACTTTGACTTGACAATGGCATCTTGAAGATGTCGATACGGGGTTTCCCGCGCTTATTTGTGAGTGGAAATCCAAGTACAACGACATATATTTGTGGCACTAAATTGCATAAAAGCAAGAAATGAGGCAAAGATACTTTGGCCTTTGTAAGAATTAACACGAATGTCTGAACAAGAGTATTAATAGAGTGCAGGCATATGCAACTATTCTGGAGCTGTGTAGGTATCAGCCGAAATGCGCGCCATCAGCAACGGTTTATACTGTAATATTAATTTGGGAAAAATTAAGCGTCGGACAAAAGCAGCAATAGTTAAGCGGCTTCAAATATACTTCCGATTTGCATGTTTACTTACATTTTGGGCACACATGGAGGATTAAGTCCCAATAAACACTTGCTGCTTTCCCTGAACGCGCCATTTCACTCCTACTTTCTCCTCCAAAATGATTATTCTATTTCACGTAAGTTAATTATTTACGATTCAATTATCTTCACAAACGGCAGCTCTGCAACCAGAACTGATTTTATTGTCGTGTTTGGGACACGCTTAAAGCCAGCCATATTATCGCCGATATGGGAGCATGACAAAAGTCATGGTCTCGAAATACAGAGACACTTCGTAATTTTAAACCATCACGTCGATGTATCGTTCCATTCCCGGTCATAATACTGCCAGACGAATGTCACGTTAATCATCGTAAACAAAGTGAAATCAGACTCGCTCGATCACGCTAAATTCTGGCCATATTATCGCTCAGAACATAGCGAGTCAAACGTCTCGGTCGACTACTGTAGCGGGAAAAATCTGGTGTCTTGCTTTGTCTCGTTCAATTCACGCCGCAAAAATGACATTATGGCCAGATTCAAGCCCGATTCTCCCCATGTCAGGCTATAAATTTTCGTACGGGCAGCCTTTATTTAAGCACGATAATAAGAAAGGCTATGCAGCTTATGGGGTTGTGCATAAATACTAAACCTAAGAACAAATTATAATTATGCTTAATAATAAAGCAACAAAATCAAACTGTCTAAAGTTAAATTATTAAAAACCATGACTTTACTATAATATATATATGTACAGCATTAAAAAACTGTAAAATACCCTAAATGTAATTAAAATCTTTGTCTAAAATTTGTGGTTGTTGTTAAGGTCTATTTGAAAGTCAGTTCTGTAAAAATGTACTTAAGAACTTTTGGTATGTTATGCCATTTCCTCCCGTATTATGCAGGCATCGAGGGAGCCGCTGCAAACGCACAGGTTAAACAGTTAGAACAGCAAAACAACAGACTCAAAGAAGCAATTTTGAGGTTGGTTTGCACTTGCTTGAGCAAGGTCCACAATTATTTTTGTGATCTACTTTCCGACCAGTTTATTTATTTATTTTATAATAATTTGCTAAGTTACATAAACTATCAAAGAATAATTACAGGAATGTTGAAATGGTAAGTGGCGAGGAATCCTGAATGAAACCACGAGGCTTGAATCAGGATTCCCCAAAACAAGAACCATAAGATAGATTAAACTAGAACAACAATGTGGACAAATGTAACAATGAGATGAAATGAAAATGAAATAAATACTTACTTACAAGGTATTCCTTAAGTTATTTTCTTTAAATTAATAAGAGCGAGAAGATTTATATGCCATCTAGCTTCATAAGGAAAATTTGTTGTAGAGATGTTATATAGGAGTGGACCTTTTTGCAATCACTGTGTTATTATGAACGATTTTTTAATGGTTAGGAAAGTTGCCAACAACTGAATTGCAAGCTCAAAATTTGAATTATCTTGTAATGACACAGAGCTCCTTAAATTGAGTGAAATGCCTAGCTCCTGGAAACCCCAATTTCTAACCCGAAAAAATGTTTATTGCATTACATTTAACCCTTCAAGCCCCAATATCAATAATCATTAATTTTCTCCTCACTGTTGTCATATATCTGTTATGGTACTAGTGAGGAGAATTTGTTTAAATATCAATACAACTTTTTTGGCGATCATTCTCGTTATTCTCATAACCTGAATGGTTGATGAGCAGTGCATATTGTAATGAGAAATTGGATGCTGGTCACTAGTGGGACCTAAAGGGTTAAAAGAGAAGGGAATGCATCTTGAACATTCTTTTTTATGTTGTCACTGCTGAAAAGTAGTGCATTGCTGTCTCATAATTATTTTCTGTCGTTTTTTCATGTTCACCCTCCAAAATACCACAGCCACAATTACAGTAGTAGTATAGAAGGAGGAATTCAAATACCACTTGAGCTAGAAGCTGTTTTTCAGCGTGTAAAGGCCCCCAAGTATAAAAGGAAGGGGTTCCAATTTGGATTTTAAAGAGAATTTTCCGAGTTCCGAAGATCACCCGAAGATGACCCGAAGATTTTCCGAGAGTTAATGAGCTATTTCAATTTAGACAAATATGCATACTATAAATCTTCGGAAAAACGTTGGCGCGCGTTGTGACAAGCGAAGTTTAGCAAAAATTATTTCCATCTAGAGAGTGGTGATACCAAAAGTATTTCCATTTAGAGAGTGGCGCACCAAAGGTATTTCCAAAAACATGTTCTCCGTCAAAGAGTTACGCTCTTTAGCACGAAGCTATGGACTACCTGTGGTTTCGAAGATGCGAAAAGCTGACCTCCTACGAGCGATCGGGGAGGCTCGCGCCGCGGAGTGGAGGAAACGACTCCAGCGAGCGCTACAGACGGGGAGATACCCTGCTATAACCGGAGGGGGGATAGAGAACCCACACAAGAAGTGGCAACGCGCCCGTGAACTCCGTCAACTTGCGAGAGAGGTTGACGCCGCTCTTCTCGCGGAGGGTCTCCGAAAGAGGACTACTCCAACGATGAGAGCAGAAGCTCGTAGAAGGATTGAAAACCGGCGAGCACCCTTAGCGCGATCTATTGTCGTAGAAGGGTCGCGATTACTCGAAGAGTTGGATGGAGAAAGAGAGGGCGAGCAACGCGGGCGGCGCTTCTGGAAGTGGTCTTTCTTCCGAGGCGTGGACGGGCCTCTGGTGGATCGGATTATGGATAAGCTCCACGAGAAGGTCGTCACCAGCTGCTATCTGCGATACAGTTACACCTATCGACACATCGACACATCGAAACGGGAAAAATCATGTTGTGGAGAAAAACAGCAAAAGGCAGTCCCTGGATCCAGCGGCTTGAGTCAGAAGCTAGAGAGTGGGTTCAGGCGGAAGACGAGAAGCGCTTGTCAAGGGACCAAATCGAGCGACCTAGCACCAAGTGGACCTTCATTCGTTTTATCTATGTGGAAGTAAAAGTTATAGTTGTTCGGCAGGCGCCTCTGTTGGCCACAGGTCCACTACCAGATTGGTTGAGGAGAAAGCCTGGGATGTACTCCTTGGACACGTATGGAGATAACCTTTGCCTCTTTCGGTGTATAGCGGTCCACCGTGGTGCGCGCGTGGATCGTTGTACCAGCCAAGCTCGAGCTCTTGCGAGAGAGATGTACCACTCGCCCGAGGCTTGCCCAGGGATTTCTCAGGACGAGCTGCGGAAAGTAGAGCAGCACTTCAAATTCGGGATCCGGGTATACGAACCGACAGAGTCTGGAGATGGGCTGCATCGGAGACAACCCGCTCACTATGAAAAAGTAGGTACTCCACCAATGGCGATCGGCGTTTACGAGAGACACGCGTTTCTCATTCGCGACATCCGGAAACTCGCGAATGTATACGTGTGCGGGGAGTGTAAGGCAAGGTTTACACGGACCGACAACCTTTATCGCCACGCCGATAGTTGCACCCAAGGCGAGACAAAAGTTGTCTGCAAAGGAGAGAAAGTGGAAGCTCCATCATCGGCCTTTGAGAAGGTCTTCTACCCACAAAAACGGGATAGCGTCCAAGCCGTCCAATGGCTCGAGTATGAAGTCCGCACCAGAGGGATCCATATCCATCACCAGCTATGTAGACATGGAGGCGAGCGAGTGATAGAAGGTTTCGCCGTAGACGGTTATGATCCCATCTCAAAGCTCGTCTTCCAATTCAATGGGTGCCTATGGCATGGGTGCAAAATCTGTTTCCCATCGCCGAAGCAACGCCAGGAGATACTTCAAAATCTCTCCAAGAAAAAGGGCAGCCCGGTTACGCGTGAAATGGCATACCAACAGACGCTCGAGCGGGAAGCCAAAATCCGCGCCGCCGGGTTTCGTCTTGTGGTTAGGTGGCAGCACGAGGAGCCAAAACCTTGGAGAAAAGATCGCATCCCCGACCCAAAGACGATAACTTACCCTCACGCGATCGTGTTCGACTTTGAGAGTTACCTCGACAAGACCAGCACTTGTCGTCCTACAGAAGACCTGTCCTTAGAGGGAACACATATTCCTATCTCGGTTTCGATCAGCGACACTTTGGATCCGACTCCCGAACACCTATGCGTACGAGATCCGAAGTTGTTGATCGAGGAGTTCATTCGAACGCTAGAACGTTGAGCTGCTAGGATACGAGAAGACGTTCGCGCGAGGTTCCTGCCCGACACCCTCGAGCTCTTGCCCAAAAAGTATCGGCTAGCGATTGAAGAGTGGTGCGACCAAGTCCCCGTGCTCGGGTTTAATTCGGGTAAGTACGATTTGAATTTGATCCGGAACTACTTCGTCGAAGAGCTTTGTAAGACGACCGACCAGTCAATCAAAGTGGGCTGCAAAGTGAACCAGATTATGTTCATTACGACTCCAGGGTTGAAATTCCTGGATGTTGTGAACTATATAGGGCCTGGGAAAACCTACGACGCCTGGGTCAAAGCCTATGGGTGTACCCTCGCGAAGTCATGGTTCCCGTATGACTGGTTTGATAGTCCTGACAAGCTCGACTTTCCCGACCTACCGGACTATTCCGCCTGGTATTCGAAACTAAAAGGAAAATATCTGCTTTCCCTTTCCGAATATCGAGATTGTAAGCGGGTATTCCGGGAGAAGGGGATGGAAACCTTCGCAGATTGGTTGCGATACTACAACAACCTCGACGTCGGACCGTTTGTCGAAGCGCTGCAGAAGATGCGAGACTTCTACGCCGCATATGACATCGACATCTTCAAAGATGCGGTGAGCCTTCCTGGAGTCTCGATGAGGTTTGTCCTTCGAGGAACGCTAAAAGCCGCTAATCCATCTGAGCTGTTCGCCCCCAACAACGAAGCGTACGAAATGCTTAAAGCCAACGTCACAGGCGGGCCCTCGATCGTGTTTACGAGGTACCACGAAGCAGGGGGCTCGGCGATCCGTTCCCACCAATATAGCGAGCCGCGTCCTTGTCAGCGCATCCTCGGTTACGATGCCAACGCGCTTTATCTCTCCACCATGGCTGCCCCGATGCCCTGCGGGAAGGGGACGGTGATCCACTGTGGTAGGTCGGACGATGTGGACGGGTTCGTGGCGGATCTACGAGAAGGAAGGTGGTTCGGGTTCGCCGAGGTTGACATCGAGGTCCCCGAGTACCTCTGGCCAAAGTTCGAAGAAATGCCCCCGCTCTTCTTAAGCAAGGCGATTCCCGACGAAGCGGTCACCCAAGAGATGTTGGACTATCTCGAGCGCACAGGACGAACCCGCTCAACAGATGCAAAGCTGGTCGGGGCGCTTTCTGCGAAGAAGATCCTGTTGTACGCCCCGTTGCTTCGCTGGTATCTCGCCCACGGGTTGGTTGTAACCGCGGTCTACAGAACTATAGATTACAACCCCAAAAAGATCTTCGGCTGGTTTGTTGACCGAGTCACCGAAGCCCGCCGCGAAGGAGATACCAACAAGGACAAAGCACTATTCGCCGACCTCTTCAAACTGTTGGGGAATAGCTGCTACGGCAAATTCATAGAAGCGCTGGAGCGGCAGACGCTTGTCTCCTACACGAACGACGAAGCGGTGGTCGATCGTGCTCTCCTTTCTGACTGGTTTGAGGACCTCAACGAAATAGGTTCCGCCACTGAGCTCCACAGGAGGAAGCAGAAGATAGAAATCACCCGCCCGTTTCAAATCGGTATCACGGTGTACCAGCTCGCTAAGTTGCGGATGCTAGAGTTCTATTTCGATTTCCTCGACTATTTCGTCGATCTGAAAGACTTCGAGCTCCTACAGATGGATACAGACAGCTTGTACATGGGTATCTCCGCGGCCAGCTTAGATGAAGTCATTTGTCCAGAGCTACGGCCAGAATTCGAGGGCTGCAAAAAGCAATGGCTGGCTTGGGATAAGTGGAGCAGACGGACGCCGGGCCTGTTCAAGCTCGAGTTCGAGGGCACCCGGGCGATAGCGCTCTGCAGCAAGGCGTACTACGTCGACAGCGAAGGAAAAAGTAAAACCTCGGCGAAGGGGATGTCGAAAAAAGACAACGACTTGACTTGGGGGCGCTACAAAGCAGCCCTGTATGGAGCGCTCGACCGGGCAGGAAACCGAGGCTTCCGCATGGTCGACGGGCAGATGACAACCTACCACCAGGAGAAATTAGGGCTTTCCGCCTACTACGACAAGAGACGGGTGCTACCCGACGGGATTCACACCGAACCCCTTGAGTACGCCTTTCGGGGGTAATTCGGTATTCCAAGGAACTACCTGCAGCTCTTCACGGACGAAGCCTCGTTTGGGGCCGTCTCTGAGATAGTAGACCACAGGCTCACCAGGCCGAACAATCGCGCGCTCTTGGTCGAGAACCTCGAGACTCCAAATTGGATCCGTTGCACGTCTTCGCCCACCCTCCTGTTCGCCGGGCTGGTATAAATACCGTAAGTCGGCGTCAGACAAAAGTCTCTCCTCCTCCAAACCAACTGCTCGCCCCGGTAAAACAGAGGAGGACCTGCTTTGCGCCACCGATTTGGCTTCGATGGCATCCTGCGGCTTTTTTCCGATCAACCGCGTCGGTTCGTTGTTCAAAGCCGCGACAACAGCAGGCAGCCGAGCCAGCCATTCAACCGATCTTTCTCCTTCGGGAAGAAGCATCTCCTGGGCGTACTGGTAACCGAACAACCGCTCGGCTAGAGTCCTGTTGAACCTCTCAACGATCGCTTGGTCTCGATGGATGTCCACTCGGCCACGCCGAACTTCGGTATTGTGGCGAGCTAGTAGAGGTAAGACAGCACCCATGAACTCTTTTCCCGGGTCGACTTGAAGTAGCTTAGGCCAGGACAAAGGGCTTTGCTTGTAGATGCGCTCCAACGCTCCCGCGACTTCTCTCGCTTCCTTTGAAGCCAACGGCTCAGCCTCCTTGTAATGCGAGGCAACATCTACCACGGTGAGAGCATACTTGTAAAGCTTCCGCCCTCGCCCAGGTCGGTCATGCGGTAGAAATAGAAGATCGGCCTGATGAACCTCGTTTGGTGTTGAGACATTGAACCTTGGCCTCGGTATGCGTTGTGGAGGCGGGAGGTAGATCTGCGAAATTGCCTGTTTTTCTAGCCAAGCCAGGGCGGTATCTTCAGAGACGCCAGCCGCGACCGCCAACTTCTTCGACGCGGCGTGCCCCTTCCAATAACCCTGAGGGCTGTAGTAGATATCGGACAGCTTTTTTTCCATTGGTCTATAGCTCCATCGCGAAAAAAGCTATTGTGGTCTCACAACCATCGGCTAGCAGCATACCCAATGGCGAGCATCCCACCACCTACATAGGCTAGTTCACCTGTTCGCTGGGAACTCGAAGGACGGTAATAATCGCTCCATTGCGGGGCGTCGTGGTCATCAACCGCTGTGGGACGAGGATGGGTTTTAGCGTACAAGTCGAGAGCGCGGTTCGTTGCGGCTGTGTCTTGGTCAGCTCTATTGCGCAGGCGTTCCTGCTCTACTTCCCAATCTGCCAGATTCTCGCGGCATTTCTGAAAGGCAGCCCAGTCAGCTTGGAACTTTTCCAAAGCTTTGTCGTGACGCTTACGCTCAGCCGCCATTGCATCGGGACCTTTCCCAGATATCGCCCGAGCGAGATACAAACCACCTACGAAGGCCGTAGCGTTCAGGATAGCCCCACCAAGCATCAACGCTATGGTTGCCATCTCTACTCAGTTGAGATTATCTTTTTATCGACTAAGTATTGCCTAGCTGCGACGGCTCCCGAGAGAACTGCAACCCACTTCGCGTAGTTTTCAATCGACGATGAAGGGTCCGAGATCATAGGCGTTTTGAGAACTTTTTTTCCTGCCCAACCAATACCTGCAGCAATGCCTGTCAGAGTTGCCGCTTCGACAACAGTGGAGACGACTGTTGTCCATCGAGTCTATATCTAGCCAAAATTTATTCCATAATTCTACGAGGAGGCTCAGGCGTTGTCTGCTGCGGCGGATGCTGGCCATCCGGGTGTCGCAGACTCGGCTGCTGCTTCTTGAGATGGGCGAGATACAGACTATACAGACTGGCCAAGAGGCTCCCTGCGGCAATCAGGAGCCTCCAATTCCAGCTTGTCGTAGCTCGGTGTGGTTCGTCGTGGCTGGACGAATGCTCGCGAGCCTGCTCTCGAGCCAGAGCTTGTCGAGCTTCTTTGTTCCTAGCAGCGAGGGCCCGCCCAGCCGCGACCTTCTTAGGATCCTTCTGCTTATTCGGAGCCGCGGGAGAGTTCAGCTCAGCCGGCGCCGTAATACGATCTTCACTTGTTGGGTCCATTCAGACAGGGCATATATACTTTTCGCACAACAAAAATTTCTAGCGAGTGCTTAGCGATCTACAAGCTCGTCTACGGTGTCTGGGCCTGCGGCCGTCGAAGACTCTGTGTGGCTACCTACATGCGCCAGAGCAGCCACTAGCGCCACCAAGCGACCACCGCGGACCGCGATCCAGCCAGCCCCGTAGCTCAACTCACGCCGTATCAGGGCATCTTGCTGGAGGTCTGTTAACAGCGCCTGCTCGGAATCCAGCTGCTTACTTACAGCTCCCAACACGCGCGTCACCACCTTGCACGCAATTTTTAAGAAGCCGTCAGAGAGACTGCGCTCGACCTGCTTTCCGAGGGTCGTCTGGTAACGAAGATGGAGCGAAGCAACCTCCTTCCTCGAGAGCTTGTGGACGTCGCCCAGCGACAGCTCCTTACCCAAGTACTCCTTGGTATTACCGGAGGCCGCCAGAATAGCCAGTGCCTCGCGTTCTTCCCGGTCGTCGTCTACGGGGGCTGGTGCGGGTGCGACCAGTTCGATTCCTTCCTCGCGGAGAATTTCATCCAGCACGGTGTCATCCATGATTATATAACTGCCGAAACAATTTTGCTGGGAGCTGGGATTTCCAACACGATATCAAATGGACGGCGGAGACGGAAGCAAAGTCTGGCGTACGGATGCTCCTTGAGCGCGGATAGCATTTGGTGCCGCTCCTCCTTCGAGTGTCCCACCCCGTAGTTCTCCCAAAGCGTTTTCCCGTCGAGCTCGCTAGGGCTGTAAAACGTCAACGTCGCTGCCACATTCTCCCGGAAAGCTTTTGCCACGCTCGTGTATTGTTGGGTCAAAAGCCATACTGAAAAATTCTTGTGCCTGCCAGAGAAAGCCAGCTCGATCAAAGCGCTGCGATGTCTTTTTACGTCGTCACTGGCGGCGCAGTCGTCCAGAATAAGCAACACCTGGCCACGTCCTTCGAAGACCGCGACCGCCAACCGGAGGCACTTCTCAATTTCACCACCCGAGTTCCCCGGCGACAGGGCTACGAAGCCGGGGTCCTTCCGGGCAAATCCCCGATATGTTTTGTTGTGAGCGTAGGTGGGGCAAATCAAACACACGACGTGGAACTTCCCACGAAAAGGACCACGGAGACCTTCGACGACCAGTCTCGACTTCCCGGACGCCGTTGGACCAACGATAAGCAGATGGCCAGGTATCAAGTCGGTGAGACAATCCATGGCCTATATAGAGATGGTGATTAATAGTAGGCGACTTGACTTCCAAGGTCGAATGCTGCGTCGCGTAGGAGGAAGACGTGGCAGTTGCCAGTGCCACTACCACCGGCTTTTCGATAGATCCGGAACTGAAGATTTTTTCCCGGGCCAAGGGCTGCTTGTCCGTCGCCGTGCACAAGGTGGTCGCGTGCCGTGCGGTAATCGATGAAGATCCCGTATTTGTCATGGAAGAACCCAGTAGGGGTGACCACCGAGAGTGGGGCCTGGGGGTGCACCAACCATTCTGCTCCGGCTCGCGCGGTCTCCCAAATATCTGCGGGGAGCATGCCGCTGGGGTACAGCGTGTTGGGGACGCCGTTTAAGTCGAAGTCAACCTTTGTCACCCCCGGATTCGGAAAGGCTTCGCTGTTTCGTGCTCCCGCGGGGAACTGGTTGACGAACAGGAACAGGACACCCACAAAGCTTTTGAGTTGCACAGGGATGTTGTCCGTGAGAATTTCCTCGGTGGCCTTCGCAAAGGAGATCACTTTGTAGTGCGAGATGTGGTTGTAAAGAACCACGCTCGGGACGTGCTGCGTGTAACCGGGGGACTCAATCACTTGATACACCATTTCGATGTTTTTTAGTGTGTAGTTCCCAATCTTGTTCACGTCCGAGCTTACGACGACATCTTTGGCGGCGGCGAGTGTGAGCTCCAACCGAATTGGCGGAAGACTCGCCTTATGAAGAACGCCGTGGGTTCGCAGGAGCTCAAAATCAAGTGGGAGCCGATACTTTGGGAAGGCCTCGGCAATTGCTACGTCCCCTGCCACATCGCCTTTGTCTCCGGCCTCTGAGCGGATTTTGTTGACCGCGGTTGTCTGGATCCCTTGCTCGACGCGTTTGGCACGCTCTTCGGTGGGAAGCCACAGGTCGGAGAACGCTCCAACTAGGTCAGCGCGCTCCAGGTCCTCTAGGGTTTTATCGCCCATCTTGACGATCCTTCGCCGAATCAAACAGCGCCCCAGGTTGTCGACAACGCGATTGTTGGTGTGCTTCGACGATCCGCCTAGCGACACCTCGCCTACAAGGGCTAGGGTGTCTGGGACTAGGACTGTGTCAACTGGAAGTCTGGGAATGTCAACATAAAGAGTCTCTTTGTGGGTCGCCGAGCTCGGGTTGAAGGTCAACCGGTGGGCGACGCGCTTTCCTTTTGCGGCCATGAGAGCGCGCGGCTCCTCCCTTGGGTCAAGCTTCTTGGAGATGTACGCCATTTTTAATTTTCTTGTATGTATAGGCAGAAACAAAAATGGATATCAACCCTGATGAAATGACCCCTTTGATGTCCCCCTGATGACGACCCCGACGATCCCGAGCCCGCCGGCGCTGAAGGTGGGTGGGTTAACCCCAGCTTCGACCCCGCCGATCTGCCGGAGGGTGGAGAACAATTCGGGATGTATGACTTAAGACCGCGAGGTCGTCCCCATGAGCCTGCCACAGAAGAAACGTCGTTTTCGACCGTCCCTGTTACTGGGGAGGAGAGGGTGACCAACCCTGTTACTGGGAGGTTATTCACTAAAAGGTTAATGGATATTGCTAAGGCAGAGGTGCAAAAAGAGTACCCCCGATATGGCGGGGTCGAAATCGGACAAGGGTACGATGGACGTACTATGGTTCGTCTGTGGGGCAGAGAAGACCAAACGTGGCGACCACTGAAAAACAAGGATGGTACTTTAACTAAGAACTTGCCAAAAGAATTGAAAAAAGCCCTAGGACCTTTTATTTTCGGCGTGCGGTGTTGTTTCCGCTCGTTCACACGCGGATTGACCCCGAAAATCATATCGCTGGTCGCTTTCTGGAGCTCATTGTTGTACCCGAGAACGCTGTCTGTATTGATAATAAGCCGGCTGGGGAGCAACCAGAGCCCTGGGGCGACGGCCAGATTCAGCTGCGCTCGGGCGTCGGACAAAGCCCTGTGATAGTTCTGGATGCCGGTGGAGATATCGTTTACTACGGTTGTCTCCTCTAGAAGTTGTCTAAACATTTGGCGGGTCTCAACAGCACTGCCGCTCGCCCCCACGATAGTAGATCGGGTTTTGACTTGCGAGCCAAGAACACAATAAACTAAAGCCTCGATACTACGATTGAGACGCCCCATGCCAGCCTCCGTCAGACCTTCACCCTTTTTCGGTGAAAACCAGCTGTATTGCGCTCCGCCGTGGGCATCGTTTCGGATAAAGGCCAACAGATTACCTTGATTCTTTTTCCCACCCTCATCTGAGAAGAGATTCAGGCTATCAGGCCATGTGTTTGCTTCGGTGTCATAGCCACGGATGACGTGCAAGTTCTTAGGCCCTTCAACTGGATAATCCACGAACACGTCTCCAAGACCGTGGTTTCGCCCGCCCTTCCAGCGAAAGTCCGGGGATCTAGGCAGACCGAATTCGATGCAGAGGCTTTCAAAGGCGGACTTGCGAAGTGGGTTGTTTGTTTTTTGGAACGCCTTGTCTCCGGGGAGGGGACAGCCGAGCTCGAATAGGATACGGCGGACGGTGAAGTATACGTGGAAGCGAAGCAGCCCCTGAACTATAGGCGGGAAGGTTTTATTGGTCGGGTCGGTAATCGACACCCCACACCCTGCAGTTGCGCACCATGTGGCGAAGTTCAGCTGTTGAGGCCAATATTCGTACGTCGGAGAAGACAGCCAACGATGAGCCTCCTTTGCCGAGCGATGTGTGATCGTCGTTTCCTTCCAGAAGTCTCGGACTCCTGCTTGGAAAGAGATTTTAGGATCAACAAAGATCTCTAGCTCTCGAAGCAGCGGTGTGATTTCAGAGCCTGTTTCAGCGAACGGAACGCCATCTGGACTGCGGAGAAGAAGAGCTTGTGAAAAATAGCTATGTTTAGGAAATTTAATTTTTTCTAAGGTTTTACCGAAATGTTCTACGGTCTTTTTTGGAAAAGATCTTTTTATAACAGACCAAAGATCTATTTCGTGGGATTGATCCATGGTGTATATATACGCAGGTAAATAAAATGTCCCTCAGCATAGCAGCAAGAGAGGGTGTGAATGAACTTCACCCTCCGGTCGGTGGTGATCTCTCGAGTGTCGCAGCTCGAACCGTGAAGATCCCCGAAATAAAGCTCACAATACTTAGACCAACTTATATATATCGCTTCAAGCTCGACCCATTGCAACTGGAGCGCATTCGCTCAGGATCCGCCGATTTATACACGATCAGAAAAGCACAAGGACCCGTTCTGGTCACCATTCCGAAAGGCGAGTATAACCTCCACTGTCTCCAGCAAGCTATTGTCTATGGGCATGGAAAGGATGTCACCGCTGGCACTTGTGAACTTCGGATAACCGCTACTGGGGTGTATTTCTTCTCGAAAGAACAGGTGATCCTAGAGGTAAATCTAGCCCACTTGTTGGAGATATCCGAAGTCCCGCGCGTTCTGATTCACGTTCCTGTACAATGGGGGCCGCCCTCTGTTTCAATCTACTGCGATTTGGTGGACCCAAACAAGTCGTATGAAGGGGGCAAACCCTCCTATCTACTGGCGAAGGTCGAGCCTTTGAAGCTTCAAGGTCCTTCGGTGTGGCATTTGCGACCGTTTTATCTCCCCGTCGACCCCACAAAAAGAAATCTCTTTCAAATTTGGACGGTACCGACGACCAGGGCAGAAGTTTTTGTTGGAGCTCTGTATATAGGACATGGAATCTGATTGTTTGTATCCAAAGGTTCCCACCGCCCCCAACGATGAGGGGCATTCGTTTCGGCTTCAAAAGATTTGCGATATTCAGACCGCACTAAAAAACAGTATCGCCCACTATGAAGGCGTTCGAAAAAAATATACCCGCTCTCGGACCATTCTAAACGGGGTAGCTTTGACGACTGGAAGCCTGAGCGTTATACTTTCGGCTTCAGGCCTGGCCGTCTCTTTGACCGGCCTTGGTATTGTCGTCGGGGTTCCGTTGGGTGCTATTGGCGGCATCTTCGGAATTGTTTCAGCCTCTATGGTCAAGGTCAGTAAACGTATCGCTGTAAAGATCTCCAAGCATGAGCGAACCGTCACGATTGGTGAGACGAAGTTGAGTACCATCAACGACCTGGTCTCGAAAGCCTTACAGGATAACCAAATCAGCGCTACGGAATTTCAACTCATTCTCTCCGAGGTTGAAAAATATGAAACACTCAAGCGCGAGATTAAACAAAAAGCTGTGACAAAAAACGAAGACCTCGATCTGACAAAGCTGCGGACCGAGATTCGCAGCGAACTGGTCGCAGAAATGCGCGAAAAACTCGCTTGAATCTAGGGTTTTATTTCCACGTTGAACGATGACTTCAGCTTGGTCCATAGAGCGTCGTATTTTCGAAGCGTCATCGGCCGAATGTTTGAGATGTCGCACAGGGCTGCTCTTTCGGGGTCCTCTCGGAGTTCGAAGATCACTTTCAACAGCCATATCAGCTTTGGAAGCCGGCGGTAGCCTGAGACAAAACTCAAGTTGTCCTCAATACGATTCACAAGGTTTACTATCGATTTTCTTTCGAAGAAATCAAGCCCGAACTCTTTCATTAACAATTTTTGCAACGCGGACCTTCTAGTTTTTGATCTTGGTCTAGGTATATACCACTCGTTTCGCCGGTCGGTTGGAAAGTTCCATGTAAGATGGTCAAACTCACCCGAAACCACACGCCGGCAAAGACGAGGGCTAGCTAAAAGATACCCCTCGATGCTTTTTGGGTTGGGTGGGAAAGACGTTGGAGGGTCTTCTAAGAAAGAGTCTGCTAATTGTTTTAACTGCGAGAGGTAAGTAGAGGAATATTTTTCCTTTTTCAAGCTGTCAGCGACCATTACATCCATTTTTGCGGTCTATTTGTTGCTACTCTGTAATTGCCTGACCGAAAAAAAGGATGTCCCCGGAGACGCACTAGGCGACTTAACCACAATGCCGCCACTTTTCCTGCAGATTTATCATTATTTTTACGAATTTTTTCTGCATATGGAAGCGCGTTTTTTCCCCATTAAACAATGAGACAATAATATCATCTATATCAATGGATATATAGGTTCTCATCGTATCGCCCACAAGACCTCGTGGGATTCCCAGGGCATAATCCACCCGTCAGTTTTCTCTTTCACCCATCTTTGGTGAGCAAGGTGGCACTCACGGTAGATTAGTTTTAAATCGACACTCTGGAAGCGCCTCCCAACATAGCCCAGCCCTTTCATACGCCACGTAAAGTCAAAGGCCTCGGCTTCACGCTCTAGGCGTCGCAAGCGGGCGGTTACGCCGGACGCGTTAAACTGAGCTTTCACTCGCTCGCTAAGGGGTGGAAGCGCCTGGCGCCCCATTTCCCGAATAAGGTTCTTATCACCGCTCGCCCATATAAGCCCCCACGCCCATGGGGAAGACATTTTTTCTTATCTTAGCAAGGATTCGCGTTGCACCAACGTTTTTCCGAAGATTTATAGTATGCATATTTGTCTAAATTGAAATAGCTTATTAAATCTCGGAAAACGCTCGGAAAATCTTCGGGTCATCTTCGGGTCATCTTCGGAACTCGGAAAATTCTCTTTAAAATCCAAATTGGAACCCCTTCCTTTTATACTTGGGGGCCTTTACACGCTGAAAAACAGCTTCTAGCTCAAGTGGTATTTGAATTCCTCCTTCTATACTACTACAGTATTGTTATTACTAAGCAGTTGTCTAATTAACTTGATAAACTAAACTGTCTAAATAAACTGTCTTCACTTTGTATGTACTATACTCGTACATCGGGTTAATATGCATCAAGTTATCATTTTATTGTGTCCCAGATTGAAGGAGGTACAGGCAAGTGACAAAGCAGAGATGCAGTCGATGCAAAAACAAGTCAAAGACCTACAAAATGGAAACACATCGCTACAGACTGAGAGAGACAAACTGGCCGAAGAGCTGCAGGTTAGTTATGTGTCACGTTAAGGCGGTCTTCAGGGGTTTGTCCAAACCAAGGTAACAATTAGTGCTTTGGCTAATTGCAGCAAAGCTCAAACCACATACACGTCGCCAGTGAGTTTCCAGTGGACGATGCACAGACCTTACAGTAGTCGTATAAACGATAGGATCCGAGGCCCCCTGCCAAGTGTAATAAAGATAATTTTAACATTTCCATAGCGCAAATTAACATGTGCGTGCGATCAAATTGTCGCCAAAACTTTGTTTTATACGAAATCTCGTCGATAAACTGCAAAAAGCCAGAACATTCGTCGGAATTTGCTTGCATCTTATTTGTACACTTTACGGTAGTTTCTTCTTTGATGGCAAGGATAGAAATGATTGCAACTTTTTTTCGACAGTTTCTTGCGCTAATCATCAAAAAGTAACTTCGGTTTGATCTCCGTTCACAAATGACATTGATATAGATCTTCATTTGGAAAGTGCAGATCAGATTCGTTCCCGAACAAAGTTGCTTTGTTACAGTTTTGGAGAGAATATACGAAAAGTAGTAAAACTTAAAAGTTATGTTGAACCTCTTTAAGTTGTGGTGAACCTCTTTAAGTTGTGTTTTGTACAATCAGTCAATCAATACTTTATTTAACCACGCGACACCTAGGAGCGCAAGCACTCGTTAAAATGTGTGCGTGAACGCAAAGTTGTATAAAGAAAGAAAAAATTATATAATTATCTATGTATGTTAGTATGTATTATATAATAGGCGCCTAAAAAGAGTTAAAAATATTAAAACCTAGAATATTTACCTAGTAATCGTTTAAAAGTTAAAAGATCGTCAGCGTTCCTTACAAATGGTGGTATTGAGTTCCAGATCCTGGCGGCGATGAAAGAAAAGGACTTATGCCGCCATTCCAAATTGCATCTAGGCATCTCTAAAATTGTACCAGACCCCCTTAGGTTATATGAGCACACTTTAAAATTAAAGAGATCTTGAATATAGCTTGGAGCTTGATTATGTAAGCATTTATACACAAGGACTAATGCCTCCACTATTTCCTTTAGGAAGCAGAGGAGTCTCTGGCTGAACTCAAGGAACAGGTAGCCCATAAAACTACTTTAGTCATACGGTATACATATCTATATATCATACATAGATCTCATGCATTTGAGGTGCGGTCCTTTTGGTATGACCCAGATTTGGATTTGTTATCCTTGATCACTTGGACCACAGAGCATCAAAGGAACCGATGAATCCACAGTGGACAAGGATTCAACTCGACCACCGATGCTCCATGATTTGCGTGGTCTCGGATCACAATCCAAATCTGGTTTATGCCGGAGGAACGCATAATAACAATGACCTTTAATAATAAATACCTCTTACTAACCGTGTTCGAGGTCCGTACTGTAAGTTACGCACCGAAGAACGAGGTTTGTAAGATATTTATTGTATCTCAGAACAAACGTTTGAATTTAGCGGGCCGTACAGTGAAGTACGGCCCGCTAAATTGACCAATCACAGCGCGCGTACTAACTGGGAGATATAATAACGACCTTTATTAGAGTGTCAACTGTATCTCGCGCTGACGTACTAATTGGGGACACTGCAAAGCACAATTAAATCAAATTGTATTAAATTAAATTAAATCAATCAAATCAAATCAAATGTTGGTTTTTTTGAAGCGGAGAAAACCGGAGTACCTGGAGAAAAACCTATCGGAGCAGAGTAGAGAACCATCAAACTCAACCCACATATGACGCCGGGGCTGGGAATCGAACCCGGGCCACATTGGTGGTAGGAGAGCGCTCTCACCTTTGCGCCCACCCTGCTCCCCAAAATTTTATCGTTAAGTGTTTCATATCAACAGTCAAATTTATGAGAGAATTGACTGACAACTAAAGGTTGTACAGTACACTTTAGTGCAGCATTATCTTTAATTATTTGTTGCCGAAACATTAGTTTCCTCTATTGGAAATTAGATTTTAATTGAATCTTTATTGTACACATATGTGGCTTTCCTGAGCTGATATGTGTGTTCAAAACTGATTTGAAATCACAGCGCTTTTCAGGAATGAAATGCAACCCTCGTTGATTACTGAGAATCCGTGGCATTGTTTTCTTCCGCAGAAAGGTCATTTGCAATGGCTTCATGTCAAGGCTGCAAATAATTTCCCAGCTGGCGCCAGTCAAATTGTCCGGTCAAACCTATTCTTGCTCGGACATATCCCATTTTTGACCGGACAAACCTCGATTACGTGTTATCGCTATAAAAGTGCGATTCACATGATGTGTACAAAACTCGCACAGACTAATGCTAAAGTAATTCACACCCGTGACCGATACGTAACTGTAAGACTCGATAATATTTGCGATGACGAATTGGTGAATGACAAAGCGAAAATGTGCAACGACAGCCGGAAATTTAATGACTACCATGAACTATTTATTAAAAGTTAAGTATCCGTCTTTTACCCTCCTTTTTCACAAACGCCAATAATATTGAACCTTTAAATACATAAAAATTAAAACTAAATTTTTTCCTTACCGGCGTAAACGACCGGACAAATTGTCTGACCATCTTAGGATTTAACCGGACAAAGCCTATTTTTGACCAGACATTGTCCGTTGACCGGCCGTTATTTGCAGCCCTGCATGTCGGTTTTAATCTTAATATATGAATGCCAATGAATCGAATTGTCAAATCAGTCGTGCTTGCCTAAAAATGTCTGGTCCTTTCGCTACAAGTCAGTTGTATTTTCGCCAGTTGTAGTACCCCAAGACTAAGCTAAATGACAAAACATTCCTAAACTGCTGGAAGTACCACCATAAGGCATCTTAGTCTGGTTGGCTGGCCTGCCTGTTGGGCAAGTTAATGGGAAAATTTACTTGCCCGGCAACAACATTTACCAAATCCAGACAAGAGGACGGTACTTTTGTCGTCCCCTGAAAAGGTATTTGTTTGAAGTTTGTCTGGTACAGAATTGAAGAATAATTCAGCGATAATTCTGTACTTGAACGACCTGCCAAAATGACGGGAAATTGGACGTAAAAAAATCCCCCAAAGCAAGGTGATAACGACTCCAAATTGTTAGGTCAGCTCTATTAAACGTACAGTAATCGGAACGTTTTGGCTTGGAGCTGGACTAATTCTCAAGCAAGATTTCTTATAAATGCATCATGTTTTGATTAACAGCTCTTGCAGTTAAATAAGTTAATCATAACTATAACGAAATTCTCAAATTTGATTGGCTATCAACTACCCTGATTTCAGCCTTAATAGGACAGTACGCGTCATGCCTGAGTAATTGGACAGTACGCGCCATCACGCGCGCGCTTGAATGTTTTTTTTTCACTGCTAGCAAAAAAAATCTTGGAATTTCATGTATTTTGATTTTAAAAAAAGAAGTTTATATGTCACAAATTTTGTTAAAGTTATGATTAATTGGTAATAAGACTTTGTGTCGTCCAATTCGGTCTGCAATCATCCTCGTGATGGAACAAATCGGACTCCCGCTACGCGGTCGTCCGATTTTGTTAATCACTCCTATGATTACAGACCGAATTGGACTCCACTCAGTCCTATTACCATCACTAATAACCGTGACGGATATCTTTTTACATGAATAGGTTGATACAGCATTGGGGGCAGAAGAAATGGTCGAAACTCTCACTGATAAGAACCTTTCATTAGAAGAAGAACTCAGATCCCTCAAAGAAAATGTTGCAGATCTGGTATGACTATAAACTAACCTTACTACAAGTCAGATTTATTTTTTGACCTTGCGACCACCTCTTTTTAATTACCTTATTGTTGCTTATTTTCGCGGGACTTAAATTTCGCGATTTTGGCGATTTTCAAGAAATCGCGAAATTAAAATCCCGTGGAATAAAGTTCTCGGTAACATTAACCACGTGAAATTTACAATTTTTATACAATTGTTTAATCAACATGGGCCCCTGCGTGGACCCATTTTGTCACTACTTCATAGTCATTGATCTCTACAATACGCAAAAAGGGATTTATGGAAAGCAAGGCTGTGCTCTAACGGCGCCCGGTCGCCAGAGGCGACTAACATTTGGCTTCGGGCGACTGAAAAACTTGCCGGTCGCCCTGCCGGGCTTTCTTGTTTTGTAGTTCAGTTCTTTAGCAAAGAAGGCAAGAATATGAGACATGCTGTTGTCAGTTTATTGTGTTAACAAAGCACAATGAAAATAGCCTTTTGGAACCAAATACGGTCGCTTGTTTACGTTCGCACGCTCGAATCTGAAGTTTCGTTCCACGTGATTTAACAAATATGTAAAACGATATCTCCGACACATGCGCGAACGTTCTGATCTGAAAATAAGTCGCACTTTTTCCGAAATCTTACGTCAATTTCCCATTTTGATGTTTTTTTTTTCATCGTTTATATTAGCGTTTCAAATATTTTCGACAGCACAGTACGTGAATTATTGTTTTTACAAAGTCTTCGTTTATGCAAATTTATCACGTTTTCTTGTCGGCTTAATTCATTTGTCCGCACAGAGTTACGCGGCCGGGAATGGTTTGTTTTACTTCCTTGGAATACACAACTCGAAAATAAAATGGCTAATGCTTGGTAACTGCAAGAAATAATTTACGTAATTTCTAGGAATAGCATAGTTGTATTAATTTCTCCATTACATTTTGACGCTTTCAATCCATTTGTAATAGCTAAATTTAGTTTCGCGGCAAATATTACCGAATCCCACGTGTGAATGAAAAATTTGAAATACCGTGGTTTCGTTAACATTCTACAATGATTCTCTCAACAGTACTTGATATTATTGTGAGAAAAGAAACCAATTTTTATTAAAGAAACTTCAAGGATCCACACAACACAAACTGGTAAATTTCGAGGACAAACGATGGTGAAGCAAAACAATGCGTGCACCGGACGTCGTTCTGACACCTCGCTCATAACTGGCTAAAACTCTTTGTGTGGCTACATGTAATTTGAAAATAAACTCAGTATTAAATTACATGGTTAATAATTATTATTAATTAATAAAAATATCTGAGGACTTAATTAATTAATTTAATTAATATTTTCGGGCGACCAACTTTAAGGGGTGGGCACCCTGGCTGGCATGGTTGGGAGCCCGAAGGGCTCCTTAAAATTTTCCTTAGAGCACAGCCTTGGAAAGAGTTAATTGTTAGATGTACATGTAAATTGTGGCACAGTAAGATAAAAGGAAAGCCGACGTTTCGAGCATGAAATAAGTAAAATTGCAAGTAAAATAAGTCATTGCTCTGTTTTTCCTTTTTTTGTTGTTGTTGTTGTTGTTTTATTGGCAAATAATATTCTCGTTTTTATAGGAAGCTCTGCGGGATTTGAATGAAGAAATTGAGGAGAATCACACACAGACTGAACATGATTTGAGGGAGGAAGTAGAGATGAATCAAAACAAAATCAGAGAGGTACCTAATTGTTACTTTGTTTCGCCGGACTTTAATTTCCCCCAAAAAAAAACGCGAAATTGAAGTCCCGCGAAAATAATGTTTTCGCGAAATATAATACCTTTTTATATGATTCTTTTATTAAAATACCAAATCTGCTAACTTAGTGTTGCACCCAAATACACTCTTTGGAATAAAACGTTTTGTTTCAGGAATTTCCATATCATTGAAAGGTAATTGCCAAGTTATAATGCAAATACAATTGTACACGAATAATCTTAACCCCAGGAAATTTGAATTGGGTACAACATGGAGTCAGCCGATTAGGTCTATTGTCCTCCAGCTGCAATCGCAACATTTAGTTCTGTTTTGTTGCAAAGGAACATGTCAGTCTTTTTCTTTTTTGTTAATGGTTTTATTCGGTGTGATGGAAAGTTTCGCTGACGAAAATTAAAATCGGTTGTGCCATATCTGAGACTGTTTCTTAATGCAGACACTAAGTATTTCGAGAACTGAATTTTCGCAAAATTAATTCCCGACATTGCGTGGTTTTGGACAAATCGCGAAATTTAAGGCCCGCAAAATATGGTTGTTCCAATCTCGCGAAATTAAGTTCCAATAAAAATTAATTACAATAAATACACCATTCTCTTTAATTCAAATTATTTCTTCCAGATGTTGTTTTGTTTGCACTTAAGCGTGCTGTACGCTGTATGTTAAACTCATAATATGTACTTAGAATTATATCAACAAACTAACATTCAAATCTGTGCCGTCGTCAGTCTATTAAGAAAATACAGAGGTATCTCTACCAACGGCAACCTCTGTGCAACGCTTATCTCTCCGTTGTTTTAGCCTGTCTTACGACCCACTTCTGTTTGTGTCAACGGATAAAATTACCATTGTCTTGGCTTCCTTATAACGGCAAAATCACTAAACGAGGGTCACTTCTGTTTGACCTAACGGATGCATGTACCATTGTTTAACTCTCCTGTTAAGAGGTACCACTCTAGAATGCATAATTATGGCCTCTTTGCTCTGTTCCCATGGTGTCTGTTGTGAGAAGGTTTGAAGGTCGTTTAATCTGATATATTTGTTCTATTGCATCCACAGATGGAGCGTAAACTAGAAGCTGCTCAGGAAAGTATTGGTGACCATCAACAAACAATCGTCAAGTTTAGGGATTTGGTTGCCAAGTTGCAGGTAAAGAAAAAACCTAAAAGAACGAGTAATTTTAGAAAGTCGTTATATCCTTTCCGGTTAAAGTGGTGCAGTTTCATGTTAGCTATAGCGTCGCCATCATTTAGAGGAACGTTTGAAGGTTCAATTGATGATTCTTAGCACAGTACAGGTGTAACTTAACAATAACCAGAGAAGAAATCCTGCTAATTTCCGATGTGTGTTTTTTTCGTCACGCACTCAGATTAAAATAATAATGATAATGATAATAATAACGATAATGATAATGATACTGATAATAATAATGATAATGATAAAACTACATCGGCAAGATCCCAGGCAACATCAGAATAACAGAGCTACAGAAGATCGTCCTCCTTGGAACTGCTCACATACTAAGGAGGACTCTATCCATCAAGTAATCCAGCAGACTTTTGACTGCCGCAAGCTCATGGATTGAACTCGGCACCATAAGTGAAAAGAGCAAGACTTCAAGGACCTACATAATAATAATAATAATAATAATAATAATGATAATGATAATGACAATGATAATGATAATTATAATAGTCATGGGCTAATAAACTTGTGGCCCTGATTAAATCAACTAATTCAAAGATCGACCGGTCCGGCCCAGGTTTTGAACTCACGACCTCCCGCTTGACAGGCCGGCGCTCTACCAACTGAGCTAACCGGGCGGTGGTTTGATTTTTGGACGCTCGTCGGTATATCTATGATTGGTAACAGTGTACATGTAGACCATGCAAAGATGCGGAAATGAGGTCGATTTGTTAACCGTTGTGAACATCATTAGGAAAACAACAGAGCCATGCAACAAGACACTGAGAAGCAGAAAATTGTTGAGATTCCTACGCCAGATGTTATGGAGTTCAAAGTCAAGGCAGCAGAACTGAAGACATTCACTAAAGTAAGGTTTCAGGATAATTCTTCCATTGTTTTTAAGACTGGATTGCATTAACCGAGTTCCATAATTGTTTTGTTACACTCAGTGCCAGCTTAGCTCTAGGCCTGCAAGCGTATTTGCGTCGGCAAGCGATGAATAGTATGTAAGCGATTGGGGGGGGGGGGGGGGGAGCCAAGAATCGATTTTAAGGGAGAGGAACGCCTGGCTGTTTATGACGAGGTCATAATGGCACTGTGTTTTGTCCATAAATTAGGAATTCGACTGCATACCATCTCTCTCCATCCGACGGGCTGAATGGGCCAACTGTAAAAGAAATCATTGGTTATGACTTCGTTTTTTCCTCACATTTTCCCATTTTTCTTTACAGACGGTGGAGAATGAATTACGGAAGCATGAGTTACAGCAGAGTAATGAACACATCAAAATGCTCTACACCTTCTTACCAGAGACATTTCAGAAAAGAGGAGGTACGTCTAGCCTGATCTAAGTAGTAACTCTCATTAGAACATTCCGTACACTTCCTTGAATAGTAGTTTGAAGAATGTGGTATTAGATCCCTCTCCCATCCTTAAATTGAGACTGCTCTCACCTTATTACTGGAGAGTTTTTATAATAAGGGAGGTAAAACGTATCTGATTAACACATTTCTCTCTGAGCAGTAATCCCCCTCAGAATGTTCCATAAACTTCGTCATATACTAGTTTGGAGAATGTGGTGTTAGATGACTTTCTTCAGTATCCCCGAAGTTGATACTGCTCACACCTTACATGCTTAACCCTTTCACTTTCATGATCTGAGAAGTAATTCTCCTCAGATGTTTTCATAAACTTTCTAATATGTTGGTAAAGAGAATGCGGTATTACATCATTTTCACCTCTTAGACTGATATTTCTCACACCACCTTATCAGAGACTTTCCAAAAGACAGGCGGTAAAGCCTGGTTTTCACCACGAAGCAAGCATAAGGATTAGCAGAAAACAAAGGAGAACACAAACGAATGAAGTCAAACGTATCACATCAGGGCTAAACATTAACTCCAGTCCTTGGTGGCCAGTCGAGCCAGTTTCCTTGAATTCTCAGTGGCCCATCCCAAAATGAAGTAGCCCTCGATTTTTTTTTCCGAGTCACGTGGCAATCCCAAAATCAAAATGGCGTCTGTATGTTGTGAAAGTGGATCGCTCGTGAAATCACTGTTAAAAGGGCTCGGAATTTCCACTTCAGAACTAAAACTTCAGCAGTAAGCTACCTGTTGAGTTTTATTTTTAACTTTGTTTTTCGAATAATTTACATTGCAACTTTTCGAAATTCTGTAGCATAGTCGCACATCGAGCGTTCAAACCTTAACTTTTGGTAGCCCTGGTCAGTTTGCGACCGCCAATTTTTAGCCCTGTCACATGAGACATCGACATAAGACCAAGCATAAGCAGAGTAAAGAAAAAGAAACAAAGATAAACACCGTCCTTTAGCCTTCTTGTTTTTATTTGCTTCTGCTTGCGTCGTAGTGAAAACCATGCCTAAGAATAAACTGATCGTAGTAGTAATTCCCCCTAGAGATTTCCTTAAACTTCCTTATGTACTAGTTTGGAGAATGTGGTCTTAGATCACTGTATGTTTTGCAGGTGATAATGATAGTGTTCTACTGTTGCTACTCATTCCTCGCCTGAACTTTAAGGCAGAATTACTTCAGTCACAGCTGAGGCTAAAGGTGTGTGATAATTTGTGGAGCTGTAATAGTGTTTTTTTTTTTGCTTCAAGCGGAAGCAACTTCTCCTACAATAACTCCCTCTCATCTGGAGAGTTAGAATCTATATCTGAGAAGAATTTATGGCTATTTAAGAGAATCATCTTGAATCGGGAACTCATTTCAACTTCACCAATTTCTTTTAAAGCTTATCCTGATTTTCCTCCGTGTCTCCTATGTACGTTATTTGGGAATGACCGAAGTACAGGTTAAGAGCTGAAAGTGGGTTTCTGTCTCTCTCGTTTGAGTATCTCTAAACTCAGTTGGTGTCTGTATGACAGTAAGATTTCTTTTTCTAGTATGAAATAGCAGAGTGTTTAGAAGATACAAACAAGATTGAAGGAGAAGTGGGCGAAGGACTTAGCTTTGCCACCAGACTCATTTACCAAGTTGCTACTTTTCAGGCTTTGATCACGAATATCGAGAGGTGAGTAGTAATTCCAAAAGTGATTGTAAAAAAAATCAATATTAAAACGAAAAGCACACAGAGTGCATTACTGAGTTTTATTCTATGGCTACACTAGTACGCGCGCTCTGATTGGCTGCTGAGCGGGCAAGATTTTCTTGTAATGACCGGGCAGTATGAAAATGTTTCAAAATTTTTTTTTTCTGTAATATCAACAAAAGTTGTCTCATTTTCAAAGAAACTGTTTTTTCTGTCACTTCTTGTTTCGATCGCACTATCATGTGTGCTTCGGTTCAGTGAACATTGTAGACTATAAATCAACTCCACGTCAACAGTAATCTTGAACTCGTTTAATATACCGTAATCGACAAAGAGCCATCGTAGAAAGTTAAAGATGAAATGATAAGAGGATCGAGCGTTTCGGGATCGAGCGGGTCGACTACAATAAATACAAAAGACCGAAATAAATAAAGGAAACGACTGAAATCTAGTGACAGAGACAAAAGTTATACTTACAGATTGTTTGCTACGTGGAGAATGAAAAAAGGAACTCTTGATGACAAGTTTATCGCCCGCCAACAATACGTTTAGACCATAGTAATAAACGTTCACATTGCCACGTGCCGACAAACGTGACGTTTTGTAACCAACAAACATGACCTCGAATGACCTCTAGCGCATGCAAGTGGATATTGAAAAACCCTTCCGTTTTTCTTTTCCAGTGCTAAAGAGGCCACTTAATAAATAACTTATTATTCTCGTCCAGTCAACGAAATCTCAGACCTCGGTCTTGACTGTGTTTACCTCGCCATCGCTCAGTCAATACATCAAGGCTTTGGTCCGAGATTTCCCTAGTGACCTCACTCTCGGTTAATAAGTAGTGTATATAAGCAAGCGGGAATTTGAATCGTTTTCTTTTGAGACAATTTCGATTCAGATGCAATGAATGAAAACGTTAAGAAAATTTGTCGTCGTGAAAGTGAAGTGCCATCTGTGCTTTTTATAGGAGAATGGGTACTTGATTTCTTGAATCCTCCATTAGTCTGCATGACCTGTGCTTAAAGGGAAGGTAAATTGGGCGAGCGCGAAGCCCGAGGGCATGGCGCGATCGCGACCCGCGCGTTTTTAATTGCCCTCTCCTTTTGGGCGGTTTCCACGAAACCCAAAATCATCTATATAAGTCATCTGCTTGTGTCCTTTTTCAGGGCCTTGTATAAGTGTGATGCCAGTTTGTTTAACAAACTTGTTGGCATACAGGCAGAGCTTGCCTTCCATGAGAGAGCGTTGGATGCGCTGATTGACTTGCTCAGAAAAGACCAGGTCTATTAATAGTTTTGTTTCAATGAACTAAGCTTGTTGTATCCTTTATTTGTGGATAATAAGTGATATCAGAAACCTGTAAGACTTGAAACGTGTAACGCGCGCTCACAGCTTTTCCAGGGACAAATTTCCCAAGTACCATATTTGGAAGCCGTTTGCCCCAGTTTTTGCGCTTGTTGGAACGGTCCCGCTCAGCGTGGCGCATTGTAAACAACATGCAATTGGAAAAATGACGTGACCGCCTTGTGTTGAGCAGAGTTGGTTATTTTCCGATAAGGGTATTTTCCGAAGCCAATTTGATTGGTTCATTCGGTTTCTCTTAATTTTCCAAATACATGTGTGGTAGTTGGTAGATTGAATGTGGACAAGCTGTGGTTGAAGACTTTCAAAGGCAGTTACACGATTCAAGTTTTAAGAGTTTCTGGTGTAATGTACCTAAAGAAAGAAAAGGCGGCCATATTGGTGTAGCAATCCAATTCCAGGGGAGTTGATTTGGGTTATAATGAAAATGGTTTCTCCTGTTTCAAAACATCGCTGTTGACATAGGTGAATACACCTTTTAGAGTTTTCTTTTTACCACTTTGCTTATACCTTCATCTAATGCTTAGAACAAAAATTGATTTTGACTGCAATATGGTCGCTCCTCTGAGAAAGCTATTTGATTGCAAAAAACGAGTTATAGCGTAAGATTAATTAAATTAAGATACTTTATGTGAAATAACAAGGTTATGAATGGTGTGAACTTAGAAAATTCGAAGTCAATCTAACTTCCAAAATAATGAAAAATGGTAGGGTTGTGGGATGTGGCTTGAAATGACAACGTCAAAATGTAATAAGGGAAAGTTGAAGCCACACATCTGCGCACTGAGGCGACAGTGGTAGAAGGGATTAAACCCTGTTGCTACCAAAAAAAAAAGATGAAAAAATTGATTTTTTTGGTAGCAACAGGGTTTTATCACTTCTACCACTGTCGCCTCAGTGCGCATATGTGTGGCTTCAACTTACCCTTATTACATTTTGACGTTGTAACTTCCAAACTAGCGGAGTGAGTGTGTTTTTGACAGTGTGTTTTTTATCGGTAATAGGGAAGGATTTTACAGTCACGAACACGTTTACATTGTACGTGTTCAGGGTTAAAACTTGGCTTAGACGAGGTTAGGCGAGTGTACCGTTCAATTTGCATGATAGTCTAAATAATGACCAATACAATGGTTCCTTATATATTCTATACATTACATGGTCAAGCAAATTGAGATTTAGAAATTGAGACCCATTGCCAAAGAATAGGTACGAGATCATTTTGACACGAAATGTTTTAAACTGACATTAGGAGTAAATTTATAATATAACCTACAGGGGAGACTTAAGATTGTGAATGCGCCGGTACGAGATTATTTTAAGTTTGTTTCAGTAAAGCCTGGGGTAAACATTTTTTCTCCCTTGTTGTTTACTGGATATCTCCTGTACACTTACATGTACCTTTTGGTTGCTTATAGTTTTATCGTTTATTTTTTTGAAACTAGCTTAACAACAGAGTTGCAATGGAGCCATTAGAGAAAGCCATCACCTATTACACTGTAAGTGTTGACCTTATTTTTGGTTTGATCAGGAATCTTTCATAAACATAAGGCACGGGTATATTACGAACTCACAACATGCCCAGCTCACACTTGGCGTGATAGCTCAGTTGGTAGAGCACTGCTCCGGTATCGCAGAGGTCATGGGTTCGAATCCCGTTCAGGCCTGAGTTTTTTTTCAGGCTTTAATTTCACAGCTGCTTAAGTTGTGTGCATAACTGCGATGATCAATTAATGACATTCAATATTAATCCGCAGTTCAAATATATGGTCTTTCATATATTCATTTGCATAAGGCAAATCGGAGCGATTGAAATCATCACACTTGTATACGTACTCAATTTGTTTCGACCATGTTTGCAGTGATCATCCCAGTTTTCCGATTTCAACAATTTAGGTGTCGTCCCTCACGCGGCCTCCTGTCGACCTGTCTTTGTTTTGTAAAGATATCTGTGCGACAAATGACTGTGTCCTATGCTGTTCTGCCGCTTGCTTTAAAGAGTTGACTTACAATGACTTCTTCCTTTAGAAAATGGTCCGTTTTCACCTGGCTGGAAAGCCTGTGTCGTGTTCAGAGTTTCTGGCAGATGAGGTAAAGATCGTCACCGCTGGAACCGAAGGTTCCACTGTGGAAATTGAACGACTCAAACGTTATACGAAGGTAAGAATGCTCTGCGCCCTTCTTGCCGCACGCGAAGAAACGGGCGCTTTCTGTTTCCCTCGCTTTATGTTGCACGGATGGGTGTGTTGTTTGGTTACCCTTAGTACTAGTGAAACACTCTTGCTCGTTTTAAATGCTGCCCATTAACATGAAACTTTGGCTTCCTTATCAGAACTGTGATGAAGGCAGTGCATTTGGAGAACTGGTACAAGAAATGGAGCTGAGAAACGTTGAGATCCAGCAGTTGTGTAGAAAGGTCAGAGGAGGCACCCAGTACATTTGGTTTAGAGAGGTCATACTGGACTTCTGAGAACTCAAAAAGATTGTAGAATTGCACGCGTTGCTCATTTTCAAACTGATGGTCACTTACTTGATTGTGATTCTCTTTAGGGGTCTTCTATTAGAAAGTCTTACTAATTGCAATTTAATAGCCGTTTGTTTCAAACAACATGTAAAACACTCTTCATGATTTGCCCAATTGCTGACTCTTTTGTTTTGGTATTTTTGCGTGGTGCAGGGAAACGTTTTGGTCAGATGAACAGTAGGCGAATGTTGAGTAAGCGAATGTTGAGTGGCAAGTGGCTATTATTTTACAGGAGACTGTTCCGATTGTAGACTGCGAATGCAGACGGTCTTCCGGTACTCGAGTACCAGAAGAACGCCTGCTTTCGCAGGTTATTCTGATTAATAATGAACTTTATTTGAGTGTCAACTTGTAATTCATGATGTTATTTACTCTTTTTTTAGATCAAGCGAAGGATGCCGCAAGATAACTCGAGTACTTTGCTATTTTCCGAAAAGGTGTGTAGCTCGAAATAAATCATTCTCTATCAGTTCTTTTTCGCTAAGTTTGCTTTTTGCTTGTGGAATAGAAATAACTATAATAATGATAGCAATGATGGTGACGACGATATGATGTCAGTGATAATGGTAATAAAAACGAATAAATTCTAATCTATAAATTCTAATTATTTCTATAAGCGGTTCGAATTTCAGCAAACGGACAACTGCGATAGACCGTTCAGCAGGTCGACTGAGATTTTCAAAGTGAGCTTAGAAGCTAACTGTTTTACGTTCGGTTTGCGTTCCCTGTTTTCATTTTTAGCTTTCAGAATGGACAGACGGAAACTCTTCAAAAGGGACTCAAAGAGATTCTACAGTGTTAAATTTCGATCGGGAATTTAGCACGCGCACAATAAGCAATTTGCTCAAGCTTGAGCCATAAACTGTGAACACTTAATTTCACTAGCGCGATCGATCCGTTTTGGGAAAATATGGTTCCGTTCTATTACGCAAGCTCGCAAATAGTTGCTGCATTACCGAGCTATAATTTGCAAGACTTCGGTCTCTGAATTTCCAAAATTGGGAACTTACAAGAAGCACCAAAGTCTGGCGAGATAGAGATTATGGGAGACTCTGGAGAAGAGGCTCAAATCACGTTAGTAGGTGTAGAATCTCGGATTATACTTGGCGTACGGGTTAGTACTTTAGTACCAATGACTAAGAGAACACAAGTACACAAAAGGTTCCTAAAAGAGGTAGCATATGCTCCATTTTCGCTTTCTTGCTTGAGCAGTTCCTTTGTTGCAAGCTCATGATTTCACTGTACTCATTATTTACTTACGTTTGTACCTGTCTTTCTTGTTTTCAGTGATAAGTTCATTTGTTTCATTATTTTCTATGTTTTTAGTTGCAAGAGGAGTTGATTGATTGTGCTAAGCAACAAAGCGTAGTTCTGAGTTTTTGTCAGGAACTCGCGTCTGCTGTTACGGATAAAGCAACAGGTTTGGCAGGTGAGTTTCTTTACAAATCATGACCCCGAACCATTTTGCTCCCAAAGTCTCTGTAGTAATTATTCTTAGTGAGTACCACGCAATTAGTCAATTTGGAGAATTCGCTGTTAGATCAACCCAAGATTCTTGAGTTGATAATATTTTCATTTGCCATCTCTTTTATTGAAAGTCTGTTGACCTTACAAGAAGTTACATCTCTTTCCCCCGCCACCTCTTGTTTTCCACTTGTTGTTTCTGGACACTGTCATACAGCACTCAAAACAACATCAGAGAGGGGTAGAGAGACAAAAGTTACCAGTGGTGCAGAATTACAAACATATTTTGACATTTTTATTCATTTTTACCCATGCGCTCTTTTCTGTGGTCGTTGATTGAACTATAGCTAGGGTGATCCGTGTATTTGAACAAGTTTAATCCCATTTTCGATTAAGATCAGATCGATAATTCTTCTCGGTGAATACCTTACGTGCCCTTGCATTTTAGTTTTAAGAAGTTGGTCTTGCAATCTTGTGAAGTCTAATCCAATAGAAGATTTGGCTCTCGCTGTATTAATGGTATTTTAACAATTGGGATTTAGCCCGAAAAAAGAACGGGCTTGATTGGAATTCGAACACGCGAACTAGCAAATCCCGGTGCGATGCTTTCGCTGCAGAGCCAAGTCAGCCGTGTTCACTGGCAGCAGGTCAATCGTGTGTTTATATATGCCTGTGTAAATTCTAAATCTCTTTGAAATTCTATTCCGTTGGCTTTTAATGTATTGATATTGCTATTTCATAGAGAAGATACACTTTGGTTATTACTAAACTGAATGATCTACCATTATACACTTAATGTATGGTCACGAGGGAAACAGTCAGTTTTGTTCTCCCGAGAGTACTGATGTTTCCCGACAAGAAGTGGAGGGAAACATCAGGACTCGTGGGAAACAAAATTAACTAGTTTCCCGAGGGACCAGGGATACAATTGAATTTGATCAGGGTCACGTGACCAAGAGTCAACCAATCACAGTGCTCGTTTCGCTGAGTGAAAGTACAGGCATATAACAATCACTGTTGTGTATTGGGCTGTGACTGGTTGGGTGAAAGCCAGGTCATTGTTTATACTCGGTTCAAACAGAAATTAACTCCAACGACTGACCCGGGATTACCTCAAATAGTGTTTTGATTTTCTTTTGCTATTGTTGTTACGCGCGAGCCAAACTTCAACATATCTTCTCTGTCGGAATTTTCTCTTCCTCTGCAGACAATGAACACCTGCTTAGCGGTCAACTTGAAGAAATCGCCGGTGACGTAGCTGTGCTAGTGTTTGAGAAAGATGATGTGCCATGTAAAGATCTCGTGAGGTATGCCCATGTGATTGTCTAAATTCACAACAACTAGTAAAGATCTCGTGAGGTATGCCCAGGTGATTGTCTAAATTCACAACAACTAGTAAAGATCTCTTGAGGTAGGCCCAGGTGATTGTCTAAATTCACAACAACTTGTAAAGATCTTGTGCGGTATGCCCAGGTGATTGTCTAAATTCAAAACAACTAGTAAAGTTCTCGTGAGGTATGCCCATTCACAACAACTAGATACGGCTATAGATAATCAGATAATTTTGATTGGAAAGGGGGGGGGGGAATGGAGGGGAGGTTCCAGATAGAGTGGGGGAGGGGGCTAGAGGGAAGGTGAAAAGGAAGGGGGAAGTACAGGGGAGAAGGTTAGTAATAGGTGGTTGGCGGTGTTTAGTTGCAAAGGCGCCCCTACTGAAAAAGTGTTCCCAACATGGGTGTATCACAAAGTGCCTTTTCTCTAGAATGTACTTTTTCTCCATTCCATCTTGTCTTTGCACTTTTACCCATCCCTGTTCCTTTCTGGCGTTCCTTTGATTTTTTTATGGCTGTGAGCCAGAAGGCTGGTAGCCACTATGTCATCGGGATTTAAGTAAGAGTGAAAACTTGACGCGCAAGGGATGCTAGGATTTCAAGTGTTCGGACCAGTTTATTATGCACCCACACCAGACCCAATTACCTCAGAGACCAAAGTTGAATCTTAACTACAATGGCTTTTTAGCATTATGACTTGACAAATCTTACTATAAAGTAATGTGCACAGCATATAAAAAATTATAAATTGTAGTAGCCACATGTAGTCCTACCCATTTCTATTTTGTTCGGTTGCCACGGGAAGCTTAGTTCAAAATTCGGTCGTTTTTTCCCTCCGCCTTTGTTTTATATCGACACGAAGTTTGCTTTATTTTGACAAACTAGCTGTACTGCTAGACCCTCGAAAATCAAAACATCAGGCATCTTGCTTTCCGTTTCTTAAGAGGGCCTTGAGCAATTAACTAGCATGCATTTGGTATGAATAATATACAGTATTGTCCTACACTTTGTTGTAGTCAAACATTTCACGAGGTCATTTCCTTCCTGTACTCATTTGTGACCAAGATGCAAGAGGGAGAGTATGATACCAAGCCCAAAGAAGAAGCTAAGGTAGGTCACATTCTTAAAATAATTCCTTGGAATTTCGTTTAAGCGTTAGCCTAGAATTGGGAAAAAAGATTTTCTTGACCGCAGTGGGAATCAAATTCCGCGACCAGCGCAGTAGATGGCACCACTGCTCTCACGCCTGAACTACTTTGCCACTCGGTATGCAACAACTGCGCTTTTTATCGGGCAGATACAGCGATGAGAGCCCAATAACCCTGACCACGGCTGCACAGACCGACAAACCAACTTAACTAACAGAACGGTTTTCCAATGACAGTCCTAAAACCAATATCGGATTTAGTTTCTTTAGCCATTCACACCAGACGAACACTGGCCAATGATCCAATCTGAGCTCAGAGCAACCAGACGTTGTCGGCACCATGCGCGGTAAAGTGCCTTCGAGTCAGTCACAATTGGCTTCCGTTTCACTTGTGATTGGTTTAGAAAATGGCGCCAGATTCTTTAGCCAATTACCATTCGCTGCAATGCAAAACCAAAGTAATCCGAAGTGAGTTTTGGGAGTGAATTATAAACCGCTTTTGCGGAAAAGGAAGTTTAGCTCCAGCGCGTCGCGTTTTCATTTTCAATTGTGTTGCTGTTGCTAAATCTGCCTACTATATAACGTTTCCAACCCCCCTTATGTTTATATTTGTTTTGGTTCGCCCTTTTTTCTTTTCACCTGGGTAGAAAGGTTTCTGTTTTAGTGTAATGTCTCCATGACATTCACCATGGGTCGGCTACCCAGCTTAACTCTGTCTGTGACACATGACTGTCACGCTATCAAGCCATGACGCCATTTGACTATTGTGCTAGCTGCTTAATGAGTCACCAGCGCCATTCGTTATGTTACCACCGCCACAATAATAAAATTTCCTTCTACTGTATTTCTTTTTAAATCCCCACAGATGGAGCCGCCCTATCTGCGTCGTGCTCGAGCGTTCAAGTCGGAACTGTTCGACTCGGCAGGCGTGGAGGAAAAACTGTTACAGAAAGAGAACGAGTTCATTGACCTGAAGAAAAGTATGAAAGTTAAGGTAGGAACTGGAAGTGTATGCTCATAAATTTGTTGTATGTTGTGAGCGGAGATGAGTTAGCTGCTTCTCCAATAAAGAAATACTCAAAATAGTTCGCTTTCCCTTCGCCCTGGTTACGAAACCATGTACTGTGGTGCACACTTTTCTGTGCCATGGTAGTTTTTGTGGTACGTTTTTGTGTCCTGTACATTAATTGATAAAACCTTTTTGATAATGTGACCATTATCGGAAAAAGCTTTTGAAAAGTACTGCATTGTACAGTTTACTGTACTGCACTGCTTGCCTTTTTATACAGTTCTGTAATGACTTCTCTAAGTGAACCATCAATTGTGACCATCCTAAGGACGGCTACTGAACAGCACTGTACTGTGGCACTGTTTTACTTTGCAGTGCGTCTTAGTCTTTACTTTTGTGGATTAAACCATGCAGCGTTAGCTTTCTCTGGAAAGCTACTGAACAGTACTGTACTGCAGTCCTCTTTGGTTTTTACATGCATAGTGGTTTTAAGGTCTTCATTTGTTGACGCTGAAGCCTTGTCTCTTTTTCTACGCTTAAGAACGAAGAGCTGAGCCAAGCGAACATCAGAATTGGTTTGTTGGAGAAGCGCTTAGAAAATATTTCCAAAGAGGTGGGTACGCATTACTAAATTGTGTTAAAATTCGTCCGACGATTACTTCTTGTTGTCCTTATGTTTGCCTAAAGCATAGTGCCTTAGACAATTATTTTTTACAGTTGATAGACTGCTTTTGTTGGTCTTTTTTATATCAGAATCTTTCCAGATGCTTGAAATCCTTTTCTTTTTCCAAAACGCTGTTATTAAGAAGATTTTGTTGCTTTTGGATCGATTATAGCTATGGGATTATACTTAAACAAACTCATGCGCCGGTTAAGACTGCAAATAGGATAGCGAAACAATGCAACACTGACCTCTTTCTCAGAAACTTTGCTTTCAAAACGCTCGTATTAAGAATATTGTGTTTTTTATTGTATCGCATTTTTTGTCCACTAGGCTGATGCACGGGTTGAGGCCGCAAATCGCAAAGCGGAACAATGTAGCACTGACCTCGTCAGAAAAGAATCGTAAGGCTGTCCTTTTTTATTCCTTTGTTTGCTTGTATTATTTCATATCCAGTAGCCAAAAAAAATGGCATTTCAGACCCGTAAAGTTATTGGGGGTTTCGAGAACCGGTTACACTAAAGTTTTGTAATCGTTTATTCCTTATTTTTGTAGAATCTCTTAAAACTAATCAATTATGAAAATGTTTTGTAAGTCTTCTGACAAATGCACCAAACTGATTTCTGTTTCACGCGTCCTTCTTTAGTGAATTCGAGGAGACAATGGATGCGCTTCAAGCCGACATCGACACTTTAGAACGAGAAAAGCAAGAAATGAAGAAACGCCTGGATACTTACTCAAAGAAATCTCTGTTGGCAGATCTCGCTCGTCACGCTTCCTCTTCGTCAAGTATCGCTGCTGTTGTAGCAGGTGCAGTGTTAACGGATTTATTGTAAATGTTGTAGTTCAATTTTACCCTTGGTTCAAATTTTATTTTCCTTTGTTTCAAACTAATTATCATACATTAGTGATTACCTTACCAGAAAACAAAGGAAAATAAAATTTAATCCGAGGAAAAAACTGAACTACAACATAGATGTTGAGGATTTTCCTAAAGATCCGGGGCCGGTTGTTCGAAGGCCGATTAGCGCTAACCCAGGGTTAAATTTTAACATGGGTTTCTTTTCCTCTTGTTAAAAAGCGTTTACTCCGATAACTTTCTCTATTTTATTCAGAGCATACAATCATCAAATTGTATCGAAAAAAAAAATTACACTGAATGTACTTTTTAAGCTCTCATATCTGCATTTAAATTTCGCACTAACCCTGGGTTACCTTAATCCTGCTTCGAACAGCCTGGCCCTGCACATCATTAATTATGTTCCAAAGACTGTCTCTTTGATTTCATGCCCAGATGAAAAATATGAGAACTATGCACGTTGAAAATGACAAACAACACCGTTTTGCTACTGGAACTTGTTTTTAGTTTCAGGCCTCTGTATTGGTTCAATTGTGCTTCGAGGCCACGTTTGGTCTCATTAATGAGTTTAAGGTATTTTGCCCCAAGGATGGAGTGGAACGAGGAAAAATTACCATTAGCAAAATAGGTTATCGACGATGTGTTAGAGACAGTCGCACATTACTTAAGAGACTTGAATTTCTGTTCATACCGGCATGTTAAAGGTAAACAGAAAGAATACCACTGTACACGACTTATCAACAGTATCCCAACAAAATATTAGTCAAACTATATGGTTTAAACCACAGTTGAGACTGTACTAAAACCACACACTGTGGTATAGCATGCAGTACCATATTACTGTGCTCTTGATCAGCTTTCCAAGAAAAGATGTAAAAAAGCTTCAACCACAATTGGAAGCATAACGAACAGTATCATAGAGTATCAATGAGAATTGTAGCAGCAGGAGAATTGTGTAAAGTAACAGGAGAATATTCTGAAAGCGCTCCATTTATGAATTTAAGACTAGCTCAGGCCACCTAAATTTGACCGGAGAATTCTTTGTAGTAGCCGGAGAATTCTACGATCTCCGATGCCTGATGAACACCCTGACCAGTACCACATTGTGAACGTCAACACACAGATAAAAGAGGTATAACTGCACGATGTGTTAAACAAACAGTTCCACCGTGCATCACTGTTCACAACCTTTTTAAGACTTTTTGGCCTCGAAAACGCTTAAGTAAAGTCGGTTTGTTGTCGAGGTTATTGTTTTGCGTAACCTTAGCTTAGAGCCGTATCAATCATATTTGCTTATTTCTTTCAGGAGCCGCGGCAGTGAAAGCGGGTGCCGCTTCTCCCTTGCGGGGTGTACCAGGGGCTGGCCAGCAACCCGTGCAAGTTGTGATCAAGGATTCGCCTATTATTCTGGCACAGGTATACTTAACAAACCAGAACACTGTTTCACGGCCAGCCCTCTCTTAGTAAAAAACAGTTCGCGACGATCAGAGTCCGGCAATCTAATTGGTTAACGTATTCACTCTTCTGTATATTGTGTGATAGACAACACGTACCGGAATGAGCAAGGATTCGGCTTTTACAATGGCACAAATATACTTAGCGAATCCACCACACTTTTCTGCAACATACACTCTTTTACTGGAAAGAAATTCGCGTACTGCACTATCACAAATCCTGGAATGTGGTTTGTTAACGTACTCACTATGCTGTATACTGTGTGTCGGATTGACGGCGGGAAGCGTCTGTAGTAATTTGCCCAATATACTTCTACAGTCAGGGTTTTGTTAGCACCGGACACAAAAGCATATTGCACGCGATTTTATATAGAGGATATTACACGGTGGCGGGAAGATATGAATTTGATGTTCGAGTGGCAAGAACAATATCTCCCCAGTGAGCGCAGCGAACGAGTGAGATATTTTTCTTGCCATGAGAACATAAAATTCAAATCTTCTCGCCACCGTGTAATCATTTTCTTAAATTATATAGACAAACACAGACGTTCGTTTGGCAGCTTTTTACACAAACTGAATCTTACAAGGCGGGAAATGACGTCATCGATATCCACACTAGTGAGGATATGGAAAATACGCCACCAGGGTCCCGGATGTATTTTCGTGTGAATTTTACGAGTGGTGTAATTGCATGTAAAACACTCACGTCTCTATAATAAAGTAAAGTAAATAATATTCAGAAGCTTTCAAAAATATTCCCATTCCTGCGTGGCTTTAGGGGCGTCTTACGTGATACAGGAATGACTTTCATTCCGGGATGACCTTCGTTCCAGAATGAAGTTCGTACTGCATTCACATGTCTAAATAAATGGACTCGTACTAGAGCGGTTTTCGCGCTCGCTTAATAACGAAGATGAAATGATATTTTGCCGTTTAATGGCGATATCTGCAGTTTTAGCCAAAACCTTGAACTCAAGGCTGGTTCTTTGGGAAAAACAGAAAAGATGATCACGTTGTTTCATTAATTCTTGAGAACTTGATTGTTAAGTAGTCGTCACTGTGAATGGTGATTCTTGTTCCTACAGATGGACTCGCTGAAGATAGCTCTAAAGCATTTAAGAAATGAAAATATACGGCTCAAGAGTCAACGGTTGAAGGTATGAGAAAAAAGATTTATTTTCGAAAAGAGTGGTTAGGGTGGTATTAGTATAGTAATAATTATTATAGTTATATATATAAAATTATAGTTATTTCTAGCTCAAAACAAGCTCAAAACACTTTCTGCCATGTTGCATGTGCCCACAAAGCGTAACAAAGGAAGTGCCCAGGCACTACCAAGATTGTAAATGCTTTTAACTATAGTCAGTTTACTTAGAGGTAACTAATGTAAATTCATTTTACTTTTTGGTTAAAATCTTACTGTATATCTTTAGAGTTTCAATTGTAGTTGTATTTTGTAAGTGATGTTATTCTTATTTTTATACAGTTTTATCCATTTGTAATCATTTTTACACGACCCCACAAGCTTTGAGCTTTAAACCGTATCTTGTTTAAAGAAAGGATATCTATCTATCTATCTATCTAATCTATCTATCTATCTATCTACCTACCTATCTATCTATCTATCTATCTATCTATCTATCTATCTATCTATCTATCTATCTATCTATGTATGTATGTATGTATGTATGTATGTTTATGACAAAACGCCATCCAACCCGTAAAACCTTGATGAAGTCTTTACATCTCGTGCATTAAGCGTGACAGTATCCATAGGGTGACGTTCACACTCGATGAAAACCGAACTGCAGTTGTGACTATGAATGATTTAGACATGCCAATGAAGGAAATGAAGAAATTGCTGCCACTCTGGGAGATGATGAACCATGTCTGCAAGTAGAAGGAATGTGGGGGTTCCAGCACAAATTGAAAAATTGATGAAATAAAAAAATATTACAAAAAAAATTACGAAAAAAATACAAAAAAAATGGAAAAATTTTATCAACGATTTATCAAGGATTTTATCAGAGAATTTATAGGGAAATAAAAAAATTACAAAAAATGAAATTGAATTCAATTGTGATTTAAAAACAAAAATAATAAAAGTATAAATGGAAGAGTTACAAAAGAAAAAAGTTAAGGAATTGAAGCAAATTGCTAAAGACCATGGTGTTGAAAAAATTTATAAATTGCGTAAACCTGGACTCATTGAAGTGTTGAGTAATATTCCAGAAGTTATGGAAGAGATGCGAAATCTTCAGAAACAAACTCCTGCACCCACTTCAGAACCTGAAACTATTAAGTATCATTATTATTGTATTCATAAAAGGCAGAAATCAAGATGTAAAGAGTGTGGAGGATCACAAATATGTGAACATAATAGAAATAAAGCTTATTGTAAAGAGTGTGGAGGATCACAAATATGTGAACATAAAAAACAAAGGACGCATTGTAAAGAGTGTGGAGGATCTCAAATATGTGAACATAAAAAACAGAAGGCACGTTGTAAAGAATGTAAAGGTAAAGGAATATGTATTCATGGAAAACAAAGAAATTTTTGTAAGTTATGTGGAGGATCTCAAATATGTGAACATAATAGACAGAAGGCATTTTGTAAAGAATGTTATACAAAACAAGAATGTCATTAAGTTATCTAACACAAGTCAGTGTTACATAACAAAATTTGCATTGACGTAATCACATTCCTGAGCGACGTTAGAAACCAGCCTTTTTAAAGTAAACATAAAATCTACTTTTCAACTTCAAATCCACTTTACATTTTGCTTGTTGCTATGTCGTAAAAGTATGCAATCTATTGTTCTACACGTGTGCAATAATTTAAATACAATCATAATCACGTGAAATGGTCATGAACTACTGAAATAGATACCACGCTAAACCTCCACTGATAATTATAAATGTTAATATATTGGTTTCATGTTGCGTGGTCACGTCCGACTTTTCATTTAGAGTTGTGGTTTTTGGTTTTGGTTTCGTTTCATTTTGTAAAGGTTTTGGATTTGTATCAACTAAATGAGGTAACTTTACCTTTGAAGATCCAATGTTATGACTTATTCCAACCGGTTTTGACTCAGTGTTTAGGGAATTATTCACCCCAAATTTCATATCACCAGTCGCTTTCATAAGTTTGTTATTATATCCAACCACGCTCTCTGTATTTATGATCATATTACTCGGCATCAACCACACACCCGGAGCAATAGCTAAATCAAGTCGTAATTTCGCTTCCTGTACAGCTAATTGATATCTTTTGATCGAACTAGAAATGTCATTCTCAATAACACTACTCTCAAATAGGGATAAGAATTCTTGTTGTGTTTCGATCGCTCCACCACCATTACCATAAATTGAGTTTCTAGTATTAACTTGCGCACCTAATATACAGTAAACAAAAGCTTCAGCGGATCGATTCAATCTACCAAGTCCAGCTTTAGTAAGGCCATGTCCACTTGTTGGGATAAACCAAGCATATTTGAAATCAGCAAAATCATCATTACGGATAAATGAGATTAGGTCGCCTTTTTCTTTCTTACCTCCATCATCAGCGAATTTACCACCTTCACCAGGCCAGCTATCAGCCTCTTCATCGTAATTTCTTACAATATGCACATTTTGATATCCACCGCCTTTACCATTATATCCAGCACCATAATCAAGGAATATATCCCCTAAACCAGCATTTCTACCACCTTTCCATCTAAAATCAGAATTATTACCAACCGAAAATTCAGCACACAATCGTTGATATGCAACTTTATTATAGGGATTATTATTTATCACAAAAGGTTTCTCATCAGGTAAAGGTAGATTCAATTCATACAATATTCGTCTTGTTGTAAAGTAAACATGAAACTTAATGAAGCTACTCACAACTTTAGGATAGTTAAGACTCTCGAAAGGACTTATACCACAACCAGAGGTCGCACACCAAACCGCAAAGTTCAGTTGTTGAGGCCAATAATTCATATCGGGTGCGTTCAACCATTTTCTACTTTGTTTACCAAATTTGAAAGTCACAACTTGGGATGTAAATATGTTTCTCATCTTTGCTGTGAACTTTTTCGTATTAGAAACGTATATATCCAGTGAGGTAAGCATTTTTGTGATATTAGTTGCAGGTTCATCAAAGTCAATAGCTGGTATAGGATAGCTTCGATTGGTTATATTTAAACTTTTTGGGAACAAACTTAATTCATCATCGTTCAATCCTAAATCTTTCCATAAAAGTTTTTTCAAACGAGGTAATAAGTCATCAGTCCATGTTTTACCAGTTGGATCATCATAAGACATGATTGTTGTACCATTAACTTTCCACTTAATGTATCCTCCATACGGGTCAGTCACAAATATAAATTTATCAAGGTCAGCCTTTGGATACCTATTTCTGAAATCATTGAGTAACATTTTATTCTTATGTTTAGAATAAGATGCATATGTTTTTAAATCAACACCGCTCTTTTTTAATATTAACCTCAAATGAAAATTTTAATGTGCGGGAATGGTTAGCTCTTTTAATATGTCTGCACGAACCTCTCTCCTTATCTGTGACATGTTTAAGTTTTTTTCTGTATCTCTCCTAAATTTTTGACGGATTTCTAGTTTTAGTTTTTCAAACTTTTCTAACTCTGCTAAAATTATGGAAAATTCTTGTTCAGAGATGACATTATCTTTCAGTGCTTTTGAAACCAAGTCGTTAATAGTGTTTACCTTTGCTTTTGCCAGAGAAACAGTCTGTTCATGTTTACTAACTTTATTTAAAAGTCTTTTGGAGGCTGCACCAAATCCAACAGATATCCCACCGCAAATACCACCGACAACACCTAATGGGATACCGACAACAGCACCAAAACCAGTAAGAGAGGTTCCCAATCCACTTGCAGATAGGATAACTGAAAACACCCCACTACCTACACTGATTTTAGTAAATATTACTCTTGCTCTATTATATTTTTTTCTAACATCCTCATAATGTTTAATTTCCTTCTCAATATTTTGTAGTACTTCACATGACTTTTGTAGTCTGAAATTAAGTGGGTCTCCATTCATTGGAACATTCGGATAAATTCTATTATACTCATCCATTTTTTTTACTACTCAACATGAAATCTTTAAATCGATACGAATACGCACTGTATTAGAGATTAATTTTGTTCCGTTTTTATCTAAAATCCATAAAGTAAAGTAGTTCAAAGGGTTTTTAGTTTCTGGAATTCTTAAACATGGATACTTTTTAGAAGGAACAATAGCTAATAGTTGTGATGGATTAAGTTCTACATTTTCACTTCGGGGGATCCTATTGTAATATGAAGACTTTGACTCTATAAGATCACACATTAAGTACAAAGGATTGTCATACGTTGTATTAGTCATGGAACTATCTACCATTTGTATCTCTTTTACATTGGATAATGGTGGATCTAGATATATTCTTGTTTCAGTTGTTAACATTGTGATAGATAGAAATATTGTATCATTCATTATTTTGTTTTTACTTACCTCCTCTTCTTTTTAAATTGTTCCACAAAATATAGAACCACAGCCACTATCAAAAGCCAAGCATTCTTACCTAAAAATCCAATAACCTCACCGACTGTTTTGAATAGAAAGCTTACGATAGCTCCAACCATTCCAGGTAATATTTCACCGAGTTTCTTACCGATAGTTTTCAACCCATTACCAACACCTTTACCTAATTTAGTTAGACCTTTAGAAAGATTAGAAACTATGACGCCAATGACAACACCCACAGCACTAGCAACTCCAAATACTGTAAAACCATACTTTTTGAAGATAGCCTTCACACGATCACGAAGAGGCATATTTTTAAGTATTTTATCATTTTGTCTCTCTAGTTCACTTATTTGTTCTTGATTGGAAATTTTATTCTTTCTCAATAGTTCTTCCAATTCATTAACCCTGGATTGTAAACGATCTCTACTTTGTTCTACCTTTGTTAAATTGGACAGTCTCTTCTTATATTTGTCTATTTCATCTTTGTATCGATTCATTTCAATCAAAAGTTTCTCAACCTCTGTTTTAGATTCTATCTTCTGTTTAACAGCTGTATCTAAATAGCTTTCAATTTCCGCGATTCTGGTTTGATGTTGCTCGATGATTCTACGCTGCTCTTTATCATTATCAATATAATGTTGTCTCTCCAGATCATTTGTTTCCGTTACTGATCTTAACCCATTTAGTGCATTATTTAAATCATTAATTTGTTCATTAGCTTCATTCAATTCATCAATTAGTTTATTATTATTTAGAATAAGACTCCCAGAATCAATACCAATCGCTCTCCTAATTGTAATAGGAAGTGAATCAATATTTTTTACCAAATCACCATTTGGTTTAATAAGTAAATGCTCTGTATTATCCTCTCTATTAGTCATTCTAACCAACACCCCACCATCATCATTAATTCTCGCACTGAATGGTGAATTTAGGGGATCAAAATTGTAGAACTTTTCTTGTATCTTTTTAAAAGCGCGAGCCCTATTATCATATTGTTCTTCCTTGGGTATTGATGGTTTGCGCTCATCATCTTCATCATAATCAGGAATGACGGCTGATGTATTTGTTTTTGTTGGTGTTAAATAAATTGTATCATCACCTTCATCACCTAGATCTGGTGGATCAAATTTTGGTATTTCTTTAGGTATATCTCCTCCTTCTGCCATGATTTTTTACTCATCAGTAAGAAATCTTTAAACTGATCATACAATTAATTAAAATAATTTACTAACTGCATAACCCAACGCTAACATACCACCACCCACATATGCCATCTCACCCATCTTTTGATTGCTACTAGGTCTGTAATAATCAGAGAATTTTGGTTCATGTGTTTGACTATACAATTCTAAAGCTTCATCGGTATTTGAAATATTTTGTGAAGCCTGATGTTCATTATTATGTTGTTGAGATTGCCAATCAATGAGTTTTTGTCTTTTTTCCTGATATTCAGCATAATCTTTTTGATATTTTTCTAATGCTTTATCATGTCGTATTCTTTCCTCATCTGTTTTATCACCTGATAGATATTTTGCAAGATATGAACCGCCAACGAACGTAGTAGCATTCAATATAGCTCCACCAACCATCATTGCTATTGTTGCCATTTGTTAGTCAATATGTAAAATCTTTAAGTTGGCAAAATCTTTTGATCTTCTAAATAATTTTTGAGGTACATACTACCAGATAGGACAGCAACCCATTTAGCATAGTTTGTAATACTTGAGGATGGATCGTTTATAAATGATTCTTTCATTGCCTTTTTTGCAACATATCCAACTCCAGCAGCTAATCCGATAATGACGGCTGAATCAGTAACAGTTTTCACAAGTTTGTTTTCATTTGACATAATTTTTTACTAATCAGTAAGAAATCTTTAAACTACTTTCCCTTATAACATTCCCATTTTTGGTGGTTGTGGTACAGGAATATTTTGAGGTGGTGGTATTTTTTGAACATTAGTTGGAACTTGTGATAAATCTGGTATTCTATTTTTATAATATCTCATAAACATGTCAAATGCTGTAAACCCTATTCCTACAATGGATAAAACAGTAGTAAAAGATAGCTCTGGAATCCAAGCCTTTGTATTTTTATTTTCATTTTCTTCTTCTACATTTTTAAATTCCTCTTCCTGTTTCATTTCTTCTTCACGTTTCATTTCTCTGGCTAATGCTTCTTTTGCTTTTTTATTATATTCGGCTAATTTCTTACCGGCAGCAACCTTTTTAGGATCTTTCTCTTTCTTTTTAGGAACATTATCTTTTGGTGGATCTTTTGTAATTTGCTCAACAACTTCTTCGGACATTATTATTTATTTCCAAAAGTAAAGAATCTTTAAATCAGTTGTGCTCAGTGACCTGCCCAGTTTTGTTAGAATCCCCAGTATTTGTGCTTGAAACTTCTTGTATTTTGTTGATTTTAATGTGTTTAGCAACCTGAAATAGTCCGCTAGCAAGTGCTACCAATCTTCCACCTTTTAATGCTAAGAGACCTACAAAGTTTGTCAGTTCACGATTAACCAACCCATCGTTCTTCAAATCTTTACAAAGCGCTTCTATATCATCCACAGGAACCATGTAAGAAATGGCATGAGAAACTAATTGAAGAGATGAATCTACCAAACCACCACTAATTTTCTTACCCAATACTGCCTGGTATCGATTATAATATTTTTCAACATCTTTTACCGTTAGTTTCTTGATATCACCTAGACTCATATCAACACCTAAATATTCCTTTGTAGTTCCAAGAGATGCGAGAATGGCTAGTGATTCTTGTTTTATTTCAATATCATCATTATATTTTTCAACATCTTTTACCTCTGACTGTTCTTCTATATAATCTTCAACTTCTGTCATCTTGCAATTTTTTAATAATACAAAGATTCTTTTAAATCACCGCAGGAATTTCTAAATAACATTGGAATGGATATCGTAAACATAAACACAGTCTAGAATATTTTTCAGTTTTCAGTAGTTCCACAAACTTTTTAATAGTTTTAGAGTCTAAATCACCTCCACAATCTTCGAAAAGCATCTTCATTCCTTTCTGTGATGGATTATGGAATGTAACAACACAAGCCACATTTTCACGGAATGGTTTTGCAATGGATGTTAATTGCTGAGTGAGAACCCATACTGATAATCCATGATGTCTTCCAGAGAATGCTAAATCTATAAACTTGTTTGATCGTTTCTTCAGATCATTCGAAACAGCACAATCATCCAAAATTATTAGTGTATTTGTACCAGAGAACAAAGTTTGACAATCAGTTAATATTTCGTTAATCTCATCAATATTACTAGCATCTGGTGATAATACAAAGAAACGTTTATCTCCTTGAGCAAATTTATGATATGTTTTATTTTTAGAATAAGTTGGACATATGAGAACAATGAATTCAAACACTTTTCGAAATGGTCCTCTTAACTGATCTATTATATACTTTGTCTTTCCACAATTTGTTGGACCGGTTATAATACTATGAAAAGGAACTTTATCTCTCAATTCCTCCATAATTTTTTGTATTATAACATCAGGTTTTTTAAGTTAAATTTCATGTAAACTAGTACTTTATCGAATGTAAGTTTGAATTCATAATCTCCATCATCGCATCAGCTACAACAAACATATAACAGGTTATAGTACCAGATCCACTTTGTTTTCTTTTAATTTCTATTTTTACACCATCTTGCGCATTATTTAAGGCCAGACCCCCTCCATGAATACCATTATCAGGGTGAGTTCTCATATCAACCCACAGAGCAAACTTATCAGCATAAAAATCCTTTTCCTTTACACCCTCTCTTCCGAAACGTTTCTTTACCGACTCCCAGAGGTCTGACAGTATCATTCCCTTAGAGTATAAACGATTTGGTACACCATCAACATCTATATTGATCGAGGTGATACCTGGATTGTAAAAAAACTCAGAGTTGCGTGCTCCTGCAGCGCTGGGTAATGTAAACAAACATAATATCCCCGTCATTGATCTTCTAGGTAGATTAATATGCTGATTTATAACACTATCACCGCCCAAGGATATGGTAAAAGTTTTGTGTAGAGTGACATTTTCATAAAAGAATCCTTTACCAACCTGATAAGCTGCCTGAGCCTCACGAGCTAAGTATTCGCTTGAAATACAAGAATATTCCAACTCAAGGTTTTTGATTGAATATTTCGGAGTCTTAGTCGTGTCAGAATAAATAACAATATCATTAACTGGAGCCAGTGTAATCTCAAAGATTAGTTGATGATCTAACCCCCTTGGATAGAAAACTACGTGATCGTTTAGAATAGGGTGGTTTAGTGGAATATGATACTTGGTGTTATGTACTGATGCAAGAGCCACTTCCTTAACATCTTGTGTTTTCTTGTCACCCGCATTTGCCCTGAGCTTCCTCATGTTTTCAGAAGAAATACCTTGTTTTAATCTATCCGCGCGATCTTCATCTGGTAAAAATAAATCATGATAGGTTTGAAATAGATCGTATCTTTGAGTATCCTGTAATGTTTCACCACCAAAAAGAACCCTAAGTCTAGGTACAAGATTACTACCTACATTATTCACTAGTGTGTTATTAGCATGCCCATCAACATCCAAGTCAAATAGTAGAGATACACTTCCAGGTACAATCACTAAATTCTCAGAAAGTTTTGGAATATTTATATATAAGGTTTCTCCAGGATTAGCTGAAGATGGATTGAGAGTAATTCGATTAAGTGTTGATTCTGCTTTCAAACCAAATGGCTCTCTTGGAATCCTGTTTGGGTTAATTTTTTCAGATGCGGTTGTCATATTTAATTTATAAGATACTTGGATTAATCTTTAAATGAGTTACTTATCAAAAATATATTATTCAACTTATGGTTATTGGAAAGGATATTCTGCAATTCCTAAATTAGCTGAAAAAGCAAAAGTAAGTGAAGATGTGGCTAAACAATGGCTTGAGAAACAGGCAATATGGCAAATATATCTACCCGCTCCAAAGTATATTCCTAGGCCTCACTGGACTGTGGATAAACCGAATCAGATTCACCAAGCAGATTTATTATTTTTACCCCATGATAGAGTTGGAAGAAAAACATATCGATATGCATTGGTTGTGATTGATGTGGCCTCGAGATATAAAGATGCAGAACCATTAACATCAAAAGAAAGTCATGAGATATCCAATGCTTTTACAAAAATATATTCCAGAAAGTTAAAATATCCTAAAACATTAATTGTTGATCCTGGAAGAGAATTTATGGGCGATGTTACAAAACTTATGAACATACATAATGTAAATATCCAGAGAAGTGAGGCTGGAAACCATAGAGCTCAAGCATTTGTTGAAAGAGCAAATAGAACATTAAGTGAACGATTATTTAGTCATCAATATGCACAAGAAATGATTAGTGAAGAAAGGTCAAGAGTATGGGTGAAACGATTACCAGATATTTTGAAAACTTTGAATAGTACACCAACCAGATTAACCGGTAAAGAGCCTGATAAAGCTATAAAACTGAAAGAGGTTGATATCAAACTAAAAAAGTATAAAAGAGTTGTTGGATATGATGAAGTGCGGCTGCCAATTGAGGTTAGGGTTAGATACTTACTTGCTCCTGGTGAACTTGAGGGTGGAGAACGAAGACGAGCTACGGATCCCATCTGGAGCATTCAGGTTTATGATATATCACGTAGTATGGTTTCATCTAATCAGCCGGTGTTGTATTATTTACTAGATGGACCTAGGCGCGGTTTTGTGAGGGAAGAACTTCAGGTTGTACCTTATGATACTGAGTTGCCACCTGATTCTGTTTTGGAAAGATAATGACCAATAGATAAAGTATGTATTCCATCTTCACAAATTATTCTCTTGTCATCATCAGCAGATAGTGCAACTTTATTAACAGTTTCAGTATAAACATCATGTAAGTGACTTCTAATTACATTCATCTGTCTCATCTGCGGTTTTCCAGTGAATAGACAATCCTTGTAATTATTGTGACTTATTGTCTTTTTTACAACTGATGCTTTTACCCCCTTGTCCTTTTTTATCTCTTCACCTTCATCCGTCAATATAGAGTATAGCTTAGGCCTTAGACCAACAAATTCAATTATCTGTTTACCACCAGCCTCATCTTTAAACTTTCCGATTAATTTTTTGTTTACACCAGTCTCTATACCAGATGGATGAACTTTAGGATAGTTACTTGTATCAAACATTTCTCTCACATCTGGACTGATATCCTTATAGAAATCCTCTGTCTCTATCTCATATACAAGACTGTCTGTATCTGTGAACAACAATTTTACCTTTTCTCCATATTTTGGTTTGATATAATTATAGTGAAAATCATACATTACTGTTTTACTTAAATCTAGAATGCACATACCTAAGTAAACAGGTTTATCGAATTTTATCTTTTTCATCTTCATGTGGATGGCTGCAAGATTTTCAGAAAAGATAGTACGATGTTGATAATTAGGTTGTTTTATTAATTTTTTAGCATCTTTTTGATTTGTAACTAATCTAATGTCTACCCTATTTCTAATGTTTTCCATGGTTTTACCAAAAACAGAGTTATTCATTAACTTGAAGAAATCTTTTTCAAAGTCGTTATTTGCTTTTGATCTTAGATTAGTATTCAAGTCAATGTATGGTTTTAACCAAGCTGACTCTTCAAATGTAATTCCCCTATGAATCTTTGTTATTTTTAATCCTAGACTTTCATAAAGTTTCAAGGTCTCGCGGTGAACTACATACTTTTCCTTGTTGTTGAGGTTTGGGATTAATTTCTCTACCTTATTAACTACAAGCCTCTCTGGAGCTAGAGGATAATCATTGTGAAGATCGTGAAGGTGGTGGGGATATTCTAAATCAACCTCTAGTATGCATGGAATATTTTTCCAGTTTTTAATCTCTTCTTGATCAGTAATCCATCTAAAACCGTGAGTAGGGAGTGGTTTACTCATTCCCTCACCATATAAGTTGTTTCTGTCAAGATATACAATATACTTTGTGACTAGGTTGTGGATATATTCCTTCATGTATGGGTTGTTAGCTTTAGCATATCTATTAGAAATCTGGGATACACCTCCTCTAATACCCCTCTCAAACATAAGTAGCATGTTGATATCAGTTAACAACTCTAAATTCACTTTTGTTATCTTTAATGCTGCATCCCAAGCTAGTCCAGGTGCTGTATAATAGTGAGCAGGATCTAAACCATAATTCTTTTGACAAACATCTCTAAAATTCTCGAATACATCCATTAAAAATAGTACATCTGACATAAGATATAGATCATGATAATCCCTCATTGTTTTCATATTAAAAGTTTTCCATACCTTTTTAGCATGTTGATAGTCATCTTCTGTTATATGTTCGTCGTTTAGTTTTGAGTAAAATGCATCCTTTGGTGGAAGTTTAGTTTCATTTAGTTTATCAAAGCTATCAAACCAATCGTATGGAAATACACCCTTTCTCAACATCAAATACATCTTATCTCCAAATTTCTTTTTCGTTTCAGTTAATTTCTCATCTGTTGGAGAAAGACATCTACTTCCAGATAACACACCTCTACATACATCACACTTTCCACATTTTGTAAGATTATCAACTAATTTATTAAGACTTGTTGCCATAAATTTAAATGAATCTATGAATCTAATATCTAGCTTCACATCATAATCCTTTTTCTTATCAACCCACTTTTTCTCTTTTTCATCCCACTCTCTCACAACAACCTTCCTTTTTTTCTCTTTATCCCACTTTTTATCTTTAATTTTAATAGTATCAAGTACAATCTGTTTTGTAAAAGAAATATATTTTTCCTCATTATTAGGTATGCAGTCTACTTTACCTTTTGTTATACCAATATTATTAATAAAAAGATGTGAGTCATATCCTGATAGGTTGTGAAAGATAATTGGTATGAAATTTTTAATCTTATAATTTAAATTGCAATTATCATGAGCTGCTCCTCTATACTTCCCTGTATAGTGACAGTGGTCTTTTACCTTATCTTTTTCTAATAATTCACCCTCACATATATGACAATGAGTGGCATTTTTATAGTTGAATTTTTCCCTTTGTGTCATCCAATTCAATTTCTTGTTAGGTTTGATTTTTTCGCAAATTTCTCTAATATCCTCCTCTAATTTAACCATAAATCTCTGTCCTACATCTTCGTTTGAGGATTCAGCTGTGTATTGTCTAATAACAGTTTCATAATTTTCATCAAAAAACTTTATTATATAACAGTATCCAGATGGTTTGTGCTTTTGATATTGTTTAGTAAAACTTTTACTTTCATCTGGAGAGCAGGTATCTATTTTCTCTGGATAGCACTCAAAGTCGCCATATACAACAAAGGGTACTCGCATTTTTTTGTAATAATTAATGAATTTAATATATTCAGGATTTCCATCTTTATCCATTGGCATTTCACTCCTAACAGCTTCGTTTGCTTTGCAATATACCATATGATTTTCCAATGTTTCCTTTGAATGGGAGTAATAAAAACATCTATCACAAGGGTAAATCTTAGATTTATGTTTAGTAACTTGTGAAACTATCAATCTACTAAAATTCTTTATCCAACAGTAGTGATTTGTTTCACCGTTTGATATTAGAAGTAATCTGATTAAATAACCACTTTGTTTATCACTTATTCTTAGGGGGTATACTTCGCCTTTATCATTATCATATCCGAAAACATTAATCGTGTAGTAGGGGTTTTGCTTTTCAAACTTATCAATATCTGTCCATTCAGCGGGGAACTTTATTCCTTCCCAGTTAAACTTCTCAGAGTTCTCTCTAATTTCTTTATTTACTCTCTGTGGGTTTTTCTCTATAGGATACGCGGCGCAAGTTACTGACAACTTGAAACACTCATGATCATTTTCATTCTTGGGGTTAATAATTGCATTCTTGTTTGCTAATTCTGGTGGTAGTGGGATATAGGAACTGCCTGAAAGCGGTTCAAATGGATCAATTTTTATAATAAAGTATACCACATGATCGAATTTCCAACCAGAACCATTTTCCACAAACTTCTTAAACACTTCAATTTGATTGTTAGTCATCTCATCGAATAAGTTAGGGAAATCGGTTGACTCTGTTATAGTTTCTGGTTTTTTAGTATGAAATGGGGGTTCTATTTCATCAAAATTTCCTGTATTAAGATTCTCTTTTATAAATTTACAGACAAGAATAAATTTCAGCTTTAGCGGTTTCTTTTGCTGATTAATTAGATCCATAACTTTTGGTTTGATTTTTTTGATAAATGTCTTTTCATCATATCCTTTCTTACCATATATCCTGTATGTTTTCAAATAACCATCAAACGCTGTTTCTTGTTCTATTGGGGTGAAATCTTCTTCATATTCGGTGGTGGGTTTTTTAAAAATTCGCTCAAATCTTTCCTTCAGGCTTTCTTTTGGAGCAAAACTTTTTCTTATTTGTCTAACCTTTTCATTCGAATTTTCTTTTTGATTTAAACGTTTAAATATTTTGTCAAACTTTTCCTTCATACTTTCTATTCGTTTGTCTACAATCTTTTTGGATGGTTCTGGTACATAAGATAGTATCCAATCTGTGAACTTGTTAATATCTTTCATTAATGGTTTGACAACTTTACTTTCCAGATTTTTAATTGGTATTGTTGGGGGTTTTGGTTTTGAAGGTTTTAGAATGCGAGCATTAATCTTAGGTGTTGGTTCGTCAAGAATGAGTCTTTGTTTCTGAAGATTTCGCATCTCTTCCATAACTTCTGGAATATTACTCAACACTTCAATGAGTCCAGGTTTACGCAATTTATAAATTTTTTCAACACCATGGTCTTTAGCAATTTGCTTCAATTCCTCAACTTTTTTCTTTTGTAACTCTTCCATTTATACTTTTATTATTTTTGTTTTTAAATCACAATTGAATTCAATTTCATTTTTTGTAATTTTTTTATTTCCCTATAAATTCTCTGATAAAATCCTTGATAAATCGTTGATAAAATTTTTCCATTTTTTTTGTATTTTTTTCGTAATTTTTTTTGTAATATTTTTTTATTTCATCAATTTTTCAATTTGTGCTGGAACCCCCACATTCCTTCTACTCTGCAGCTTGTATGCATTTTGCATAAAATAGTTTTAGTTTTTTTAGCATTCATTTCACAAACTTTGAATCCTACTCTACCCGCAATACATGTTGGAAGAGAATCCAAACGTCTTTAATTAATCCAAATTAATGTCAATGACTGATTTTTTAGTAAATAGTAGAATGCATGTAAAAAGGAAGGATTATTTGGGATAAATTGGTGACGGGTGGAAAAAATATACATTGGACCTGTGTAACAGAAAATAGAGCGTTGATCGTGCCACTCGTCTTAGTGCTTTCATTTTTTGCTCTGCATTGAAATTTATCGAGGGGGAAAAGGGGATTGAGAACGTTGAAAGTGAGATTGTTCTGATGTAAATGTCTGCAAACAAATGAATATGAAGTATTATTATACAACTCCAGCGTTTTGCAAGAGTGGTGACAGCTAAGAGTAGGACCTTAAATTTCCTTAAGCAGTTGGGGTGTATGTTAGCGTTTCACATTGTTGATTAGTTTTACTGGCTTTAGAAAACAACTTTTTTAGTCTTTTAGTTGCCTTCGATCGATAGTAGTCGTGAAGAGCTCTTTTTTACTTTGCTATAAAGTTGTTTTAGGTAAATAGTTGGTGTTTGGTTTTGTAATGAATAGAATAGTATATGGACGGGAGATACGAAATATGCTTAAAATCGGTATCTCATTCATCGGTTGCAGTCACACCTGGTTATCGATTTAAATACTCGAAGAGAAATTTCATACAGCCATGCGCCCGACCGTCCGCCCATGTATGTATGGTACTTTCTAAGAAGAATAATGGCTAGTTCCTGGGATTAAAACATTTAATCCTGCTAAACCTTTTTCCTTTGTAGGAGCAGCTGGAGTGTCTTCCCGAAATATACGTGCCACCTAAGATCCAGCCTCGTCCCGAAGCTTCCACCGAATCCGAAAAGGAAACCAAGGAGGCTGGTGACGATAATCAGCAGACACAGCTAGACTCCGTACCAAACCTCAACAAGGTCACTCGCGAAACAAACAAATTGCTAGAGGTACGAACTGGAGCTAGTCGCACCCAGCTATGTCTGGTTAGGCGGTGTTCCTCAGTTTAAAGCTGAGTTGTCTTTGCCCGATGTTTGCCAGGCAAGCGGTCAAAAAAAACTACGGAGGAAACGAATTGGACGTTTGACGATGACGCGCTTTTGCCGCGTGCGGTGACCCTTTTCTTAAACGGGAAATGAAATGGAATTTCAAAAGTTAAACATACAGAAAAGTTAGTTTTAGATAAAAAAAAATATTACGAGAAGGTCGCTGTTTATTTGTCCATACTGTTGTCTAGCACTAATAGAATGGGTGGATTTTGCATGTACTATGCAAAATTATTTCATTGAGCTGAAAGAAGCTTAAAAATGTTCTATGAATTCAGTAATAAAGTGCGAGTTAAGGTTCTCACTATGCAACAGAGTAGAGTTTTGAGAAGCAAAATTTCAGTTATCCAAAGTATACATATACTTTGCAACAAAGTACACGTCTGTCTTTGTTGCAAAGGTTTTTCATTCATTCATTCATTTTATTTAGTCACTCACAAAACTTACACAACAGAACAAAAGGTGTTAATTAAATTATAAAATTAATGTGACAAGGAACCCTAACGAAGCTTGAAGCTTATATTAATAGGCTTCCTTTAACTACTAATGAACTAAATTCATGGCTGAGTGCAGAGTGAGCAAGATCGAAAAATTAAACAACAAATCGGCTATCAATGAGATAATTCTTTAGATTTTTTTTAAAAACAGATATAGTAGGAGAACTAATTAGTGAAAAAGGCAACGAATTCCAGATTTTAGGTCCTCGGTAAAGGATACTGAATTGCTTTATATTTGTTCTACAAAAATGAGGTCTATACTGAGAGGCTAGTCGAGTTTCGTATTGATGGACTTGATTACTACTTAAGAACAAGTGATGAAAGCTATTAGGCAAAATATTATGGTGATAAGAATACATAAAGGTAGCTACAGAAAATGAATTAATACTAAATATGTCAAGGACTTTAAGCTGGCTAAATAAAGGGGCGGTATTTGCTAGATAGTGAGCTTTTGTTATGAGTCGCACTAGACGCTTTTGCAAAAGGTAAATACAGTTTAGATTGGAACAGTAGGTGGAGGACCAGGCGACATTACAGTATGTTAAGAAGGGATATACAAGGGAGTAATACAAGGACATCAAAGTTTGGGATGATAGGTAAAAGCGGGCTTTCGCAATGATTCCCACACTTTTTGAAATTTTCTTTGAGACGAAATCAATATGTGGTTTCCAAGAGAGATGCTGGTCAATAAAAACACCTAAAAATTTTGTCTCCGTGACTTGCTTGATCACAGTATTTTCAAGAGTAAGAGGGACATTAACATTAACTTTCTTTTGTCTTGGATGAAAAATCATAAAATTTGTTTTAGTCAGATTTAGAGATAACTTATTCACTTTAAGCCAAATAACTATTTTTGCAAGTTCATTGTTAATAATAGATACGAGGTGGTTGGCCTCTTTATGGGAACAAAAGATACTCGTGTCATCAGCAAACAGTAAAGATTGAGTAAGACTAGAGACATTAGGAAGATCATTAATGTAAATAATAAACAAAAGAGGTCCAAGAATTGAGCCCTGTGGGACGCCACATAAAATTTTCCGCGGATAAGATCGATGGGACCCAAACTGAACAAATTGAGTCCGTTCGTCAAGATAGCTTTTGATCCACGTCAAAGCAATATCCCGAACGCCATAGTGTTGCAGTTTTTGACACAATATTTCATGATTAATAGTATCAAACGCCTTAGAAAGATCTAAAAAGATGCCTAAAGTTGTTTCATTTCTGTCGATAGCAGATGATATGTTATTGATCAAGTCAATTAACGCAAGAGCAGTCGAATGATTATTACGGAATCCAAATTGTTTCGAGTATAAAATATTATGCAAATTTAAGAAATTAATCAGTCGGTTGTACATGACTTTTTCAAATAGTTTAGAAAAGGCTGGAAGAATTGATATTGGCCTGTAATTACTAAAAAGTGTTGGGTCATCTGCCTTAAAAACTGGAATCACTTTGGCTATTTTGAGAGATTCAGGAAACACCAGTAGACAACGAAGTGTTTATAATGGTTACAAGAGGCTGCGCAATATTTTGGAAAGACTGATGAATTATCTTCATGGATATATTATCATGTCCAGGAGCTTTGTTTGCGTTGAACGATTTAACAATATTATTTAATTCACCGACTGTTAGTGGCTGCAATGAAATGGATTCAGAAAGAGCGCTACTTAAGATATCCTCGGGTGATGAATTTGTGGAAGGAATTTTGCTCGCCAAATTCGGTCCTATATTGGTGAAGTAATCACAAAATTTATTGGCAATGTCAGTAGGATTGCTAATTTCCACTTCATTTTTGGTGAGGCTTGCAGGATACGGTGATTTAGCGACACGCCTATTGATCACTTCATTGAGAATTTTCCATGTTTGCTTTAAGTTTGATCTAGCCTTATCCAATTTGTTGTCAATAATTTTTCCTGGCGATACGAACAAGACAAGTTAGCTTATTTCTAAATGACTTATAACTGGATTCACGCTCATGACTTGGTTTCCTTAAGAACAGTTTATACAACTAGACTTTGTTTTAATTGATTTTAAGATTCCAGTTGTAAGCCACGGATTATGCAGAGTTTTTAAATTCTTCCCTTGACAAAACTTTATCGGAAAACTCTTGTTATAAAATTCAGTATATTTTTGTAGGAACCCATTGTAAGCGGCGTTAGCGTCAGCATAACTTAGAGAATTCCAATCGAATTCGCACAAAAGGTTGTTAAAGGCATTAATATTCTGACTAGAGAAGTTGCGAATGGGAACACGTACCTTAGGCTTAATTGTTGAAGAATGAGCATCAGTGTAACAAAGAGTGAAGATTGGTAAATGGTCGGACAGATCATTGATAATCAGTCCATTGTCACACGAGGCAGAAATATTGTTAGTAAAAATGTTATCAATCAGGGTGGCGCTGTACGAAGTAAGTCGAGTTGGTCTCGAAATTAGCGGGTAAAGAAAATGAGAAAATAACACATTAATAAAATCGTTCGTAGCTGAATGCAAATCAGTGTTAAGAAGGTCTAAATTGAAATCACCCATTATGTAACACATTTTATTGTCCCTAGTTACCCGATGAAGCAATTGTTGAAAAGATTCCAGGAATTCATGCAAATTAGCAGAGGGAGGACGATAAACTGTACCGATAATAAAGTTTTTTCCGTGTATTCTTGTATCGAATATGTAGACTGTAGAATAATAAGTACTTAGTAGCGATAAATTTATCATCTTGCCACTTAAGACTGAATGCTCTTGTACGGAGTCTTTGTAAGACTCTTTTGATACTTGTCAAGTCTTGGCGCAAAATCGTTCGCACTTATTTAATAAGAATTGTTACTCTCCACAGAATCTACAAATGATCAGCGCCTGCCCTAAAGTTGTGGACATTACTAATAGGAAACCAGGTAGGACAACAAACTAACTAGTTTCCTTCATTCCTCGCGAAGCGAGGCCGAAGGCCGAGCGTAGCGAGGTTACTAATCGTGTCGGTTCCGGTCAGACCACGTGGCTCGCAAGCCCGAGTAAATCGAGCCGTGAGTTTTTATATATGTATATATATTTATATATATGTTTATATATATCTATATTTTAAAGGTGTCCGTTCGCAGGCCAGGTTACCTGGCAATAGTAACGCACTTGAGAACGCTGAATTTCCGCCATTATTCGGTGATGCCTTTTTGAAAGTAATGTAAATTTTGTGAAAACCGATTTCACTCGTCCTGGAAGTACATCCCAGCAAGGTGATCTCCAAGATATTCAAGAAATATTAGCACGAGATCGTCGCCGAGTAAGTTCGAATACCGTGAAAATCAACACGAGGAAAGCACGACTCAAAGCAGGGATAGAGAAACGACAGCAGGGAGAATAACAACAGAAATCGCAGCCAAGACAACAACTGCTCGCTCCAGAAAAAGGCAAACGAAACAGCAGGGAAAAGGACCAGGAATTCAATCAAGTTAGTTTTGAATTTGAATGTGTTATTGATAGAAATACAGGACATGAGTGAACGATTACATAACGAAATATATTGGTGTACTACATTTAGCAAAACGACTTAGAAGGGACACCGAGTAAGAACGACTTCAACGATTGGAGATGTCTCTGGAAAATAATTCTATTAGTCTAAAACCGGAATCGGAAGACGACCAACAGATTACAAGAGAATGTAAATAGGTATTTTTCATAATAAAACGATAGCGTTTCCAGTTTGAAGTAATTTCCAACACAGAGAGTTGCAGTTGTTATAGCAATCATTTATAACGATGTGATCTGATATCATTGCAACAGTGAAAATATTGTAAATTTTCTTGATCTAGCAGTTATGTTAAACATTTTCAACAGAATGTATACCCTGTGTCACTATAAAGTACTGGTTCTGCAATATTATCAGTGATCAATGTGATCATTTTAAAATAAAGCAAATGTGATTACTGAATTCTGAGTAGTATTTCTCTTTGCTATATATATATATATATATATATATATATATATATATATGTATGTATTCTCTGATTGAAAGGTTTCAATAATATTGTGTAGAGACAAGTTTCATAGCCTTTTCACAATGGGTCAGTTTTACCTTAGAGTGCAATGACCCCCCCCCCCCCCTGATAATATTGCTATCTAGAACCCCTGCCCTTTTTTCACAAATGAAATGTTAATTCAAGCCTTAATTTGCAAAGTTAGACATAACATATTAACTTTGTTACTTTCTGCCGTTTACTTTATTTTTATGTCAAATATCAATATTTCATAACAACCACAACATGCAATTAACCTTTTACATTGGAAAAACTTTATAAAGAAGAAAATAAATTTTGTAATGCCAAAATGTTTATGATCTTTCTCATATATTCATTGCAAGTGTGCTGTATGTAGTAACAAGTGTTTCAAGTTTCCTAAATGCCCTATGCTTTCAATAATGATTTTCCACACAAACTTTCTAGACAAATGACTGCACTAGATTCTAAGCCTTTAAGAAGAAATGGTATTGTTTGGAGCTGTTTTGATTACTACCACCTCTGATGGAAAGCCTATTAAGAAGATTTTTGTATTGCTTTTAGTAGTAGAGTAACAATAACTTTACCAAGATTAAGACATGAATCCCACCCCATAAAAATATATTATGTTTAACATAAAAAATATAACAATAATAATATCAATACAAGTAATAATAATAGTAATGATAATAATAATGATAATAATATAATGATAGTTCTTCTCGTTACTATATGTCATTGGTTACAGTTCAATACCTCTGGCTGCCATGACTTTTTCGATGAAATACCGTCCTTATATTAAATCTTTCTTCTGCAGTTTTTATAATAGAAATTTTCATATATTCAAAATAATGTACTATTCTATGGTTGGGTATGGATATTTTGCCTGTTTCTGTAACAGCACAATTAAACTTTCATGTGGTATATACTTTTGACTGATTGATGTTGATTTCACATTATTTTTTTACAGGAGTACGTAGTGCAGCAATCTTTTTGAACATATTAAGATTTCAATAACTCTTTCTTACATGTATTGTTTTTATGATATGACCTAAAAATAGCACAACCACATACTATACAGTGGGCACTCACTATTACCAAACCTTTATTCAAAGCTTTTGTAGAATCCAATTGTTTTACCCCCAATTTGTTGATATGGCATCTCTTTTGAGGGAAGAGGAATTTTTCTATCTACCACTGGGGGTACCATTGCAACTGGAAAGAGTACACACATTAAAACATGCACTATTCATAATGCTCTCAATTGTGGTTACCCGGGAATGAAATAATGACTGCAGTACACAATAAAATATCTAATCAGAAGATTCTTCTTACAATGAATCTCATGCAATTATAACCAAAAAAACATAAACAAAAAATAATTGGAGCGTTCAGCTCATCCTCTGTGTAAGAACATATTGTGTTCAAAAGTGATGTACAACAAAGAAGACAAAGCAGTAGAGACTAAGAAAATAAAACTAAAGAAAAAAAACACAGGTTTTTACACCGTGGTAAACACAAGCATTCATATCAACTCTTCAAGATTTCACCTGCAAAAGATTTACAATCATTTTCAATTTGTGTTAAGTGAATATTATTGTGATACTTCATCGACTCTGTATTCCCTGTCAAGATAATAAATAATTTTACTTCTATTCCCTCTGGTGCAATCTCAGTGGCAGTGAAAGAGCTAAATGAAGGTCAATTTTTAAGCACTGTGTTGAGCGGTATACTGATCTTGTAATTTGCACCAGGTGTCACTAATTGTGTACCAAACACAGCATAAGAAATAAAATAATGGGGATTACGCTAATATAAAAAAAAAAATATATAATATAAAAAAAAATAAAGAATAAAATATGAAAGCATTGTGACTTCTTCAAAAACTAGCTTCGCGAGGTTTTTGCGGGAGTCGTATTTCTAGTAATGTTGCGTACGTCAAACACCATGTTGACAGCCGTAAAAAATGGAATTTCTGACGCGCGAGAGATAAAGGAACGAAATAGTCATAAATAGTACATACTAAACCATTGGATAGCGTTGAAGGTGCGCCTGTGATTGGCTAGTCAAACGCGGAATTTCCTTAGCTATTTACCTCCGAGCAACTCGCAAGTTTCGCGCTCCCTAGCGTAAATTTCTAAAAATATGGCTTCCGGTTTGTGTCCGTGACAAGCGAAAAAATCATCCTAGTTAACAACGAAGCAGTCCCTGAAAACACGAAGAAAGCGACTAGATTTGGTTTGGTGGTGTTCAAACGTAATGGTTTATACTTTTAAGTCGGAGTTTATCGATAAAAACAACGAGAAAGGCTTTCTTTACAAATGCAGACTAAATTGGAGTGCCGTCGTCGTCTGAACAGTCAAGTATGCGTTTTATTTGCGTATAGGTTTGTTGTTTATGTGAATCTGTTAAAGGCGAGGACGAGCTGATACTGATGGTGAAATTTCCACCGTAAAACACAGCACCCTTGAATAGCCCTGCTGCTGTCGGCGTTGCACTTTGTTGTTTTGTTGTTGTTTGTGTTTCAGTTTGAACCATTGAAATCGAGCCATTCAATATTCTTGAGATGTTTTTCTTTTGTTCTTGTGAAATGTGACTGTAGTTGATACTCTGCACATTTGTGAATCGTTATAACTGCATTATATGACTGGAAGGAATATCCTTATCATTCAATGTTTGAATCATTCGTTTTTGGGGCGCTGTGGTTCCTGAGGTGAGAGTTGTCAAGACCGGCCTTCTCAGCCATTGTTTTCATTAGACTGTTAACTGAAACCAAGTTTTTTTCTGGTATGATCACCACCTAGATGAAAGGGTGTATCTGGTTTGTTCATGGACTCTGGTCTCTTTCCAGAATAAATCCTAAAAACAGCTTTAGGATCTCGTTCGCGCAGTAAATCTGGAGTCGCGAAAGCTTTAGATTTTATCCGTCGGACATAACGTGGATCAGCTTCACTTCTGGTTTAAGTTTGTGTTTCATAAAAATTTAAATATTCAGTTCCATCTGCATCTTTCATGAGGTGAACGTCTTCCCGGTACATTTGCCGACTCTCTCCACATCCGGGTAAACCAAAATGCAGTGAATCGAAGAGCCAAATTGTGTTTATCAATAATTCTCCGTTCGAAATTCCCATGAGATTTTTTTTTCCGTAGAGAATTTTGATCCCTTCATCGCTTAGGGCTTCTGCTGCATTAGGTCTGCTACCTTTGGCCTCCTTTGTGAGTTGCTTGTTTTAAGCTTCAAGAGATTTTCTTCCGCTTTCAAAAGCAACGTCTTCGATGACACTCACGGGATATTTGCATTCTCTCAATTGTCGATTAAAACTTGAAAACAGATCTCTGAGACTTGAAGGTTCAAAGTCTTTGCTGTCTTTTCACTTCACACTCAGGATAAACTCGCAGAGGTATTCGTTCAGTTCTTTGGCTTTGATGTCTTCAAGATTTCTTTGCTCGTGTTTTTGTCACAGAAATTCAATGAGTAGCTTCACATCTCTCGTCGTGTTAGATTTTGTATTTTTGTTTTGTTGCTCGATAATATAGTCGTCAATTGACTTTTCTAAATGCTCTATCTCGAAGATCCTTGAGCCATTGTTGAAAGTATTCTTGTACTTTTGTACGAACGTTTTCTCGCTATAGAGGTTTGTAAGCAAGGAACTTGGATTGTTGAATGAAATCAGTGGTATGTCTTGACAAGTCTCTCCTTATTGGACGAAACGCTTTATGCACGTGCGATCGAGAAAGCCATTTCGCTGCTTTCGCTACTGTGCTGCCATTGGCAATCAGATTTTTCTTAAGCGGGTTTTCGTATGAAAAAAATAACTGTGAGTAAAGGCCGGGACACACTAGGCGACAAATCGCTGCGACACGTCGCGGGGTCAAATCGCCGCAACAATTCGCCTCGTGTGACACGGTTAATTTTTGTGAAAATCATTGTTGCTGCGGCAGATTTTGTTGCTGCAATCAATCGCACGAATTCAAGTCAGTTTGAAGTCGTGTGATGCATCAATGAAACTGATTAATCTGCTCGCAAGAATTTATCGGGTCCTTTCATGCTCCGTGATCCTGATTGATCGTTGATCACAAATCATGATCCGTATCGTTCCAAAGGAACACACTCTAAGTTTGTTGTTTCTATCCAGGCTCGGTACCTGCGCTTAATAAAATGACGCCTGCCAATCATTTGATAGAACGTGCTGCCATTCTTCGGGACCTTAAACGACAGAAAGAGGAGGTAAGCCTCACAGGAGAGCGGGCGGGTTGTGAGGGGGGGTGGGGGGGGAGTGGGAGCAGCGTATCCTTAATTGTTTTAAGAGTTGTAATTGTATGAATCGGGTTTCACTTCACTGTCGGTGGTAAGTACAAAATTGCTTCTGGTTTTAAATTGTTACGATAGGCTGCAGAATGTCCTGCTTCTTTATCAACCAATCAGGACTAAAAGTAAAACAAATGACGTCAAGGTGAACGCGTTTTTTTCGCGTTTCAGTATGTTTGTAATAAATGATCAAAGTGATAGCTGGGTTTTGGCCTCACGGCAATCGATTGAAATCCGCCCTGTGATCTAGAATCGTGACGGCTGTAACCTTTACCGAAAAACGTGTATTAGGCTGTGGTAATAGCATTTTTTTTTAAAAATTCGCTCTCTTTTAATTAAACTTTATTGAAGTAGTCACTCTCTTCAATCAAAACTTAAATACACAGTTCACGGGACCAGTCGAAACGTAAAGGTACCAAGTGCAGGAGAACGTGTGCGAGCTAGTTAGTCACCTGTAGTTTAGCTTGACCTCTGCTTGGTTGAGAAGGTGGCGTGCGAAATCAGTGCAGTTCAGAGGTTTATTTTGACATTGAATTGAAAAATAAATGTTGGGAATGCTTTTTAAGAATTTTCCGGTTTTTGCTTTGTACGCCCTAGCTCCCTTTATCGCCGATTGGTCTCTCTTTTTCCACAGTCTTTGTAAATTAACGGGGGGTTGGGCAGATGGAGACGGCGGAGTGCAATACTAGGGAGACTGACCTTTTAGAATTGGTGTAGGTTCTCATTAACTGTTTCCATAAGAAAAACAATGTGAACTGAAATGAACTTAAAAGAAATTGCACCCTTTTATTATTCAGCGGTTTTTTCTTAGAGACGCTTGTGATGCATACCCCATAAATACCGTCTTGGTAATCAAACAACGCCGGGTTGGGTCGGACATTTTCAAGATGCCATCCGTTTATATCCTTGCCATCTCTAGTTTTACATAACGACTATTAATTCCACTCTATTGATATCAGCCTTCTTTACGTACTCGTCCAGTCACTTCGTTCCGTTCAGGTTCTTTCCGTTTCACGTTTTTAGTAACCCATATACATTTTTCTTTTAAAACTATTCCCAGAGTCTGTGGTAGTTCCCCTTTGAGGTATAATTGCTAGGTACATTAATTGTAGTCAACGCTCTTCTTGGTATCTTCAGCTCCAGAGCAAAGTTCAAAAGCTGGTTGCAGCTGAGTTTCCCGGTGGAACGCCTCGCAGCTCATTTTCCAGCTTCCTGTCACCGACGTTCTCTAAGGTATGGCTCTGCTAGCAGACTGTGAATAGAGGGTTCTAACTGACAAAATGATAACTTTTGTTTTGTTTCGGTGCTCTGTTATTTCGCAAAAGTGCAACGTTTCCTCTTTTCGGGTAATATCAAGTGAGCGTCTTGATGAACTTCGCTAAAACACGACAAACTTTATTCTAAACACTAATCCCGCAAACGAGTACGAAAACGAAACGGACTGAAATCCGTAGCTTGTTTCGTTGTTTTTGTAAGTTTGCTTTGATTCTGCGAGTGTCCAATCTCCTATTTAAAGATTAATCTACGAATTCAAGTTTTCGACGAGTCGCTCCGAGTTTACGATTAATTTTACTCGTGGAAAACGACGACGAGCAGTCGGATCGTTTTAGTAGAAACCAACGAAATTACTACCGTCTATTTTATACGAATACTTACTGATTTTTGTACTCATGAGATTCATTGTCTTCTTCCAAGTGCTACCCTATCCGTTATTCACAATCAACAGAGCAAAAGGAACAGAGAGCGTTCACTCCTAGTCCAGCCCTTAGGATATGAAAACTTTAGAAAAGTTATTTTTGGACACAGAAGTCTGCTTTCTGAGAGGTCCGCATGCCTCATTGTGATGTTCATGGATGCTCGTGGCTGACCAAGCAGGACTCTCGTTTGTAAATTCCGCCAGTATAATCCATAATTAGAGAAACTCATGCACATTCAAGAGCCGCGAGCGGCCATTAAGTACAAATGTGGACCTCACGGAAAACGTACTTCCGTTTCTATAGTAACTTTACTGAAGTTTTCATATCCCAGCTGACGCCCTAAGTGTCCCTCTCTGTCACTTATGTTCTCTTTTCACTATATTTCACAGTGCTAGCCAATCAATTGACAGGGTTCGTGAGAGAGTGCGAGTCGGTTTCTACTAATAAGAGACCAGGGGTCCGTTTCTCGAAAGGCCCGTTAACTTAGCGTGCCCGATAAGCTATTTAAGAAATAGAAAACATGTACCGTGTTTCTATCGAGTTATAGAAACACGAGTGAAAGTTTGGGAGAACGAGAAATGCTGTGGGAACACGAGCCGCAGGCGAGTGTTTCCACAGCTTTTTCGAGTTCTCCCAAACTTTCACGAGTGTTTCTATAACTCAATAGAAACACGAAGAACATGTTTTCTATTTCTTTTAGAAAACACCGCGACGAAAAAAAGAAAAGCAACTTGTTAGCTTTGATTATCAAAATGTAAATTCTCTTTGCTCGCGTCATCATTACGTCAACAGCTCGTGCTAGTTCTGTGTTTCTATCGAGTTATAGAAACACGATTTCTAACCAATCAGCGCGCGTACTTTCTTAGGACTGTTTTCTAATTTATGATAACAATATTTACAACGGAAATTACAATTTTGCTGGTTTTTGAGTATAAGTCAGGATATTCTAAGTTAACTCGCATATTGGGCTGGTTAGTTCGCCATGAACTACAAAAGCATTCGATAGACTCCCACTTAAATAGCTTCGGGCCCGTTAAGTTAACGGGACCTTCGAGAAACGGGTCCCAGGGCTGCAAATAACGGCCGGTCAACGGACAATGTCCGGTCAAAAATAGGTTTTGTCCGTTCAAATCCTAATATGGTCGGACAATTTGTCCGGTCGTTTACGCTGGCAAGGAAAAACCTTAGAGTTTCAAGTTTTAAATATTTAAAGGTTCAATATTATTAGCGTTTGTGAAAAAGGAGGGAAAAAGACGGATACTTAACTACCAGACCAAGAACTTTTAATAAATGATTCGTAGTAGTCATAAAATTTCCGGATGTCCTTGCACATTTTTACTTTGTCATTCTCCAAGTCGTCATCGCAAATACTAGCGCGTCTTACAGTTATGTACCGGTCATGGGTGTGAATTGCTTTAGTATTAGTCCGTGTGAGTTTTGTACACATCGTGTGAATCGCACTTTTATAGCGATAAGACGTAATCGATGTTTGTCCGGCCAAAAATGGGATATGTCCGAGCAAGAATAGGTTTGACCGGACAATTTGACCGGCGCCAGCTGGGAAATTATTTGCAGCCCTGAGAGACTAATAAGGTAACTTATTTTGACTGAGAATTTGATGGATAACGTGCCAACTAACTGTAAATGGTTTGAACCCAAGAGTCTCAATGACTAACGCACTGATATTTATGAGGAATTGCAACCAGAGAGGCAAGAGTCCGTGTCAGTACTGTACTCAAGTTCACGTGATCGATGTTCGAGTGTGTAAGACTTAATATTAATAGTAATAGTTTTGGTCTTTGTTGAGGCTTTTCTGGTTCTTTGTTTTTAGGTTTTACAAGAGAAAGTTCAAGCACCTCAGTTGGGAAGAGTCAAAATACCTGTGGCACCACACGCCAAACCGACCAAGTACTGTCTGACCTTAAAACCGCAGGAATTCAAGAGTCTACACACTGTGTTTGCAAACTGATACTTTGTAGGTGGAATTATAAAAAGAAGAAAAGAAATAGAGTATGGAAGTATGTATTGTTGGGTTTGACTTCTTCGTCCTCAAAATCCTAAACACGTTTAGCCGGAGGAAGTCTCAGCGAAGTTTTATGAGAAAATAAATAGTTAAAAAAATATTATGTAATTGAAGTCCATGTAATGTACATTGTAGCTTGTGTAGGTGTATGTATATTTGCGTAGTAGTAATTGTGTTGTAAGTAGAAATAAACTGTAGAACGGTGCAGAGAACATTTTGCAGAAGGAGGATGTTTCAACAACCGAGAATTAGGCTTTTGCACATTATGCTTTTGTTTCCCCACTAAAATGCTCCATCTTAATGCTCCATTTTTCTCACCAAAATGCTCGTTCTCCCCCAAAAAAGTCACTAAAATGCTCAGATAATGCTCATAATACAAATGGTTGTTTTAATTAATTTCAAAGTTTACAGTTACAAAAATGTGCAGCCAAAAATAACATAATCCTCAAAATCATCTGTGAGGCTAAATGCAGAAAGTACTCGACTCTGGAGTCTTGCAAGGTAAAACCGCTGACTTGTGTTCAGTCTCCACTCAGCTGTATTAGGTTTTTTCGTGAATTTTGAGTTTGTCTTCATGCTCCTGAAAATTGTTAATTTCCATTTTATTTTGTCGCAAAAAAAATTAATTTTCCGGGAAAATTCCATTAAAATGCTCGAATAATGCTCAATGCTTTTGCCTCACTAAAATGCTCGGAAAAATGGTAGCATAATGTACAAAGGCCCACCGAGAATTAGTTCGATGTAAACTTACTTTATGAAACTAAGCGTTAAACGACGTCCTGGGACACAAGAAATATACAAGTTGTGCAATTTATGAGTCTGTAAAGCCTAGTGGAGATTAAGCGATCTAAAATCGTGCAATGTAATGTGCAAATAGTGAAATTCATAATTATGGCACCAGAACGGCGGGATGTTACCGGCCTCATTTCTGTCGTACAAACATTAAGCAATTTACAATTCTCTTTCAAGGTCCTATGATTTGGAATTCTCGCCCTACTTCAATTACCTGTTCAGCAAGTTTTCTTACCTTCAAGAAAAAAATGTGAAAATTTTTATTTGAACAAGCTTGAATCTGTTATGCCGCACCCACACAGCACCAAATTATACTTTTATATTATTCTTCGAGGTGGCCTCTCCTATAAGCCTTGTGGTTTCCTGAGGTCTCCTTGCCATTAACTTAGGTGTATTTAAAGCAACTATTATGTAAATGGCAAATAAATAAATAAATAAAATGTCAATTCGAAACAGATAAGTTAGACAATAGTAAAGTGGGTATGATAACCTCAGCTGAATTCCCGTTTTTCCTACTGAGCATTCTTGCATCTTAGATTAAAAGAAATCATTAGCGATCTCTAAGGAAAATTTCTTGTGTCTTGTCTGCTACCACTGTGAGAAAAACAGCTCGAATTATTATCCAACATCACCTGTGTTTCCACTTTCCATCCGGAGCCACTGATGGTAGCAGTACGATTAAAAATGATATTTATTATCATGTACTCAACAAACTTCTGATTGGTCAACGGCAAAAGCATAAGTAGATCATAGAGTACAAATTAGGTTGTAACGTGCAATACGAAAGTACGAAAGTTGCCATGGGTACAACTCGTTGGTCCCAAGTTTGACAACGAAATGCCTGTTCTCCAACAGTTCAAGGAAAATGTAAAACAAACCGCGAAAGCTACACAAACGTACCCGAATATCTGGGAAAAAATGGGCAACTGAAAGAAAAGTTAACCCTGAACTTTGGGAACCACTGAAGCGTTTCTTCTGCAGAGAGCGCAATGTACCGTGCTGGCCTCAGCAACAGCAGCTCATGCCCATAAATCACGAAATGCACTCTTGTTCATTCGATTTCCTCGACTCACTGTTATAATAATTATTATTATTGTATTACAATTCTCTCGAGTTTTTTTTGTTTGTTTGTTTGTTTGTTTGTTTTTCTCGGATATCTTAATCGTGTGTCAGCAACTGCATGCAGCACGTGGGCAGTTCCGAGGATGACCGAAAACTGTATACTTCAAAAGATGTCAGTTAGATCTAGCTTCTCTGTTTTTCGAGATACTTCCAAGTGCACCAACCACGATTGGTATTGCTGTCACTTTCAAGGCTGCCATGAATCCTCATTTCAAATGCTAGATCTTGATACCTTTCCAACTTCTCCTCAGTTATGATGATGTTCTCGTCCGCTGGCACAGCTATGGCAATAGGCGTCCGCTCCTGTATCTTTATGCACTAGAGTAATGTCTGGCCGATTGTGCTTCAGTTTCTTATCTGTGTAAATAGTCGTGTCCCAGGTAATCATCACTTTTGATTCTCTGCACCGACAGGGGTTGATGGTCACACCACTTGTCAGTAGACTCTGTCCCGTGCTTACTGCACATCTCTCAGTGTACTCGTAGAACCACCTTGTCGTGGCGCTTCTTATACTTGTAATATCTTGCCCTTTACATAAGGAAGAAGACACGACGAGAAGTGTCATGGCGGCTCCAAAAAAACACACACTTCATTTTTCTAAGCATTCTGGGTACTTGTAGTTAATACATTACCTAGCATTGTGGGTAACGGTAGTTAATATATTACAATACTCTCTCTGGGCAAGCATGTTGCATCCAATGCCGTACTGTTTCGGTTGATATCTCCACAAAACCTACATAGGTTAGTCGGAGGTCTTGTCTACGCTGTATTTAATCGAGTTTGTTCTTAAAGCTTCTTCCTGAGCAGCTAGGATAAAGCCTTCTGTCTCCTTTTTTAAGAAGCCATTCCTATGCCATCTCCAGGACTCCTCCCAAGCTACATACTCTCCATGTAGACGTTTCTGCTTTCAGTCCCTAACTTTCTCACTTATGGCCAGAAATGCACGCTGCATTCTTTAACAAGCACTTCATATTTGTAGGAGTGATTTGGGAATACCATATCACTTCATATAGGAGAGATATCAGAGTATTTTGGTGAGATAAGAACAGTCAAGACACATTGCGGTGTCTAATATGAGGAGTGCAAATCACATTAATGTGCATTTCTGGACATATCTCAACTTTCTCTTCTTTCCTCCTCCTCTTAGTACTGAAGATTCTCCTCTTCAACAATCACCTCCTTCAAAGAAGCTTGAAGCATCCACTCTGTGCTTGCTATTAGGTAACCATGCAGGGATTTGCTCTCCCTCCTTACACACTCCTCTATACCCATCAGTCCTCTCTCCCCTTCCTTTCTCGGCACGTACAGCCTCGCAACGTTACGTCTGGCCGGTGTGCAGACAGCCATTCATTGCCAAGATCTTCCTGCTTCTTCTATCCATGTTCCCCAACTCTTCCACTGTTCATTCTACAATCCCCGCACTGTAGCGTGCTACGCCCACTGCCCAGGTATTGATACCACTGATCAAATTCCCTCCATTCAGTTTGGATTTACACAACTTTTTGACTCTTCTGTTATACTCCGATGTTATCTTACCTTTCATCTTACTGTTGAGAGTCTGGTCCATCTGTAAAATGCCAAGGTATTTGTACCCCTCTTCCTCTAATTCCCCGATGTGCTGGTCATCAGGTAGGTCTATTCCGCTGCTGCCAACTTGTCTACCTCAGTTTCATTTCTTGTAATATATCCAGGCCATTGACAAGTTTGTCATCCTTCTCGGGCAGTTTTTCAGGATTGCCTTTTCTATTGATTTTCAATTGATCTTTTGTTCCTCGAGATCCTTTCCTGCCACCCTTCTGTTCGTCTGCTAGCAGTCCTTTCCTCTCTCGGTGGTTCTAACATTTTTCCTATAATTACTGTCAAGAGCTTCCACATCATGGGCAGGAAGGCAATAGGGCGGTATTTGCTGGCTTTGGCACCCTTCGCTGGGTCCTTGTGTGTCAAAACTCTTCTTCCACAGACCATCCACTCTGGTAGATTTCCTTTGGACTAAGCAGTCCTGTCATACTTAACAACTATTCACCGAAGTGGAGGTGGCTAGTGGTGGATATTTACCGAGCCGCGAAGCGGCGAGGTAAATATCCACCACTAGCCACCGACACTGAGGTGAAGAGTTGTTTTAGTATATACTAAAATAGTGTGATAAGTGCACACAAAAAAAAGAAAAGGGCTTGGAAAATGGAGGACTTCTCAAATGACAATCCAACGCAGCGCCGATTGCCGTTAGGGATTTTTTGTTGTAATTACTGCCGTACGTCTCGTTTTCTCGCTGAGAGAAAAAATTTTGTTTAGTTCTAGTGGCGACATTTCATCAAATGGAGTTGCAAACCCTTTCTGTATTTGAAACCATTCTGTAAAAAATATAATTTAACTTTGGTTCTCAAGTAAACAAGCGACATCAAATTTGGTTATGCAAGATTAATTTGCATTTGTAAACAAAACCTTTCTCGTTGCTTTTACCGCTAAACTCCGGGTTAAAAACATAAGCCATTACCTCTGAACACGGCCAAGCCAAATTTAGTTGCTTTCTTGGAGTTTTCAGGGACTGCTTCGTTGTTAATTTGGATGATTTCTTCGCTTGTCATGCATACAAACCGGGCCGCCATATTCGCGCGGCGGAGCGGAAAATTGGCAAGTTGCTCGGAGGTAAATAGCACAGGATATTCGGAGTTTGACTAGCCAATCAGAGCGCACCTTCAACGCTATCCACTGTTTTAGTATATACTAATAAGTATTATCATGTATTCATCCTCTTGTCCGTGACAACCACAATAGGCAACCAAAGAACACAAATACCGGTAGATGTAGAGGTAACCTGGTTTACAGGCCAAGGGCCTATAAAAAGTAAAGTGAGAAAAGGTATGTTCCGATGTCTTGATGGAGCTCTTAGTTTGATATTTACCTGCTTAATAAGTTTAGTTCGCTTTAAAGGACTGATTATCTGTAACAAAGATGGAGTGATGTGTAAAAATGGGGGTCCTGGCACATTTTCCATTACGATTTTATTACGATTTTAAAATACGTGCGATCCTGGCACATTTTCCATTACGATTTTAAAATACGCGCGGTGCTAGCACATTTTTCATTATGATTGGGCTGCCAAGCCGATACCAAGCCGATACCAAGCCTCCGTCAAGAGGGGCCGACAGGCGGAGCGAGCTGCGCGAGCGGAGGGCGATTCTATCTTTGACCGTCCAAGTCTCTGCAAAGTTTCGGCCAAGCCACCGTCAAGAGGGGCCGACAGGCGGAGCGAGCTGCGCGAGCGGAGGGCGATTCTATCTTTGACCGTCCAAGTCTCTGCAAAGTTTCGGCCAAGCCACCGTCAAGAGGGGCCGACAGGCGGAGCGAGCAGCGCGAGCGGAGGGTGATTCTATCTTTGACCGTCCAAGTCTCTGCAAAGTTTCGGCCAAGCCACCGTCAAGAGGGGCCGACAGGCGGAGGGCGATTCTATCTTTGACCGTCCAAGTCTTTGCAAAGTTTCGGCCAAGCCACCGTCAAGAGGGGCCGACAGGCGGAGGGCGAATCTATCTTTACCAAGTCTCGCTCGAGTTTTAAGATCCCGGGCCGACAGGCGGAGGGTGAATCTATCTTTACCAAGTCTCGCTCGAGTTTTAAGATCCCGGACCGACAGGTGGAGCGAGCCGCGCGAGCGGAGGGCGAATCTATCCGTAGGTTTGTGCCGACGGCAAAGTTGATACAAAAACTATATGAAATTTGCTGGGCTGGGATCTGGCACATTTTGTGAAACTGATACTAAGCCTATGCGAAACCAATAAAATTTGATGACGAGGATCTGGCACATTTTGAAAAAATGATTTTTCAAAAGAAATAAAATACCTATTTAAAAAGAAGAATCAATATACAAAATGGAACAAGAATTACGAAGATTGAATGTACCTCAACTAAAATTTATTGCAAAAGAGTTGAAAATTAGAGGAAGGTCTAGAATGTTTAAAGATAATTTAATTAATGAGTTGGAAAAATTTACAGATGAGGATATTGATAAGTTAATTACAAAAGCTATTGTAATGTATAATTATCCTTGCGTACATGGAATTAAAAAATATTTTTGTAAAGAATGTGAGGGATCACAAATATGCATTCATGAAAAAATAAAGTATCAATGTAAAGAATGCGGCGGATCACAAATATGCGTTCATAGGAAAAGAAAGTCTTACTGCGTATTATGTGATGGTTCACAAATATGTTTTCACAACAAGCAAAAAAGTTTTTGTAAAGAATGCGGCGGATCACAAATATGTAAACATAATAAACAAAAGTATCATTGTAAGGAATGTTGAAAATTATGTTATCAAACCTTTATTTTGGTTTGATAACAAAATTGATATTTAAAAAGATAAAATATAAAATAAAAAAAAAGATGGAAAGACGAATATATAGATGGGAAGAAAATTTTTATTTAAATTACGAAAATGAAAAAAGGCTGGGTTTTTGCGATTTTATAGAAGAAATCAAAAAAGATTTGTTAAAAATTATATCAAAAATTCGGGGTTTTATTGTTGAAAATAGTGATATTCATTTTGGCATTATTTATAATGATGATGAAGATAATGGAAATGTTATTAACTATCAAACTGAGGCAAAATTTTGTGTTAATGGGATATGCGTTGATGAGTTTGTAAAAGATTCATTAAATTGTGCAAATGAACAATATAATGCATGGTTTGAACATGAATGGATTAAATTTAAGTTTCGTAAAGATACATTAAATTGTAAAAATGGCGTTGAAAATGATGATAATGCCGCTTATGAGGAATTTCTTCACCAAATTGCTAATGAGGGTGTACCAGGGTATTTTGGTTATTATGATATTAATAAGTTTGATAATAATTTTATTATTGATTTTATTGATATAATGATAGAAATAAATCCCCACAAGTTAGAACATAAAAATAAATTTTACAAAGATTTACATGATGATTTAATGAAAGCAATACACAAACGTAAATTCTATAAAGACTTACATGATGAACTAATGCCTATTGCATGGCATCCATCTAGATATTTAGATTGGTGTATTGATTTTGAAGAGTTTAAGTTTTTGAAAGAAGAGGTATTTGGTGAAGAAGATTGATGTTATATAACCTAATTAATGGTTACATAACAAAATTTATCTAAATCTTAAACTAAAGGTTATGGGAGAACCCTTAAGATCAAGTTTTTTCCATTCAGTGTCTAAGATAGTTAAATCGAAGTGGTTTATGAGACTCTCATATTTTTGAATTGGAATTGCCGGATAATCCTTTGAGGGTATGTTTGCAAGTAGGTTTGATGGCGCGAGTTTCACAAGTTCTCCATATTTGGTGTTATTCATATATGATGACTTATTATCCACTAAACTACACATAAGTTTCAACGGCTCCTTAATCTGAATATTTATGGGGTATAATTTACCAGGATTTATAAATTCAGGCACTCCTAAAGCAATCGACAATCCTCTCGTAAGTTTAACTTTGATGTTCTTATTTGAATAAAGATAGTCAAAAGTATCAGTCTCAATTATTGTTATCTTTTCCACTTCTTTATCATTATTAATAAAGATTGATTGAATGTCGCGAAGAGAATATGTGCCGGGCTGTATTATTATTCGGGGCCAATTATTTTCAGTCATTATTTTTTCTTGATCCTTGAAATTAATCAATCTTTTGGTTTGTATATTGCAATCCAGGAGCTGTATCTCACGAAGATTTTTCAGCGGCGGATCTAAATAAACCCTAGTTTCTGAATCGTACATTGTAATGCTGAACATTTTTGTTTTGATTACATTAAACTCATCTTTAAATTGATCAAAACATTAACGAAATAGGAACCAAGATAATAACCCCCCAGCAAACATTAAAACAATAAGATTATTTTGATGAGAAGATGTTTCTATATCATCTGTTTTGTCAGATCTATCGTTATTGCTTAATTTAGGTTTCTTTGGTTGAGGATTGGTATTTAATAAAACCTTTGATGTTCCTAAACTATTAGGTATTCCGACATTTTTTGTTTCGACATTTATTGAAATATTTACCCCAAATTTCATATCTTCTGTTGCTATTTTCAGCTTATTATTGTACCCAACCACACTTTCTGTATTTATAATTAAATTACTTGGCATCAACCAAACACCCGGAGCAACAGCTAAATCAAGCCGTAATTTAGTTTCCTCCACAGATTTTTGGTAATTTTGAACGGATTTAGAAATATCATTTACTTTAACAGAACTTTCAAATAAGGCTTTGAATTCATTTTGTGTTTCTATTGCTCCTCCGCCGGTACCAAAAATAGAATTTCTGGTATTAACTTGAGCACCCAATATGCAGTAAACAAAAGACTCAGCGGATCGATTTAATCTTCCAAGCCCCGCTTTGGTGAGCCCATGTCCTTCCATAGGGATAAACCACGCATATTTGAAATCACTAAATAGATCATTTCTAATAAACGAGATTTTATTTCCATCTCCATCCTTATAACCCTCATCAGAAAATTTATTTTGCCCCGGCCAAGTATTTGCATCATGATCATAATTTCTTACAATATATAAATTTTCATTTCCTCCTGAGCTGTAATAAATAAATATATCACCCAAACCATGATTTCTTCCGCCTTTCCACCTAAAATCAGAATTATTACTAACTCCAAACTCTTTACACAATCGATTATATGCAACTTTATCATATGAATTATTTTTTATCGAAAAAGTTTTTTCATCTGGTAAGGGAAGATTCAATTCATACAATATTCGCCTTATTGTGAAATATATATGAAACTTTATAAAACTGCTAATTACTTTGGGGTAATTTAGACTTTCAAAAAGACTTATACCGCAACCAGATGTTGCGCACCAAACCGCAAAGTTAAGTTGCTGAGGCCAATGATTAAAATCTGGTTTATTCAACCATGTTTTGCATTCCTTTGCGGAATTAAATGTTACAACTTGTGATTTAAATATGTTTCTCATATTTGCAGTGAATTTCTTTTTATCTGAAACATATATATCTAGAGATGTTAACGTTTTTGTTACATCAGTAGCAAATTCATTAAATTTAACTCCAGGTATTGGATATGCTTGTTTTGTAAATGTTAAACTTTTTGGAAATGAACTTACCTTAACTTTATTTTCTACCCCCAAATCTTCCCATAATAATGTTTTCAAATTATTAGAAAGATTTGCAGTCCATGTTTTTCCAGAAGGATCATCATCGGACATAATTGTTGTTCCATTAACTTTCCATTTAATATACCCACCAAATGAATCATTTACAAATGTAAATTTTTCAAGGTTCGCGTTTGGGTATCGAGTTCTGAAATCATCCAATAACATCTTATTCTTTGTGTTACAAATAATGTGATCTTTAGATCTTTTAAGAATAAGATGTGCCCGCAAAACAATTGCAACCAACTTCTGTTCTCTCATATACCAGTTTTAATGTCCTTTCCCTCCCGTAAGTTCTTTTAATATATCTTCGCGGACTTCCCTCCTTAACACACCCATGTCCAAGTTTTTTTCTGTATCTCTCCGAAATTTTTGTCGAACTTCTTGTTTTAGTTTTTGGAACTTTTCCAACTCTGCCAAAATTATGGAAAATTCTTGGTCGGATATAACATTATCTTTCAAAGCTTTTGAAACCAAGTCATTAATGGTGTTTAATTTTGATTTTGCAATTGCGACGGTTTGTTCGTGTTTACTAACTTTACTAGAAAGTCTTTTTGATGCATAACCGAATCCAACCGATAATCCGCCAAAAACCCCACCGACAACACCCAAAGGCACACCAACAATAGCACCAAAACCAGTAAGAGAAGTTCCGAGACCGCTTGCAGATAGAATAACTGAAATCACCCCGCCACAAACACTTATTTTTGTGCATATTCCTCTGGCCCTATTATATTTTTTCCTTACTTCTTCGTAATGTTTAATTTCTTTCTCAAGATTTTGTAATACTTCGCTTGCTTTTTGCAGTCTGAAATTAATAGGATCTGTATTATTAAGGTTGGTCGGTAATTGAGGATAAATTTTATTGTAGTCATCCATATTGTATTTTACTGATCACCGTGATATCTTTAAATTTGTTACTTACTCTTCTTTTTTATACTTTCCACAAAATATAGAACTACTGCCATTATCAATAACCAAGCATTTTTGCCTAAAAATCCAATAACCTCCCCCGCAGTTTTGAATAGAAAGCTAACTATTGCGCCAACCATTCCCGGTAATATTTCGCCTAATTTTTTACCAAGAGTTTTCAAGCCATTACTAACACCCCTACCCAAAGCAGATAAACCCTTTGAAAGATTAGAAACTATAACCCCAATGATGGCACCCACCGCACTTAGAACGGCAAAAACTGTAAAACCATACTTTTTGAATATATACTTTAATCTCTCCCTTAGTGGTAAATTTTTAATTATTTCGTCTTTTCTGGCTTGAATTTCTGATAATTGTTCTACGTTTGAAATTGCTTTATTTCTAATCTGTTCTCTTAATTTATCATTCTCCGATTTTAATCGTTCATTGCTCTGTTCTAACTTTGATAAATTGGATTTACCCTTCTTATATTTGTCTATTTCTTCTTTGTATAATTTTACCTCATCCAAAAGTTTTTCTGCTTGTATTTTTAATTCTATATTCTGTTTAACGGTTTGATCGAAAAGACTTTTATTTTCTGCTTTTTGCACCTGTTGTTTCTCAATGAATTGGCGTAGTTCTTTTTCTCTTTCGTCATATCGACTAATCTCCTCCGTTCTTGTTGCTAAAAGCGAATCTATTCCTTGTACTGCAGAAAGTAATTCATTATGTTTTTCTTTTTCTTCATTAAATTGTGATATGGCGTCATTATATTTTTCTAACATTGTTTCATAATCAGCGCCCAGTTCTTTTCTCATTCCTTTTGGTAAATCTTCAAGCTTAAGATTTTTATCTTTGTCAAGTATTATATGCGGCTTAGAATTAGTCCTATTACTATATTCTACGATTATACTTCCATCTTTTCCATATTTTACATTAAATGTTGCATCATCAGGATTGAAGTCTGGTAAATAACGTTTGAGTTCTTGACCCGCTTCTCGCCTTCTATCATATTTCTCATCTCTTTCTACAATATTTGGCGTTTTTTTCTCTTCATCTTTTATTTCCCATTGAAGTCGTTTTCTTTCTTCCATATATTCGGAGTAGCCAAGATATCCTTGATCAACAGATGTAGATGTGTTTGGGCTTTGGTAAAATGTATCATCCTCATCATCATTATCATCAGTTCCTTTCGGCAAATCTTCTAATGGAATATCTTCTTCCATGATTTTTTTTTTACTCATCAGTAAGAAATCTTTAGACCCCTTTGAGTCGATGAAAAATTAAAATTAATTTAAAAAGAAAAAAAATATAAAAGAAAAAAATATGAGTAAAGAAGGACAAAAATATAAAACTATTACAATTAGTAATATTGATTTTGTAAATTACGCTAAAAAAATGGGATTAAATATTTCACCTCAAGATGCTAATAAATTTTTAAGTAAAATTCATAAAGAACATGATCCAGATAGAAACGTTGAAGAAATGAGGGCTAAAGTAACTGAAAGATATGGAATAGAAAATGATAATAGTATTAGTGATGATGAAATGTTGAAAAAAATAGCTTCGAAAATAACTAAAAAATAAATCATTTATGTTATATAACTTATTTTAATTGCTGTATTACAAGTTATATAATAATTTATAATATTTTACTGACCGCGTAACCTAAACCTAACATTCCAGCCCCGACATATGCCATTTCTCCTGTTTTTTGTTCATCGCTTGGTTTGTAATAATCAGCGAATTTTGGCTCATGCATTTGACTGTACAATTCAAAAGCCTGATTTGTATTCGAAATATTTTTTGATGCTTGATATTTTTCATCTTTTCTTTTCAGTTTCCAATCAAGCATTTTTTGTCTTTTTTCCTGATATTCTGCGTAATCTCTTTGATATTTTTCCATTGCTTTATCGTGTCGTATTTTTTCTGTATCCTCATTACGTCCTGATAAATATTTTGCAAGATAATTTCCACCAGTAAATGCCGTTGCATTTAATATAGCCCCGCCAATCATCATCGCTATTGCTGCCATTTTATTTTGGTAAAATCTTTTGATCCTCTAAATATGTTTTAAGATACATGCTTCCGGATAATACAGCTACCCACTTTGCATAATTTGTAATACTTGAGGATGGGTCGCTCAAAAATGATTCTTTCATCATCTTTTTAGCTACATACCCAACTCCAGCCCCTAATCCGATTAGTACTGCTGAATCAGTTACAGTTTTCACAAGTTTGTTTTCGGTTGACATTTTTTTTTTACTACATCATTGGGAAACTTTTAAATAACTTTATGTAGTAAAAAATAATTTATAATTATTCCATTCCTAAAGATTTTGGGGTTAAATGCAAGGGAATTTTTGAGGTTTGGGGTATTTGTGGAACTTGTGATAAATCAGGTATCCTATTAGAATATTCAACCCTAGCTTTTTCCTTATATCTAATAAAAAGATCAAATGCTGTAAACCCTAAACCAATAACGGATAAAACAGTAGTAAAAGATAACTCTGGAAGCCAGGATTTCGCTTCACTATATGTATTTTCATTTTGCTCCTCTTCCTGTTTCATTTTTTCTTCGCGTTTCATCTCCCTGGCTAATGCATCTTTTGCTTTTTTATTATATTCAGCTAATTTCTTCCCAGCCGCAACCTTTTTAGGATCTTTCTCTTTCTTTTTAGTATCTTTATTTTCAGGTGCGGTATCAGCCGTAATTTGTTCTACTTCAGATTGTTCAGACATTGTTATTTAGATGCTGAAAATAAGTTTTTAGATCTGTTTAATATACTGTATCAACGCCTTCAGTAGATTGCTTAGTATTATACTCAGTTGTGCTATCATTAACTGGTTCTTCTCTTAGAAATTGTTGATTTTTGTTGAATTTTATGTGTTTAGCTACTTGAAATAATCCGCTAGCAAGTGCCGCCAGTCTTCCTGATTTCAATGCCAAGAGCCCAACAATGTTTGATAGTTCGCGATTAACCAAATCGTCATTTTTCAGATCATTGCAAAGAGATTCTATATCATCCACAGGAACCATGTAAGAAATAATTTTAGAAATTAATTGAAGGGATGAATCTATCAATCCTCCGTTAATTTTCTTACCCATTACCGATTGATAACGATTAAAATATTTTTCTACATCTTTTTCCGATAATTTTTTTACATCACCCAGACTCATATCAGCCCCTAAATATTCCTTTGTTGTCCCAAGCACTGCGAGAATGGCTAGTGATTCTTGTTTAACTTCAAGATCCTCACTTTGTTTGTCATCAGTTTTTTCTTCAATGTAATCTTCTAAGCTTGTCATCTTTGTTAAATCACTTCTGGTATCTCTAAATAGCAATTAAATGGATATCGCAAAGATAAACATAACCTAGAATATTTTTCAGTTTTCAGGAGTTTAACAAACTTTTTCCCCAATTCATAATCCAAATCGCCTCCGTAATCTTCGAAAAACATTTTCATGCCTTTCTGCGATGGATTATGGAAAGTAACAACACAAGCTATATTTTCGCGGAATGGTTTTGCTATGGATGTTAATTGCTGGGTTAAAACCCAAACCGATAAACCATGATGCCTTCCGGAGAATGCTAAATCTATAAATTTATTAGATCTTTTCTTCAGATCGGTGGATACCGCGCAATCATCTAAAATTATTAAAGTATTTGTTCCAGAAAAAAAAGTTTGACAATCAGTTAATAACTCATTAATCTCATCAATGTTACTAGCATCTGGTGATAATACATAGAAATGTTTATCCCCTAGGGCAAAATTATGATAAGTTTTATTTTTAGAATAAGTCGGACAAATTAAAACAATATATTCAAAAACTTTTCGGAATGGCCCGCGGAGCTGTTCAATTAAGTACTTTGTTTTTCCGCAATTTGTGGGTCCTGTTATAATACAATGGAATGGTATTTTATCCCGTAAATCTTCCATGATTTTTTGTATCATAACATTATGTTTTTAGATTCTCAGTACTTAATTGATCTCAAACTTGAATTCATAATCTCCAGCATTGCATCTGCTACGACAAACATATGGCACGTTACGGTTCCTGAACCGCTTTGTTTCCTTTTAATTTCTATTTTCACGCCATCATGCGTATTATTTAGAGCAAGTCCACCACCATGAATACCATTATCTGGATGAGTTCTAGTATCAACCCAAAGAGCAAACTTATCCGCGTAAAATTCTTTTTCTTTCAATGAAATTTGTTCCCTATGAAAGCGTTTTTTCACGGATTCCCAAAGATCAGACGGAATCATTCCCCTAGAGTATATTCTATTTGGTACGCCATCAACATCAATTTCAACGGAAGATATACCAGGATTATAAAAATTTTCAGAATCCCTTGATCCTGCAGCTTGAGGCAATAAAAACAAAAACAATATTCCTGTCATTGATCTTCTCGGTAAATTAATATGCTGATTAATAACGCCATCGCCACCAATTGAAAATGTAAAAGTTTTGTGCAAAGTAATATTTTCATAAAAGAATCCTTTACCAACTTGATAAGCTGCTTGAGCCTCACGAGCTAAGTATTCGCTTGAAATTGAAGAGTATTCTAACTCTAAGTTTTTGATTGAATATGATGGTGCTTTAGTTGTATCGGAATAAATAAGAATATTACTAATTGGGGCAAGAGTAATCTCAAATATTAGATGATTTTCCAACGCTTTCGGATAAAAAACACCATGATCATTTAAAATTGGGTGATTTATTGGTATTCTATACTTTGATCCATGAACATTAGCGAGAGCAACTTCTTTTGCATCTTGTGTTTTTGCATCTCCAGATTTTGTTCTAAGTTTTCTAATATTTAACGAAGAAATACCTTGTTTTAATTTATCTTCGCGCTCTTCTTCGGTTAAGAATAAATCATGATATGTTTGAAATAAATCATATCTTTGAGTATCTTGCAATGTTTCTCCTCCAAAAAGAACTTTTAGTCTGGTTACAAGATTACGGCCCACATTATTAACGACTGTATTATTCGCATGTCCCTCAACATCTAAATCAAACAAAAGAGATACACTTCCAGGAACAATAACCAAATTCTCGGCGAGTTTTGGAATATTTATATATAATGTTTCTCCGGGGCTGGCTGTGGATGGATTTAGAGTAATTCTATTCAAGGTTGATTCTGCCTTCAAACCAAAGGGTTCTTTTGGAATTCTGTTTGGATTAATTTTTTCAGACGTCATTGTAATTTATAAGATACTTTGGTTAACCTTTAAACCTTTTCTAACTTGCCAATATGTTTTAATAAACCTTCTCTTGCGTCGGGAATTAAAATCATAATATTAAAAATTTCATCGCCATCTTCCATATATAGAATTTTTTTTCTAATAATTTTTTTCATAAGATTAATTTGGTTTTCGCTAAATTTTATTTTTTCTTCCTCAGCTACCATTTTAATTTATAAGATACTTTGTTAATTTTTAAATGATGTCAAAAATATATTATTCGGCTGGGGGGTATTGGAAAGGATATTCTGCAATTCCTAAATTAGCTGAGAAGGCTAGAGTAAGTGAAAATGAGGCAAAACGGTGGTTAGAGAAACAGGCAATATGGCAAATCTATCTACCTTCGCCTAAATATATTCCTAGACCGCACTGGACTGTAGATAAACCCAATCAGATTCACCAAGCGGATTTATTATTTTTACCGCGCGATAGAGTTGGAAGAAAAACATATAAATATGCGTTAGTTTTGGTTGATATCGCCTCGAGATATAAAGATGCAGAGCCATTAACCTCAAAAGAAAGTCGAGAGATATCAGAAGCTTTTACAAAAATATATTCTAGAAGATTAAAATACCCAAAAACTTTAATGGTTGATCCTGGGAAAGAATTTATGGGTGAAGTTAGTAAACTCATGAATTACCATAATGTGAGAATACAAAGAAGTGAAGCTGGTAATCATAGAGCTCAAGCATTTGTAGAAAACGCAAATAGAATATTGGGGGAAAGATTATTTAGTCATCAATATGCGCAAGAAATGGTTAGTCATGATCGATCAAGAGTATGGGTGAAAAGATTACCAGCTATTCTAAAAACTTTGAATAATACAAAAACGAGAATAACCGGTAAAGAGCCTGATGAGGCTATAAAAATGAAAGAGGTTGATATTGAACCTAAAAATTATCGGCGGGTTGTTGGGCTTGATGAAGTTAGATTGCCTCCAGAGGTTAAAGTTAGATATCTATTATTTCCCGGTGAACTTGAGGGAGGAGAACGAAGAAGGGCAACAGATCCTATTTGGAGTCTCAAAGTTTATAATATTTCTAAAAGTATGATAACGCCTAATCAACCGGTTTTATATTATTTAACTGATGGGCCCAGACGCGGATTTGTTAGAGAAGAATTACAAGTTATTCCTTATAATACAGAACTTCCGCCAGATTCTGTTTTGGTAAGATAATGACCATATGGGAGAGTATGTTTTCCATCTTTACAAATGATTCTCTTATCATCGTCAGCAGATAGTGCAACTTTATTAACGGTTTCAGTATAAACAAAATGTTTGTAACTTCTTATTACTTGCATCTCCCTCATCTGATTTACTTTATTTTCTAAACATTCCTTGTAATCATCAAATCTTATACTATTTTTTACAACGGATTTTTTAATTCCTTTATCCTTTTTTACCTCTTCGCCATCATCCATCCTGAAAGCGTATAGCTTAGATCGTAGGCCAACAAATTCGGTTATTATTCTGCCATCAGCCTCATCTTTAAACTTACCAATTGCTTTTTTGTTTTTATCAGTCTTAATACCAGATCGATGGTTATCAGGAAAATTGGAAGTGTCAAACTTTTCCAACACATCTGGGGCAATATCCTTATAGAAATCCTCAGTTTCTATATCATATACAAGACTATCTGTATCTGTCATAAGTAATTTGGCTTTTTCACCATATTTTGGTTTAATATAATTATAATGAAAGTCATACATCATTGACTTGCTTATATCTAAAATACACATTCCTAAGTAAATGGGTTTGTTGTATTTTATATGTGTTTTATTCATATGAATGGCCATAAGATTTTCAGAAAAAATAGTACGGCGATTATAGTTAGCTTTTGATATTAATTTTCTTGCTTCTTTCTCATTAGTAACCAATCTTATATCAACCCTTTTTCTAAGATTTTCCATTGTTTTACCAAATACAGAGTTGTTCATTAGTTTGAAGAAATCTTTTTCAAAATCATTCTTTGCTTCAGCCCTGAATTGGGTATTCAAATCTATGTAAGATTTTAACCATCTTGACTCTTCAAATTTAATTCCTCTATGAATCTTTGTTACTTCTAATCCTAGACTTTCATATTTTTTTAGTGTTTCATGATGAACAACATAATTTTTCTTATTGTTTAGGTTTGGTATTAATTTCTCAACCCTATTAACCTTAATTCTTTCCGGGGCAAGCGGATAGTCACTATGTAAATCATGAAGATGTTGTGGGTATTTTAAATCAACCTCTAATATACACGGCATATTTCTCCAATTTGTTTTCTCATTTTCACTCATCCATTTTAAACCATGGGTGGGGAGTGGTTCACTCATTGCCCCGCCATATAAGTTGTTTGCATCGAGATATTGTATATAATTTGCTACCATTTTAGGATCATATTCTTTCATGTATTTGTTGTTGGCTTTAGCATATCTGTTTGATATCTGAGATATACCCCCTCTTACACCTTTCTCAATCATAATTAGCATATCAATGTCATTTACCATCTCTAATTGAACCTTAGTTTTTTTCAACATTGCGTCCCAAGACAGGCCTGGTGCTGTATAATACCAAGCAGGATCTAATCTATAGGCATTTTGGCAAACATCTCTAAAGTTTTCAAAAACATCGGCCAATAATAACACATCAGACTTGAGATATAGATTAAGGTAATCTCGCATTGTTTTCATATTAAAGGTTTTCCATACATTTTTAGCATGTTCATAATCTTCATCAGAAATATCTTTTCCGTTAAGTTTTGAGTAAAACGCTTCCTTTGGTGGAAGTTTGGTTTCATTTAATTTCACAAAATTATCAAGATAATCATACGGGAAAACACCCTTTCTCAATAATAACTTTAATTCTTCACCTTCAAAATACTTTGTAATTTCATGTAGGTTTTTATCTGTTGGATTAAGGCACCTCCCTTTTATTTTACCTTTACAAACATCACACTTTCCACATTTTGTAAGATTGCCAGACAAATTATCAAGACTGGACGGCATAAATTTTAATGAATCTATGAACCTGATATCCCTGATAACATCTTTCATCTCACCACTTTTTTTATCTTTGAAGGTATCAACCACAATCTCTTTTGAGAAAGAAATATACTTTTCCTCATTATTGGGTATAAGTTTTATTTTTCCTTCTGTTTTTGCAAGATTATTAATAAATAGATGAGAATCATACCCCGAAAGATTGTGAATTATGACGGGAAAGAATTTTGGCAACTTATAATTCAAATTGCAATCTTTATGCGCCGCGCCTCTATACTTTCCTGTAAGATGGCAATGATCTATTACCTTATCTTTTTCCAATTCTTCCTCGCAAATATGACATTTTGTAGCATTTTCATAATTTATTTTGTCATCTTCCGTCATCATTTTGTCATTAAATTTTTTGAATCTTTTTTTATTATAACTTATGCAATCCTTATAAATTTTCTTAAATTCTTCTTCAATATATTCCACAAATTTCTGCGCCACATCATCTTCTGGCGATTCAGCAGTATATCTATAAAATCTGGATTTACATATTTTTTCATTAAAACTCTTAATATAACAACCGAATGAAACGGGTTTGTGAAACTGATATTTATTAGTGTAACTTTTATTTTTATCTAGCTTGCCTGTTTGTTTTATTTTTTCCAAAATAGACTCAAAGTCGGCGTATGCTACAAAAGGTATTCTCATTTTTTTCACAAAATTTTTAAAAGAAATAAAACATGGGCTTCCATCTTTATTTTTTAGCATATCAATCCTTACTTCATTATACAAATAACAATAAAATTCATGCTTTTCTAATGATCTTTTTAAGTGAAAATGACAAAAACAATTATCACAAAAGTACAACTTACATTTACGTTTAGTAACTTTCCTGCATATAAGTGCGCTAACATTCTTTATTAAAACGAAGTGTTTCTTTGGTTCTTCATCTTCAGTTTCTTCTGTTAATAAAAGTAATCTGATCAATTTAAATCCTCGTTTACCACTTCTTTTTATGGGATATACCCCTATTTTCTCATCATATCCATATATAGCAATATCATAATCATTTTGGTTTTCAAAATTAACAATATCTTGAATTGTACTTGGGAAATTAATTCCATTCCAATTAAAATTCTTTGATTGTTCTATCAATTCTTTAGTTATTCTTTGTGGATTTTTATCGGTTGGATAAACTGCTCGTGATACACACCACTTGAAACATTCATCATCATAATTCTTGGGGTTAATAATAGCATTCCTGTTTAACAATTCTTTTGGTAGAGGAATATAAGATCCGCCTAAAAGTGGAACAAAACGATCTATGAAAATGTCAAAAAACATTACACGTTCGAATTCCCAACCAGATCCATTATATTTAAAATTTTCAAATAATACAAGTTGTTCATTTGTTAATCTATCAAATAATTCCGATAAATCTGTTGCCTCGAGAACAATTTCTGATTTTTCAGAAGGAAAATTCGAATCACAGTATTCATATATATCATCTATATTATCAAATAATTTCTTTTTGAATCTGCATGTAAATATAAATTTAGTCTTCAATGATTTTTTGGATTCAATTCTCTTTCTAATTAAATCAATAACTTTTGGTTTTATTTTATGTAAGAATGTCTTCTCATCATTCCTTTTATTTCCTTCAATCCTATAGCTTATATAATTACCATTAATAGCCGATTCATATTCCCTTGGCGTAAAATCTTCCACATTCTCATTTCTTTTTGTTTTTGGTCTTGCTCCCTCCTTCTCATAATCTCTTTTTGGCGGTTTTATTTCTTTGGGCTTATTTACTTTTTTATATCTTTCTATGAATTTTTTAGCTAATTCTTCTGTTTTATTTTTTACCTTTTTAGGAATATATGGTTTCACAAAATTCCAAAACTTATTTAACACATTTCCCAAAAAAGGAGTTTGTTTTGTTTTTGGTTTAGGTTGTGAAGGTCTTTTTGGTTTAGATTTATTAATATTTATTCTGGGCTGGTTTGGTGGGGGTGGGCCCGGAGGAGTTACCGGCCTAATTATATCTGGTGAGCCAGGTGGGGTCCCTGGCATTGGTGGGGGAATAGTTAAAGGTGGTAAATTCGACCTCATTGGCGGCGGTGCAATATTCGGAATTGGTAGAGGTAAATTTGGTTGATTTCTTGGTCTCATTGGCATATTACGCAGCTCATTAACAATCCCCACAATATTATTAGTTATTTGTTGAATATTATTAGTTATTTCGGGTATATTAACCAATGCATTAATAAGTTCTTGTTTATTAAACGCAGATCGTCCGCGAATATTATACCATCTAACTAAAGATTTTAGTTGAGGTACATTCAATCTTCGTAATTCTTGTTCCATTTTGTATATTGATTCTTCTTTTTAAATAGGTATTTTATTTCTTTTGAAAAATCATTTTTTCAAAATGTGCCAGATCCTCGTCATCAAATTTTATTGGTTTCGCATAGGCTTAGTATCAGTTTCACAAAATGTGCCAGATCCCAGCCCAGCAAATTTCATATAGTTTTTGTATCAACTTTGCCGTCGGCACAAACCTACGGATAGATTCGCCCTCCGCTCGCGCGGCTCGCTCCACCTGTCGGTCCGGGATCTTAAAACTCGAGCGAGACTTGGTAAAGATAGATTCACCCTCCGCCTGTCGGCCCGGGATCTTAAAACTCGAGCGAGACTTGGTAAAGATAGATTCGCCCTCCGCCTGTCGGCCCCTCTTGACGGTGGCTTGGCCGAAACTTTGCAAAGACTTGGACGGTCAAAGATAGAATCGCCCTCCGCCTGTCGGCCCCTCTTGACGGTGGCTTGGCCGAAACTTTGCAGAGACTTGGACGGTCAAAGATAGAATCACCCTCCGCTCGCGCTGCTCGCTCCGCCTGTCGGCCCCTCTTGACGGTGGCTTGGCCGAAACTTTGCAGAGACTTGGACGGTCAAAGATAGAATCGCCCTCCGCTCGCGCAGCTCGCTCCGCCTGTCGGCCCCTCTTGACGGTGGCTTGGCCGAAACTTTGCAGAGACTTGGACGGTCAAAGATAGAATCGCCCTCCGCTCGCGCAGCTCGCTCCGCCTGTCGGCCCCTCTTGACGGAGGCTTGGTATCGGCTTGGTATCGGCTTGGCAGCCCAATCATAATGAAAAATGTGCTAGCACCGCGCGTATTTTAAAATCGTAATGGAAAATGTGCCAGGATCGCACGTATTTTAAAATCGTAATAAAATCGTAATGGAAAATGTGCCAGGACCCCCATTTTTACACATCATGGAGAAATAAATCTATCGGTACTTATAAAGAAGGGGAAGCATAAAAGTGCACGATAATAATTTCTTGGCATGGGCAGAGTGCCCATTGGATCGCACCACTCCATCATTTTGAAGTGGCACGGCATTCCGAAATCGCTCCTAAGTTCTACACCACTTCTTTATTGCTGCTATTGATGCTGGTTCTGGCAAAACACCCTCGTCGGTGGTCAGTAAATTGGCCGTGACTCACTTCTCATTCTCACTTTCACCAGCTCAACCAATTCTGCCTTTCGTTTACCCTTGCCTTCTTGCTCTCAGAGCCAAGGGAACTTTTGGCGCTGAAAATATTGGATATCTCTTCCACCCGCGTCTTCAGACGTGCCCATATAAACGACAATTGCGCAAACTTTCTCTTCAATTAAAATGGCTTTGATCACCAACCGAGAAAATAGAAAAAAACCAAGGGAAACTGTGTCAAATCGAACTACAATTTATCGAACAAGATTTTTTTTTTTTGGATCTTCATTTTTTTTTTTTTTTTCAATTTTTTTATCGAACAAGATACGTTATTCCTCGGAGCCTCACTTTGGTGCCCGATTTCTGTCACCAGTCTCTCACCTTGGGCGATATCGAAATTGGGCTATTAACTTCTGTTTAAAAAGTAATGTAGGAATCCGTCTTTTTTGTTCGTTCGTGCAGCAAGGCCCAATCATTTATCATTTATATAAAAGATATTTTGTTTTTGGCACAATCTGTTCTTGGCTTACAACGTTTTGACAGTTTCCTGTTCCTGGTGGTTTAGCTATGTACAGTGTTTTGGTTTAATTTTGTTCTGATAGACATCAAAATGTTCGGCGCACGTCCCCTTGAATTGCATCTTGTACAACAGAATATCAATGAACAAAAAGTCTCCCAGGTATTGAGACCCATTGCTGTGACGCCTGGGCTTCAGCTAATGACATTTGACCCTGAAAATCTTCTTTGCCAAACGATTCTGGAATGATTGCAACTAAGTCATTTGTGATGTCATACCAGGCTTATCCCCGCAAAGAATTTTTTTCCGATTTCCATTCTGACCAAAACTGGATTTATTTGGGTAGCATTTCGAATAGCTGTTCCCTGATAACTTTGAGACCGACCTGTTTCTTAGTAACTGAATGTTTTCTATCAGCCAATCCAATCTCAGGAAAAATAATAGAAGTCTTATTCCTGGCAATCACCGCTCTTCTCTAGCTAGTCGTTATATATTTACTATTTTCGTCCTTCTTTAGTTTTCAAAGTGGCGAATGTTTCTAATCCTTGATACTCCTTAATGATTAATTAATAAATCCTTAATTTACTATTGGTGGTCAATTTGAATGAACCCGGCTTCAATCAAGCAAATCTTTTCCCCTATCCATTGCCTAAGAATAACAGCCTAAAACGTCGCCTGATTGCTCTCAGGTTAAGGAGTACTCACATTTGTTCTTGGTGGGTAATGCCTTGTATAGTACTTTACCTACTATGTCATCAGGCGTGCAAGAGTGATTGAGTGTCCGTAAACAAGTAGATCCGTAGCGTGTTCGTATTGACATGTGTATGAGTTTAAGTTGTTATCTGTAATTCTGCACGTTCTGATTGTTCTGTTAAAATCACACAGAGAAAAAAATCCTATCCAGAAAGCAAAATGAAAGCAGCAGAGTTTCCTCTTTTTAGTGGAAAACATTTTATTATAAAAGAGACAATTGACAACTGTGCAGACTCGTAGTATTTGAATTTATTTCCCCCTTGACATCTTATAATGTCTTAATCAAATAAATAGAGTTTAAGATGGCGTTAAGCTTATCAAAGCGGCGGGAATTGTTTAATGATTTATAAAATTATATTCTCGGGGGAGCATCTATGGACAGAAATTCTTTTAGCGTAAATAGCTCCAAAACTCTGTTGATAGAAGGTCGCGTCATGTCCGTTACAAGTCCTCTGTGTTATTTCCCTTTTGTAGACTAGATTTAAATTTCACCCGCCTCAGCTCTACGTTTGCTATTCTTTGACAATTCATTTCCTTTAGCATTATTGAAGAGGCAGTTTTTCGAGCAATACAGTTTCGCACTCCTTTGATGCTGGTCAGGCAGACGAAAACACATTCAAAGCCAAAAACAATAGTGGAGAAGATTCAGTTTCCCCTTGCAACAGCTGGCAATGTTTTGCCTGAACAAAAACAATCCCACACTTCGACCATTCCTTGCAAACTTACTGGATGTTTTCTCATTTTCTCCTAAAATTCTTTAATATGTTTTATCATTTGGGTTTTTTACAACGATTGATTAAACCATTATCCCTTAGGAACTGCCATCAAGTAGTAAGAAACAAAATAGTAAAATGAAATAAAGTCCTTATGCATATGCAAACTGCGGTGTCTCCTTAGATTATGCAAGCCTCTCTTTTGCTTCAGTTAAATGGAAATTTCAGGCTTAGAAGAAGAAACTAGCTAATCATATGCGACAGACAAGTTGTTACCAATTTGTTAACTCAATTATTTGGAATATCGGTGACCAAAAGTTTAGAAGAGTTCAGTTGGAAACACGATTTTACGTTAGCCTCGATGTAAAACAAACACTTTGACAAATTTACGTGCTCGAAAATGTCATTAAGAACTCATTGTCATTCAGTGGAGTGATGTCACTATAGTCCTTAATTGGGCAGTGCCCTTTTAATTTCGAGTACATAGTCATATTAACAGATAAAATCCTTTCCTAATTAACTGGTCGTTTTTTTGTCCGGATATAAACGGTTTTACGGCTTTAAAAATGATCAAGTCATCGAACTTGGTTCATCATCAAGATCACAGATGAAATCTAACGACACAAGCCTGACCACAAAATCAACCGGTGAAGCTAAAGCGATCATCCATTGCGTAGTTTCACCTCACTTTGCATGGAACCCAGACGATATCGTAACTCGTTGGTGCACGGTGTCCATCAACTCAGTGGCCTTTATTCCTACCATACTACTCAATCTCCTGATCATCATAGCCGTTAATCGAAGAAAAACGCTACAAAGCAACTGTAACATCCTGCTCTCCAGTTTGGCCGCAGCTGATCTGTTCGTAGGCGCTGTATCGCAGCCATTATATGTCATCTCACATGGATTCCTTCGAGTAGTGGGCTCTGCTAAAGAGCAATTTTGTACAGTAATCTTCACATATGAACTTGTGGTGTACGTTGCTAGCGCGTCTTCTCTTTATCACTTGACTGTTATTGCCTGGGAGAGATATACAGCCATCGAAAAGCCGTACCAGTACAAGACGATTGTAACAAGAGGTTTACTGAAGAGGCTTTTGACATTTATATGGATAGCACCACTGCTCTCTCTGTCTCCTGAGTTGTTAGGCCTCTTCTTTTTTCAATTTAACTTGGAGATTCGCCTATTCCTGCTCATGTTCCTCAACGCTCCCCTTTGTATTGTCTTTCCACTTATTGCATATTACTACGTGGGAATCAACATCAAAGTTCGCAACCGTCCAGTGATCCCTAGCAACCAAGTCATCGCAATAACTAGAGCAGAGCTCGAGAAAAAGTTAGCTAAAAATACCGGACTGATAACAGCCGCTGTGATTTTGTGCTACAGTCCATGTTTCTTCTTGGTCTTTGGTTTGTTTTGGCCGGCTCTTATGGACAGCTCGTACTTCTTATGGCCATTGACACTTGCACATTTAAACTCAATTCTCAATCCACTGCTCTACTGCTACAGAAATGCAAACCTCAGGATTGCCGTCTTGGAGCTGTTGAGGATCAGGGATCCTCCAGTGGTTCAGCCTGCAGCTGGTGGTGGGAGGAACACTGCTTGGCAAACACACCCAGAGTTGGTGGCGAGTGTCTGTGAATCTGCCAGTCGTCTCGGCAAGAACCCAAGATGGAATTCCTGCAGCGAGATGGCGAATGCAATTCATCCTACTGAAGGAACGCCTGAGAATCAAAGACCCCAATCAGCTCCAATTTATTTGGAATCCAACGCCAGCTCCGACGACGAGAAGTTTCTAAGTGGTTCAATAAATCCAAAAGTATCATTTGTGAGGGCGACTTGCTCTGTTTTGAATTCAGGGTGAGGTCGCTTATACAGTGTTTCGGTGGGTGTTATGTATTCGCAATCAATCGGCTCTGTGTGTGTAAAATCCAAATACAACAGATACACTTACCATAGATTTTCAATCATTTGACGCTAGACACTAAATATAATTACTCAATGGAAAACGGCGAATTTTACAGACACTTGCAACTAAGCAAACGCTTAATTTTTAGATAATTTCTTCCTTGGCATTCCACCATAATGATGACAAGAGTTCATGATGACCTTTCGATCAGTAAAATGGTCTATCATTTTTAAAACACAGTTTACATTTTGTTACGATTTTACAAGCCTTAGGAATAAAGTGAGCAGTAAAATATTTCTACTGAAGTATTGCTGTTTCCGTTTCTGCCCGACTTTGCAATACGAAAAGTTATATTCTTTTCACAGCTGGACTGTGATATTTCTTGGGAATAATTGATCCCCTCTCCAAAAGAAATGTTTATTTCGTGATTTTTTCATACGTGTAAAGTTTTTTGCCTTATTTCTCAGGGTTACCTATAGACAGAAACCTTTCTGAGCGTAAAACCCACGGGATGAAATATCGCACTTAATAATGCAAAGATAATGGTTTTAAGTCCTATTGAAGTCCTTTGTTGTATTTCACTTATTTAGAATGAGTCTAAATCTCACCTGCGTCAGTTATATTTTCCTGTCCTTTGGCAAAATCATTTCCTTTAACATTGTTGAAGCAGTATTTTTTACGAGACGTCCATGTGATGTGATGACCTTGTTATGATTTTGATGAGGCAGAAGAAATGAAATTCAGCTGTATTTTTTGGTGGTAACATGATGTTATTCTTTCTTTATTCTCCTAGTATCTCCCCCCCCCCCCCCCGCTAGCGAGAGAGTGATTGGTAGAAGAAACTAAAATGCTAGATGCATGCGAAAATAAGGCCATTCCTCCTGTTTGTTTGCAGATTATTATGTTTCTTTAGCTTATGTTATCCTTTACCTTTACAACAATAGAGTTTTCCTACGTAGTAGAAGAAACGTTTAAACCACTTAGAATGAACGATCTGTCACCAAATTGGTCGAGCTTTGTATCTGGAGAGCAACATATAAAAGGTCACAGAAATCAGTCAATTTTTACATACACATGGCCTCGATTTACAAGGAACATCTGTGAAATATGTGCATGCTCGAAAATGGGATCAAAAAATATGGGAGATTATATGAAATGATGTTGCTATAGTCCTTAATTAACACTGTCCTTTTGATTTCAAATGTAATATTCAAATAATAAAAACGAAAAAAATCCTTCCCATACTGTGGGCGTTGTGTTATGCTAATAATGATCATATGCGTTAAAAGGTTCGTGGATCAAGAAAGACTGTCCTTTTGATTTCAAATGTAATATTCAAATAATAAAAACAAAAAAAATCTTTCCCATACTGTGGGCGTTGTGTTATGCTTATAATGATCCTATGCGTTAAAAGGTTCGTGGATCAAAAAAGAAATTGCTTAGAACTGCAAAGACCGACAAATTTGGTTTATTATTAAGGTCATAAATGAAATCTAAAGGCGCAAACGCGACTGCAAACTCAAGCAGGGAAATTACAAACCAGGCCTAGCTCCAACACAGCTCCTTTGTGCATTGACTGCATTACTGTTTCTGGCACTGAAGAAACAAGTTTAATTAAAGTAAACGCTAATTGTGACTGTAAAGAACTGCAATTTTTATGCTTTCGTTCTCGGTATTGAAATCCAGTTTCTTTCTCTTAATCGAAAAGTATTTCAGAAGGCACAACAGTCAGCTATACGACGCGGGCTTAAATCTATAAAATATAATTTTATTAATGTGTCATCTTAAGTTACAGTAGTTAACAAGAAGGGTTTACTCAAACAGGCTTTAAAGAAAAACGCATTTCACTTTTGAAATTAATCAAATGAAAAGTGCATTAAACATTAAATTGACCGCCATCCAATTTTACGTTAAATGGTCCACATTTTAAAGGTTTAAATATGGTTAGCTGTGTACTGATATTTAAACAATAGTAATGGCGCTTCTTCGAGTATCATTCAGCTATAAGGCACAAACAGATTTTTAAAAGTAAATCGTTCACATGCACGCTGTTCGCGGTAGACCCACACTAAAAGCAAAAAAAAAAAAATTAAATTCCGAGAAAAAATACCAAGAATGCGAAGGAAGAGAATGCAAGAGAACATATGAGCTGAGATGAAATTCAAGTCAACACAGTTGACAGTTGCAACTGCTCAGTATTAACACTTGTACAAGCAAACGCTTGGTTAAGAATTTCCGTGAATATAACAAGCACGAAGAAACATCATGACAGCCAACGATGATAGAATACTTTTAATAAAAAAGTATTTTTTTTGGTATATTTTCTGGGCAAAGAAATAAACTGATACGATTGATAAAATGATGTGTGTTTATACATACCAGATTTCTATTCTAAAATATACATTATAAACTTGTGTTAGGGTACACGAGAAGTAAGAAGACTAAGTGACCAATCTTAACTAGTTTAATAGCCGTTTGTCACACTCAACTCATGGCTCGCCATTTTCGCATATCTCTCTCTCGTTCCAGTATTTTTTTTACAAACTAGTTCCAGTTCTCTACATTTCATCCTCTTTAAAAAAATTTTTGTTGTCCTCAACATGAACGAATAGATAATAGTCTCTTGCAGGTTATCTCGTATAGCAGTTCTTTGTGCATTCTTGAATCCCATCCTGGAGTAACAAAAGTATTCTGGTTGATCAGGCCAGAATAATAAATTATGTTGTGCTCCAGTGTTACTGTTCTAGTTTCTCGCCGCAGCATCACTGTCCGATAAAGAATGCCTATGTCTATAACAATTTTTGATTTGGGCAAGATACAAAAAATAAATTAACTTAATAAGACGATATTAGACCTCATATCCTAGCACAATGCCATAATGTACGAAATCAGGCAATACAAACGAAACATTTATCAGTGTTATCTTATGTGGCTCAACGTGGCTTAAACTGGAACAGTTTAGTCTACTGCCTCTCAACTTCCAAAAGTCTGTCGGTAAGACTGCATTGGTGTAGGATACATGGGCTGAACCAGCACTGGAAAGGGTACAAAATAGCACTGCAGGACAGGTGGCAGCATCTATGGTACTGTTACAGGTTGCCATGATTGCTGTGGATATGGCAATGTGATCCCTTAAATTCTTCCTGCTGTGGTGTGGGGTTGCAAGGAAGGTTGCCCCATTACATCATAGGTCATCCTAAGCGGTGGTCTGGTTAGACGCTGCGACTTTCTCAAGGACAAACCATCTACAGCCTCATCAACTACCGTATCACCTAGGACGCCTGGGTCTTCAACATCTTCTAAGCCCGGGCCATCAGCTTGAGAAGGGTCCTGTTCTGTGCCTGCTCTGGTGTCTTGCTCAACCAACTCCGAAACAATTCTGCAATTGTCTTCAGCATTGTAGCTCATGTACCCGTATAATTCTCGGAGTTGGGCAGGTGTTAGACTGGGGGTGCCCTCATTTCTGGTTCCAGCTGTTTCCTCTTGTGAAACCTGCTGTCTGTTGGTTCTCCTAGGCGCTGCACGGCGACACTTAGATGACTTGAGTGGCGTTTCAACAAGCAAGTATGAACATGGTTATAGCAGATTGCGATGCAAGACTCTTGATCTCCCGTTTCCAGTCTCTAGTTTCACTTCATAAACTGGCAAATCCTTCCTTTTTTGAGTTACAACATAAATTTCTCGCTCCCACTACGGTCGTAGCTTTCCCGGCACACCACGCTCAGTCATGGTCCTTACTAGAACGCGGTCTCCTGCACGCAGAATAGTATGTCTGACTTTCTTGTCATCCTGCTGTTTTCCCAATCCGCGCTTCTCTTGGCATGAGCAGAGGCCAAATCGTAAGCTTCTTTCATTGCTCGTTTCCAGTTTTTGACATATTCAGGATGATGTTACTACGAAAGGCACTAACAGTTTCTCTTGATTGTCATCACTTTTGGGAGGAATTAACTTTATTCTGACTTCCACCCACCCAATGTAGGGTGCTTTAGTCCCATTCACTGCTGTCAAATTTAGACTTGCATCCAGGAGCTCAGACAACTGTCTAATGGCTACTTGTCCTACGTGTTGCTGAAGTAATGCAACTGGTATGATTGAACCTGGGCACCAGTACGTGTCCCATAGCATGTCAAATTCACAGTCACTGAGGAAGCACTTTACCAGGTGCAGGTAGGTAATCTTTATTTATCCACGGTGTTACAAATTCATCAGGCATAAAAATACTATAAAAAATTTTTTACCATACACTTCTTGCCAACAAGGCCAATAACTTTAGCATGTTCCCTTGGAGTTAAATGGCTAACACAAGCTGGGTCAGTATAAACTCTAGATTTACTGCTACGACTCTCAGAGAGATGACTTATTGCTTGGCACAACACTTTGTGTTCAGGCCAGTGTTATTTCTGACATCTTAAAGAGCAGTACCACACGCTTTGACACTGACTACACCTTTTAAGTTGTCCATGCTCTCTCCCAGTTTTACAGCAGTGGTTACATTGGTGAGACTCTGGTGGATTCACGACTGCTTCCTGTCTCGTGGGAGCAGTCGATTCCGGTTTAACTGCTTCCTGCATCCCCTTGCAAAATGGGTGTCGCTCCCACACTTAAAACAGTGATTGCAATATTCTTTTTTGCTCTCAAAGCAGCTCGAGCACATAAGCGGTCTTCTCTCCAGCCCCTTCCCTAGAGGTACACTGTCGTTATTGCTCTTCCTATCTCCACACAACTCCATACTACTTCCTAGCGTACATACGTAAGCGAACTAGTCGGACACAGCATTCATGGAAAACAGGATTAGTTTAATATTTGAATTAGGATTTACTACTTCAATTTTTTATTAATTAGTATTTAGCATGGACTGTTTATTAGTAGTTTATTAGTATTAATTTTTAAATATTAAATACTAGTATTACCTGATAATTTTTAACCGTGTATAAAGGAATGTTAAGTAAATAAAATAAATAAACTCCTGAGCGAACGTCAGACTACTACTAAGCGAAACTCATAACGCTGTGTGGTAACATTCCTTATGTAAAGTTACAGAGAATTCTAGAACATTTGGAAGATTAAAATTTATAGCAGGATGGCAGAACTCGGTTACATCCTGTTTTAGTGTGTTCTAGAACTCTCCAGAAGTTATATTGCGTGACTCATCAAATATTTGAATATCAGATCTTGTTCCAGACGGAGGTTGCTTCTGTCGGATCTGGTAAGGCTGTTTCTCCTCGCTCTTTTCCATCTAGTGTTTCGTAGAAAAGCTTCTGATTACTTCTAAACAGGTGGTTCTGTTTGAACTGTTTGCATCTCTCGTCGTATCTTTTGTTGATCTTAATTCCACCTGCCTTAGTCTTCTGTTTCAACATGTTTGAGACATGCAAAGTACCCTTTTCTTCAAGATGATATGTCTTGTTCAACCTTTCCCTCTCTCTCTGTTTTAGTGTCATGTTTCCTATTCGGGCTTCCTCAATCTTGCTCAGGTCTTTTCTCTTCCTCTTGATCCTTCTCTTCCAGAATGACTCCTCAGTTCGTCTCCCTTTTCTCTCTTTCAACATTCCCATCCTTTCTGTAGTGACTGGGCTCGTGTTAAGCTGGAATACTTCCTTAGCTTTGGTTTTTTTTCCTTGGGCATTAGGTGTTGTTACATGATCCCGTGTACGCTCTTTAGTGTCGGTCCCGTGATGCTCCTGTCTTACTCTGAGAGCTATTTCCTCCTGTTCCACAATCTCTAGAAATTTCTTGTTCTTAATCTGGCGTACTTGATCAGCCAATCTCTACTTCGTAACTTCTGTTAACTCGTTGTTGGTGTTACGGGCTTTCCACAGGTCTAGCAGTCTCTTTCGTTATCCTCGCCTCTCTGGTTCACCCCTGATGTAACATTCAAATAACCGTTTGTTGTCGTCCGTTAAGCAGTAGTAGGATAACGACCTGTACTGTGCTGCTGATCCACAGGACACCTAATGGGTGTGGCCAAGATTTGGCCTGCTCTTTGATCTCCGTATCACTCGTACCGACCGCTATCATGTTATGGGTAATGGATGCTTGGGAGTAAAAAAAGTCCATCGTTTGTTTTCGGCGACGAGGACGGTAGACCCTGAAATTAAAGGGACACTGTCACGGGGTCGCATGCGCAGAAACGCTAACTACGGTGGACTTAAAAACATTCCGCCGCCATGATGGATTTGTCGCTAAGTGAAAATGACTTGCTTGTATTTTGCATCTAATCATGACTATGTAAAGCGGATGAACTCAAATATTAATTTGTGGATGGTTAGGAGCCTTTGTCAGCCCTTTACAAGTGCAAAGGTTCATGCAGCACGAAAAAGGAAAGCATTGACCAAGAGATCGATAAACGTACTATGTGGCGACCAATAACAGTACGGAACAATCGACAAACCGTGAAAAAATTGGTTAGGTTTACCAGTAAAAACACTGATAAAGTCGTCTTTCTTTTCTTACACGAAGACAATAGGATGTAGGACTGTTATTTGTTTTCCTACTTTTACCTTAGGTTTTGCCAGGACTCACGGGATATAACAATAGAACGGCGGATTTTGTCTTGTTACTGATTGCTTTCGTTACCGAGGATTAGGAATGAAAAACAAAAACAGCGACGTGAAGGTTAATAACGTTCCATAGATTTTAACTGTATGGCTATACAGCTTGAGTTGTCCTACGCTAGTTATGTAATGTTACTAAAGATTTATTGAATATATAGCAGTTTACAGGAATTTCTTAATATGGTCAAAATTTGGCTTAAGTTACACAACGTAATATTGTTTTGTTTGTCTGTAAATATTCCCATAGCAGTTTATACACATGCGTGATGAGTCTGTGGTAAAGAGGTTGGCAATCAGCAGTTTGTGAAGAGGGATATCGAGTATGACAACACAGCATCAGGTTCTATAAGTGTTACGTGGTGCTCAATGAGCCCCTAACTACTCCTGGTCCAAGTGGGAATGTTGCCTACAGATGCCACAGTCACAAAAAGATGCTGTCACAGGAGAAACAATAAATACTGTATCACTTTGTTTGAATGATTTGAAAAACCGTCTTGATAGCGATGTCCTGGATCTCTGCATCAGAAATGCTTTTGATGAGAGAAAAAACTGAGAAGATAACAGCACCAGCGCCTTCCTGAAAGCTGCATTTGGGCAGTTTATCCTAGCAAGGCATGGGTACCTTTGAAGGGGTAAGTATGTTAATAACTCTAATTTTTGGCATTTTCCACTTTAGCAGATTGACTAGTTCAACAATTTTCTACGCAAATCCCCAAAAGGTACAAGCACGAAACACTGCAGCCACTTTTTCTTTCATGAAGTCGTAAATAGAGATGAAAATGAAACTTAGTTGGATTATAATGTACAATAGACAATATATAATGTATAATGTTTGTTGTTTTGTGGAAAAGATATGAACTGTGGTTTGTTCATAAGTTTGCCAGTGAATAAAAAACCTCCCCCTCACATTGTCCAACCTGTAATTTAAACTTCACATGTAAAATAAACTTCACATGTAAAATACATTGTTGGTCCAGTTAGTAACACAGACAACAAATTATTGCGTTAATTACAGATTCCACAGATTCTAATGGGATTTTTGATTCCATGTCGCTGTCATCAGAAGTGGATTTGTCCTCTAAATTCAGCTCTTGAATAGCAGAGTTGAACAGCTCCAAGTCACTACAAATAACATAATATTTGTTGTCACCACTTTGAGCATTACCGAAGTAGTACTTTTGAGTACTCAAGACCTCGGGCAAAGATTTTTACCATACGGACCTTCCGCCCGGTAAATAACATATATATAGTGCAATTACACGAACCATGGCCACTTTGACGCCAAACAACAGATCTGTGGCGAGTTTCTGCCAACTGAGGTAATTTTTTCAATCTTGATATGTCTTGTACAGTCATAGCGCAAGTTATACGCATTTTAAGCGAGATATAAAAGAGATTCTATTATTTAGATACTCGGTAGTGTTGAATAATTCATATAAAAAGTTGTTTGGGTCGCCTATATTCGAGTAGTAGCACTGTAATATTTTTTGATTGATATCAAATAACATTGCTAATGTTTAACAATTATTCCATGAGCGCGCGTTGAATATGAGATGGTAGATAGCCAACGAGGCGTGTAGCGCCGAGTTGGCTATCGTCAATCTCATATCCGACAAGCCCGAATGGAGTAATTGTCTTATTAAATTTTATTCAATTGTAGACGTTTTCATAATTGAGGATTGAGCTAAATTTCATTGAAATCTGTTTTAAATTTACAAACGGCTGGAAGTAGACGTTACAAAACCATCAAAAAGGCCGCAGCAAATCACATGACATGCGCGCTGCTTGCAAAATTCGCTGAATGAAAAAAATTTCAACAAAGACACACTGCAGCACAATAATTACAGTCATTTAGAGTTAATGGGACGACGACTAAATGAAGGAGTTAAATCCGCTGTGGGGAATTTTCAAAATGTTTTTAATGTTCAACACGTCAAAGAGTTTCATAATTGTGCACCTGTGCTTTGCCTTTGTAAAACGTCTGCGAGAAACTTTGATCATCATGTGACACAGACAGCGAGCGAAGATAAGTTTCTACAAGACCTTTTCCAGTGTTTTGGTGTACCTGCTTATTATGGCCTTTATGATCTGGATGTGTGGAGCTGATTGTGTCCCATTACAGACTTGATACAGTAATGATATCGATGTCATTGAAGTACCCTTGATGAAACAACAGTCTCTTTTCCTTAGCGATGTGTAAAAATTCTTCCGTGAGACTTGAATTAAGATTTTCTTTGCTCATTTTAGTTCACTCACTTTCGCCGGAAACGTACTCCTACACGAACTTCAAGCCATTTTGGTAATTTTAGAGGTAAACTTTATGGTTGTTTTTTTCGGTTGTGTAACGACGAACGGTAGCCGGAGTTAGAATTCCTTTCTTTATTTGTGAGAAAATTTCAGATATTTAACCCGAAATAACCTTCAATCGACGTGTTTAGGTTTCTTGAACGTTGCCGCCACAGTATTTTCCATTTTCCCTGGCACTTCGTTGTTAGAAAGCTCATAAAAGCTAATTTCCTTCTTCCATTTTCGCCAGATTCTCAGCTTGGCATCACTTGGCGTAATCGTGTCCTATGTATGGTCAACACGATGTATATAAGCTGATAACCGAGATTGAGCGAGCCAATCAGAAGGGTAGAAATGCTATATTCGAGGTTGAAAATTGATATTTAACAATTATTCGCCTCAGGCGCAGTGATTATCGATGAATATTCACCGAGACGAAGTCGAGGTGAACATTCACCGATAATCACTGAGCCTGAGGTGAATAATTGTTTTTGTATAAATACACAGGTGAAAAGAAAAAGCATTTTACAACACGAAAAACTTTTATTTCATCAAAAGCGCGCGAACGACTGGCAGCCATTTTGTTCGTCGAGGTGATTATCGGCTGATAATCTGAGATAGCGAACCCAATCAGAGCGCGCAATTTTGTATAATCACCGGAGTATTTATACTAATTGAAGATATTCAGAACATGAAAAATTCACCAGTCCCCCTTCCTCGTATAAAATGAACGGTCCCTTAGTTCCTTGTTGTTTTAGTGAGTGAATTTATGAACAACGTATGGCAAAATAACGCAACGCGAAAAATCTTTATCGAGAACGAACAATTGAAGAAACAAGCCTATGATTTATGTATGAGCCTTCTCACAGATATATGTGGATTCTCTTTCTTTTCAACATTAAAATTGTGCCGAACATCTGTACTTCACACGGACACACAATTAACTATGGCTCTCCATGGCGGCGATTGGGAGTCTGAAATACAGTTAACCACACACAAACACGTATTGCGACTTAAGAGAGAAAATGCATTCTGTCGTTCTATGAACTGTACCATCTTTTAAAAGGAATTTTTTCTTGAGTGTTTCCATGTTTTCTGTAACGATTAGCTTATTTTATAAGTTTTATCCAATAACCAAAATTGGTAGCTGTGTATTCCGTTTTCAAATTCCCCCATCGTTTGACGTAGTGTCAGTTGAAGAGGAAAAACCATAAAATGAACCTTCAAGGTATCGGTATACCCCAAATGACAACCTCGCTTTTTCGTTGCTTCACGGTCACACGTTTCATAAAAACCCCCAAAAAAGTATATATTTTCTGAACTCGTAGGGATTCCAGATTACGATTATTAGTTGATTTAATTCAAGAAATAAAAATCTTTCTTGAAATAGCGATCAATTCCCAAAGGTATGTAGTTTCACAAGTTGAGTTCGTTTCCAGCCAGAATTAAACGGGAGAAAGCGAGCGACATCGCCACGTTTTCTTCACACCTTGATCTAGAAAACTATGTCGGGGAGTTTTGATCACTTTTCTGGTTTGTTTTAAATACGCAATTAAACTTCAAGGGTTTAAAAAACAGGCACTAGCTTTGCTAAGATACTCACAACTATCGAAGGAGACAAGAAATAAGAATTCCCCGACACTGTTTCTCTGCCACATTAATATCGGGCAACATTCTTGCCAAATCTCAGCGAAAAAGGATGAAAACTCGCTGTAAGCTAACTGGAAACGTGGCCTCATTTGTTGAACTTTTAGTTTTGAGAAATAAAGCAAAATACACTTAAGGGCGTGTGAAAAGTAATCACCTCTTAATCGATAAAGCGACGGCTCTTCTTACTTTGACAATAGAGCTCGCATTTTCAAAGCGGCCCGCAAACCGGTCTCAAATGCCGTTTCCTGCGGGAAATACCAACAAAGCTCCGAATTTTGTATAACGGTACGAGCCATCTCGAAATGTGCGATTGCATCTTTTGAATGTGATCTTTTCAGCACCAAGCGATCCAAACTAGACTTGCATGTACCTGCCAAGAACTCTGGGTTTCTTTGCAAGGCAGTAATCCTTCGTTCCCTCGCTGATCATCGGAATAATTAATCCCAAGGATAAAAACACTTGCATCGGTTGCTGACTCACTGGAAAATGGCAGGATGTTACTCAAGATCAGAGACTGTGAAGCTCCACTAGAGTATCTCTTAGAATCTTGACTGGCACAGAGGTGGGCAGATCGTCTGACAGAGACGTTGTTCCCTCATGAACAAACGGGGCAAAAATATTCATAACGGATTTATCCAGGGTGCCGTCATCTTCTACCACTGCTGATTCAGTCTTTACTTCGTGAGATTTCAACAGCTGGTCTTCAGTATCAACAGGTAACTGCATTGAAGTGGCAATAAAACCATTAGACTTAGACCCACCATTCGGTCTCTGACGTTCCGTTTTCAACCTATCTGGACACTCAGACAGTATGTGACCCTCTTTTCTGCAGACGTAACAAGTGGGTGACTCGAAAGGCTTCATGCTCGGCACATTCCTTGCTCCTCAGGGCCACCTAAACTTTGAACGATTTCCATGGTTGTTATTTGGACTCTGGGGCTCTGGATTCCGACGACTTCTTTGATTGCCACGTCATGAAGGTGAAGGAGAGTTGTCGTTTCGGTTAAAGGACTCTCGCAGCTCTATTCTAGACGAACTTTTGCGGGTTTATGAAAACTCAATCTGCTAACATTGCCGCATCATCCAATATTTGAGCCTTTGGTCCTCGCGATAAATTTGCGGACATCAATGTGAATGCACCTCTTAAATTCTTCTATTAAAATAAGTTGTCTTAACTTATCATGATTTTTGTCTACCTTTTGCGAATGACACCAATGATCAAACAACTGTTCCTACCTCCTAGCAAATTCTAAATACGTTTGGCCACTTATTTTCTCGAAGTTTCTAAACTTCTGACGATAAGTCTCAGGAACTAACTCATATCCTATTAAAATAAGTTCCTCAACACTGTCATATTCTGCAGCTTGCTCCAAACTTAACTGTGTAGATATTTTTCTAGCCTTCCTGACTAATACCCTTCAATGACATTACCCAGTACTCCTTGGGCACCTAAGATTTTCTGCCACTTTCTTAAAATGTAAAAGGTATTGATCAACATCAGCCTCTTGAAAAGATGGAACAAACTTAAGATACTTAGTAATATGAAACTCTGAACTAGAAGTAGCAAAAGAAGGATCTGAACCTGATTTCGACTGTATATCTAACCTTTTCATTTCTAGTTCATGCTGTAGCGCCAATATCTGTCTCTCTAGTTCTCTTTCCTCCCTTTTTCTTTCAATTCTTTCCCGCAGTTCTCTTTCTTATCTTTCTCTTTCAAGTCTTTATTGCATTTCTAATTTTTTGAGTTCTAACTGAAATATTAGCTCACTTAAATCCGGCTCCGTTATCATCTTTTCTTTGAAAGCTGTTTCTTCAAAAAAGTTTTGGCTCACTAAATGCTTAAAAACTATATTCTGGATCTCATGTTTTCTCATGGCCCTCTTAACCTCTAACTGCAAATACTTTGCTATTGATAATAACTCATCTTTCTTTAACTGGTAGAAAAGATCTTAACTTATCTCGGACATAAACTTCTCTGGATTAATTTAAATTTTGACATCTTGTAAGCCTCTTACATAATTTAAAATTCTAACTTATACAGTCTAATCGTACACTGAATTCGCTTGTACGCTAGACGTTTCCTATATTTCGCTCGTACACTTTCGAATTCTCTAAATTTCGCTCCCGGACAGGTCCCCAAATTAAGCCTGTATGTTCTCAGTTTGTACAGAAAAAACAAATGTACTTCCGCTACGAATTCAGCTGGTAAGACTTGAATTCCCTCTATTACCCATTCCATCAACAACTGTAGCGAAAAGTAAAATAATGCCTTTGTTATGTGTAAACAAACGATTTGCTTTTGTTGGCAGAAAATTCTACGCTTCTTGGATCAAAAAAAAATTAACGAAAGTAAAATATTTAGCTTTGCAATAAACTAAGGTAACCGCTCCGCTAACAGTCTCCTTCGCACCCGTTTTGTTGCTCGTCAATTAACGCTGCTCTGGTCGACATTCTTGGTCCATGATGCTCCATTTTAAAAAGAAGTTTATACCCAGGCCCCATCCACACTAGTGCAATCTTCACAATCTGACAATTGGCTACTATTCTTCTTTTACTTTGACTTTTTCAAGGCGGACGACTATTCAAAGTTAACAGCCCCTGTGATCAAGAATAATTAATAATGTCCAGGTATTCTGGCCGATGTCTTATTTTTCAGTTGAATAGGGACTTTAAGCAAGGACGACGTCGACGAGAACGAAAACGCCAAAATACGATAGGCATAATGAGCAAAAACAATGGCTCTGCACCCCCTTCCCGCACGTGCGTTTTGCATTTTGGTACATTTCCTTGACGTTCTCTCCAAAACAGCGACGTGACATGACCAAATTTAAAGTTCTGTTGAGGAGGACGTGAGCACAAATAGAGAAATGTTCAATTTTCTCGGAAAACACCAGTTGTCGCCGTTCCTGCAAGTTAAATTCCTGGACCGTTGGCATGCGTTTTACTAGGAGAATGTGTTGGAATAATTGCAATTTTGTTACAGTAATGCGAATTTATGTTTTTCATGGTCGTTTTCGTTGACTTCGGCGTTGTCCTTGCTTACGGTCCCTAATAACCACCTAAAACTCTACCCTCTTTGTAATGCTACATTTTCATTGAAAGTAGTTACCAACAAGTGCCCCTCTTATCCATCACAAACAAGAGAAAATGAGGAAACAAAACATAACCCCGTCTGATATGATAAGGGGACAGAATACATTTTTAGCGCGGAATCTATTTATTCCATGGCTACGTGGTTTCCACATGGCGCAGTGAACGTGCAACCACGTGATGAGAAGGACATCAGCCAGTGGTTAGTTAAAATAGTTTCCGGATCTAAAAATAGATTCTGTCCCCTTATCATAGTTAGAGAACACAGCATGGAGGATATGTTCTCTTACCTCATTTTCTCTTGATCCCAAAAAATATATTTTAAAAACACCAATGAAAGTTGCTCCTTTTTGACCATCAGAAATATCTAGTTTAAAATTACGACCCAAAACTGCTTCTTTTTGATCCCTCAAAATTGTTTTTTAAAACAAGCACGAAAAACGCCGTCTTTCTCCAACCCAAATTTCTCTTTTATTTTTAAATAATCAACTGCTACCCTTTTCAAATGTCGTAAATTTTGTTTCAAATTAACTAGAAAAAACTGCCGTTTTAAAGACCTCACATTTCTATTTCATATAAACCACCTGCATCAACACCTGACCCCTTATAATTGATATATGTCTAAAATAAGCACCGAGAATTATAACTGATTTCTGTTTTTGTTTTTATTTTTAACCACCATAAATGTTTGGAAAAATTACCGCCAAAACTGACCAATTTTGACCATATCAGCAAATTGTCTAGGCTCATTGTGGAAGATGACAAGCTAGGATTTTCCTTAAAAGGTTTTACCTTAATCTGTAGTCGGCAACAGCGATATGTAATAGATAATTACTGAGGCGAGCAGCATTATATCCAATAATGCTGCGAGCCGAAGTAATTATCTATTATAATTACTGATCGTCGTCCAAACCCATTGTTTTCTGTCTGCAATTATATCATCGAATGTCACCCTCCTTTTGTATTTCTGTGGAAAACAATAAGTTAAACAATTCATGGCGTTCAATCGATACTTTTTATTCAAGGTAACTGCCACATTAGCTATTGTTTTCATGAGCATAACTTGACATGTACGTGTGAAAAATGCAACCAGAAACGAGTTATAGATGCAATTTGCATATTGCTCGACAAACACAGTTGTTTCTGAAAGTCAACTCATTGTCGTTTGAAACGATGGCGGAAAGCTGCTGGCAAAGCAGTTCTGAGGAAGAATTGTTTCTTACGCAGTCAGCATTTACTGTTAAGTCTGATGAATATGATGGTAAGTACTTACTTTAAGTCGTTGCAGTTCTTTTTGGTTTTGCTTAGTTGTGTGTAAGCTGATGTTGTAATTATTGTTCAGGAATGGGTGTGTCGACGAGTGAAGAGGAAAGAAAATGCTCAGAGGATAATGTTGTTATTAGTGAAGGTATATATTATTTAAACTTTATTCATTAAAGTATTAGAAGCGGATATGGACGCAAATGTTCTTGACTTTGGTTAATTATTTTTCTAGTGAGAAATTGTCATGTATTTGTCTAATTCTTTTCAGTCCTAATTGTTTGTGTAACCAGGAGTATTGGTTGTTAGTAGGGAGTGGAAGATTTCGTGCGCCAATCTCATCTGACGAATGTCGGAGGTTTGAAGACAGCTGGTTTTCTGATGCTAGTCGAAGGAAGTGGAATTGGGCGCTTAACATCTTTGAAGAATGGCGAGAGAAGAGAAATGAAGCTGTGTTAAAGGTTGAGTACAGCGGCGAGCCTGTACTAAACCAACGCATCGACGAGATGTCTGACGAGGATCTGGATTTTTTCTTGCCTCGATTTGTGGCTGAAGTGAGGAAGGAAGATGGAGAAGAATACCCTGGCAAAACCATTTATGAAATGATATGTAGTTTACAATGTTATCTTCGTTTCCAACGTAAGGGACCCCTATTTTTAATTGACAAGAAGGGTTTTCAATTTCGTAATTTGAATTCGGCCTTAAATTTTGGCTTAAAAGAGAGGGCGGGGGAAGAAATTGGTAGTATCACTAGTCAAGCAGAAGTCATAACTCCAGATCAAATCGAATATTTGTGGCAAAAGGGATTTTTGGGAAGTGACACACCCGAATTACTTAGAAATACGGTACTTTTTGTTTTGGGAAACTGCTTTGCGTTGCGAGCAGGGCAAGAACATAGAAACCTACGAATGAAGAATTCTCAGTTATCATTACATACCGATGAGTCTGGTGTAGAATATTTGCAATATGTGGAAGATGTAAGTAAAAGTAATAATGGAGGCCTGGCTCATTTACGAATCAAGAATAAGGTTGTTAGAGCATATAAAAATGTTGAGAAACAAGAGCGCTGTCCTGTGAAGCTTTACAAGAAATACATTAGTCATGTACCTTTTGACACATCAGATAATTCATTTTATTTGCGACCTTTACCGAAACCAAAGGGAAATATTTGGTATTACAAAAAAGCTGCTGGAAGGGAAACGTTGGGAAATGTTGTTAAAAAGATCATGGGTAAAGCTGGGTTTGATGGTCATTTCACTAACCATTCACTGCGGCGAAGTTGCGCCACAAAACTTTATGATAATGGGGTACCAGAACAAGTAATTCAAGAAACTACTGGTCATCGGTCGGTAGAGGGTGTAAGAGCATATAAACGCACATCGTCGGCCATGAAGCGTAAAATGAGTTCTATTTTGAATCAATTAGAGTCAAGCTTAGACAGCGATCATGCAAGGAGGAATACAAAGAAAAGGTGTGATCGCGATGATGCAAAGGATCAAATTGAGCAGCATAAGGGTTCAGACAAAAAGGTGTCTGTTTGTGATATAGGGTTCAATGCACTTAACGCACAGAGTATGGAAGAAAGGCATGACAAAGTTGAAACTAAGGGAGATAGAGGCAAAATATTGTTATTACTACTGCTGAAACAAAAATCGAAATCTGTTATAAGTGACGGAAACTGTAAGTTACGACTCTTCTTTGTATTAAAAATATTTATTGTGGTGTTTTTGGTTGTTTGTAGTCAGTAAAAAATATGCGGGAAGTGCTTCACCAGTGCATATATGCATGTAAAGCATGCTGCATTATTAAAGCTAAAACACGCAGCATTATTTTTAATAATGCAGCTTGTTTTAGGTTTAATAATGCTGAGTGTTTTAATAATGCTGCGTGTCGATTTAGCACGTGTAAGATTACCCCTGATAATTTCCCTGCTACCAAAAAAGACCGCACCCGTTTTTCTCAGACACTTAGTTTGCATTTATTTTCTCTCGGCATTCGATGATATAATGCAGACAGAAAACAATGGGTTTGGACGACGATCAGTAATTATTTAAGCACAATGACACACGAGCCTTCGTATCGATGCCGACATGACAGAGAAGCGAGCAAATAGAACTTTTGCAGGCACTTGTTAAGTTGCTGCGGTGTCATTTCCTCAGTGGTTGAGTTAAATTCCTCTTGTTGATGAAGCCAAACTGTAAAACATTAGATGTTTCATTGTTTATATTGTAATTTTAGGGCTCCGCAGTCGTAAACAAGTCATTGTATTTTGATTTTTCGCCTTATAATATGAGGTTGGAGAGACTAAATAACTTACCAACTTTGTTGCCATTTTCGTGTTCTTTTGGTACAGCCTACTCGTTTATTGAAAGACTTTCCTCTTCGAAAACCGAAGCGAAACGGGAAGCCATTTTGTTTATTCTTCGGCTGCTCGAAGGTGAATAGCACTTGGCTAATCACCTCAAAGCTAGCCAATCAGCGTGCGCGAAAAGGTCTATTTACTTGTGTGGTATATACCAACTGATAATATTCAGAACTTGAAAAATTAGCAATTTCAAGTCTTCATTTGCCGATCGCCAATCCTCTTACACAGTCCATGAAGTGTATAAAATGATAACTTTCTATTGTTTAATTTGCACTTAAAAGCTTACAAGGCTTCACTAGTTAAGTGGTGGAACGAAAGATAGTTACCGCCTTGAGTCCCAGAATTGCCGGTTTATCGACATCAAACTCATTTGTATATCTATTTACTTATTTATTCCTTTATGGTTCTTAACAAGTTGAGCAAAAAATTACCAGTATAAAATGATCGCAGGAAGGATGAATTGAAAAAAAATTACAGCGTCTGGAACGATGGGCTCAAAAAGAGCATTAAAACGTCATGTTGATTCTCTTACATTTCAACATTAAAATTGTTCCAACATATCTACACTTAACACTTTAAAATTAACTATGGCTCTTCATGCTGGCGTTTAGGAGTCTGAAATACAGTTAACCAGACGCAGTTGGGTGTTTTCATGTTTTCTGTGAGGACTGCTGTGTTATATTTTATCCAATAACGGGAATTGGCAGCTGTGTATGCCGTTTAATCCCCCCATTATTTTACTAATTAAACTCTATTTACTTTAAACGTAGTGTCAATTAAAGAGAGAGGAAACACCTTGAAACCATAAAATGAACGTTTAAGTGATCAATACATATATATATATATATAAAGTGTAAAAGTTGATTAATCGTAAAACAGTGCTCAATACGTGAACGTAGAGCAAAGTAGTTGTTGCGGGAGAAAAAACACACAAACAAACTACAGGTTTATCCCTACAAGCCTGTTTCGTGGTTGCCCACTCATCAGGGGATATCCCCTGATGAGTGGGCAACCACGAAACAGGCTTGTAGGGATAAACCTGTAGTTTGTTTGTGTGTTTTTTTCTCCCGCAACAACTATATATATATATATATATATATATATATATATATATATATATATATATATATATATATATATAAGCTTTTAAGGCGAGACCTTAATGTCACTTGGATGTCTCATAGGCTTCATGTCTTCTAGCCCTATTAACCATCAGAGAATATTTCTTAGTGCGACGTCTTTGATTCTGAATGCAATGGCGGAGGATTATAAGAGCGACTTTCCGAGAATTTCGAGAGTCAAATGACACTCACAAAATTTCCAGTTTCGTTTTATTTTAACAAAACATTTCTTTTAGTGAACTAATTCAAGGAAATATCGTCACAAGTTCCAGCGTTTTATTTAACGGGCAAAATTGTCTAAAACGATAAAGCGAACGTAGTGGTTTCAAGTCCTGTTGAAGTCCTTTTGATTATTTTCCTTTTTTCTACTAAATTTTCACGTCACCTGCCTCAGTTATATTTTCCTATTCGTTGACAATTCATTTCCTTTAACATTGTTAAAGCAGTATTTTCTACTACACCTCTTCGCACCTTGTGATGCTGCTTTTATAATGAATCAGAAGAAGTGAAATTCATGGCAAAAAAAAAGATAGTCGTGATACGATCCTTTTTGAAGTATTTTGCCTTAAGCACCAACAGTTCGACCATATGTTGGAAAGGTATTAAACTGTCTTTGGAATAACATAACAGTTGTATTTCTTTTTTCCCCTAGATATCTCCACTCGAACAAGAAAAGTCTTGATAGACAGACTCTTGAGTTGGGCACACGTGAAAATGAAAATGCTAGATGCTTATCTAAAATGTGGCCATTCCACCTCAGTTATTTTGCAGAGTTAGATGTATCCTTACCTTAACAGAATAAAAATTTCGTGCATGACATAGAGTGGACAAGTTGTTACCAAATTGATCAAGTCTTTTATCTAAAAGCAATGTCTAACACATAAGAAAAAGTTTTTACATCCTCATGACCAGGTTGTAAAAGAAACACCTTAACAAAATTTTCATGCCTGAAAAAAAACGATCAAAACATATCAATTAAAATTACAATGGAAATTTTGTGCATGACAGAAGAAACTTTCAATCCACATAGAACGTACGAGTTGTTACCAAATTGATCAAGCCTTGTATCTGAAAGCAATGTCTAAAACATAAGAGAAATTCAATTTGTATATCCTCGTGACCTTGACTTAAAAGAAACACAGTAAAAATTGCAAGCTTAAAAATAAAAAAAAACATTGTTTTCAAGTTAGGCGAGATTAGATAAAGTGACGTCGCAATATTCCTTGCATCAAGCAGGACTGTTATTTTCATTTCCAGAACAATGTTCTTGTAATAATAAAAAATTACTTTCTTCTCTATACTGTGGGCGTTTTTGTTATGCTGATAAAGTTCTCGCGCAATTAAAGGTTTACTGATAGTAGAAGCTTCTCAGAATGAAAACGGTTAAACTGACGAACCTTGGTTATCATCAAGATCACAGATGGAATCTAACAACACGAGCCCGACTACAAACCTAACTGGTCAAACTAAAGCGATCTACCGTTGTGCGTTGTCACCTCATTTTACGTGGAACCCAGACGAGATCATAACTCGTTGGTGCACGGTGGGCATCAACTTAGTGGCCTTTATTCCTACCATACTCCTCAATCTCCTGATCATCGTAGCCGTTAAACAGAGAATAACGCTGCAAACCAACTGTAACACGCTTCTGTCCAGTTTGGCAGTGTCTGATCTGTTAGTAGGCGCTGTATCGCAGCCATTGTATATCATTTCAGACGGATTTCTTCGCGGCGAGGGCCATGTCAGTAAGCAATTTTGTACAGTCAACTTCGTGAATCAACTTGTATTGTACGTCTGTTGCACTGCCTCCTTATATAACTTGACTGCAATCGCTTGGGAGAGATCTTTAGCTGTCAGGAAACCGTACAAGCACAAAAGGGTTGCAACAAAGCATCTTGCAAAGAAGCATTTGGTTGTTGTGTGGACAACTGCAGTACTCTCCATAACTCCTGACCTACTTCAACTATCGCCTGCTGTCAACTCAGAGTACTATATTCCTTTGGCGTTCTTTTTTGTTTCTCCTTTATTTTTTGCCGTGCCCGTAATCGTCTATTTCTATGTTTCTATCAACATTGTGTTCCGTGCCCGTCCTGTTATCCAAGCTTCCGAACTGCACACTCTGACTAGAGTGAAGCTCGAAAGAAAACTCGCTCGAAATACCGGACTGTTAACAGCAGTCTTGGTATTGTGCTATTGTCCAACTATTCTTACTTTTTTTGGAAACTATTTGCCGGCCGTTTTTGAAAGTTCAATCTTTCTCTGGGTCGGGACATTGATTCACTTAAATTCTCTTCTGAATCCACTGCTTTTCTGCTACAGGAATAATCGTATCAGGAATGCAGTACTAGAGCTGTTAAAGATCAGGATTCCCGTAGTGAAACAACCCGTAGTGAGGGAAGTAAGGATTACTGCCTTGCAAAGAAACCCAGAGTTCTTGGCAGGTACATGCGAGTCTAGTTTGAATCGCTTGGTGCTCAAAAGATCACATTCGAAAGATGCGATCGCACATTTTGACATGGCTCATACCGTTATACAAAGTTCAGCGATACGAAGAGCAAAGTCAGCCCCAGCTTGAAACCCTCTCCGAGAAGGAGATGTGTTAGAAATATCGAATATACAAAAAAATGCCATAAAGTGGGTAACGTCTGAAATGAAAAACAGCGCTGAGATGGCAAAAACTCCTCTAAACACTAGTTGCAAATCCGATGTACATCAGAGTAATTCAAGTCGCCGCGTATTGCGTCCTTCCTTGGGATACCACACAGAGAAACTCTCGGTCAACGACATGTGATTAAAAGAGTTAGTATAGAATTCCGGCTATGGAGTCTAAGTGCAAGATCAAGATGGAAATGCTTAGGCTTTGCAGAACTCACTGCTACTAAAGAATCTATATATAAAAGGACTAGGTTAAACACATCTCAGATCCTTGTGCTAGGGAAGCAGTGTTGGGTGTGGGAAGAAAACAGTTCTCAATAAAAGGAAAAATAAATAAATAACACCATATCACCAAGGTATCATGGCAGCATTTGCAATACTTCAGCTTGACTCCTAAGAAAAAAATTCGTTCTCGATATGAAAACCCGACCCTCTTCTCCGTAGCGGGGGAGGGGGTGTTTAATTTAGTGTTCAAGGGGCAGAACAGCAAGCTATGCAATGGTCTAGCATGCAAGAAATTTAAAATGGTTTTATAAACGAGTTGCATTAAATTATCGTGGTTAATGATGTTGTTGACTCATGCCTTTTTAAAACAAAATGCTTCGCACATCTCGACGAGCGGAAGAGTTAGAATTCCTTTCTTTATTTGTGAGAAAATGTCAGATATTTAACCCGTTATAACCTTCAATCGACGTTTTTAGATTTCTTGAACGTTGCCGCCACAGTATTTTCCATTTGCCCTTGAATTTTGTTGTTAGAAATCTCGTAAAAGCTAATTTTCTTCTTCCATTTTCGCCAGATTTTTCAGCTTGGCATCACTTGGCGCAATCGTGTCCTATATATGGTGAAAACAATGTATATAAGCTGATAACCGAGATTCAGCGAGTCAATCAGAAGGCTAGAAATGCAATATTCGAGGTTGAAAATTAATATTTAACAATTATTCGCCTCAGGCTCAGTGATTATCGATGAATATTCACTGAGCCTGAGGTGAATAATTGTTTTTGTATAAATACACAGGTGATTATTTCAAAAAATAAAAGAAAAAGCATTTTACAACACGAAAAACTTTTATTTCATCAAAAGCGCGCGAACGACTGGCAGCCGTTTTGTTCATCGGGGTGATTATCGGCGAATAATCCGAGATAGCGAACCAATCAGAGCGCGCAATTTTGTATAATCATCAGAGTATTTATACTTATTAAAGATATTCAGAACATTAAAAATTTACCATTCCCTCCTTCCTCGTAATCAAAGGCTGCTTCCAGCTACCTCATGGTCTGTGGTAATTATTCCATGAAGTGCTGTCCTTTCCCCAGACCATAAAGCGTTCATTCCGAATAGTTCGTTTTGTGCACTCTTGCTACGGCTGATGAAAGATGCAGCGAAAGGAACGAAAACCCGCCTTGACAATCTTTTCGTCGGACTCGACATAACAGACGCTATGTTGTAAACATGTGCTGCCACTTTGTCTCACCCCCTTCCCCCACATATCTGAACATAAAACAATTGCACGACTTTGTGGACAAAACCAAACGTAGTAGGGGAGACAGGGGAGAACCCTTTTAATTCACATTTAATGCGGATTTAATGCATAAATTAATTGTCTAACGGGAATGGAGTGACCAATCCAACCATCACTATACCTCATGGTATGACATACATACCATGAGGTAAAAAATAAACGGTCTCTTAGTTCCTGGTTGTTTTGGTGAGTGAATTTATGAACAGCCTATGGCAAAATAATGCAATGCGAAAAATCTTTATCGAAAACAAACAATTGAAGAAACAAGCCTATAATTTATGGATGAGCCTTCTCAAAGATATATGTTGATTCTCTTTCTTTTCAACATTAAAATTGTGCCGAACATCTGCACTTCACACGTACACACATGGCTCTTCATGGCGGCGATTGGGAGTCTGAAATACAGTTAACCACACACAAACAGCTATTGCGACTTAAGAGAGAAAACGAATTTTGTGTTTCTATGAATTGTACCATCTTTTAAAAGAAATTATTTTTCTTGAGTGTTTCCATGTTTTCTGTAACGACTAGTTTATTTCCTAAGGTTTATCCAATAACCAAAATTGGTAGCTGTGTATTCCGTTTTCAAATTCCCCCATCATTTTCCAACGAATACTCGATTTACTTTAAACGTAATGTCAATTTTCTTCACACCTTGATCTAAAAAACGATGTCGGGGAATTTTGATTACGTTTCTGGATTTGTTTTAAATACGCAATTACACTTCAAGGGTTTAAAAAAACAGGCACTAGCTTTGCTAAGATACTCATAACTATCGAAGGAGACAAGAAATAAGAATTCCCCGACACTGTTTCTCTGCCACATTAATATCGGGCAACATTCTTGCCAAATTTCAGCGAAAAAGGATGAAAACTCGCTGTAAACTAACTGGAAACGTGGCCTTATTCGTTGAAGTTTTAGTTTTGAGAAATAAAGCAAAATACACTTCAGGGCGTGTGAAAAGTAATTACCTGTTAATCGATAAAGCGACGGCTCTTCTTACTTTGACAATAGAACTCACATTTTCAAAGCGGCCCACAAACCGGTCTCAAATGCCGTTTCCTGCGGGAAATACCAACAAAGCTCTCCGTTCCGCCGCCCCACGCGCTCAGATCGAGTTTTTTCCATGACTCTTGTGATTCCATCTCTTCTGATTCGGACTCTTGTGATTCATTGTCTCTTGCGGATCCTTGTTACGCTTTCCTTTAAGTTTCAAACGGCTGACACTGAAAATGGGAACCGCTTCCTCGTCTTCTTCGCCAGACTGTCCAGTTCTAGCAATTTATTTTGCTCCAAATATAAGCCTTTCTCGCTAGCCGCGACCTCGGCCCATTCATTATTGAATCCTTTTGATTTTTTTCCGTTTCGGTGCCTTCTCCGCACTTGAAAAAGGGACACGATCTTTTGCGTTTCCTTTTTTAAGACAGCTCCTGCAACAAACGATCGATTACGTGAAACTAGATCTCGCGATGCAAAGCGAAACATGTTGCGCTTCTATCACGTTACTTTAAGTGGCAGTTTAATTGATCATGACAACTTGGTGACAGCTTCCAATTAGAGATAGTTTATTGATAGAACCGTTTTTCCTTTATAACATTGTCTAGAATGAACCTTTTTTCTTGTAATTTTTTTGCAATTAAAAGAACTCAACGAGATGTACATGAAATATCAATAACTAAAATTTGGCAAAATTGTCAATTTTGGGGTATACCTGATACTTTAAGTAAGCAATTAAGCTTTGAAGGCGAAACGTCAATGTCATTTAGATGCAAAGTGCGCTACACTCTCATAGGTTTAAGTCTTAAAGCCCTATTGGTCATCTGAGAATATTGCTAAGTGCTGCTGGTTTGAATTTGAATGCAAAGTGGAGGATTAAAAGTGAATTTTCGAGAATTTCGAGAGTCGAATGACACTCATAAAATTTCGAATTTCTTTTCATTTTGCAAGAACATTCCTTTTAGTGAACTTGTTGAAGGAAAAATAGTCAGAAGTTCCAGCGTTTCATTTAAAAGGCAAAATTATCAAGGTATCAAGTCCTGTTGAAGTCCTTTTGATTATTATCCTTTTTCAGACTAAATCTTCACCTCACCTGCTCCAGCTGTATTTTCCTATTCGGTGATAATTCATTTCACTTAACATTGGTCAAGCAGAATTCTACAACATTTCCTTGCACCTTGTGATGCTGTTTCTAATGAAGCGGCAGAAATGAAATACAAGGCAAAAAACGATAGTCGTGATACGATTCGATTTGAAGTATTTTGCCTTAAAAGAACATACACTTCAAGGATTCATTGCAAAGGTATCACACTCTATCTTGGATAACATAAATTTCGTATTTCGTTTTCTCCTAGTTATCCCAGTTTGAACAAAAAAAAGAATCCCTTCTCCCATTTAAGTACTTTTGGCAAAGAGTAGAACTTGCATAGCCATTCTCCTTGAAGAGTAGCCATCAGGTAGCGAGAAAGTTATTCCTAAAATATATTAAAATTTTAGATGCTTATCTAAAATGCGGCCATTCTCCCTCAGTTATTGTGCAAAGTTAGATGTTCCCTTTGGCTAACCGACTACAATAAAAGTTTCGTGCATGACAGGAGAAACTTTCAATCCACATAGAATGGACGAGTTGTTACGAAATTGATCAACCCTCGTATCTGAAAGAGCAATGTCTAAAACATAAGAAAAATTCAATTTCTACGTCCTCATGACCTTAACTTAAAAGAAACACCGCAAGTCAGGCGAGATTAGATAAAGTGACGTCGCAATATTCCTTACATCAATCAAGACTTTCCTTTTCATTTCCAGAACAATGTTCTTGTAATAATAAAAAAATCCTTCCTTCTCTATACTGTGGGCGTTTTTGTTATGCTGATAAAGATCCTGAGCAACGAAAGCTCTAGGTACTGATAGTAAAAGCTGCTTAGAAGGAAAACGGTCAAACCGACGAACCTTGGTTATCATCAAGATCACGGATGGAATCTAACGACACAAGTCCGACTGGAAACCTAACCAGTCAAAGTCAAACGATTTACCGCTGTGCGTTTTCACCTCATTTTAAATGGAACCCAGACGATATCTTAACCCGTTGGTGCACGGTGGCTATCAACTCAGTGGCCTTTATTCCTACCATACTCCTCAATCTTCTGATCATCATAGCCGTTAAACGGAGAAAAACGCTGCAAACCAACTGTTACATACTTCTGTCAAGTTTGGCAGTGTCTGATCTGTTAGTAGGCGCTGTATCGCAGCCATTGTATATGATCTCACAAGGATTTCTTCGCGGAGAGGGCCATGTCAGTAAACAGTTTTGTACAGTCTACTTCGTGAATCAACTTGTATTTTACGTCTGTTGCACTGCCTCCTTATATAACTTGACTGCAATCGCTTGGGAGAGATCTTTAGCTGTCAGGAAACCGTACAAGCATAAAAGGGTTGCAACAAAACGTCTAGCAAAGAAGCATTCGGTTGTTGTTTGGACAGCTACAGTACTCTCCATAACTCCTGACCTACTTCAACTATCGCCTGCCGTCCACTCAGAGTACTATACCCCTTTAGTCTTTTTATTTGCTTTTCCTGTACTTTTTGCCCTGCCCGTAATCGTCTATTTCTATGTTTCTATCAACATTGGGTTCCGTGCCCGTCCTGTTATCCAAGCTTCCGAACTGCACACTCTGACTAGAGTGAAGCTCGAAAGAAAACTCGCCCGAAATACCGGACTGTTAACAGCAGTCTTGGTATTGTGCTATAGTCCAACTCTTCTTGCATTTTTTGGAAACTATTGGCCAGCCTTTCTTGAAAGCTCAATCTTTCTTTGGGTCGGGACATTGATTCACTTAAATTCTCTTTTGAATCCAATGCTTTTCTGCTACAGGAATAATCGTATCAGGAATGAAGTACTGGAGCTGTTAAAGATCAGGATTCCCGTAGTGAAGCAACCAGCAGCGAGGGAAGGAAGGATTACTGCCTTGCAAAGAAACCCAGAGTTCTTGGCAGGTACATGCGAGTCTAGTTTTGATCGCTTGGTGCTGAAAAGATCACATTCGTGCGATACAATCGCATATTTTGAGATGGCTTATACCGTTGTAGAAAATTCAGCAATACGAAGACCAAAGTCAGCCCCAGCTTGTAACCCTCTCTGAGAAGGAGATGATATGTTACAAATATCGAATATACGAGAAATAGCAACAATTTTGTAACTTCTTTAATGAAAAACAGCGCTGAGATGGCAAAACCTCCTTTAAAAACAATAGGATTCGCAACAACTTTGTCACCTGCGAGGTAGTTTCCAAGGATTAGATGCACTCCTTCAAAAGGCAATGACCGCGGTGTTCCAACTTTTACGGGTCCGGATACAAGACTTCACTTAAGATAAACAACGTACAGCGGCACCTGAGTGTACTCAGAACAATTAATTCCACGGATAAAGACACTTGCACCGGTTGCTGACTCACTGGAAAAGGGCAAAATGTTACTTAAGATCAGTGACTGTGAAGCTCCAGTACCTCTTAAAATCTTGATTGGTACAGAGGTGGGCATATCGTCTGACAGAGGCACTGTTCCATCATGAACATGGATTTATCCAGGGTGCCGTCATCTTCTACCACTGCTGATTCAGTCTTTACTTCCTGGGATTTCAAGAGCTGGTCTTCAGTATCAACAGGTAACTGGATTGACTTGGCGATAAAACCATTAGGCTTAGACCCATCATTCGGTCACTGACGTTCCATTTTCAACCTATCTGGACACTCAGACAGTATGTGATCCCCATTTCAGCAGGAGTAACAAGTGGGTGACTCGAAAGGCTTCATGCTAGGTACATTCCTGTTTCCTCTGGGCCACCCGGAATTTGAACGATTTCCATGGTTGTTATTTGGACTCTGGGCTCTGGATTCCGACGACTTCTTTGATTGCCAGGCCATGAAGGTGGGGGAGCTTTGTCGTTTCGGATAAAGGACTCTCGTGGCTCTTTTCCAGACGAACTTTTGCGGGTTTATGAAAACTCAATCTGCTAACATTGCCGCATCATCCAATATTTGAGCCTTTGGTCCTCGCGATAAATGTGCGGACATCAATGTGAATGCACCTATTAAATTCTTCTATTAAAATAAGTTGTCTTAACTTATCATGATTTTTATCTACCTTTTGCGAATGACACCAACGATCAAACACCTGTTCCTTCCTCCTAGAAATTCTACATAATTTTGGCTACTTATTTTCACGCAGTTTCTAAACTTCTGACGATAAGTCTCAGGAACTAACTCATATCAGTCAGAATGCTTTGCGGCCAACCTGTTTTCCGGATTCTAACATGCAGAAAACTACAAAATGGAAGTAATCCAGCTCTGATTTTCGATTAATAAATATAGAATATCTGATTTTCAGACTATAGTTAACCTGATATTTGAAATCAGAAATCAGAAATCAGAATTCCGAAACCAGAATTCAGAATTCACAAATCAGAAACCAGAAATCTTAAATCAGAAATCAGAAGTCGAAATTTCTGAAAATGCGAAATTTAAGATTGAGAAATCAGAAGTTCAAAACTGTATTTCCGAAATGCCACCTGTAATATCCAATTCTGTTATTCTCGGTTTATCTCAGTTTGCGATGTCAACATTGCAAGAATGAATCGGAAAACTCTTCAAAATTTCCCTGCCGGGGGTGGGAATAAATACGCGTTTACTTCCGGTTGTAACTTTTAGCCTGACCCCACCCCAACAAGCGAAATTATTTCCCCTCTACGGGAGGAGGAGACAATCATACCCATTTCGCGCCAAAACCGTCACGTGAGGGCATTTCGCAACAAAGGACAGTTTTTACGTTATTTCTTTTGTGTGCATCGAACACTTTTACCAAAATGGACAACTAGTTCGGCGAGTTGACTCGCACCGTGGCTAAGAAGAATGTCACTATAAGTGCTCTTGTGGCACCGTTTCAACATCCACAAAGCCCAAACATGCCGGCTACGTGGTCTTTCCGGCACGTACGTTTTTGCAGATGAAAATGGATCGTTTCCTCAACTGGAAAGTTTTGGCGTATATGAATTGGATGTTAGTCGAGTTACCGAGATCAGAAACGCGAAGCGAAATTACGAATCCTCCGGCGAAGAAAGCTCTGACTCATGCAGAGTTCATGCAGACAGCTTACAGACTGGCCACGAGCAGCAAGAGTGCAAAGAAAGGTAAAAGAAAAGTTTCAAAAGGCAAGGGCCAAAGAGCAATGGTACTCAACTTGTGGTTGTAGAGCAGCTAACAATAAAGCTTTAAAGAACATTCGATTCCATAATGTTTTCGAAAAGTTGCGGGAATATGCTTTCGGCCGTTCCTTTCGCTCCCTCCCCGACTAAGTTTATTTTTATCGGAAGTGCAAAAGATTCATCCTTCCCCCGCTTAAAAGAGGGGTACCGGAAATAAACGCGTATTTATACCCACCCCCGGCAGGGAAATTTTAAAGAGTTTTCCGATTCATTTTTGCAATATTGACATCGCAAACTGAGATAAACCAAGAATAACGGAATTGGATATTACAGGTGGCATTTCGGAAATCCAGTTTTTACATTTCTGATTTCTCAATTTTAAATTTCGCATTTTCAGAAATTTCAAATTCTGATTTTTGATTTACGATTTCTGGTTTCTAACTTGTGAATTCTGAATTCTTGTTTCGGAATTCTGATTTCTGATTTCTGATTTTTGATTTCAAATATCAGGTTAACTATAGTCTGAAAATCAGATATTCTATATTTATAAATCGGAAATCAGAGCTGGATTACTTCCATTTTGTAGTTTTCTGGATTTTAGAATCTGGAAAACAGGTTGGCCGCAAAGCATCCTGACTCATATCCCATTAAAATAAGTTCATATTCACTGTCATATTCTGCAGCTTTCCGACTAATATCCTCCAATGACATTACCCAGTACTCCTTGGGCCACTTAAGATTTTCTGCCACTTTCTTAAAATGTAAAAAGTATTGATCAACATCAGCCTCTTGAAAAGATGGAAGAAACTTTAGATACTTAGTAATATGAAACTCTGAACTAGAAGTAGCAAAAGAAGGATCTGAACCTGATTTCGACTATATATCTAACCTTCTTATTTCTAGTTCATGCTGTAGCGCCAATTTCTGTTTCTCTAGTTCTCTTTCCTCCTTTTTTTCTTTCAAGTCTTTTCTGCAGTTCTCTTTCTTATCTTTCTCTTTCAAGTCTTTATTGCAGTTCTAACTTTTTGAGTTCTAACTGAAATATTAGCTTACTTAAATCAGGCTCCGTTATCATCTGCTCTTTAAAAGCAGTTTCCTAAAAAACGTTTTGGCTCACTAAATGCTTAAAAACAATATTCTGGATCTCATTTTTTCTCATGGCCCGTTTAACCTCTAACTGCAAATACCTTGCTAATGAAAATAGCTCATCTTTCTTTAACTGGTAGAAAAGATCTTAACTTATCTCGGACATAAACTTCTCTGGATTAAATTCTGACATCTTGTAGGCCTCTTACAAAATTTAAAATTCTAACTTATACAGTCTAATCGTACACTTAATTCGCTTGTACGCCGAGCGTTTCCTATATTTCGCTCGCACACTTTCGAATTTTCTAAATTTCGCTCCCAGACAGGACCCCAAATTAAGGCTGTACGTAATTTCTCAGTTTGTACAGAAAAGACAAACATACTTCCGCTATGAATTCAGCTGGTAAGACTTGAATTCCCTCTATTACCCAGTCCATCAAAACCTGTAGCGAGAAGTACATACTTTTGTTATGTGTAAACAAACGATTTGCTTTCTTTCGTTGGCAAAAAATTCTACTCGGATCAAAAAAGAAAAAAATTCAACGAAAGTGAAATATTTAGCTTTGCAATAAAAAACTAATGTAGCCGCTCCGCTAACAGTCTCCTTCGCCCCCGTTTTGTTGCTCGTCAATTAACGCTGCTCTGGTCGACATTCCTGGTCCATGATGCTCCATTTTCAAAAGAAGTTTATACCCAGGCCCCATCCACACTAATGCAATCCACACAATTTGCGACTATTCTTCATTTACTTTGACTTTATCAAGGCGGACGACTATTCAAAGTTAACAGCCCCGGTGATCAAGAATAATTAATAATGTCCAGGTATTCTGGCCGATGTTTTATTTTTCAGTTGAATAGGGACTTTAAGCAAGGATGACGTCGACGAGAACGAAAACGCCAAAATACGATAGGCATAATGAGCAAAAACAATGGCTCTGCACGCTCCACACGTGCGTTTTGCATTTTGGTACATTTCTTTGGCGTTTTTCTCAAAAACAGCGACGTGAAATGACCAAATTTAAAGTTCTGTTGGGGAGGACGTAAGCACAAATAGAGAAATGTTCAATTTTCTTGGAAAACACCAGTTGACGCCGTTCATGCAAGTTAAATTCCTGGACGGTTGGCATGCGTTTTACAAGGAGAATGTGTTGGAATAATTGCAATTTTGTTACAGTAATGCGAATTTATGTTTTTTATGGTCATTTTCGTTGACTTCGGTGTGGTCCTTGCTTACGGTCCCAATAACCACCTAAAACTCTACCCTCTTTGTAATGCTACATTTTCATTGAAAGTAGTTACCAACAAGTGCCCCTCTTATCCATCACGAACAAGAGAAAATGAGGAAACAGAACATAACCCCGTCTGATATAATAAAGGAACAGAATATATTTTAGCGCGGAATCTATTCATATCTCGTTCCATGGCTGCGCGGTTTCCACATGGCGCATTGAAAGTACAACCACTTGATGAGAAGGACATCAGCCATTGGTTAGTTAAAATAGTTTCCGGATCTAAAAATAGATTCTGTCCCCTTATCATAGTAAGAGAATACAGCATGGAAGATAAGTTCTCTTACCTCATTTTCTCTTGATCCCAAAAAATATATTATAAAAACACCAATGAAAGCCGCTCCTTTTTGACCATCAGAAATACCTACTTTAAAATTACGACCCAGAACTGCTTCTTTTTGATCCCTCAAACTTATTTTTTAAAACAACACGAAAAATGTCTTCTTTCTCCAACCCAAATTTCTCTTTTTTTTTAAATAATCAACTGCTACCCTTTTCAAATGTCGTAAATTTTGTTTTAAAATAACTGGAAAAAACTGCCGTTTTAAAGACCTCACATTTCTATTTTATATAAACCACCTGCATTAACACCTGACCCCTTATAATTGATATATTTCTTAAGTAAGCACCGCGAATTACCACTGTTTATAAACTATTTCTGATTTCTGTTTCTGTTTTTATTTTTAATCACCATAAATGTTTGGAAAAATTACCGCCAAAACTGACCAATTTTGACCATATCAATAAATTGAATAGGCTCATTGTGGAAGATGACAAGCTAGGATTTTCCTTAAAAGGTTTTTACCTTAATCTGTAATCGGCAACAGCGATATTTAAGCACAATGACACACGTGCCTTCGTATCGATGCCGACGTGACAGAGAACCGAGCGTAATTAAGAAAAACAGTTGCCACATCTTTCCTTTAAAATGACGAAAAAGCAAGATAACCTGCGCAAAGGGATTTGATGAAAAAATCTAAACACTTCGTCCAGGCTGTATCGAGCTATATTGATTCTTAAGATGTCGTAATTTTTTAACGGAGTCAATGTTAGCTTTATCTTATGACGTCTCTAAATCTTAGTTATTTAACAAATAAAGAAGCCTAAGCCGTGTATTACACTGTGATAAAACACGACGGGCATTCGAGAACACGAGTGAAATGTAGAAAACACGAGCCGCAGGCGAGTGTTTTCTACATTTCTCGAGTGTTCTCAAATGCCTGGAGTGTTTTAATCACAGTGTAATACACGGCTTAGGCTTCTTTATTCGCTTTATGATATAGATTTTACATGCCGCGAGAAGAAACAACAAAGCACACAGATTGACAAACCGACGCCATTTAATACCAAATTCTCGACTTTTTTCGCTTATTCTTCTTTATTTGTTTTATTATTCTCAGCTTCAAAACTTTATGCTGCTTTGCAGAGAATTCCATCATGAATTTCTTCAAAGAAAAATGTTTTTCGCCATCTCTTAGAGAATTGTCGAGTGGAGGTAATGTGGCGAAAAACAATAAAACACGCTTTTTCTATGTTTTATACTCTGATAAAACATAGGTTTTTGACCAATCAGAGCGCGCGTAAGAACGTAGCTATATCATAATTCTTATTATTATATCTGCAACCCTTGTATATGAGCAAACGTGCGCTCTGATTGGTTCCCTAGTCATGGTATATCAGCTCATATACCATTGGCACGGAAAACGGCCATCATGGAGGGATGATTTCTTGAATTAGACTGGGAGAAATTCAAGTCAAGCTTCAAAATCATACACCAAAGAAATACTACCGAAGCAAATAAGTATGGGATGAAATTATTCGACGGTAAGTGGGCAAATTATATTGCGAAATTGTTTATTACGAACGAAAGTGAAACTCTTACAAACAGCCGCCATTTTGAAAGATCTGTGAAGCCCGTAAACTGAGTTTTTATTTTATTTCTGCCTACTTTTTCCACTTCAAAATTCTTAAACTAATTTGCTAACTCGAAAAAAAATTGACAAGTACATTAAAGAGATGTTTAAAAACGAGCCGGACTCGTGTTTGAAACATTTTTACACATCGGCTCTACAATATGTCGGCTCGGCAACAACATGGTTCTGTTCAAAAACAATAACAAAGTCAATTCTTGTCGTACAAACTAATTCCAGTGTCTCATAAGTGAGGGTTTAGAGATATAATAAAACAATTATTCCACTCAATCTCGTCGTATACGAGCTATAGCCAACTCGGCGCTACGCGCCTCGTTGGCTATTAGCTCATATACGACTCGATTTCGTGGAATAATTGCTAAATACACATCCGTAGATTGAAATGTTTTATATTTGCTGTGTATGCCGTTTAATTCCCCCATTATTTTACTAATTAAACTCTATTTACTTAAAACGTAGTGTCAATTAAAGAGGAAACACCTTGAAACCATAAAATGAACGTTTAAGTGATCCAAAGCTTAAAGCTTTCAAGGCGAGACCTTAATGTCATTTGGATGTCTCATAGGCTTTATGTCTTATAGCCCTGTTAACCATCAGAGAATATTTCTTAGTGCGGCGTCTTTGATTTTGAATGCAATGGCGGAGGATTATAAGAGCGACTTTCCGAGAATTTGAGAGTCGAATGACACTCACAAAATTTCCAATTTCCTTTTATTTTAACAAAACATTTCTTTTTATGAACTAATTCAAGGGAAAATAGTCAGAAGTTCCAGCGTTTTATTTAACGGGTAAAATTGACAAAAATGATAAGGCGAACATAATGGTTTCAAGTCCTGTTGAAGTCCTTTTGATTATTTTCCTTTTTTGCACTAAATGTTCACCTCACCTGCCTCAGTTATATTTTCCTATTCGTTGACAATTCATTTCCTTTAACATTGTTAAAGCAGTATTTTCTTGTGAATGTTTTCAGTATTCTTCTTGTGATGCTGCTTTTATAATGAATCAGAAGAAATGAAATTCATGGCAAAAAGATAGTCGTGATACGATCCTTTTTGAAGTATTTTGCCTTGAAAGCACCAACAGTTCGACCATATGTTGGAAAGGTATTAAACTGCTTTTGGGATAACATAAGAGTTGTATTTCTTTTTTCCCCTAGATATCTCCACTCGAACAAGAAAAGTCTTGATAGACAGACTCTTGAGTTGGGCACACGTGAAAATGAAAATTCTAGATGCTTATCTAAAATGTGGCCATCCACCTCAGTTATTTTGCAGAGCTAGATGTATCCTGACCTTAACAGAATTAAAATTTCGTACATGACATAGAGTGGACAAGTTGTTACCAAATTGATCAAGTCTTTTATCTGAAAGCAAGGTCTAACACATAAGAAAAAATACATTTTTACATCCTCATGACCTAGTTTTAAAAGAAACACCTTAACAAAATTTCCACGCTTGAAAAAAAAAAACGATCAAAACATTACAATTAAAACTACAATGGAAATTTTGTGCATGACAGAAGAAACTTTCAATCCACATAGAATTTACGAGTTGTTACCAAATTGACCAAGCCTTGCATCTGAAAAAGCAATCTCTAAAACATACGAAAAATTCAATTGTACATCCTCATGACCTTGAAAAAGAAACACCGTAAAAAGTTGCCAGCTTGAAAAAAAAACATTGTTTTCAAGTTAGGCGAGATTAGATAAAGTGACGTCGCAATATTCCTTGCATCAATCAAGACTTTCCTTTTCATTTCCAGAACAATGTTCTTGTAATAATAAAAAATTGCTTCCTTCTCTATACTGTGGGCGTTTTTGTTATGCTGATAAAGATCCTGTGCAATTAAAGGTTTACTGATAGTAAACGTTCCCAGAGACAGAAACATAGATATTAAAAGCTGCTTAGAATAAAAACGGTCAAACCGACGAACCTTGGTTATCATCAAGATCACGGATGGAATCTAACAACACGAGCCCGACTAGAAACCTAACCAGTACCAGTCAAAGAGAAACGATTTACCGCTGTGCGTTTTCACCTCATTTTACATGGAACCCAAACGACATCTTAACCCGTTGGTGCACGGTGGCTATCAACTCAGTGGCCTTTATTCCTACCATACTCCTCAATCTCCTGATCATCATAGCCGTTAAGCGGAGAAAAACTCTGCAAACCAACTGTAACATGCTTCTGTCCAGTTTGGCCGTGTCTGATCTGTTAGTAGGCACTGTATCGCAGCCATTGTATATAATCTCAGAAGGATTTCTTCGCGGAGAGGGCCATGTCAGTAAGCAATTTTGTACAGTCTACTTCGTGAATCAACTTGTATTGTACGTCTGTTGCACTGCCTCCTTATATAACTTGACTGCAATCGCTTGGGAGAGATCTTTAGCTGTCAGGAAACCGTACAAGCATAAAAGGGTTGCAACAAAACGTCTAGCAAAGAAGCATTCGGTTGTTGTGTGGAGAGCTGCAGTACTCTCCATAACTCCTGAGCTACTTCAACTATCTCCTGCTGTGAATTCAGAGTACTATATTCCTTTAGTCTTTTTATTTGCTTTTCCTGTACTTTTTGCCGTGCCCGTAATCGTCTATTTCTATGTTTCTATCAACATTGGGTTCCGTGCCCGTCCTGTCATCCAAGCTTCCGAACTGCACACTCTGACTAGAGTGAAGCTCGAAAGAAAACTCGCTCGAAATACCGGACTGTTAACAGCATTTTTGGTATTGTGCTACAGTCCAACTCTTCTTGCATTTGTTGGAAACTATTGGCCGGCCTTTCTTGAAAGTTCAATCTTTGTTTGGGTCGGGACATTGATTCACTTGAATTCTCTTTTGAATCCAATGCTTTTCTGCTACAGGAATAATGGTATCATGAATGCAGTACTGGAGCTGTTAAAGATCAGGATTCCCGTAGTGAAGCAACCCGCAGCGAGGGAACGAAGGATTACTGCCTTGCAAAGAAACCCAGAGTTCTTGGCAGGTATATGCGAGTCTAGTTTTGATCGCTTGGTGCTGAAAAGATCACATTCGAAAGATGCGATCGCACATTTTGAGATGGCTTATACCGTTATACAAAGTTAAGCGATACGAAGACCGAAGTCAGCCCCAGCTTGAAATATCGAATATACAAAAAAATGGCATAAATTTGGTAACTTCTGAAATGAAAAACAGCACTGAGATGGCAAAAACTCCTCTTAACACTAGCTGCAAATCCGTCAACATCAGAGTAATTCAAGTCGCCGCGTATTGCGTCGTTCCTTGGGATACCACACAGAGAAAATCTGGGTCAACGACATGTTGATTAAAAGAGTTAGTATAGAGATTCCGGCTATCGAGTTTAAGTGCAAGATCAAGATGGAAATGCTCAGGCTTTGCAGAACTGTGTAGTAGAAACTATCTCACTGCTACTAAAGAATCTATACATAAAAGGACTAGGTTGAACACATCTAAGTTCTTTGTTCCAGGAAAGCAGTGTTGGGTATGGGAAAAAAACAGTTCTCAATAAAAACCAAAAACATAAATAAATAACACCATATCACCACGGTATCATGGCAGCATTTGCAGTACTTCAGATTGACTCGTAAGAAAAGAATTCGTTCTCGGTATGTAAACACGGCTCTGTTCTCCGTAATGAAAAAGTGTTTTATTAAGAATTCGAGGCAGGAACAGCAAGCCTTGCAATGGTCTTGTATGTATGAAAAATGGTTTTATGAATGTGTTGCATAAAGTTATCGTTATTAATAATGTTGTTGACTCATGCCTTTTTAAAACAAAACGCATTTTCGTTGGACTTTGCATTGACCACCAGGCAGTGAAACGTTATAAGCAACCGACATTTTTAGAGTTTATTGGTAATTAGCTGCTTACTGACTCTTAATCGTCAGTAATGACATTTCCTCAAGTATCATTTGATTATAAACCAAGTTGATAAGTTGTATTTAATAATACAAATTTCTGTTGTAGTCTATCCCTTTCACAGAACTGAACATTTCTAATTTTTTTAATCAACAACCAAACACTGCCCATTTCTAATAAATGCACATTTCTAGTTGAAAATAATTAACATTATTATCACTAAGTGCTGCCCCTTTTTTAACAGTCGCAATGTTTATTTTAAAAGATTAACCAAACACTGCCTTTTCTAACCGTCTTAAGGTTTTATTTAAAATGAGCCACTAGAAATTTTCTTTTTTAACTATCCCAAATTTTCTACTTTGCAACAACTACCAAGAGCTTATTTTAGCCCAGCAATTCAGTATTTATTTGTCAACAATCACAAACACTGCCCCTCACAAATTACAATACAAAATGCAGATTCTTGGTCAAGGGTCCCGTGGTCAAAATTGTGTGTATTTATGCGTTTGTGTAATTTATCGTGGAACGAATTAACAATGCCTGCATCGAAAAGGTACTATCCTTTCTATGAAATGCGCAAGAAAAAATTGTGCATCACGAAAGAACTTTAATGATATTGAGGAACTGAAGTGATAAGCCGCTAACTTACCAAGGATCATTTAAAATACATGCGGATTTTCTTTTATTTCAACGTGAGAATGGTGTCGCACATCTGCACTACACAGACAACTTACTCTGGTTCTTAATGGCGGCGTTTAAGTCTGAAGTTCAGTTAGCCAAACACAAACACCTGGAGCGAGTTGCAAGAGAGAATATTTTCTTTCGTTGTATGGGGTGTAGTTTTTTGTAAAAGAAATGTTTAGTCTTGTCAGGAGCCTATGCATGGGCTCCAGGTCTTGTTCGCCAGTTGTCGCCATATGTTTTTGGTAACGACTACAGTTATATATTTCTCAAAAAAAAAAGCAACTAGGGGCCAAATATTTCATTCTCAAAAAAAGGTAATCTATTTTACTAAGAATGCAATGTTTACTTTGAACGTAGTGTAAGTTATAAAAAAACACCTTAAAACAATAAAATAGTGGTTAAAATAAGCTTTCAAACTGTTCTTGTCATTTGGACTCATAGTGTGTTACACTTTCACAAGCTAAATGTCGTAACTCTATTGGCCTTATACAGATGTCACTACGTTTGGCTGCTTTGATGTTGAATGCAATGGTGGAGGATTAAAAGGGCATTACCATACTCAACAACGCCATATGTTTCTCCTCAACAAGACGATATCTCGTCGGGGAAGAGCATCCTAGGAGACTTATCTACTTTTCATCCTTCGCTGTCTGAAATATCACCACCAAGACAAAGGACTGTGTTCGTTAAACTAAAAAATAAAACCAAACGACACAAACGCAACCACAACCTCGAATAGTCGGGTTCAAGTTATCTACCGTTGTGCGTTGTCACCTCACTTTTCATGGAACTCAGACGATATCATAACTCGTTGGTGCACGGTGGGTGTCAATTCAGTGGCCTTTATTCCTACCATACTACTCAGTCTCCTGATCACCAAAGCAGTTAAACATAAGAAGAAAGTTCAACGCATGTGTAACGTAACATTCTGCTCGTCCAGTTTGGTCGTGGCTGATCAGGTGGCTGGCACTCTATCTCAGCCATCGTAAATATTCTCACAGGGATTTCCTCGCGGAAAGGGCCATGTCAGTGAGCAATTTTGTACCATAAACTTCACATATCAACGTTTGTTTTACCTTAAGTACCTGCGTGTCTTTCCTTTTTCATTTGATGATTATTGCCTGGGAGAGATGTACAGCCGTCAAAAATCCGTACCAGTACAAAACGATTATAACAAGGAATTTGGTGAAGTGGCTTTTAGTGGTCATATGGATGGCAGCACTACTCTCCATATCTCCTGATTTATTCGGTCTCTTTTCTATCCATTTTAACTTGCAAACTAACATAATGTTTGTCGCATCCCTCCACGCTCCTGTTTTTGTTTCCTTCGCCCTTATTGCACACTTTTACGTCCTTATTAAAATCAAGGTTCGCAATCGTCCCGGCAGCGATTATGGTGACCCAAGTCAACGCAATAGCTACAGCATAGCTCGAGACAAAAGTACCTCCAAAAACTTGACTCTTAACAGCGGCTGCGATTTTGTGCTGTAGTCCTTCCTTGCTTCTTACCATTGACTTGGTTTCGTCGGGATTTGTGGACAGCCCCACGCTGGGAAATTTTACTGCCAAATGTGGCCAAGTTGAGTGCACAATATGTTGGTCAGCCGTGACACCCGACACGATAGGGAGCTTAAGCACGTGCGTTTTTGAGGCGCGGACGGTAACCGGAAGTGAACTGTTTTCCCTTTCAACTTGTCTTTACACAACCGCATTTACACTAATTAGTATCTTTTCTTCATTAGAGATGATCACTATAAAAATCTGGAAGACACCACTGTCCTGGCACGCGTAATGTTCTCTTCCGGTTGCCGTCCGCGTCTCAAAAACGCGCGTGCTTAAGCTCCCTAATACTTCATGAGTGTGACACTTGAAAGGCCATGTGTGTTTGGGCACTGAATATGTGTACGAATGAAGTATTAACCTTCCTGATTCGAACAAATTAAAAATGGCTGCTGTTGTGAGGCTACTTCATTATGCATGCTGTACTTGAATTGTCTTGGGAAGTTCGCGTGCAAACATTTCTTGCTCGGCTACAACATGCATAATGAAGTAGGGACCTGAGCGGAAATCATTCCGAATATTATCCTCGGTGCACTTACTGTAGGCCGGGCTGAACTATTGTCTCTGGACAATTTAGATAAAGGAAAAGTGGAGAAGGCTTTTGAAGACCTTAAAAATCTTGTGGAGCCAATTACAGAGCCATTTCGGACCATCGAGGTCAAAACATAGGCATCGCGTTGGCCAGTACTACCCCATGATTTAACGCAAAGCAGAGAGATGGTACAAGCAGTTTATGAGAAGATTATCGTTTAGGTGTGCTCCAAGAAGTCCTTAGAAAGTTTTTATAAAGGTGGAATTGCCTACAGAATTATTCCAAATTATACGGACACTTGCGTCAACCACAAACTACGGCTTATTCACCGGCGAGACCAAAAGAAACACAAGAAGGCTGTCTTGGCGTTTACTTCTTTTGCCAGGGCCGGTAAAAAGTCTTTTTAATAAGATTATGGGCACCTCTTATTCAGATGATGAGTTTCTCAAGAAGAAGTTCAAGAATAAGAAGAGAATTGAGGCTATTGTAAATGAGGAGAAGCAGTTTGGAATGACATACGATTTTGATTAGGAAATTTTACAATTTGATTTTTGTTATAGTGTTTGCAATATGCACAACTTCCCAATACACACATCGGTACTTCTGTAAGTTGTACTCATTTCCATGAGTTAAAGAGTACATATTTAAACCATAAACAATAACTTGTACTTGTTGATACAAAGAAAACATTTTGGTTCCTATTGTCTACGATGTTGTAGGTAACTTATAGGAGAGTGCACTCACTTTATCTGTGAAACAAATAATACTAGCTACTACTAAATAGTGTTGATTAGACAATAGGAAACAAACAAATTAGCATAATTTAACACCTATTTTGTACTGTTTATATTTCACGGATTAAGTGTGTGCGCTCTAATACATTTATTTGTTTTGTTATAAGGTGCTCATGCTAAATTCATGAAATAAATATTACTAAAGATACAGCTTGCTAAAGAGTGTAGAGTAAATACACTTAATTCCTGAAACAAACATAGTACAAGGTAGGTGATAAATAATGCTAATTTGTTTGTTCTCTACTGTCTCATCAACACTATTTATTATAACTAGTAATATTTGTTTCACAGATTTAGTGCTTCTACTCTAGCATAATTTAGTGCTATTTGCTGTGTAATTATACGTTCACTGGTTTAAGAGGGAGCACTTAACCATTGTACATAAATATAAACACAAGGAATGATTCAAATACAAATAACTTTTATTCCATTAAAACTTGACATACAATTAAAGTCAAATACATAGATATTTTTTTTATAATCTCATAATCGGTATATATTGAGTAATTAAAGATGCATTTAAAACATACAAACATAAAATAGTTTTGCATTATTCATTGTTATGATTTCCCTGTCAATAGACAGTATTTGAAAAGGCATAACATCAAAGGCATAACTGTTATTGATTGGTTATAAATAGTTAAAATCAGTTATCAATCAGTTTTCCTTTTTTAGAGAAACAAAGTCAATTTATTTGAACTGTAAAAAGGTATTGGTGATAGTACTGCACTGTTTTTACTACAGTCAGTCATATTTCTTTTACAGTTTAATGTGAATAGAACAAGTCTATCTCAAAATTACTTTTTGGCTCTTTTTAGCATATTTGTACGCAGAGCTTTTGAGTATTGATAGATAGATATATACTTTAAGTGGGTATTTTCAAATAAATAAATATAAAGTTAAAAAATAAAGTTAGAAAGCAAACACTAAAAGTGTGTAACATAACTAGTTCAAAATAAAAACAACAAGAAAACAACTTATTAATTTTTTCCTTCTGCTTAATTTGTGCCATTCAGCTGTCCTAGCCAATTAAAGTAGTACTACTGTTTCATGGATTTAAATGCAATTTTTACTGTACATTTTTATATGTACACAATAGAACAGCAATGAAGCAATTAGAGTGGCTTTTATAAACCCATGAAACAAAAAAGTAATCATAAAAGAGTAATAGCCATTTTCACACAATAAGAAACAAAGTCTTGAGTTGAATGCATGCATGATTTCCATGACCAGTCCATGATTGTCAGGACAATATTACTTACTTGCTAATTAATTCGGCTCGAATTCTTCCTCAAAGCATTTAATTGGTTTGATTTTCTTAAAAATTCTTCTTTTAATTCAGACCTCCATTGAGCGAGATCGCCTATGGGAAATCGCAGTTTTTCTGTAGTTTTGGTCGTTCTTCGCGGAGCTCTTCGCTTCTTGCTCCCCATCAGCCACAGCAGCACTCAACGCCACCTAAAAATTCACCAATTTTGTGACAAATTTTCAATATTAAATAAATAACAATCAATGTTCTCGAGGTTCCAAAAATATTTAGTAGAGTCAAAAGTGTGGTTCTATGGTTTTAATTTGTTCATAAATCCTACACGAAGGCAAAAAAAAAAGAAATAAAACAAGGTACTCACACTTCAGATCGATGATTGCTCTTCAGATGTCTATGCCAACTTTGCTCCGGAGCAAAAATGCGAAAAAAAAGTGAAAATATAGCAAATTTGGTACGAGAAGAAAGCTCACGATGCGAAGAAACGATTTGTCTTTGGTGCAAAACAGACAAACTAGCTGCCAGGCTTCTATGGGCCAATAAAACTACAATACCAGCTGTGGATCGAATGAATCAATATCGGCCGAGCTCAATTGTCTCTTTAAAAAACTGGGATCAAGTGGACATTCTTTTGGCTGATTAAGGAGTAGAAATTTCCCACCGTGCCCATATTTCTTGTGCACATCAACGCTTATCCATTTAAACTCACTTGTAAATCCTCTGCCGTACTGCTACAAAGATGACAGCTTTAGGATTGCCATAGTGGAGCTGTTAAGGGTCAGTGATCACCTAGTGGTTCAAGTTGAAGCTGGTGGTAAGAGGAACACTGCCTTGCAAAGAAACCCGTAGTTTCCAACAGAAGTTTGGGAATCTGCCACTCGTCTCGGCCTTAAAACCAAGTGGAGATATCTTCAGGAGCATGACGAATGTAATTCATCCTGATAAACAGACGCCTAAGAGCCAAAGACTTCAATCAGCCCCACCTTGCTTGGAAGGCAATGCTAGCTGCGACGACTACAAGTGTTACTGCTATTAGATAAATCAAAAAAATATCATTCGTGAAGGCGACTTGTTCGGTTATGAACGGAGAAGTACAAAATGCGACAATACAGATAAACCTGAGGATTTGCTTCTTCACGAGAAAATGGTGGTACCATATCTGTGGATGTTGAAAGCTAAAGGGGAATCTTGTGTAGTAGTCGAGAATGTTCATATGGATAAGAAAGCACAGAAAACGTTTGAAGCCTTCATTATAATTGATACGGTACCGTCTTTCCACGTCTTTCAACGAAACGGATATCACTGAAAACTGTAGATATTATAAAGAACTGATTAAGAGCCGTATTTTCAAGTTATGATTCTGTGCTGTAGTAAACTGAATGGTTATTTCTGTGATTTTTGCGATCACTCACGGAACTGTCGGTTGAAGAGCAAATGCCTGTGTTATTATGCTTGCCATATTTTTCGTTCTACCGACTTTGTAGAGGTTTAATGTGAAATTCGTACTATTGGTTTAGTCGTTAAAGTGAATCTAAGTATGCCAATAAAGGTGTCATTTGCTCCTCTTGTTGTGATTACGGAATTAAGAAAACATGGTTTATGGAGGACATTATCTGCATTTTCTACTCATAACATGGTATCAGGATCTCTTTGGAAATAAGCTTATTCTTACCCTGAAGTACGGCATGGGACGTATTAAACCCCGCATAAGCTTGGAACTGGATATCGATAGTCTTCTCGCGGATCTTCTAGAACCTCGCGGACGATTGGAAAGAATGGAAGTATTATCGGCACTAAGGCAAGATGAGTGCTGAAAAGGCTGCTAAACGTTCCTGCAACATAACAGAGAGAACTGTTGCTGGCGTTTTGGAAGCTCTTGAGACATATTGCTTTCCTCGCAAAAAAGTTATCTACAAACGATACGTCTTCAACCCCAGAAAACCGTGCGTTTAACGTATTTGTTACAAATCTTAGACGAAGGGCTGAATACTGTGATTTTGGAGTGATAAAGGATTCCTTAATAACAGATCAAATTGTGGTGGGCATAAACGATCCAAGGCTGCGCGGAGGTCTGTTAAGAGAGATGAATTTGACACTCGAGAAAGCAATAAAGCTCTGCAGAATTACGCCACAATCCAAGGAACAATCGAAAGTCTTCACACCACCAGCTGCTCGAGAAAGCAACATTGACGTTGTAAACAAGATACGAGCACCAGTGAAAACAGAAAAACGGGAAAGCAATGACTCTGGAGAATCGTCAAATGCAAATTCTGCGCATTGTCTCACGTTCGAGGAAACTGCACATCCTATAGAGTAGCATGCCATAAGTGCAATGAGCAAAATCACTACGCTCGCTGCAACCTTAAACCGAAGGGTGACCAAGGGTGGTACGGAAAGACGAAAGAAAGACGAGTTCGTCACGTGGATGTAGAAATGAACGAAAAAAAGGATCAGTGGAGGGACTAAACATCGGAGAAATTCAAGGTACCAGCAGAAGGAACATATAGTCAAATCTATTAGTTAATAACATTCCAATGACTTTTAAACTTGACACAGGTACAGAATGTAATGTATTACCTATGTATCTGGCAAATACGTTAAATGCTCAGATAGAGCCAACAAACATGTTACTGAAATCGTGAGAGGACCACCAGTTTGATGTTGTAGGCAAATGTTATCTCCCCACAAGGGTAAATAATACCAAAGGATCAACACCTTTGGAGTATTATGTCATCAGGGATAATATGAGAACCCTTCTGGATTTAGAATCATGTTTAGAGTTGGAGGTTATCACTTAATGACACAGTAGTAAGACAAAATCTATGTATCAATGAAGTTCAACAAAAACCTTATCATTTAGACGAATTTCAACATGTTTTTAAGTTGAAGGCTGATAGTCACCCTACTATTCAACCACTAAGGAATATTTCACTGAGCTTAAGGGATACGCTCAAAGAAACAGAGGATGTTATTGCAAGGGTAGAAGAACCCGTTGACCGGGTCAGCAATTTAGTAATTGTCGAAAAAGCAAATGGTACCTTGAGCTTGTGTCTAGACTCATCAGACCTTATCAAGCCATCAAAAGGGAGGATTTCAAACCACCAAGTTTTGAGACAATTTCAAACCGCTAAACGGTTACAAGGTTTTCTCAGTTATTGACATTTCAGACTGTTATTGGCACAAAAAGCGCACAGAAGAATCCTCATTTCTGTGCACTTTTAATTCGCCTTATGGCAGATACAGATTTAGGAGAATGTATTACCAGTCTTTGATGATATTATAACTGCAGGTAAAAATGACCAAGAGCATGATTTAATCCTTCGCAATGTTTTGACCAGATCAGGAGAACGCAATATCAAATTCAATTGTGACAAAATTCAGTTCCTTGTTAGCCAATTGAAGTACATCGGTGAAGTTGCTAGTGAAAGGGATTTTCAGTTGACCCAGAAAAATTTCTGCTATTCACAATAGGCCTACCCCATCATGCAAAAAGGATCTACAAAGGTTCTTAGGCATGATCAACCATCGTACCAAGTATATTCCAAACATTTCCGAACTAACCGCCCCTTTGAGATCCCTGCTCAAGCGAGATATGCCTTGGGCTTGGTTTCCAGAGCATGACACTGCTCTTGCCAAACTCAAATTGGTTCTAAGCATTGCTCCTGTTCTACGATCGATGACACAAGCTTATCTACCATGCTCCAAGTCACTGCTAGCAAAAGTGGTTTAAGAGCTTGTCTGATGCAACGAGGCCAAGCAATTGCGTATGCTTCACGGGCTTTGTCAACTTTCGAAATCAATTAGGCACCAACAGAAAAAGAAACATTAGCAATTTTTTTTGGGTGTGAGAGATTCAACATGTATACACAAGCTCCTAGAAGACATTTTCAAAAAGCCTCTTTAATTTAATTTCCCCGCGCTGGCAAAGAATGAGACTTCGTTTGGAAAAATATGATATCAAAGTCAGAGTTCTTTTCTTTCCTTTCCAGAGCATTTGAGCAGACCAGCCTATGCTGTGACAATGATATGCATCGAGACATGCAGCGATATTTCCAGCCTCCCAGTTTCAGATGTAAAGTTGAACGAGCTTCAAGAAATCAAGTGCATTGATCCCATCTTGAAAATGTAGTACAAATACTTCATGGAGGGTTGGCCTGATCATAAACGTGAAGTACCCGCACCTCTTAAGTCTTTCTGGAATGTAAGAAATGATATTCATGTCACTGATGTTACTCAAGGATAAGAGGCTTAGTGTTCCGCCTGCCTGGAAAAAGTATATACTCCAAAAACTACGTATTGCCACAGCGGGATGGAAAAGAGCAAAGCTAATGCCTACATGACAGTGTTTTAACCATGCATGACAAAAGAGATTGAAGACATGGTGCGCAGTTTTGAAAAATGCATTAAATAACAGAGTACGCAACCCAAAGAACCCATGGAAACTCGAGATATTCCACTGTTGTCATGGCAAACAGTTGCATCAGATGTGTTAGAGTACAATACCCAACACTACATTGTGGTCATTGGTTACTACTCGAAGTATATTGACGCTGTCAGACTTAATGGCAAAATAAGTCATAATGTCATAAGATATTATATAGCGCCTTACACAAAAGTTCTAAAGCGCTTCACAATAAAAACTTGCATTACTTAAGAAATAAAATGAGTTTAAAAAGATACGTTTTCAAAGATGACTTAAAAGTACTAACACTGGGGCTACGCTTAATATAGCTGGGTAGGCAGTTCCATGACTTGGGAGCACATACAGAAAATGCTCAGTCACCATAAGTTTTCAGATTTGATGGAGGAACTTGAAGCTGAAACTTAGATGAAGACCTTAAAAACCTATTTAGGGTGTATAAGTGCAGAATATTACTAACGTAACAAGGAGCTAAGTTATTAAGAGCTTTAAGAGTTATTTAAAGTGATTTTAAAGGTATACGATGTTCAACGGGCAGCCAATGAAACTCCCTGAGTAATGACGTGATATAGTCATACTTGTAACCACCAAAAATTTAGCGAGCTGTGCAATTCTGTACAAGCTGTAATTTATGCAAAAAGGTCGCGAGGAAGACCATACAGTAATGAATTACAATTGTCGAGTCTCGAGATAACAAATGCATTAACTAAAATCTTCGTATGCTCGGTAGATAAAAGTTTCCTTATGCGATAAATATTACGAATGTAAGTTAAAATAACTGGACTTGCGAATATCAGTAATATGGCGCTCAAAGTTCAGTACACTGTCGAACGTGACACCAATGTTCCTGGAAAACTTAGATGGCAGAATCACGAGCCATCATCAAGTGCAACTGGTGGGAACTGCAGAGTAGGACTAAATTGGGATCCAATGATCAAGAGTTCAGTTTTTTTCACCGTTTAACTGCAGTAAGACTTAACCTTGCAGGACTTGAGAACAGTGGCTATGTACTCAGTCGAAACTCTCTCAAAGGATGTTAGTTTACATTGACACAATATACATGGACTAGCCAAATAAGCTGCATCAGCAATAGGCTGCGGTAATCCTTTTCGAATGAGACGAATCTTCTTCTTAAAAAATGAGTTGAACTGATCAGCTAAGTCGGCATCAGAACAGGCATACGGATAACGCGGTTCAGCTTTCTTATGAAAAAGGCTGTTGATATCTTGAAAAAGGACTAGCCAGTTTCCGTGGTTATCCTCAATTACAGAGGAAAAATAAATTTCTTTGGGGTTACGAATCAAATCGTTGACTATACGACACGGATCCACATATAGACGGTTAACAAGGTCACTCTTGGTGGAACGCCATTTTCTTTCCAGTTTTTCTCAACATTTTTGCCGATGTTATCTCCTCAGTAAACCAGGGCACACGTAAACGAAGAGTGACTGGCTTGTAAACAAGAGGAGCATGAAGATCAATTAATATACGAAGGGTAGAATTACAACTACGACTACAACAACCAGGCCCACGTATAGTCAATCTAATGGTCTTGCAGAAAAAACAGTTCATATTGTCAAGAACTTACCAAGAAAGGCTTGCAACATGAATGAAGTTCTTATGGAATATCACTACTTCAGGAAAAGCATCGTCTGCTGAGAATGCACCAGACTGATCCGTTTTCAACCGCAAAGAAGGCAGCTTTTATCAACGTGTGCCAGAGAGTATGGAAAAATGCAATATTTTTGGCTCCAGCAGATGTGCAAGGAAAAACAGCTGCCTCAACAGCTCAAGAACGTTTCCATATTAATTATACATATTACACATGCATTACACATGCACTACAAGCGCAAAGGTAATCGTCCGTCCTGCGGCAATCACAGAGGCATCTCACTTCTGTTAATAGCCGACAAACGTTTGGTTCATGCCCTGCTCAATCGCCTCTCGCACCACCTTGAGCCAGGTCTGCTCCCAGAAAGTCAGTGTGGCTTCCGCTCTGGCCGTGAAACAGTTGATATGATCTTTGCTGCCTGCCAGCCTCAAGGGGAAGCACACTAAAGAACAACACACTAGCCTGTTAACCACCTTCGTCGATCTTACCGAGGCCTTCGACACGATCAGTAGAGAGAGCTTGCGGGAGAAAATGACGAAGTTTGGTTGCCCTAACAAGTTGACATCGGTGGTCAGGCAGTTTAATCATGGCATGAGTTCTTGTTGATGGGGAGGAATATGACACCTTCCCCGTGACAAGCGGTGTGAAGCAAGGTTGCGTGCTTGCCCCCGCACTTTTCAGCATGATGTTCTCTGCCATACTGACGGATGCTTTTCGTGATTGTGATGATGGCATTCAGGTCATGTGAAACGAAGGCGGGCTTCCTCTTTGCTGATGGCTGTGACTTGAACACCACCACAGAGTTTAATATGCAGGGAGAGATGGATCAATCAGCACCAAGAAGACCAAGGCGATGCATCAGCCTGCCCCAGGAAGCCACACAGCCAGTCCCGCATCACACTCAAACGACAAGATCCCCAAGTAGTGAGGGGGTGCCGGTGTTGAGAAGCCGGCGCCAATCCAAAAATAAATTTTTAACTAGCTTTAACCGGTTTTAACCAGGACCCGCGGTAAACTGCATAAATCCACAAAAATCGAACTAAACCCTAAAATCAGATCCAAAATCCCAAAAAATCGGATCAAAAAAATCCCAAAAATCCCAAAAATCAGATCAAAAAAATCCCAAAAATTCCCCCCCCCCCAAAAAAAAAAAATCAAAATCCCAAAATCAGATCATAAGAAAAATCAACAATTTCAAGCAAATCACACAGAGCAGAATCAAAATCAAAATCCGAAAAATCAAAATCAAAATCCTATTAAAATATATCCGGCGGGGGGCTTGAAAACAACTTTACCAACAGTTTCAGCTAATTTTCGTATAATATCCATGGCTGGTACATAAACATTCCAAAATTTTTGTTTTCTTATCCATTCATTCATCCAACTTATATGTTGTTGGTATAATTTAACTGCTTCAAATACCATCACTAAAATTGATACACTTTTCAATTTTATATGAACTACGTAGTAAATCAGTCGTTAGAACCCAACTTTTACTCTCGGACAGGTTACGGATTAAAAGCAGAAAACACCCTTAATCGACTAACAATTAATCCGTCTACTGCCAATCCAGGAGAAAGAATCGAGATCGATATTCCCCGTTTAAATAAGGATATGGTTATCGTTCCGAATAGTGTATTTCTAATCTTCGATTTAACCGTGTCCGGTCATGAAAGCAATACAATTGTCAATAATCTCGGTCGAAATATCGTTAAACGATTAAAAGTAAGCTTTGGTGGTGTATTACTTCAGGACTTTGATCGATATGATTTATTTATGACCTACAATGACCTATTCTTATCCAAAAAAGCAAGACGTGACCGATTAAGACAGGGGATTGCGGACAAACGCGAGTAATAAAGATACGAGTCAATCCAAAGATGTTTGTTATCTAAGATCCATGGAACAAAATTTTTGCATTCCAATTGATCATCCAGTTTTAAACGATGGTGGAGTATTTTATCCATGCGCTTTAAAAGATAATTTAAAATTCGAGTTAACTCTAGCACCTGTGAATGATATCATTTATTATACTAATTCTGTTAAAAACCGAATTATCAATTTACTAATATTGAATTAGAATACCGTCCTATTCATAGTGATTATCTATCTAGTAGTGTCCAACAGGTCTATAAAGATGCGAAAGGATATTACTATGAAAATGTTTATCTAACAGAACCTACCATAATTAACCGGGATGAAGATGGAATAATCTCCAAACCTATTAATATTCCCAGAAGATCTGCTATAGGAATATTGTGTTTATTCGTCGATGAGAGTTATAATGGATTAAGAAACTCCGAAAAATTTTTGAATCCTGATATAACGTCTGTTTCTATTGGGATTGAAGGAGTCCCAAACCGATTCTATTCGAAAGGGATGCTTCCAACGGACTTCTGGCGTTCTATTCAACAGTGGTATGATACCGATAACTTAAGTGAAAGTGATTTTTATTCAGATAAATTTGCACTATGGATTGATCTAAGATCTCATTTTGATAATGGTATCCATGGATCTGTTTGGTCATTGGTGAAGGGAAATGACGGCATTAAGATAAACATCAATAGAAATAAGACCGGTTGTGGACAGTTAACTTCTCATATGTATTTGGCAGCTGATGCCAAATACATGATGGAAATTCAAGATGAGTCGTAACAATCAATAACATATTGACTACTTTGTGTTTATTTATTGATAATCTACTGGTATTTTGCTTGGAATCTCTTGAACATTTGCTAGGAAAATTAGCTGAAACTGTTGGTAGAGTTGTTTTCAAGCCCCCGCCGGATTTTGACTTTTTGGATTTTGATTTTGATTTTGATTTTTGGGATTTTGATTTTGATTCTGTTCTGTGTGATTTGCTTGAAGTTGTTGATTTTTCTTATGATCTGATTTTGGGATTTTGATTTTTATTTTTGGGATTTTTGGGGTTTTTTTATCCGTTTTTTGGATTTTGGATCTGATTTTAGGGTTTAGTTCGATTTTTGTGGATTTATGCAGTTTACCGCGGATTAAAGCTAGTTATAAAATAATTTTTGGATTGGGGCCGGCTTCTCAACACCGGCACCCCCTCACTACTCCCCAGGCGGTAGATAATTTTACCTACCTTGGGAATACCCTAACAAATGCTTAAAACATTGATGCTGAGGTCAGAAACAGATTTGGGCTAGGGCTGCCTTCAGTAGACTTAAGGAGAATGTTTGGGAACGCAGAGGAATCCAGTATGACCACAAAGCTGAAGGTCTACAAGCAGTGGTTCTTATAACCCTCCTCTACGCCTGTAAAACCTGGACAGTTCATAGGCGTCACTCCAAGCAGCTAAACCACTTACACATGGGCTGCCTCCCCAGATTCGTCCGCATCAAATGCAGAAGAAAGTCCCCGGCACGGACGTTTTGAGAAGAGTTGTTCGCCATAGCATCTTCACCTACCTACAGAAGGCGAAAATCAGATGGACTGATGATCATGGTGATTATGTAGTACGCATAGATGAGGCCGGCCTAGCTAACAAAACATCTTCTGTATGGAGAGCTAAGCTTCGGCAAGAGAGCATTGGGCTGGCAGGATCTCCCTGAAAGACCTTGACACGAACGTCACAACCTGGGAGAGCGCAGTCGAGAACCACTCAGTCTGGCGAAGTGCGATCGGAAAAGGAGCCAATGTAGCAGAAGGCAGAAGAATTGCTGAAGCCGAGAGAAAAGGAACACTACGCAAGACAAGAGCTGCCTGCACTCCTACACCCACATTACCTCTCCATTAGTGTCCCAAAGGTGGTAGGGACTTCAGAGCGCGGATTGGCTTCATCAGCCATCTTCAAACTCACATAATCACAACAACAACGAAAGCTAGAGTTGTGGTAGTCTTCGCATAGGACTGAGGCGAAGCGATATTTGAAAGCGTAAAAATTTAATTTCTTTTTCTGTTTTTAATCATCATTATGTTTTTGAAAAATTGCCGCCAAAACTGACCAGTTTTGACCATATCAGCAAATTGACCAGGCTCGTTGTGGAAGATGACGAGGATTTCCCGTAAGAGGTTTTTCTATCATCCGTAATCGGTAACAGCGATATTTAAGAACAATGACACACGTGCCTGTGTATCGCCCCATAAAACATAGAACCGAGGAGAATTAAGAAAAACAACAACAGCAGTCGACACATATTTCTTTTGAGTGGTAGGGAAGTGGTAGGGTTGTGGTATGTGGCTTGAGATGACAACGTCAAAGTACAGTGCAGTAAGGGGATGTTAAGGCCACAAGTATGCGCACTAAGGCGTCAGTGGTAGAAGGGATAAGACCCTGTTGCTACCAAAAAATATTAGAAAATTAGAACCCAAAGCCAGCAGCCATGGACAGCTGTTTCGGCCTTGTTAGGCTTCATCAGCGTGGCACAGCTAGCAGATGAGCTCTGGGTTACCATATAATGAATATCAACGCTGCATCGTATCGAATTGTTTCTTAAATGTCGTAAAATGTTTTACGCAATCAACGTTAGCTATATTCTAAGGATCGGCTTTTAATCGTAGTTATTTCTTAATACACATCCGAAGATTGAAATGGTTTATACTTGATGTGGATTAAAGCACTTTCCGCAAAGCAAGAAGATTTTCCCTTTTTAACCCGATATTCGGAGAGAATATATGTTAATTAATGGTATTGTGCAATAACTGATAATCATTTTGCGATTTGATATCGAATACCATTGCTAATATTTGACGATATTCAGAACTTGAAAAATTATCAATTTGAATATAGCAAATTCCCTATGACTTAAGTCTTTATCTGCTCACACAATGTCTAATTTGCATTTAAATATTTACTATTCTTTACAGGTTGTGGAAAAAATTATCAGTATAAGATGATGCCAGGAGGGATGAACTAATTTCAAAAAAAATATTTGCCGCGTCTAGAACGATGGACTCAGAAAGAGCATTAAAGAATTTGAGGTCATTAGAATCTGATAGCGAAACCAGAGTCTCGGTCTAGAATTTTTAAACAAGGCTTTCTCTGTCCAAATGTAAGTATTCATGTACGTAGGAAACTTATCTTGCTGCAACTTCATAATGACTGCATCAAACAAGTCTTATTAATCCCTGGTCGTTTTACTGAGTGAATTTCTGAACAGCGTATGGCAAAATAATGCAATACGAAAATTCTTTATCGAAACCAAACAACTGAAGAAACAAGCCTCTAATTTATGGATGAGCCTTAAAGATGGATTCTCTTTTATTTCAACATTAAAATTGTGTCGAACATCTGCACTTCACACGTACACACAATTAACTATGGCTCTTCATCGCGGCGATTTGGAGTTATAAATACTGTCTGAAATACAGTTAACCACACACAAACACGTATTGCGACTTAAGAGAGAAAATGTATCCTGTCGTTCTATGAATTGCACCATCTTTTAAAAGAAATCTTTGTTCCTGTTTGCCAGGTGGGTGTTTCCATGTTTTCTGTATTGACTGGTAATATTTTATACAATAACAGGAATTAGTAGCTGTGCATTCCGTTTTCAAATTCCCCCATTATTTTGCTTACAACACTCTATTTACTTTACACGTAGTGTCAGTTAAAGAGGAAACACCTCAAAACCATAAAATGGAGCCTTAAGTGAGCAAAAAAATCAATTAAGCTTTCAAGGCGAATCATCAATGTCATTTGGATGCATAGTGTGTTTCACTCTCACAGGCTGTGTGTCTCATGACCCTATTAGCCATCTGAGAATATTGCTAAGTGCGGTTGTTTAGATTTTTTAATGCAATGCGACTCCGGAGGATCAAGGGCGACTTTCCGAGAATTTCGAGAATCGAATGACACACAAAAAAATTCGAATTTTTTTTTTAATTTTGCAATCCATTCCTATTAGGGAACTAATTCAAGGAAAAATAGTCAGAACTTCTAGCGTTTTTTTCCACGGGCAAAAATTTTCCAAAATTTGAAAGCTGCCGGATTTAGTAGCCCCAAGGAGTCTGAAATTCCTACGCAACTTTCAAAAATTGCCACGAGCATAATAAAGATCGCCAAATGGAAAAACTTGGCGAAACTTTCACATCCTTATTTTTGAAAGTGTACAAAATGAAGTCGAAAATGTTTGTATTAGATTTTTCAAACGTATTTTTATAAGGGCTCTTTTTTCCCATCATAAATTAAAGAAAGACGATATGAAGAATCACCTTTGAACGTTAAAGGGGGTAAAAGGCTATAAACAAGCGATAATAAAATATACATGTTACGAAACTTTTATGATTCTACTTTTTACTAAAAAAAAATTTAGCTCTGGGAGGTCTTAAAAACCAGGAATCCCGTAGAGAAGTAATCCGCAACGGGAAAAAGAAAGAAGGCCTTACTGTCTGGCAAAGAAACCCAGAGCCTTCGGCGTGTATATGTTGTGGTTCAATTTTTTTCCTTGGTTGAAATTTTAATTTCCTTTGTTTATTTTTTTTGGGTATTGTAATGTATGAGAATGAGTTTGAAACAAAGGAAAATAAAATTTAAATCAAGGAAAAAATTGAACTACTATTGCAACAAACCCAAATCTAGTTTGGTTCGCTCAGTACTCAAAAGAATATCACATTCGAGCGATGCGTTCGCATATTTTGAGATGGCTTATAACGTTTATACAAAGTTCAGCAACACTAAGTCCAAATTCAGCCCCGCGTGTTAAAAACATGTAAACCTCTCTGAGGAGACGCGCGGCTTAAAATCTGTTAGGCATCCTACAAATATGAATATACAAATAATAGCAACACTTGACCCAACACTTGGAATCTTTAATGACAGCGCTGAGATGGCAAAAACTCCTCTTAACACTATACTCGGCGCATGCGTTTTTCTTAAAGACACCCCACATAGAAGTCCTGGGTTAACGAAATGGTACGTGAAAGACGTTAGCATAAAGATGTAGCTATTGAATCGAAATGTAAGGTCAAAGTGGCTATCCTTAATCTTTACAGAACTGTGTCATAAAAACTATCCCGCTACAACTAAAGAAGCTGTACATAAGAGACCGAGGCTAAACACAGCTCTTTTGGGCCTGGAAGGGAGTACTAGGTCTGTGAAGAAAACAGTTCTACAGTAAAAACGAACTAAAACTAAAAGAACGGCTTTATGGCTGTATTTAAAATACATATTTCATTCTTGACTACTTAGAAAAAAAAATTCTTTCTCGGTAGGCAAACCCTCTTCACCCTAATCGTAAAGTATTCATGAATTCGAAAAGGCAGAACAACAAGCTATGCTATGGTCCTGTATGAATGAAAAATGGCTTTATGAATGTGCTGCGTTAAGTTATCACAGTTAATAACGTTGTTGACTCATGCCTTTTTAAAACAAAATGCATTTACATTGGACTTTAAATTAACCAGTAAGCATTGAAACGTTAAGCATACGTGAAGAGTTTAATCGTAGTCAGCTGCTTACTGACTCTTGAAGGTCAGTTATACCATTTCTTCAAGTATTATATGACAATGAACCAAGTTGTTAAGTTGTATTTGAACATAGAAATTTCTGTTTTATGAAACTCCCAAAATAAAATGGCACATTTATACTTTTTTATTTAACAACCAAACACTGATTCTTCCTAATAAATGCACATTTCTATTTGAAAATAATTACGAAAGACTTAAATCCTTTTTAACCACCCCAAGTTCTTGATTTAAGCTAACCAACGAGAATCAGCAGCTTTTAAATCATACCAAGTTTCTGTTTAAAAATATCCATAAAAAACTTCACCTTTTTAGCCATCGCAAATTTCTCTTCTTAAATAACTGAAAAATTGCCCTTATTTAATCATCTCAAATTTCTATACTAAAATTACCCAAAAAACTGTCACTTTTAAACAACGAAATTTATATCTAAGAAGCGCCAAAAATGCACCAAACGTCTATTTTAAAAGATCACCAAATCCTAACCCGCAGTCGCAAATTTTCATTTTAAAATAAGTACCAAAAACTAACAAAAACTTTATTTTCTAACCATCATTCTAGCCACCAGCGACTTTCTTTTCCGACCATCCCAAATTTTTACTTTGCAATAACTACCAAAAGGGTTGCCCTTTTTACCACATCAATTATTTATTTGAAAATGATCCTGAAAACGTACGGTCCTTCTTTATCCGTCACAAATTTCTATTTCAAAAACACCAATAATTGTACTTTCGGCTAGACAAGACAGAACACTAAAGAATTTGAAGTTCGCATTTAGTAGGAAAAGTAGAGTTTCGGTCTAAGATGTTTAAACAAGGGCTTCGTGGTCAAAATTGTATGTATTCACGCATATTTATCGTGGAACGAAATTATAATACCTGCATCGAACAAGTCCTGTCCGTTCCTGGTTCCCTTACTCTGTGAATTTATGACCTGGGTATGACAAAATCGTGCAATACGAAAAATCTTCATTGCCACCGAGACTTTATTGAAGAAAGAAGCCGCTAATTTATGAAGGAGCATCAAGAATACGTGTGGATACCTTTTTTATTTTAACATCATGTGTAAGGCAGTGGCACTTCTGTAATACACACACACACAAGTAACTATGGCTTGTCCTCGCGCCTTTTTCGGGGTCTGAAGTTCAGTTAACCAAACACCTACTGCGACTTACGAGAGAAAATGTTTTCTGTCGTTCTATGAATTGTACTCTCCTCTAAGAGGAAAGTTTGGTCTTGTTTGCCAGTTGGGTGTTTCCATGTTTTCTGTAACTACTATTGTGTTGCATTGTATCCAATAACAGAACTTATTAGCATTGTATTCCGTTTTCAAAAAGCTCAATTATTTTTCTAAGAACGCTCGATTTACTTTAAAGTGGTGTAAATTGAAGAGGAAACACATTAAAACCATAAAATGGAGGTTTAAGTGAGCAAAAGCATCAATCAAGCTTTCAAGGTAAAACGTCAATATCATTTGGACGCACAGTGTGTTACACTCTCGTAAGCTAGGTCTTATAACTCTATTGGCCTTATATGATTGTCGTTAAGTGCGGCTGCTTTAGTTTTGAATACAATGGCGCAGGAATAAAAGTTCTGGGCATTACCATACTCAACAACGCCATATGTTTTACTTCAACAACATCATATATTGTCGGGGAAGAGCACCCTAGGAGAGTTATCTACTTTTCATCCTTCGCTGTCAGAATATCGCCACCAAGACAAAGGACTGTGCTTGCCAACCTAGAAAATGAAATCTAACGACACAAACGCGACCACAACCTCGAATAGTCAGGTTCAAGTTATCTACCGTTGTGCGTTGTCACCTCACTTTTCATGGAACTCAGACGATATCATAACTCGTTGGTGCACGGTGGGTGTCAATTCAGTGGCCTTTATTCCAACCATACTCCTCAATCTCTTGATTGTCATAGCAGTTACTTATAAGAAGAGACTACAAAGCAATTGTAACATTCTGCTGTCCAGTTTGGCCGTGGCTGATCTGTTGGTTGGCGCTCTATCTCAGCCATTATACATATTCTCACAGGGATTTCTTCGCGAAGTTAGTAAACACTTTTGTACAGTAAACTTCGCATATCAACTTATTTCTTACCTTACCTGTGTGTCTTCCCTTTACCATTTGACGATTATTGCCTGGGAGAGATGTACAGCCATAAAAAAGCCGTACCAGTACAAAGCGATTGTAACGAGAGACTTGGTAAAGAAGCTTTTGTGGGTCACATGGATGGCAGCACTACTCTCCATATCTCCTGATTTATTAGGTTTCTTCTCTTTCCATTTTAACTTGGGAACATACATATTGTTGGTCGCATTCCTCCACGTTCCTGTTTTTGTTGCCTTTGCCCTTATAGGTTACTTTTACGTGGTTATTAACATCAAGGTTCGCAATCGTCCAGCGATTATAGCGACCCAAGTCAAAGCAATAGCTAAAGCAAGGCTCCAGACAAAAGTAGCTCGAAAAACCGGACTCTTAACAGCGGCTGTGATTTTGTGCTACAGTCCTTCCATGCTTCTTACCTTTGACTTGTTTTCGTCGGGATTTGTGGACAGCCCGTCTTTGTTGTGGACATCGACGCTTGTCCACTTAAGCTCGCTTGTGAATCCTCTGCTGTACTGCTACAGAGATGATAGCCTTAGAATTGCCATTTTGCAGCTGTTAAGGATCAGGGATCCTCCAGTGGTTCAACCTGCAGCTGGTGGTAAGAGGAACACTGCCTGGCAAAGAAACCCAGAGTTGGAGGCAGATGTGCGTGGATCTGGGACTCGTCTTGGCCTGAAACTAATGTTGGATTCCTCCAAACAGATGGCGAATGTAATTCAACCTGGTAAGGAGACGCCTAAGAGCCAAAGACCTCAATCAGCCCCACATTGTTTGGAAGCAGATGCCAGCTCCGACCACTGCAAGTGTCATTGCGGTTAAATAACTCCAAAAACATCAGTCGCTAGGGCGATTCGCTCGGTGTCGAACGGAGAAGTACAAAATGTGACAATACAGAAAACCAGAGGATTTGCTTCTTCACGACAAGATAGTGGTACCTTATCTATTGATGTTGGACAGCTAAGCGGAAATCTTGTACAGTAGTAGAGAATATTCATAGAAAACGTTTCCTTTCAACGAAACGGATATCATTGAAAACTTGCATAATAGGTCAAAATTGTAAATATTGTAAAGAATTGCTCAAATCCCCATTTTTTAAGTTACGATTCTGAGTTGTAGCAAACTGAATGGTAATTTCTGTAATATTTGCGATTACGCGTGTAACTGTGGTTGAAGAGCATGTCCAGTCTGTGCATGTGTTATTATGATTGTCTTTTTTGGCATTAAGCCGCCCTTGTAGAAGTAGAATGTGAAATTCCTACTCTTGCTGCAGTCATTAAACTGAATATAAGTATGCCAACAAAGGTGCCATTTGCTTCCCTATTGTAAGGTCACTGATACCGTGTTTTAGTCGGCGTTATATGGCGACACTACTCTTTGTTTTTGCCATCTCTTTACCTACACAAACAATTCATTCGGTTCGGTCTGTACAAATTCCAACTACAACAGATAAATTTACCGTACATTGTTTGTTGACTCTTTCACATTTCACATGAAAGGAAAATGGCACTTGGAACATTTTTCAGTTTTTGATCCAAAACCTTTCTAGCAGGGGCAGGGTGAGTGGAGGTTTTTTCCATTGCAATATTGGATTGTCACAAGAGAAAATGAGGAAAGAAAACATAACCCCGTCTGATGTGATAAGGGGACAAAATCAAGAGAAAATGAGGAACGAGAACATAACCCCGTCTGATGTGATAAGGGGACAAAATCAAGAGAAAATGAGGAAAGAGAACATAGCCCCGTCTGATGTGATAAGGGGACAGAATCTATTTTTAGCGCGGAATCTATATATATTTCGTTCCATGGCTGCGCGGTTTCCACATGGTGCATTGAAATTACAACCATGTGATGAGAAGTTCATCAGCCATTGGCCGTTTTTATGCTAGAGACGTTAAAGTCGTCTAGACGCATTTAACGTCTGAGACGTTAAAGCCGTCTGGTATAAAAACGGGACGCATAAAAGTAGACGACCTAACAGAAAAAAGAAACTTTTTTCTGAAAAAGACTGGGTTCTATCCTCGGAAGACACTGGACACGAGCAAACTCGGCGCCAAATAAACTTGAAGCGCACGAATATACGAATAAAATAAACATGGCGGAATTACAACTTCTTAAGTCCATTACTCGACGTCGCCAAGAAAGGCAAGATATGGAAATACAATGTTTTTAAAGAAGAAAAGTCAATCGAGAAAGCGGCTTTTGCAGGATATGGACGGAGAACTAGATATGGCTCAGGCACTTGGCTTGTGTGCCGTAGCTATGAAGAGACCAAGCAAAGGACGAAGCGTGGATGAAGAAAGGAGCTCCTCGTGGTGGAGAAATGGTTACCAAAATTGGGACGATACGGCGTTCAAAAAACGTTTGCATACAAATCGAGCAACGTTTCAGTTCATTCTTGGCGAGATAGAGGACCAACTAGTCAAAGAGCCAGTCGTCTGTGGACGAGTAAGGGCTAAATGCGTCCCAGTAAGGGCGTCCCGTTTTTATGCTAGAAGCATTTAACGTCTGAGACGTTAAAGTCGTCTGTTAAATGCGTCTAAACGACGCACTTAACAGAAGACGTTAAAGCTGTCAGACGTTAAATGCGTCTGTCTTATTTACCGTTTTTATACTAGACGTTAAAGTCGTCTCGAGACGACTTTAACGTCTCGGACGACTTTAACGTCTCTAGCATAAAAACGGCCATTGGTCAGTTAACATAGTTTCCGGATCTAAAAATAGATTCTGTCCCCTTATCATAGTAAGAGATCCCAGTATGGAAGATACGTTCTCTTAGCTCATTTTCTCTTACGTCATTTTCTCTTGTTGTACGTTCAGTGAAATATATGTTTTGCCTTTGTGCATTTTTTTTTGCTAAGGCAAAAGAAGATAGACTGTAGGTAATTACAACATAAGATTGGAAAATAATCCAAGAAAAAAGAAAAAAAAAAGAAAAAAAAATCTCACACGTAATGGAGGACCACGAAGTCCTGTTGAAAGCTGCACGTTTTTTTTTTTTTTAATAGAAATTATAAAATGTTTGTTATTAGATTTTCTTATTTAGAAATTGCATTTGGGATTATTTCAAAGATCGAACAGAACCGCTTTAAAGGCGTTTACTTAAGACCTCCAAAATAAAAATGAAGGGTCATTAGGTAAGATTTTAGAGGGTTGTCCAATACTCCGACAAATTTATCCATAGTATTTTACTGTGTTATATAGCCATAACAATAGTTCAACAATGTATTCTAGAACGACACAATACAACACAATGCATTTCAATACAATGCTGTGCATAGATGTGTTAGAGTACTGGACAAGTATGAGATTTTAGACAGGAAATAGGCCAATCCAACCTCGTTCCCAGGGTCTCTTCTTTTCGCCCCTGAGCGAGAGAGATCAGAAAGATGTGAAACTCTGGGAATCAGGTTGGGTCCAATCGTGTTTCGTGAGGTAAAAGCCATTCCTCTAACTACCTCAGCAGAATGTAGATCATTTCAGTATGCATAGTTTGTGGTCCGGAGCCAAGTCAAACCCAGGTTGTCGGCTCTCAGATGGCAGTCTAATCGATAGAGTGACATGCTGGTTGGCGTTGTGCTTAGAGCAAACATAGACATACTAAGTACCCAAATGAAGATTCACTGGGTGTTTCCAAGTCCCTTGGTTTGTAATTTCCTCGTGGGGAAATGAAAGTTGCCTTGTTCCGACCCAGATGTTTTTTTCCTCAGCGAGGATTTTGGGGGTAGGTTTTTTTTCTGGCCTCCCTGGTGCCTTCAGATTTCTTATTCTTCGCGTTTTGAAAATTATTAATTTCTGACCTTTTGAATTGTTTTAAGCTAATAAAAGAGTGTTATGATGTCGTTCGATCGACTCATATCCAATTTTCTCCAAGAAATTGACGTCCGTTGTAGATCTATTTTTTAGACTGCGTTTCTGTTTATTCTGTGGCTAGTCCTTTTGATTTCGAATGCACTGTTCAAGTACTGAAAACAATCCTTCATTTACTGTCAGCGTTCTGTTATGCTTATAATGATTCTGGCCAATGCGCTAGAGGTTTGTTGATCGTCTAAATTGCTCAGAATAACAAAGATCAAAATATCAAACTTGGTTTCATTACCAGAAATCCAAGACATTTTACTCTCGCGTTTAAATCGGTCAGTGGTTTCGGTATGTAGTACTGTGGAGTCTGATTTCATGTTTACGTTTACATGTGAAACATGACCTGGCGGAGTCGAAGAGCTTACTCTTTCGACCGCAGATTTAGGAGAAAGCATGGATACATGAAGTACCTAGAAATGCTCGGCTGCTAAGCTGAAGTAAACATGGCAGCATTTTTTCTGAAGAGAAGCAATGGAAAGGGTTTGTTCTGTGCGTCTTACATTGGATCCGTGAGCCCAAAGAAGGCTATCCATTCGTGAAAAATACCTTTTTTCTTAGTTGATTGGCGGCCTCCTATTTTATCAGGAAAGGCTTTACTTTACATGTTAAAAAAGATCGTAAACTGAGGAAATTTTTGAGAGGTCGGCACCTATGGAAG
>OX453287.1:15196113-15424613 GCA_949710005.1 Ricordea florida
GCTCTGCCACCCCATGCACGAGAAACGTAAACAACCGGTGGGTGAGGGCTTATACCCACTAAGTACTTGAATGTGTTATGTGACTTATAATGACTGTAAATTTCTTTATTCGCCTGGAGAGAAGAAGGCTTCTCAGTGTAAATTTCAGTACAGTCTAAAATTACTCTAACCATGGGAAACCTTCCAAATTGCTTTGCCTTCTCTGAAGACTCGCAGTCAGGCATTTCACACAAGTCCTTGAGTTCAAGATACATAAGGTTGATCCATGATGTAAATACTCGAGATATGGTTGCTTCAGACACACCAAATCTATGGGCTAAATCCTTCTGAAACAATCCCACTTTCAATCGCGTCATAACAATAAGAAATTCCTCTTCGAGTGTCAGTTTTGAATCTGGGCCAGGTGATGTGAAGGACATTTCATGACTTGGTATTTTACGAAAAAACTGCTTAGGTCACGTGACTAGTGTGTTGAGTTTTTGGTCGATTACGAGGAATATCTGTAATAGTTTGTTTGTCGAAGATTCCTCTTAGAAATCGTTTCAATAAATGGTTAACTCGAAACCATATTGGTAGCAGAGCGAGGTTACAGTTGTGGGAATTCACCGAAGCTGCGAAAATGCCGTTGGATAAGAAGAAGAAGCGCCGCGAAAGAGCGAAGATCAAAGACGAGGGCGAAGATACCCGCGATGAAATTGTAGATCAAATAGAAGAGCAAAAGATCAAGAAAGCCAAGTCGAAATCACTATTCACCAGACGAAAAAATCAGCTGGCGGATTTATTAGACGATGCAGTGGCAACCAACCACGAAATAAGAGCTTCGAGGAAGAAACTCGACGAAGCCCAAGAGAATGCTATTGAAGATTTGACATCGCTGGCTGCGTTGTATTCAAAAGCTAGGGATCGGAGTGGCGTTCAGAAAACAAGCCGAGAGCTTGAAGAGATCGGGGAAGAATTCAGTAAGGCCCAAGAAAGTGTACAAAAATATTTGGATGCCAATAGGGAGGAATTATCGAGTCAAGTGTCGGATTTTTCTGGAAAATTACGTAATTTGCATTCACAAGAAACAAAAGCTCGCAAGCGCGTGACCGAGCTCGAGGAGCGATTACGCGAAAAGGAAGAATTTGTCAAGTATGCAAGAGAGAAAATGGAAGATGAATACGCCCGTCGTCAAAAAGAAATGGAAGACGAGGTTAGAGAAGCAAAGGAGGAATTAGCCAGTGCAAAAGGAGATTGCGAAAAGAAATATTCGAAGCTCGAAGGTGCCATAGACGAGGAGCTTGAGTTGGCGCCTCCAAGCCCGCCAAAAAGGGATACAAAGTCGGAAGAAGAAGAAAAGATCAACGAAGAATCACCGAAATATGAGCTCGGGAAGGACATGTGGAAACAATTAACAAGGGTTTCTATTCCGGTATTTAACGGAGATAAGAGGTCCTATGGGGGCTGGAAGGCAGCTTTTATGGCTTGTGTTGACAAAGCGCCGGCCACCGCGGAGTATAAATTGTTGCAATTAAAGAAGTACCTGTCTGGAGAAGCGTTGGCAGCAGTTAAGAGCTTAGGACATTCAGCCGAGGCTTATGAAGTGGCTAAGAGCAGATTAGAGAGAAAATTTGGTGGTCAACGTCGTCAAATCAATTTGCACATGGAGGAATTGGACCAGTTTCGACCAATTCGCCCTGGAAACGCCAAGGATCTAGACAAGTTGGCTGACTTACTGGATGTGATTGTCATAAATCTGAAAGAGGCTGGAAGAAAAGAGGAGCTTGGCAATGGGTCCCTATACATGAAGGTACAAAAGAAGATGACCTGTACAATGCTTGCTAATTACAATAGATGGGTGTTTGAGCAGAAAAGAGTGGAATGTGTTGAGACACGTACACTTCGTGAGTGGATCATACAAGAAGCGGAGTTCCAAACTGTTGCAGCAGAGACACTATGTGGGCTGACTGGAAAACGAAGAGACGGCTCACATACATTCTTTGGTCAAACAAACGGGTCAGGAAAGCCAGCTAGCACAAGGTGCTCAGTATGTAAGAAAGAGGATCATCCAGTGGGGAGGTGTCAAGTGTTCAAGAAGATGGATGTACAGAGTCGTTGGCAGAAAGCTAAGCAACTGAGACTGTGCTACCGATGCCTGGGAAGAAACCACAGAGGAGGGCAGTGCTCACAGAAAAGTCAGTGTGGTATTGATGGCTGTCAAAAAACACACAACCGGACTCTGCATGGGGGTCAGTTGGTCAATAGTGGAAGTACTAGCGAGTCACTAGTCCAAGAGCCAGAGAGGAGCTTACCTTTGAATTTGAGCATGAATGAACGCAGCTCTGGCACCGAGGGGGAGCGAAGTACCCTTCCTGAGCACTCCCTCACAACAACCATGGCAGCCACCAAAGCTCCAGAGCCAGCAATGTACCTCGCCTTGCGTACAGTGCCGGTGGTGGTGGCAAATGGCCAGCGGAGAATGATAGTAAACGCCTTACTAGATGATGGAAGCACGAAGACCTACATCAATGGCGATGTGGCTGCTGAGCTAGGATTAGAGGGGAGTACCCAGAGGATCACAGTTAATGTGTTGAAGGCGAGGAAGATTCCTTTGAAACCATGCCAGTTGAGTTTGACCTACAAAGTACTGATGGCAAGACTTGTGCTAGAATTTCAGCATTTACAGCAACGCGAGTGACTGGGAACATGCGACCAGTGAACTGGAAAGGGCAATCAGCAAACTGGAAGCACCTGCAAGGCATCAAGTTCCCAAGTCTTGGCCCTCGGCCAATCATTGACATGTTGATTGGCATAGACTATGCTGAGTTGCACTATTCTATTAGAGATGTCCGTGGCCAACCTGGGGAGCCTGTGGCTCGACTGACACCTTTAGGCTGGACTTGTGTTTGTTCACCTAACCTGATAGGGGGCAACGTGCCGCAGACGAATTTCAACATGGCCTATTTCGTTCATCCGCAGGAGAAGGAACTGAGCTCTGTACTGCAGAAGTTTTGGGAGGTAGACTCATCTGGGTCAGTCACAGAAAGGGGGCTGCTGACGGAAGAGGAAGAGTCGGCGATAAAAGCATTTGAGAGCTCAGTGGAGTTCAAAGGGGAGCGATATGAAGTGGACATGCCAAGGAAACCATATGCCCCAGAGCTACCAAACAACTATGAGATGGCAGTGAATCGGTTGGTGAGCACAGAAAAGAGACTTCTGAAGGATTCTCAGCTGGCAGAGGCATATTCAGATGTCATCAGCAAATACTTACAAAAGGGCTATGTTACCAAAGTGACACCCGTTAACACAGAAGAGAAAGCCTGGTATCTCCCACACTTCGCAATTGTGAGACCTGAAAAGACAACTGCAAAGACTAGAGTGGTTTTTGATGCCTCTGCAAAATTTCATGGACTGTCATTGAATGACGTCATCTGTCAAGGACTGAAACTCCAAAAGAATATCTTTGATGTTCTACTCCGTTTTCGAAAATTTCCAGTAGCGCTGGTCTGTGACATTGCAGAGATGTATCTTAGAATTGGAATATCACCATCAAGCAGACCATTCCACCGTTTCCTGTGGAGAGACCTAGATCAGTCAAGACCTCCAGATGTGTATCAGTTCAATAGCCTTGTTTTTGGAGTTAACTCGTGTCCGTATCAAGCACAATTTGTTTCTCAAAAGCATGCAAGGGAAAATCAAAAGCACTACCCAAAAGCTGCAGAAACAATTTTGAAATCCACATACATGGATGACAGCATGGATTCTTCCCCTAGCGAAGAGGAGTGCATGGAGCTTTACGAGGAACTATCAGCACTGTGGGGGTCCGCAGGTATGCACGCCAGAAAGTGGCTTTCCAACTCAGAGCAAGTACTTGATAAGATACCTGGAGAAGACAGGGCTGCAGAAGTAGACTTAGACAAAGGAAATTTACCGTCAGTGAAGACGCTTGGTGTGTTGTGGTTGGCTAAAGAAGATCTGTTCACTTACAAAGTGAATCCACCAGATGAGAAGTTTCAATTGACCAAGCGGAATTTCCTGCGCAAGACAGCCATGCTGTTTGATCCAATGGGATTTCTGGCGCCGTATGTAATCAGAGCAAAGATTCTACTGCAAGAGATGTGGACCTCAGGGTTAGACTGGGACGACCCACTGGACCAGAGCCAAGCTAGACAGGCCAAGAAATGGTTTGACGAGCTCGCAGAGTTGTCAGATGTGCAAGTGCCTCGCTGCCTACAGTTGAGGTCAGATGTTGAGACAGTCACCTTGCACACTTTCACAGATGCGTCAGAGAATGCGTATGGTGCAGCAGCGTATACCAGATACCAGTACAAGGATGGTACAGTATCCACCAACCTGGTAGCCTCCAAGACAAGAGTGGCACCACTATCAGCTACAAGCGTTCCGAGACTCGAACTCATGGGAGCTGTTTTGGGTTTAAGACTGGCCCTGAACATAGCCAAGGTTCTTACAATTGATCAGAGCCAACTCGCATTCTGGAGTGACAGCATGAATGTCCTGTGGTGGATACGAAGACCCAGCCGCAGTTTCAGACCATTCGTAGCAAACCGGATAGGCGAAATACACGATTCAAGCAGTCCCACTCAGTGGCGTCATGTTAGCACAAGCCAGAACCCTGCTGACATGCCCAGCAGAGGAACGTCCGTGGCTGCGTTAAAGAGAAATGATATGTGGTTTAAGGGTCCTGATTTCTTGAGTATGCCTGAAGACTCGTGGCCTAAAACAAAGATTGAGGCAACTCCTCAAGCGGCTCTTGAAGTCCGTAAGAAAGTGAGAGCGACATTTGATGGACCGGGCAAAGAATCAGTACTGTTCGCGCTGACCCCACAAGCAACTTGGCGTTTGCAGCCCAACCGATATTCAAGCTGGACCAGACTAATGAGAGTTAGGGCATGGGTGGAGCGATTCGTGAACAATTGCAGAATGCCTCTAAAGGAGAGAAGTACTGGAGAGCTTTCGGGTCAAGAGATTGCAGATGCAGAGATCGACATCATTAAGGAGGCGCAACAAGAAGCCTTCCGAGAAGAATACAAGGCATTGGCCAATTTCAAGTCTATTCCGCGAAGCAGCAAGTTGTTGAGTTTGAACCCTATCCTAGACGAAGATGGTCTACTTCGGTCAGACGGAAGACTGCGTTATGCAGACTACTTGCCTTTCGATGCTAGATTCCCAGTCATTCTGCCAAGGAAGAGTGGAGTGACCAGACTAATCGTGAAGTCCTACCATGAAAGAGCCAACCACGCAGCAGGAACCAATCACACACTGTCATTGCTGTCAACCAGATTCTGGATCATGCAAGGTAGAGAGGAGATTCGTGACTGGGAAAAACAGTGCTCTGAGTGTCAAAAAAGAAAGGCAAAGGCTGCCAAACAGATAATGGCCCCTCTTCCAAAGATTCGACTGAAGTTGCCCTTACGAGCATTTGTTCGAATAGCAGTAGACTTTGCGGGACCATTTGTAACTGTTCAAGGCAGAGGCAAGAAGAGAGCTAAACGATACCTTTGTTTATTTACCTGCCTAACATCAAGGGCTGTTCACCTAGAGATGGCTTATGGGTTGGATACAGATTCCTTCATGAACGCGTTTTATCGCATGACCAATCGGAGAGGGCTGCCAGAAGAGATGATTTCTGATAATGGAACTAATTTTGTGGGTGCGCAAAGAGAGCTGAGGGAACTTGTCGAACAACTGGATCGAGACAAAATTGAAAAATCAGCTGCAAACAAAGGAATCAAGTGGAGTTTCAACCCTCCGTGGGCACCTCATTTTGGTGGAGTACATGAGACAATGGTTAAGTCGGCGAAGAAAGCAACCTATGCTATATTGGGAGAGGCAGATGTGACTGATGAAGAGCTTGCGACAGCATTTACAGGTGCAGAGGCACTCATAAACTCCAGACCTTTGACCTATCAGTCTGCTAATCCCTCAGATGACACACCCATTACACCTAATCATTTTCTGATTGGACAGGTAGGAGGTCAATTTGCTCCTGAATCAGTTGATGGTGGACAGTTCAATCCCAGGAAGCGGTGGCGGCGGGTACAAGAGCTAGTGCGTCATTTTTGGAACCGGTGGCTGCGAGAGTGGTTACCAACCTTGAATCGTCGGCCTAAGTGGCAGAAGGAAGAGAAAGACGTCCAAGTTAATGATGTAGTCCTAGTGGAGGCACCAGACACACCCCGTGGGCAGTGGCCACTCGGTAGAGTCCTAGCAGTCTTTCCAGGAAAGGACAAGCACGTGGGAGCTGTTAAAGTCAGGGTCGGCCGTAAAGAATTGATAAGGCCAATCAACAGAATTTGCCCCTTGGATCTCCTTGCAGAGGATGTAGCAGAAAAAAAGGAGAACGATAGCGAATCTTAAGAGAACTAGAACATTAGAGAACTTTTAAGATAAAAGCACTTGGAACCCCTGTTGATAGGTCGATGAGCCACTGGCCCATCGAGGAGGGGGAGTATGATGTGAAGGACATTTCATGACTTGGTATTTTACGAAAAAACTGCTTAGGTCACGTGACTAGTGTGTTGAGTTTTTGGTCGATTACGAGGAATATCTGTAATAGTTTGTTTGTCGAAGATTCCTCTTAGAAATCGTTTCAATAAATGGTTAACTCGAAACCACCAGGTTTTGTTTGAAATCTGTCAGAAAAATGACTCTTATTGGCAGTTTCTCCTCCTCGCCAGTTCCTTTTGGTAGCAGCTGCATCTGTTAGATAATCAAACAAGGCTTTGAATGTCCCATAATTAGGAAAACCAGTGTAAAAGCTGCACAACTTTTCACTTTTCTGAATGTCCTCTAAAGTAATCAGTCTCTCTCTTAGCTTTAAATTCTGTTTTTCAAGAGATGCCACCTTTTCTTGAAGTTCTCTAATTATTTCAATAAGCTCTGGGCTGTCTTCAGCAATTTTTTGTGCATTGGCATCTGCCTGGACACTCACATAGTCGTGCTCCTTTAAAGTATTACTGCTTGGAAGACATTCATCCCAGTAGGTGTTTGGTTTTGTGATGACAGAAGAACAGGGACGGCCAGCTGTACTTTGCTCCTTGAATTGAAGATGAAAAACAAGTGTGTAATAACCACTTTGTAATTAATTTATTAATATTATAATTCTTATGTTCCTTGTGAAACTATGTACAGCAGCAAGAAAGCCCTTTATTTCAAGTTTATTATAAAAAACAGATATAATAATCTATTTCGAGCTACAAAAATAATGAATTAATTTAAACGAATCAAGCCTGTGAAGTGCGTTCAGTGGACTTACCCGGCTGGACTTTCGCTTCACTTTGGGTACATGATCAACTTGGGAGCCTGCATTGCGACTTGTTCGAGTAATTCTCATTTTAACACTCTTATTATGGCTGTGATCAAACACAGACGGCAGGTATGAGGCACTGGCTGGATCCATTGATCTTTTTCCACCAAGGAAGTGTTGCGAACACAGTCGTGTGCTCTCCGTGGGCTGGAAACCTTTCCTGCGTATCCGTTGTAGCCATTTTTGTTTCACGGCCTTATCCTTGGGAATCCGATAGAATTGGATGTTTCGTTGCCTATTTCTTCTGTTTGAACAATTTGGGGCGCAGCAAAAGTCGCTTTTACCCATTTGGGAAAAAAACAGTTGCAACAAAAACACATGCGACGGTCGACAGGTGTAAACAAATTTAAATAACCCCGCGTTTGCAACTTGCCCCCCAACACGAAAAGGATTATGGGACATGTGGAAATGGCGAATGTGGCACTGAACAGAACAAAAATATGTAAATAAATAGGAGCAAGTATGGATACAAGGTTTTAAGTTCCGTATAAACGGCAATGTCGCCATCGTTCTCCTCGATACTATCCGCATTTTCGATTTTTAATGTACCTTAATTGTCATAAACAACAAACTTGTTAACTTTTTCTTCACAGATGTCTGGCTCTAAATCCGCGAACGGATCGTCTTCATCAACAGGAGCAGCATCTTGCAGTGCATTAAAAAATGCTGCGGCCCTTTCATCCTTTTGAACGTTTACTAAGATTATCAAAACACCATAGCGTACTAGTATGTTGCAGTATTGCTATTTAATAGGGGAAAAATCAAATTGTTGGTTCGAACGCAAATAAACGCCGGGGCATCGAACAAACACCGGGCCTCGATTAAACGCCCCCGGTTTAATCGGGGCCCGGCGTTTAATTGAGAAAATACATACGACCCCTGTATAAGAGCAAACGCGCGCTCTGATTGGTTCTCTACTCAAAGGCTATCAGCTCATATACCATAAGTACGGAAAACGGCCATCTTTGAGGAATGATTTCTTGAATCAGGCAGGAAGAAATTCAAGTCTTGCTTAAATTAAATGTACCAAAAAATACTACCGAAGCAAATAAATATGGGATTAAATGATTCGACGGTAAGTGAGCAAATTATATACATGCGTCAGGAGTTCTGGACTTCCTGTTGGATCCGCGGCATTATGGGTAGGCGGGCTCAGAAAAGTGGGCATCAACTTGCAGCTTCGCCATATCGGATTACATCGAGTGGCTTGGCTTCAGTGACCTTTCACGCAAAGAGACCCTCCTTTTGAGCCGAATCACAGTTGGGCTGAGACAAGCGGGAACCAAATCCTTGTTTGGTCGCCATCTCTGCTTGTTTGAAGTTGTTTCGCTTGATTTATTACCCGTTTGCATTCACAATCGAATCGAGACGAGAGTACAGAAACTCCAGTGACAAGGTCAAAAGAGGTAAGGAGTCCGGCGTATTTCTGTTATGTTTTGTTTTTATCTCGTAACTAAATAAATGGACAGAAGTCGCAGCTGAAGTGAAGCTCTAATAGTTGAATACGTTTTAACTTCTTATTTATATTGTTACAATGTAGGTGTGATATGAGTCGTGAAGAGCTGCCTTTCGAGGTTATTCAGACATGGAAACCTGAGCAACTGAAAGAGTTCTGTCGCAAGCGGGACTTGAAGGTTTCAGGACCCAAAGCTGAACTTGTAGCCCGCGTATTTGCCGCGGCAGAAATGGGCATTGCGATCAAGCCAACTGCTCAGGAACGAATTGCTACTCGCCCATTCTCAGCTAACAGGGACCATCACCAGTTCAAAAAGTAAAAAAAAAAAGTATTGCCAATTGTCCTGTCAGTAAATTTTTCTTATAGAATAATAATCAGCCTTTTATTTTCTAAATTTGGACAAGAATCGACTCGTTGGTTTGTGAGTTATAGCAAAAAAATGGTTAGCCCCTTCATTGTCAAAAAAAATAATTATTTTCTTCGCTTATTGCAAAAATAACGAACAAAAGAGAAAGAACAGGTTTCTTTCATGCAAAACATCGTTTTCGTTTCGAAAGAGAAAGGTACAGAAAAAGTCATCCTACTTTAATTCCTTAAGATAACATAAATTTATCTGAAAAATTCGTCATTAAAAAATCGCGAATGAGTTCGTATTTACGCCAATATAAAATACAATGTTTTGTTTTATTTGCTTTTCTTATTTTCCAGCAATAGCAGTTTCAAAAATATTTCAATTTAAACATCAGAACTTAAAGTTTTTTGATAGGTGGTTTGTTGTTAATGCTTTCAGCTTTAGTATTTTCCAAATGGGTTGTTAAGCATGGTAACGTAATTTACAAATTCGTACTGATAACAACAACATCATTGTATTTAACTTTTTTTCAAAATCTAAAAACAAAAAACGTTACAGGATAACTGCTTTGGCCCTTTTCATGCTTATAGGCCTTCACTTGCTCTTTCTTCGACTCGTAAAGTGCCAGGGGGCGTGTTCTCTTCTGTATGGTACAAAGCTTGCTTGTAGGCCGCATTAAACTGTTTCTCGCCAGTTTAGTCGCGCCGGCCATTGCCTTGATTAGCCTGTATTTCCCAACAATTCGCCCACAGATTATATTATGAATGAATTACTTGCTTGGCGGCAGTTGTTTTGTTTTCCTGAGCGGACTCACGACTTTCATCCATCAATACTCGTTACTAATCAAAGTAGGACTATGGTGAACTCGTGGATATGTTTACAAAACAGAGAAAAAAGAAATAATTACATAAAAGTGACAACATAAAAGTGACCAGGGAGCTGAGTAGCTTTTTGAAATAAACATACAGTGAGTACATGACGCCAATCATTTGACTACACTAGGCATCAGTTATAAGGCAGGTGGCAAGCATACAGTTGTTAAAAAATTTGATAACTTAACATAAGGGTACAGGATTAAATGGCACCGAAACCAAATGTAGTTCTGGTATCCTGCTGCTCACTGTCTGTGTGTTCAAAGTAACAGGGTCCTTCTGAATAAGGTCTGAATTTTGTTGCCATGACATTGTCAATTTTATCATCATTATAGTTTTTGTTGTCTACAAGTCTATTCAATGTATGCAACAGAAATATCCACCTTGATTCTGCAGCTGATAATGAACAAAACCATGTAGGATAGCCCAGCTGATGTGATGATCTTAAAATCCTTAAGACTCTCAATCCTTTATCAAGTTGAATTAGTTTATTTACCGTACCATCTCATTTTAGGTTATCAGTGGTATATATATTCAGGGTTGCACTTAAAAAAAATCACACTTGCCATCATTAATACAGCAATACATCTTTGTTTTTATCCTTATAACTTCTTGTTTTTACAATGTAAATATGATGAGTCACACAACAGTAAGCAAAACAGGTAAGCCTATTTTTCCAACATGTCTACTTCAACACAATCTAGTTCACTTCAAGGTAAATTCGGAAATCAATAGACAGAAAACGTTTCATTGTAACGGCTTGTGGTGTATTGTATATAATATAACGCTTAATACATTTTCTACATGACTTACTCTTTTCGAACCCTGGTTCTCCGTCACGGCATGCGCCTCTATATTTAATGGTAAGCGTTGACATACTTCTTGACCGTCCCAATACTTTTCCAACTCCATTCCTGTTAGTACTAACACTTAAATCAGTAGAAAAGTCCTCCATGCGATGTTTGTTATCCAGGTTGGCCGCAGAAGTTCTTCGGTTTCACATCATGGATTCGTCAATTTATTCTGTTTTCAGTAGTGGTTTCGTTCAATAACGAGTACTCATTTCGCTCAAATAAATTCTCATTCAAGTGCTAATTTCGCTCTATGAGTTCTCATCAAAGCTTACTATATTAGCAAGAGATTTTCTCATCTTCAGATCACTTTCGAGCCAACTGAAATTCATATACTGCTTGTAATCTTGGGGGCGGTCGATGGCGGTCGATGTCGGAAAAGCGAATAGTTATCATCTGTTCACGTTTAGCGCCTGGCCGAGTAAAAGGCTCATGAAATTCAGTCTCCAAGTTGGTCATTGTCCTAACTGGAAACATTTAAACTCCTTTTGATTTTAGTAAGACCGCTAATGAGGCCCTGTTAGTGAGGTTGTTTATGTCGCGCGTCTGAGTTTCAAACCTTTTCACGTCGCAATTTCGGAAGGTCGAAGGTCGCTGTCGTAATTTCCCGTGAGCGGCTCGTCGTTCGTCGCCATTTCAGGTCCTTTATGTCGCCGTTTCAAGGCCACGTCGCTTGTCGAAATTTACCCCTAACAGGGCCTCGCTAATCGTCCTCTTAAGCTACAAAATCATTACAAACTCTGGCAACGGTACGATACACTTTCAGCGTGAACTTTCATCAACAGACTTCCGTGACTTCGGTCACGACAATTGTCGTCTTCATATCGGTGCCCCCGAGTTCTATCCGACTAATTACGAAGTGTGTCTACACTGGAGTGAGTGAGTGAGTGAGTGAGTGAGTGAGCGAGTGAGTGAGTGAGTGACAATTTGCATATCGGAGTCCCCACAAAAACTCGCAAATACGCTTCGCGTATCCACGAGTTAAAAAGGAGCATCGTTAGCTTTCTCTGGGTTGAGACCTGCTTCTCGAAGCTGTTTATTCGTTCTGCTTTTGGGTGTCATGTCGTCAGCATTTTTGGTGCGTTTGGCACTGGTGCCCTTAACAAGCCGCTCGCATCGCTTGCTCACTCTTTTATTTGCTCGTTCTTTCAACGTTTCACTCAGTGTGAATAAATCTTAGCCACCTACTTTTCCAACTTATTTACTACACTAAATTCATGATCCTAAAAGCCACAGAAGGGCCAAATCGATAATAGAAATCAGATGAAACATCGCTTTTTATTTTTCAATCCAAAAGTTGACAAAGATTCTTCGGCTTGGAGACCCATTATCACAATGTCAATGTTAGTCTACTATGTAAATTACGTTACTTATAAGAAACAAACGATGAAATACATTATACTTTCTTTTTCAACTTCTTAGCACCACAAGGGTGAACAGACAAGGAGTAGCAGGATTTGTAACTCGGGTTTGTTCCAAATACATTCAAGACAATCACTAAATCGGAAGCACCTTTTCTGTTGTTGACAGGCTCTCTTCACATGGACACAGCACTGAGAAAAGGACGAAAAGGCCATTCTGATGGCGTAATCACATGTAATTTCACTGTAACCTTTGCACTCTACGCTATTCGGTCATGAAATTGCCTCGTGATGGCATCAAAAGTCGAGTTTTTTACTTACCGGTAAATTACGTTACGGTAACGTAATTTACAGTGTCCTTTCAATCTACTCTCATGGCTATAAAATTTGGCTTATGGTACGTTACTTTTGCAATTCCATGAGTACGTTACTGTCAAATTTCTGTGAAACAACAATTGCCGACATGCCCTTTTTGCATATTAAGTACTGGCCGCTTAAGCACGGTAACGTAATTTACAATACCAAGCGAAATATTCCAATTGGTACCACTAATTTTAACTTTTTTTCCTGGTTAATGGGACAGTACATTTATCAAGTCTGTCAGACTATAGTACAGTTACTTAGAATTGAAAACATATAGAAATCATTGCGCCTAGCCGTATTAGTCCGTTAGAAACTTGGCCTAAGCGGCGTGGTAACGTAATTTACCTGAAATCATGCGACAGCAATTCTTGGTAAAATTCTAAAACGGTAGAGTTAACTCACATGGTTTTATTTGATAAATTACGAAACTATTGTATGGGGTCGCAAGAAAAACACCATTTTCCGTAATATTATGCTTGCTTTTAATGCTAAAAAATACATTTTAAGTTTATTTTTTAATCGTGCGACAGCCTATTTTTAAATACCTCCCAATATATAAAAATTCGTTAAAAAATATTCCGGTTAGTTAATGCCCTAAAATTTTATCACATTTCTCCATATATCCAGATAATGCAAAAACCATATCGTTTGATGTTATGCAGCCCAACGTGTGCGACAAAAAAAATGTTGAAACTCCACGACATCAATGGTCCCTGTTAGCTGAGAATGGGCGTACTACCGAAAAAGAGAAGGCAACATTACTCTTAATGCCAAACGGGACCTCAGTTCCAGATCCTTTGACACTGAAGGATGGTTGGGTGAAGGAAAGCGAGAGCATGACTGCTTGGCCGCCGATATATCTGAGTGATATAACATTGTTTTTGATGAGTGATCACCCAGGGAAGGATGTTGACTTCCACAAACGAGTCCTAAATGAATACAAAGAAGGGAAGGCGTATCGTCTGTTTGACTCTGGCTGGTTGAAAGAGATATCATATCAGAAAATCACGGATGACTCGGAATATTGCTTTCTAAAAGCAAATTGCACTCATTCCATGAAAATATCGGATACACCGCATTCTGCATGGATTTGTGCGATCAAGAATAATGGCTCTATAGTCAGTGCCTACTGTACATGTGTTGCTGGGTTTGTATTACCAAGATAGATGAAAGGGAGCTTGTAGGGTCAAACCCTATTTTTCATATTATTTCATAGTTTCACGTTACTGATGTGATGGTGGTATATGGTGGTAGGGACTAAACCATGGAATTAAAAGGGTACAAGCTCATTGAAACTAAGAAAGAGTCATGCTATAGTATAAACCAGCTAGTGGTCTATTAGAAATCCTTCATTCTGATTGAGTGAGCAACTAATGACCTATTAATGAGAGACCGTGCCTGGAAAAACCACCGTCTTTCTTGCAATTTGATTTTTTTCAACACAGAATAATGGTATCCACACTCACAAAACAGATTAACTTGTTGTTCTACACTAAAACAAGTAGAACTTAAGTCTTTGTGTGGTTTTGGCCTCCAGCCCTGTGGTGCATTTATCACATAGTACATTCAGACTTGAGGTCTAATTATTAAATAGGGAAATGAATTGCACGAAACCAGGAGCAGGGCAATGATTCTTGAGGCCCCCAACAGTGTTGAGGTTTTTAGATGCTACATGATTAGTTTCATTCCCTTTCTTATAATTTCAGAATGAGCAGCTCTTGTATTCACATCACAGCATTGCTGTTTAGAGTTGAGGCTGCTAATAGGAGCGGAATGACCATGCAACCCAGCTTGCACATCAAGACAATGTGTGTGGAATGTCCCATCAGAAAAGACAGTTATCAAGCCAACAAAGATTGCTGACATGAATTGGAAGTCATCAAAACTAAATAAAGGTAACTCAATGCGATATAGTAAACCTAGGATATAGGAATCACTGCTATTGGAGAAATGCTAAAAAATAAATATCCTAAACTATTTTGCAAACAAGGCTGAACTGATTCATGCAGCATCACAATACAGTTTCCTTGTAATATTACCACAAAATGTAGCAACCCCTGGGCGTATGATTACCTCTTGATTTGATCAGCTTTGTTTTTGTTTTCTTTAGAACCTAGTAGACCAACTGTAGACAGCAGGCGTAGCCTCTTTCAGCCGGTAGAAAAAAAGAGGGCTCTGGATGACAATGAGAGAAGGAGAAGTTTCTACGAGAATTTAAAGGATGCATTTCCAGACTCCTGTTTTGTGTTGATGGGTCAAGCTGAATGCACACCGGAGCCACTGCAGCCAATGTCTACTCCTAGAGAAAGTAACATACTCTCCAGTGATGAAATTGATGCTATAGAGAAAATAACTGTTGGCCAGGCTGATAATAGGACAATCACATGACTTTTGGAGGGCATATAGTTTATTTGTGGCCCGAGTAGCATCATTTGCGCCTGAGCGCGAAGCGCAAGGGCGCAAATGATGCTACGAGGGACACAAATAAACTATATGACCGACAGAAGTCATGTGATTATCATTATTATCAATACACAAGGCCAAATCGTACAAATTCATTTAATAAGAAAAAAATGTTTAACAGAGATGTAGCATGAAACTATGGTATGGAAAGTTGTTGCTACAATACGATCAGCTAAACAAGAGCCAAATAAAATTCCTTTTTGTTTACAATAAAATGTCAAATATAATCTAGTTTAAAAAGATTGGTAACAATGATTAGCAAAAAGACAGTTTATATTTAAAAAAATAATAGTCTTCCCGTTCACAGGCAATGGACTCAGCTGCAGGGCCGTTAATGCATTAACGGCCCGCTAGGAGTCATTTGCGGCCCGCAAAGCGCGTGTTTTCAAGAGGGCGGTTTTCAATTTGGCCTCGTGTCTTGATAATAATGAGGCTTGGCACCAGCAAAGGGAGGGCAGAATAACTGCCTCAGACTTTTACAGAGTATTCACTAAAGTAGAATCAATAAAAGCCAGTGAAGAAAATAGTGCCTATAAACTTGTTGATAGCTTATTGGGAAAAGCTAAACCACCTACAAATTTACCAGCTCTTAAATATGGCAGAGATATGGAGCCCATTGCAGTTGAGGAATTTATCAAATACTTCAAAAAACATCACAAGGATGTTAGGTATAGAGAATGTGGTATCTTTATTGATAAAACTAAACAGTACTTGGGAGCATCCCCAGACTTACTGATAGAGTGCTCTTGTTGTGGGGAAGCAGTAGTAGAGATCAAGAACCCTTTTAGCATTGCCAATGAAATTCCCTCAGCTCATAATCTGTCATACTTGTGTATGTGTAATGGACGAGTAGCTTTAAAGCAGCAGCATCAGTACTTTGCACAGGTCCAGGGTGAGATGGCCATAACAAAGAGGCCATTGTGCTATTTCTTTGTATACACACAAAAGGGCTATCACTTGGAAACAATCAGATTTAATGCCACATACTGGTGTAGGCTTGAAGAAAATCTAACCTGGTTTTATAATAATTGTCTTTCACCAGCCCTGAAACTACACCAAAAATAAATTGTTTAAAAAATTACCTGGAAAGTGGATGTGACTGAGAAAATTTTATAAACAGGTTATCATTTTTATCTGGAGCCTGCACAATATAATTCAACAACTACATGTATTATTGTGTAGTCATTGCTTCAGTTGATCCTTGATATCTAATGTCAAAAGTAGAAAACATTCATCAAGTTGTTAATAAAAAAATTGCTTCCTACACTAATTATACTGGTCTTATTAGATATCAACATAAATTTTATTACTGGGGTAGCCAGGGTTTTGTCAAAAGGGGCTCAAAGGGGGCCCAAGGCTACAAAGGGAGGGGCCTGAGCTCTCTCTGAACTTGATTGTCCCATATATTTACTATATATTTTAAAATGTTCAGAGAAGTGGGCTAGGCCCTTTGGTCACCCCCTGCAAAGAGGCTTGTACAAATTGCATACTGCAGCACAGACAATGATAATGTTATCAAGATTACCAATAAGAGAGATAGGCAGTTCATTCTTGATTATACGGAATGTTTTCAGTCGCCTGATGGCCTGTTCTACAAAAATGCGTAGATTGGCTACTGTCTTAGTTTTCTGTACATCAGCTTTTGTGAACTGTTCTTGTCCACGTTTCCCTGGTGGAATAAAAAGGTCAGCTCTGTGAAGCAAGAGATCCTCTGCAATAGTGAATCCACGATCTGCCATTACTGCATCATATGGCTCAAGGATGTTGTAAAACTCTGATTCCCTTGTCAAATGGACATCTGAGGTACGCCCGCCCCATGCCTCTGAGATGAAGTTGAAGGCCCCATTTGGGGTGATTGAAACTAGGATTTTTGCAGTATTGTGGTGCTTGTAATCTGACCACGTTGATGCTCTGATTACAGGGTCACTTGGGGTCTCTATAAGAATTTCAGTGCAGTCTATTATATGGCGCACCTTGCAGTATCCTGCTTTTTTGAACTTCTGTGGCAGTGTTTTCTTTACAACTTCCATGCTAGGATTGTATATTAGGCATTTCAGTTCACTAGCCAAAATTTTGACCCATGTGTTGAAAATAGTTGATACGGTACTGCTTGAAATGCCAAATCTTTGTACAAGATCTGCATTTGTGGATCCCAAACGGAGTTTCACTAGTGTTAAAAGAAACTCGTCCTTTTGAGAAAGAGCCCGTTTTGGTCCAAATTTTTTTGGTGATTTCCTAAAGTTCCTGCCTTTTCTGGATGTTTTCTGAGGGCCACTCCAATATGTCACTTTTTTTATAGATCCTTTCACAGAATCAAATAATTTGTTAAAGGCAGGCCTTGATGGGATACCAGTTAGTAAATGTACAGTCTGGTTATTTTTCAGATCTGAATGCTTCAATCCCTTATCCTGTTTGGCCACAAGTTGAACTTCCAGCAACTTCACTTTTTCAATAAGCTCCTGTATTTTCTCTGAAAGTTCCATGATTTTTTCATCTTTGTCTTGCCTGCCTTTCAAGCAAGATGTGTTCATGCAAAAATTCGAATTTTCATTAATTTCATACCAGCCATAGACATAGCAATGGTCATGAATTACGGATGCTCTGTCTATGTCAACACAATCACTGATAGAAGTAGAGGGCTCAGGGTCTAGGAGCTCAAAACCATCACAAGCCAGGTTGTCGGCTGAGTGCTCAAGAACAGGCACTGGTATTTCATCGCTACATGTATCTAGCTTAGCTCGTTTTATGGATCTTACAACAAGAGAGTTATCCCGTGGCGTTGGTGGTGGGCGTTTGGAGGCTCTCGTTTTCTTGTTGTGACCAAGTTGCAAAGTCGGGTCTGGGTTTTCAGCCGTTGGTTCACCGTCAACAAAGTGTAGATTACAAACTCTTGAATCCTTGTTAGGCATCCAAAGAGTCCCATTCAAACTGTTCCTGCTTACATTTTTCGCCCATTGTAATCGGCGTTCCGGGTTCTTCTTTTCTGTCGGGAACGGGAATAATTTGAAGGGTGGGTGGCAGTCACACATGCTTGAGCCATTGTTACAACCATGAAGCTTACAGGTCGTAGCAGCCCATTTCCCTAGCCTTTGTCCACTGTTAGGACAGCCTATGACAACACAATTTCGGTGGCCGAATCCCATGGACAAAGTATCTACATTAAAACAAAAGAAATACGACATAAGTCTGAGTATAAAATAAGAAAAATCATATTCGTAGCATCTCAAATCGACTACACTGCAGCCTAAATTCGTTAGAATGACGTTGCTAAAAAGTAACGAAACAATAACTTACCTTTAAAATACCTTTGATTTGGTTTTTCTATATTCCTGCACGTGTTGTTCGGCTCAAAAGGAGGGTCTCTTTGCGTGAAAGGTAACTGAAGCCAAGCCACTCGATGTAATCCGATATGGCGAAGCTGCAAGTTGATGCCCACTTTTCTGAGCCCGCCTACCCACAATGCCGCGCGATCCAACAGGAAGTCCAGAACTCCTGATGCATGTATAGCGAAATTGTTTATTACGAACGAAAGTGAAACTCTTCAAGCAGCCGCCATTTTGAAAGATCTGTGGAGCCCGTAAACTGGGTTTTTGTTTTATTTCTACCTACTTTTTCCACTTTTCATTCTCAAACTAATTTGCTAACTCGAAAAAATTTGACAAGTACATTAAAGAGATGTTTAAGAACGAGCAGGACTCCTGTTTGAAACTTTTTTACACATCGGCTCGACAACATGTTGGCTCGACACCAACATGGTTCTGCTCACAAATAATAAAAAGTCAATTCTTGTCGTACAAATTAGTTCCAGTGTCTCATAAGCGAGGGATTAGAGATATAATAAAACAATTATTCCACTCAATCTCGCCGTACATGAACTATAGCAAACTCGGCGCTACTATGCCAGTAGATTGTAGTCAAGTGTACTGAAGAACCCTAGCCTCAATCACCTTATCTTACCTCTAACTTTTTCTTGGCCTTTATGTGACAGCACACTTGATCAGTGTTCCCATCGCAATAATACTGACTGTATACTTGACCTTTCAGAACCGGAACCTTTTTCATGCCAAGAGGACAGTTACCATTGTTACTCTTGAAACATGCAAACCAATTGCTACCCCCAGCTCGACTGCCACAATGAGCTGTGGCCATTCGCCCTGTGGAGACAAATTATCGGTGTCCTATACAATAGCCCATTTCCGAGTTGCTACATGCCTCAGTTTCATAGCGAGTCCAGGTGCAAGACCATTCAAATGGAAATGAGTTTAATTTGCATAAGAATACTCTATCATTTCCATTTGAATGGTCTTGCACCTGGACTCGCTATGAAACTGAGGCATGTAGCAACTCGGAAATGGGCTATTGCGCAAAAATTTATTTTCCTCAAAAGGGATGTTGCTTTTTGGGTATGGTTAAAATGTAATCATGAAGATTGCCAGCTTTGTGTTTAAGATATTAAAAAAACACCGACTCTCGCAACTGTCGACAACTCTACGTACTCAAGGAGCACTCTATAGAGCCAGGCGTAAGATCCAGGCGGTGCATGTCTTCGAAGGTTTTGAACAGAAAATTCGCTATGCCGAAACAAAATTTCGTTCGAAATATCGCTAGTTGTTGCGAAAATTTCGCCCCCTCGTATACAACAGACACGACGAAATATCGCTCATTTTCGCCGAAAATACGCGAGATTCGACGAAGCTACTTTAGCACAATACTGTACTAAGTAAAGTAGGTAATTTATGCAGCTAAGAGAATATGGCGGGGGATGCATATGGGGTGGCTCGAGGGATATATCCTTTGACCTCCAAACCTTAATACACAAGACCAGCCGCATTCCAGTATGCTATGCGTCGCCTGTGTAGCTTCGTGTACTAGAATAGGGTGGGTTGTTTGAGGTGGAGGAGGGGGAATGGGGGAGGGATGGGGGAGGGAGGGGGGAGGGAGGGGGGAGGGAGGGGGCGGAGGGAGGGCTTAAACATTATTTAACTTGCACACTTTGAGACGCACCTGTCATCTTGTACATGTAAACCAACAGGTCCTCTATTAAGTCAGTTCTTGCGAGTGCGTGTCAAGGTAGTTTTATATATATCTAACAAGTTTATAATAATTATTTGAAACTGATGTACCATTTCATACTTTAAGTAGCATAAATGATAGTTAACATCCTAAACTATTAGTTTTGTTAACTTTATACTGATGCTTCTGATTGAATTAGTGTGAGGTTCGCATTGGAAACATAAACATCTAGTTCTTTTTTGCACCTTTTTAATCACCGAGCCATAAAGCGAACCAAAGACGCTCGATTGGATGTGAAAGATCGATACAGAAATCTGGCCTCACAAAATCCCAAAATCTTAATCCTAAACTTCTTTTTATTATTTCCAAAGCACTCACCAAGGACTTGAATGGTAACTAAGAGGGCCAACATCAGACGGAAAACCATTTCCTTTCACCTTGGTCAGGAAGGATCGAAAAAACAACAGCTGTTGAGAAAAGTATCCATTGGACATTTCAGTGAAAAATTCTAGTAACGAGTTCGTCAATTGTGGGAGTGCCTAGCACTCGTTACAATCAATGTATCACCCTTCCCTAATTCACGTAATACGCTTGTAGCTTTATCCATGTTTATTTGAACAGATGAATTTGACTATGTATTTATTTAATGATATTCAATGACATTTAATGAGGGAACTCCATTCACTTTAAGTGACTGTTAAAGAGGTCCTACCGAAACAGAATGTAATTAATTCTATACGTGGAAAAATAATTAGACAAAGATCGAACTTAATACACATTACTTCATAATTCTCTTTTAGGATTTCAAATGCTCCTTATTCTGTGTATCTAAATTCAGCTTGTTCTAGTGTCAAGAACAAAGTGGAACCGTTGTAAATGCAAGTTCCTCTGTATAAGTAAGATTCTTTGTTTCTAGTGTTCTATGTATGATAAATAAAATTGAAATTAAACATAAGATTTTTTAAGAACTTGTTAAACAAAGAAACATCTGTCTACACTTCTTCTTTTATAAAGAGATGGCCGATTTAGTTCTTCAAGGCTTGAGTTGCGGTGGAATGCTAGTATGTATTAGGAGGGATGAAGTGTGCTTTTCAGATAAAGCACTGGCCAAGGCGATCATAAACAATGAAATACAGTGGCGATCTACACTTTTTATTAACATCTATTCTGGTCGCAGTCTTAACATTTTTCCTTTAAGGGAGCACTCAGTCATCTATCCCACCGCAAAGAAAATAATCAAAATGTCTGTCTCCTTGATGAAGTGTAACAAATGAGCAAGCAACCCTTGATCGCAGCTTACCTTAATCAACACAGCCTCGTCCCGTTGATTCTATATATATATGCTAAAGATGCGATCGTGTCCAAAAAGGCTAAACCCTGCACGAGTGCTAAGCCCTTAAAAATAATGAATATTTCATTTCGTCGGTTTTTTTTATTCTAAGAAGTGACAAGATTTTAATAAATATTTAATTTCTCGGTATTCAAGCTAAAAAAGTGACATGCCCTTATTTCATACCTTATTTTCTTTGTTTTCAAGCTTAAAAAGATGACATGCCATTATTTGGTGAAAGCAGGTTTCGCGTAACGCACGTATGACTCCAGTTTGGTACCTGTCGTCATTGAGAAACATAGGCCCTTATCATGTATATAACATGAGTGCAAAAAACGGCCCAAATGAGCCATCATCGCTGAAAGATTCTGTGAATTAGACTGGGTGGAAATTCAAGTCTTGCTTGGAAAGAACATACCACAAAGCGACCACCAAAGGAAACAAAAATGGCAATAAAGTGCTCGACGCTAAGAAAGCAAATTACCTAAGAAAGCTGGACAAAATATTTCAATTGTCTGTTACGAAACATCCATTAGACGTTTAGGCTCCTTTTTCCACTTTTAATTCTTAGGCTGATTTGCTAGATATAATAAAACAATTATTCCACGAAATCGAGTAGTACAAGAGCTAATAATGATCTGCATAGAAAAAAATATTTGGGAGACAACCTAAGACCTTGGAAGTTTTTTTCTTGACGGACAACTTTCGGCTGTTGGTGGTAGGTGCGCTCTACACTACAATTTTGATTCTTTTAAGTTGCTATTGAAGTTGCCGCCCTTTTACAAGCAGTGCTTCGATGCCTGTTCTGATCTAGACAGCAAAGTATCAATATCAGTTCAGGAGGATGTGAATGAGATTATGTGGAATAACAAGTTAACTTTATTTGTGTGGGCAATAGATCAGTCTTTAGAAGAGATCTCTTTTCTCTTGACCTCTTAAAAATATTATCCTCAGGTAATAACCATCATTAGTATCACCCAACTAGTGGACTAAAGCAAATGCCGCAATCTGATTGGCTACGCTACTAGAGGACTATTAGTAATAGTCCTCGAGTAGCGAAATTCGTGGCGCTTTCTTTTGTTTTATTCCCAAATAAATCTTTGTTCAACTTGCATTTTCTAACTTTATTATTGCTTTTTCTGTCCGACTAGTTGGGTGATACTAAAACAATTAGACCCTTCGCCCTCAAGGGCTACGGGTCTAATTGTTAAAAAGTCCTAAACAGTAACTTTTTCGTTGTGGTATTACGCAGTCATCGCTATGTACTTTCTGCCAAAAAGAGGACGAATCCATCGACCAATTTCTCTTTTCCTGCGAGCAATGTTCTGTTTTCTGTTGGAAATATGTCATGTCCTGGCTCCGGAACAATGACATCTGCGTTGGTGATCTCAATTAAACTAAGCTTGATTCAAATGAATATATGAAAGACCACATATTTGAACTACGGAGTAATATGTAATGACTTTAATTGATCATCGCAGTTATGTACACAACTTAAGCAGCTGTGAAATGAAAACCTGAGAAAAACTCAGGCCTGAACGGAATTCGAACCCATGACCTCTGCGATACCAGAGAATCATTCTTCTCCATGTACGGGCATATTACGAACTCACAACATGACTAGCTCCTAGTTGGCGTGGTAGCTCAGTTGGTAGAGCACTGCTCCGGTATCGCAGAGGTCATGGGTTCGAATCCTGTTCAGGCCTGAGTTTTTTTCAGGCTTTAATTTCACAGCTGCTTAAGTAGTGTACATAACTGCGATGATCAATTAAAGTCATTATAAACTAACCTTATTTTTGGGAAATTTGACGTTGAAGATGAATTTACTAAAATTATGGAAGCAAGATTGAGAGAAGGTTAAGCAATGATACACAAAAAGCTTTGAAATTATACACTTCTGCGTATTTCAAAAGCAATACAAAGTCAGTTTGACAAAATAAAACCTGCAATATCACAACACATAAATTGCTCTTCAATGAAAGTCCATTAATAACCACAGAAATGATAGACGACACCAACCTCTTAGCTAAACGTAAAACCATATTTTTAATAGCAAAGGTCTCGTAGCAGTGAATTACAATTAATATTTACATTTTTGTTCTTAATGATATCTGTTTCATTTATAGACATGGCCATCTCTTTGAGGACCTCGGGTGTTTTCTGTTCGATCTTATCCAGATAAACTCGAGAAATTCTCCTCTAAGATTTTGTTAAGTAGCGCAGTTTTTATCAAAAACAACTTAGAAGTGCAAAGAACTGCATCATGGTGATATTAGCAATATTTCAGATCAATTCTTGAGAAAATAATTCCTTGCGGGAATGTAAACCCACTTTCGTTGGGTTAATCGAAAAATATCTATTTACGTAATTTAGAAGGCAAAAGAGTCAGCTCTATGATGGCCTGGAATCTCAGAGAAATGAATCTATGAACATATTGTCTTAATTTCAGGCTTTGACCCAATGACAGTGTTTACTTCCGCCTTTTAAAATAAACTCATAGACAGTCCCATTTTAAAATTACTACAAAAATGTCCTTTTTTACCATTCTAAACTTCAGGAACTGTGTCTCTATAACTATTTTAAATCTCTGTCTTAAAATAATCTCCAAAAGCTGCATTTTTTAATCATCTAAACCTCTGCTTTAGAATAATGACCAGGGCCGGGTTGTTCGAAGCAGGTTTAAGGTAACTCAGCGTTAGTGCAAAATGTAATTGCTGGTAAGAGAACTTTTGATGATTGTGTGCTCTGAATAAAATAGAGAAAGTTATCGGTGAAAACGCTTTTTAAAAAGAGGAAAAGAAATCCGTGTTAAAATTTAACCCTGGGTTAGCGCTAATCAGCCTTCGAACAACCGGCCCCTAACGTAACTCCTCTATAACGATGGTAGCTTTTTCATTTGAAACATATCACGAAACACTGCCGCTCTTTATCCATTCCTAATTTCTATTTTAATGTAGTTATTAAAAGTGCCCTTTTTAACCATCCTAAATTCATTTTTTTTAATTGCCGTGAAAACGTACCAGCTGTGACCATTACCGGGCTCATGAAAGATGACTAGAAGAGAGTAGAATATGCGGGGTCTAACGCAAAATTTTTTATCAAGGATTTATCAAGGATTTTATCAAGGATTTTTGTTCTGATTAAAAAAAAAATTATCAAGGATTTACCAAGGATTTTATCAAGGATTTTTGTTCTGATTAAAATTTTTATCAAGGATTTACCAAGGATTTTATCAAGGATTTTTGTTCTGATTAAAAAATTTTAAACCATTAAATTTAATTTTATCAAGGATTTTACTAAGGATTTTATCAAGGATTTTTTGAATTTTATCCTCCTACTCCTAAAGATTTATCAAGGATTTTATCAAGGATTTTATCAAGGATTTTATCAAGGATTTTTTTTAAAAAAATTAATTTAAATTGGTTTAAATAGATGAAAATGGTAATAAAATATGGAACAAAAGAAAGTAAAAGAGCTGAGAGTCCTTGCTAAAGATCAGGGTATTAAAGGATGGTATCGAATGCGTAAAGCAGAACTTATCGAAGCTCTAACACAATTAAATAAAGGTAAACTAATCGAAACTCTAACACAACCAATTCTTGATGAACTGATAAAGAAAGAGATTAACAAGTTCGCTGATTCACATGAACCAAAAAATAATAAGTATAAGTGTGTTCATGGAAAGTTTAAATATATCTGTAAGTTGTGCGGAGGATCACAAATATGTCCCCATAATCGAAGGAAAACGCGATGTATGGAATGCAAAGGTGGTAGTCTTTGTGAGCATAAACGGGAAAGGTATGTATGTAAAGACTGCAAAGGATCTCAAATATGTATTCACGGAAAACAAAGATGGTGGTGTAGGTTATGTATATGTGAACACAATAGAATAAAGTCGAAGTGTACAGAGTGTCACACAAAACAAGAGACACAACAAAAACATTAAGTTATATAACGCAAGTCAGTGTTACATAACAAGAATTTGTATATTATTCAACCATGTTATATGAAATAGCAGAATTATCTAACATAAAAAAAATGAATTTGAAAATGATTTAAAAGAATGAATATTAGTAAGAAAGATGGAACAGCAAACCGTATATATTATCAAAATGGACGAGAAATCAGTCAAAGAATTGAAAGAAATCGGGGAATATACGTTTGATATATTGTATCGATTCTTTGCTATCATCATATTTATCATCTTGTTCTTTTACCTTCTCACTGAACGAGGTATCCTACTCCTCCTCCTAATTTTGTTATCATAGATTTATCAGAGATTTTATCAATTAATTTCTTGGTTAATAAAGTATCACCAAATAAAAATGAATTTGAAAATGATTTAAAAGAATGAATATTAGTAACAAAGATGGAGAACCAATCAGTCAAACAATTAAAACAACTTGCTCGAGAGAGGGGTATTAAAAAATGGTATGAACTGCGTAAAGCTCAACTTATCGAAGCTCTAACACAACCACAAGTCTCTAAAAATAAACTCATCAAAGATACAAAATCAATATCATCACCACAAGTAACTAACATGAATAAATATAAGTGTGTTCATGGAAAGTTAAAATATTTCTGTAAGGATTGTAAGGGATCTCAAATATGCTCACATAATCGAAGGAGAAACATATGTAAAGAATGTAATGGTTATAATATTTGTAAGCATAAACGGGTGAGGTATATGTGTAAAGAATGCAACGGGAAAGGAATATGTGAACACAACAGACAGAAGGCACAATGTAAAGAATGTGGAGGATCACAAATATGTGAACACAACAGACGGAAGGCGCAATGTAAAGAATGTCACACAACACAAGAGAAATAACAAAAACAATATGTTATATAACGCAAGTCAGTGTTACATAACAAAATTTATCGAAATAGATACCACGCTAATCCGCCAGCTACAACTATAAATGTTAATATATTCTTTTCATGTTGCGTTGAGTCTATATTATTTTCATGTTTCGTTGAGTATGTTTGAGTTGAGTCTGTTTTCATTGGTGGTTTTGGTTTCGTTTCAGTTCTATGTGGTAACTTTACCTTTGAAGATCCCATGTTATGATTTATTCCAACCTGTTTTGCTTCAGTGTTTATGGAATTATTCACTCCAAAACTCATATCACTACTAGCTTTCATAAGTTTATTATTAAAACCAGTCACGCTCTCTGTATTGATTATCATATTACTAGGCATTAACCATACACCAGGAGCAATAGCTAAATCAAGCCGTAATTTCGCTTCCTGTACTGCTAATTGATATCTTTGGATAGAACTAGAAATGTCATTCTCGATCACACTACTCTCAAATAAAGATAAGAATTCTTGTTGAGTCTCGATCGCTCCACCACCATTACCGTAAATCGAATTTCTAGTATTAACTTGTGCTCCCAATATGCAGTAAACAAAAGCTTCAGCAGATCGATTCAATCTACCAAGTCCAGCTTTAGTGAGTCCATGACCACTTGTTGGGATAAACCAAGCATATTTGAAATCAGCAAAGTCATCATTACGGATAAATGAGATGAGATCACCCTTTTCCTTCTTACCTCCATCATCAGCGAATTTACCACCTTCATCAGGCCATTGATCAGCTTCAACATCATAATTCCTTACCTTATGTAGATTTTGATATCCACCACCAGCTCCATGATATCCAGCACCATAATCAATAAATATATCTCCTAAACCTCCATTTCGACCACCTTTCCATCTAAAGTCAGAGTTTTTTGATATTCCAAATTCAGCACACAATCGTTGATAAGAGACTTTATTATAGGGATTATTATTTATTACAAAAGGTTGCTCACAGGTAGGGGAAGACTCAATTCATATAATATTCTTCTTATTGTAAAGTAGACATGAAACTTTATGAAGCTACTAACTACTTTGGGATAGTTGAGACTCTCAAAAGGACTTATACCACAACCTGAGGTCGCACACCACACTGCAAAATTCAGTTGTTGAGGCCAATAATTCATATCGGGTGCGTTCAACCATTTTCTACTCTGCTTACCAAATTTGAAAGTCACAACTTGAGAGGTAAATATGTTTCTCATCTTTGCTGTGAATTTCTTCTTATTAGACACGTATATATCTAATGAGGTAAGCATGTTTGTGATATTACTTGTAAAGTCATCAAAATCAATAGCAGGTATTGGATAAGATTGATTGGTTATAGTTAAACTCTTTGGGAATGAACTCAATGCATTATCATCCAATCCTAAATCTTTCCATAACAGTCTTTTCAAACGAGGTGATAGGTCATCAGTCCAAGTTTTTCCAGTAGGGTCATCATAAGACATGATTGTTGTACCATCAACTTTCCACCTAATGTAACCACCATATTGATCAGCCACAAATACGAAATGACTTAGATCAAACTTTGGATATCTATTTCTGAAATCATTAAGTAAGACCATCTTATTATTTATGTTGATAATAAGATTTTTTTAAATCAACACCGTTCTTTTCTAATACCAACCTCATAATTCCATCCTACAGGAGTTCTCTCAAATGAAAATTTCAACGTACGGGACTGGTTAGATCCTTTAATATTTCTGCACGAACCTCTGTTCTTATCTGATTCATATTTAAGTTTTTTTCTGTATCTTTCCTGTTTTTTTGACGGATTTCAAGTTTTAGTTTTTCAAACTTATCCACCTCTGCTAAAATTAGAGAAAATTCTTGGTCAGAGATAGCGTTATCTTTCAGTGCTTTTGAAACCAAGTCATGAATGGTATTTACTTTTGCTTTTGCTAGAGAAACAGTCTGTTCGTGTTTACTAACTTTATATGAAAGTCGTTTAGAAGCTGCACCACATCCAACCGATATTCCACCACAAAGACCACCCACCGCTCCCAACGGGATACCAACAACAGCACCAAAACCAGTAAGAGAGGTTCCCAGTCCACTTGCAGATAGGATAACTGAAACCACCCCACTACCAACACTGATTTTTGTAAATATTCCCCTCGGTCTATTGTATTTTTTCCTAACATCCTCGTAATGTCTAATTTCCTTTTGAAGATTATGTAATACTTCACACGATTTTTGAAGTCTGAAATTATTTGGATCTCCATTCATTGGAACTTGTGGATAAATTCTATTGTAGTCTTCCATATTATATTTTACTGATTAACATAAAAGCTTTAAATTAATTCGGGTAGGTTCGTTATTTAAGTTAGGCTTTTTTCCATTTTCATCTAAAATCCATAAAGTAAAGTGGTTGACTGGATTTTTAGTTTGTGGAATTCTTAAACAAGGATGCTCTTGATATGGCGGAATAACAGCTAGTACTTGAGAGGGTTTAAGTTCTAAATTTTCACCTACGGTTTTACAACAATTTGAATATGAAGACTTTGGCTCTATAAGATCACACATTAAGTATAAAGGATTTGTATAGGTTGCTTTACGAAGGAAACAATATTGTAATTGTATCTCTTTTACATTGGTTAAGGGTGGATCTAGGTAAATTCTTGTTTCAGTAGTTAGCATAGTGATAGATAGAAATATTGTATCATTCATTATTATTTTTTTTTACTTATCGTCTCTTCTTTTTAAATTGTTCCACAAAATATAAAACCACAGCCACTATCAACAACCAAGCGTTCTTACCTAAAAATCCAATAACCTCTCCTGCTGTTTTGAACAGAAAGCTCACGATAGCTCCAACCATTCCAGGTAATATTTCACCGAGTTTCTTACCAATCGTTTTCAAACCGTTACCAACACCTCTACCCAATTTGGTTAGACCTTTAGAAAGATTAGAAATGATAACACCAATGACCACACCTACAGCACTCACAACGGCAAAGACTGTGAACCCATACTTTTTGAAGATAGTCTTTACACGATCACGAAGAGGCATATTTTTAAGTATTTCATCATTTTGTCTCTCTAGATCGCTTATTTGTTCTTGATTGGAAATTATATTCTTTCTCGATAGTTCTTCAAATTCATTTACCCTGGATTGTAAACGATCTCTACTTTGTTCTACCTTTGTTAAATTAGACAGTCCCTTCTTATTTTTGTCTATTTCATCTTTGTATCGTTTCGATTCAATCAAAAGTTTCTCAATCTTTGTTTTAGCTGCATCTAAATAGCTATCTTTTTCCGCGATTGTTACTTGTTGTTTCTCAATGAATTCACGCAGATCTTTTTCTATATCAACATATCGATCTATCTCCTGAGGATATTTTTCTATGGTTTCTTTCAATCCCACAATGACATTACTTAAATCCTTAATTTTTTCATTCTTTTCATTCAAATCAGCAATTAGTTTATTATTATTCAGAACAAGACTTTGAGAATCCATACCAATTGCTCTCTTGATTGTCATAGGAAGTTTGTCATAATCTACCAAATCTCCTTTGAAGTTAATAAGTAAATGTTCCTTATTGTTAACTTGATCAGTCAATCTAACCCATACCCCCCTATCATCAATTCTTGCACTGAATGGTGATTCTAGTGGGTTGAAATTGTAGAACTTCTCTTTTATCTTTTTTAAAGCGAGAGACCTATTATCTTCTTTACTTTTCTTAATAAGTAGGGATTCTTCATCATCATCATAATCATCATCATAATCATCATCATAATCATCATCATCATCCACACCAAATGAAGTTTCTTTAATTTTTTCGCTAGGTTTAGTTTGATGAGTGGTTGAAGACATTGATATCGATTCACCATCACCACCAACATCAGCTGAATCATTTAGTTTAGTTGGATCTAAATCAGTTATATCTACACCTTCTGCCATGATTTTTTACTTGTAAAAGTAAGAATTCTTTAAACTGGTCACACAATTAACTAAAAGAATTTACTAACCATATAACCTAATGCTAGCATACCACCACCCACATATACCATCTCCCCCATCTTTTGATTGCTGCTAGGTTTATAATAATCAGAGAATTTTGGTTCATGTGTCTGACTATATAATTTCAAAGCTTCATCGGTATTTGAAATATTTTGTGAAGCTTGGTGTTTAGCATCCCGCTGTTGAGAGTACCAATCAATTAGATTCTGTCTCTTTTCCTGGTATGTAGCATAATCTTTTTGATATTTTTCTATTGCCTTATCGTGTCTTATTCGCTCCGCATCTGTTTTATCACCTGAGAGATATTTTGCAAGATATGAGCCACCAACGAAGGTAGTTGCATTCAAAATAGCTCCACCAACCATCATTGCTATTGCTGCCATAAATCTTTAATTTGGTAAAATCTTTTGATCCTCTAAATAAGTTTTTAGGTACATACTACCGGATAGGACAGCGACCCATTTAGCATAGTTTGTAATACTTGAGGAGGGATCGTTGATAAATGATTCTTTCATAGCCTTTTTAGCTACATATCCAACTCCAGCGGCTAATCCAATAATTACGGCTGAATCGGTAACAGTTTTCACAAGTTTATTTTCAGTTGACATAATTTTATTGTGGGTAAATAAAATCTTTAAACTACTTTCCTCAGAGCATTACTATTTTCGGAGTTGGTTGAGGTGGTGGTTGGGTGGGTTGGGTAGGAATCTTTGAGGGTGGTGGTTGTGGTGGTTGGGTTGGTGGTTTTCTGTTTTTGTAATATCTCATAAACATGTCAACTGCAGTAAACCCTATTCCAACAATAGATAACACAGTAGTAAAAGATAGCTCTGGAATCCAAGCCTTTGTATTTTCTTCTTCTGAATTTATATTTTCTTCCTGTTTAGTCTCCGCTTGTTCCTTTTCACGTTTCATTTCCCTAGCTAACGCTTCTTTAGCTTTTTTGTTATATTCTGCTAGTTTCTTACCGGCAGCGACCTTTTTAGGATCTTTCTCTTTAACAGCTTTCTTATTTTTAGTAGTAGGTGGATCCATTGTAATTTGTTCAACAACTTCTTCAGACATTATTATTTTATTTCACAAAGTGAAGAATCTTTAAATCAGTTGTGCTCAGTGACCTGCTCAGTTTTGTTAAAATCCTCAGTATTTGTGTTTGAAACTTCTTGTATTTTGTTGATTTTAATGTGTTTTGCAACCTGAAATAGTCCGCTGGCAGGTGCTACCAATCTTCCACCTTTTAATGCTAAGAGACCTACAAAGTTTGTCAGTTCACGATTAACCAACTCATCTTTCTTCAAGTCTTTACAAAGCGCTTCTATGTCATCCACAGGAACCATGTAAGAAATGATATGAGAAACTAATTGAAGAGATGAATCTACTAATCCACCACTAATTTTCTTACCTAATACTGTCTGATATCGATTATAATATTTTTCAACATCTTTTACCGTGAGTTTCTTGATATCACCTAGACTCATATCAACACCTAAATATTCCTTTGTAGTTCCAAGAGATGCGAGAATAGCTAGTGATTCTTGTTTGATTTCAACATCATTATCTTTTACATCATCTTTAACCTCTGGCTGTTCATCCATATAATCTTCAACGCTTGTCATCTTTTAATTTTGTGATAATACATAGATTCTTTTAAATCACCGCGGGAATCTCTAAATAACATTGGAATGGATAACGTAAACACAAACATAGTCTCGAATATTTTTCAGTTTTTAACATTTCTACAAACTTTTTACAGGTTTCAGAGTCTAAATCACCTCCATAATCTTCGAAAAGCATCTTCATACCTTTTTGTGATGGATTATGGAAAGTAACAACACAAGCTACATTTTCACGGAATGGTTTTGCTATGGATGTTAATTGCTGAGTGAGAACCCACAATGATAATCCATGATGCCTTCCGGAGAATGCTAAATCTATAAACTTGTTAGAGCGTTTCTTTAGATCTTTCGATACAGCACAGTCGTCTAAAATTATTAGTGTATTTGTACCAGAGAACAAAGTTTGACAATCAGTTAATAACTCGTTAATCTCATCGCTGTTACTAGCATCTGGTGATAATACCAAGAAACGTTTATCTCCGTGAGCAAATTTATGATAGGTTTTATTTTTAGAAAAAGTCGGACATATTAGAACAATGTATTCAAAAACTTTTCGGAATGGTCCTCTTAGCTGATCCGTGAGATACTTTGTCTTTCCACAATTTGTTGGACCTGTTATAATGCAATGAAAAGGAACTTTATCTCGTAATTCTTCCATCTTTTTAACTAATACATTATCGATCTTAAGTTTGAATTCATGATCTCCATCAACGCGTCGGCTACCACGAACATATAGCAGGTGATATTTCCTGTTCCTCCAACTTGTCTTTTCATTTCAAGTTTTACTCCATCCCGTGTGTTGTTCAAAGCCATACCTCCTCCATGAATACTATTGTCGGGGTGAGTTCTCAAGTCAATCCATAGAGCAAACTTGTTAGCATAAAAATCATTTAGCTTAACACCCTCTCTACCGAAACGTTTCTTTACCGAATCCCAGAAGTCTGACGGTTCCATTCCCTTTGAGTATAGACGGTTTGGTATGCCGTCAACGTTAATCTTGATTGATGTAATATTCGGATTGACAAACTTTTCAGAATCTCGTGCTCCTCCGCCGTATCCATCTGCGAACAAGCATAATATCCCCGTCATTGATCTCCTAGGTATATTAATGTTCTCGTTTATGAAACTGTCATTAGGTTTGGAGATGGTAAAAGTTTTGTGGAGAAGTACATTCTCGTAAAAGAATACTTTACCAACCTGATAAGCTGACTGAGCCTCACTAGCTAAGTATTCACTTGAGATACAAGCATATTCCAACTCAAGGTTTGCGATTTTATAAGATGGAGTTTTGACCGTGTCAGAATAAACAACAATATCGTAAACTGGAGCTAGTGTAATCTCAAAGATTAGTTGATGAGGTAACGCCTTTGGATAGAAAGCCCCATGCTTGCTGAGAATAGGATGGTTTAGTGGGATGCAGTACTTGGTGTTGTATACTGCTGCAACGACAACTTCCTTAGCATCTGAGGTTACCTTATCACCTGCCTTTGTCCTAAGCTTCCTCATGTTTTCAGAAGAAATGCCTTGTTTTATTCTATTCTCACGATCTTCATCTGTTAAGTATAAGTCATGATAGGTTTGAAAGAGATCGTATCTTTGAGTATCCTGTAGTGTTTCTCCACCAAAAAGAACCCTGAGTCTGGATACAAGGTTACTACCTACATTATTCACAAGGGTATTGTTAGCATGACCTTCAACAGTCAAGTCAAATAGTAGAGATACACTTCCAGGTACAATCACTACATTCTCAGAAAGTTTTGGAATATTTATATATAAGGTTTCTCCAGGACTAGCGGATGATGGATTTAGTGTAATTCGATTCAATGACGATTCCGCTTTCAAACCGAGAGGCTCTAGTGGAATCCTGTTTGGATTAATTTTTTCAGGTATAGCTTGTGACATGTTTTATTTTAAAGATATACAGAACATTCTTTTAAATTAGTAACGAAAACATGTTATCAAAAATATACTATTCAACTTATGGATATTGGAAAGGGTATTCTGCCATTCCTAAATTAGCTGAAAAAGCAAAAGTTAGTGAAGATGAGGCTAAAAGATGGCTTGAGAAACAGGCTCTATGGCAAATCTATCTACCAGCTCCAAAATATATTCCTAGACCGCACTGGAATGTGGAAAAACCGAATCAGATTCACCAAGCAGATTTATTATTTTTACCACATGATAGAGTTGGAAGAAAGACCTATCGATATGCTCTGGTTGTGATTGATATAGCTAGTCGATACAAAAATGCTGAACCACTAACCTCAAAAGAAAGTCATGAGATATCTAAAGCCTTCAGTAATATTTACTCTAGAAAGTTAAAATATCCTAAAACATTAATTGTTGATCCTGGAAGAGAATTTATGGGAGATGTGACAAAACTTATGGAAAAACATAATGTAAACATCCAGAGAAGTGAAGCTGGAAACCATAGAGCTCAAGCATTTGTTGAAAGAGCAAATAGAACATTATCAGAAAAACTATTTAGTCATCAATATGCTCAAGAAATGATTAGTGATGATCGATCTAGAGTATGGGTGAAACGATTACCAGATATTTTGAAAACTCTGAATAGTATACCAACGAGAATAACTGGTAAAGAGCCTGAGAAAGCTATAAAACTGAAAGAGGTTGATATTAATCCTCCAAATTATAGGCGATTTGTTGGAGATGATGAGATTAGACTACCACCTGGTGTTAAAGTTAGATACTTACTTGCTCCTGGAGAAGATGAGGGTGGTGAACGAAGACGAGCTACGGATCCTATCTGGAGTATTCAGGTTTATGATCTCTCACGTAGTGTGGTATCACATAATCAACCAGTTTTATATTATTTACTAGATGGACCGAGGCGTGGTTTTGTGAGGGAAGAGCTTCAATTTGTACCAGAAGATACCGAACTCCCACCTAATTTTGTGTTGCAACGATAATGTCCGTAAGCAAAAGTATGTATTCCATCTTCACAAATAACTCTCTTATCATCATCACAAGATAGTGCAACTTTGTTAATCGTTTCAGTATAAACATCGTGCTTGTGACTTCTGATTACATTCATCTTTCTCATCTGAGGTTTTTTATTGAATAGACAATCCTTGTAATCATTAAATGATATGGTCTTTTTTACGACTGATGTCTTTACCCCTTTGTCCTTTTTTATCTCTTCACCTTTATCCATCTTGTAGCTGTAAAGTTTAGCTCGTAGACCTACAAATTCAGATATCTGTTCACCACCAGCCTCATCTTTGAACTTACCGATTACTTTTTTGTTCACACCTGTCTCTATACCTGATGGATGGTTTTTGGGATAATTACTAGTATCAAACATTTCTCTCACATCTGGACTGATATCCTTGTAGAAATCATCTGTTTCTATCTCATATACAAGACTATCAGTATCTGTAAAAAGCAACTTAGCCATTTCACCATATTTAGGTTTCATATAATTATAGTGAAAATCATACATTATTGTTTTACTTTGATCTAGAATGGACATACCTAAGTAAACGGGTTTATCGAATACTATCTTTGTTTTCTTCATGTGGATGGCAATCAGATTCTCAGAAAAGATAGTACGATGTTGATAGTTAGGTTTTGATATTAATTTTTTCGCATCTTTTTTATTTGTAACCAATCTTACATCTACCCTTTTTCTAATATTTTCCATTGTTTTCCCAAAGACAGAGTTATTCATCAGCTTGAAGAAATCTTTTTCAAAATCGTTGGCTGCTTTAACTCTGAGGTTGGTATTCAAGTCAATGTATGGTTTTAACCAAGCCGACTCTTCAAATGTAATGCCTCTATGAATCTTAGTGACTTTTAATCCTAGACTTTCATAAACTTTTAGGGTTTCATGATGAACAACATACTTTACCTTATCATTGAGGTTTGGTATCAATTTCTCAACCTTATTAACGACAAGTCTCTCTGGAGCTAGTGGGTAATCGTTATGTAAATCATGAAGGTGATGAGGATATTCCAAGTCAACCTCGAGTATGCATGGGATATTTTTCCAGTTTATAAGCTCTTGATCAGTCATCCATCTAAAACCATGAGTAGGGAGTGGTTTACTCATTGCTCCACCGTATAAGTTGTTTGCGTCTAGATATTCAATATACTTTATGAGTTGTTTGGGATCAAAGTTGATCATGTATGGGTTGTTAGCTTTACCATATCTAGTAGAGATCATAGATACACCTCCTAGAATTCCTTTCTCAACCATCAGTAGTATATCGATATCAGTTAGCAACTCCAACTCTACTTTAGTTAACTTTAATGCTGCATCCCAAGCTAGTCCAGGTGCTGTGTAATACCATGCAGGATCTAGATCATAATTTTTACAACAAACATCTCTAAAGTTCTCAAATACATCCGCTAAAAGTAGTAAATCTGACTTAAGATATAGGTCGTGATATTCCCTCATTGTTTTCATATTGAAGGTTTCCCATACCTTTTTAGCATGTTGGTAGTTATATTCTGTTATATTTTCATCGTTGAGTTTTGAGTAGAACTCTTCTTTAGGTGGAAGTTGGGTTTCGTTGAGTTTATCAAAGCTATCGAACCAATCATATGGAAATACACCCTTTCTCAACATCATATTCGTCTTATCTCCAAATTCATTTTTCGTTTCATCTATGTTCTTATCTGTTGGAGAAAGACACTTACTTCCAGATATTACACCTCTACAGGCATCGCACTTTCCGCATTTAGTAAGATTATCAACTAAACTTTCAAGGCTAGTTGCCATAAATCTAAATGAGTCGATGAATCTAATATCTCGCTTCACATCTCTCTGCTTACCTTCTTTATTTGTAAAGGTATCAACTACAATCTGTTTTGTGAAAGAAATATAATTTTCCTCATTATTAGCTATACAGTTTATATTACCTTCTGATGTACCAAGATTCTTGATAAAAAGATGAGCGTCATATCTAGTTAAGTTGTGAAAGAATACTGGGAAGAACTTTGGAATCTTATAATTTAAGTTGCATTCATTATGAGCTGCTCCTCTATACTTTCCTGTAAGGTGACAGTGGTCTAATACCTTATCTTCTCCTAATTCACCCTCACAGATGTGGCAATGAGTAGCATTTTTATAATCGATTTTTTCATTTTGAGTCATCTTAACTTCCTTATAGATTTTTAACTTATTATAAATTTCCTTAATATCTGACTCTAAATAATCTACAAATATCTGTGCTATATCTTCGTCTGGAGATTTAGCAGTGTATCGTTCAAGCTTGGATTTAAATATTTTATCATCAAAAGACTTGATATAATAGCAGAATCCTGATGGTTTGTGCTTCTGGTATTGTTTAGTAAAGCTTTTACTTTCATCTGGAGAGCAGGTATGTATTTTCTCTGGAAAGCACTCAAAGTCTGCATATATATTAATGGGGACTCGCATTTTTCTGTTATAATTTTTAAAGTAAATATAACGAGGATTTCCATCTTTATCTATAGGCATTTCAATCTTAACTGCTTTGTTTGAGTTACAGTATTCAAGATGTTTTTCTAATGAGGTTTTGGAGTATAATGAGTTAAGGCATCTATGACAATGGTGCATCTTAGATTTATGTTTGCTAACTTGAGAGTCTAACAATCTATCTATATTCTTTATCCAGCAGTAGTGTTTTGTTTTATCGTTTGATATTAGAAGTAAGTAGATCATATGATCTTGTTTCTCACTTATTCTTAGAGAGTATACTTCACCGTTAAATCCGTAGACGTTAATCGCATATGGGTTTTGCTTTTCAAACTTATCAATCTCTTTTAGTGAAACGGGGAACTCTATTCCTGTCCAGTCAAAATTATTTGAGTTTTCTCTCATTTGTTTATTTAATCTTTGTGGGTCTTTCTCCCTTGGAAACACGGCTGAGGTTACTGCCCACTTGAAACACTCATGATCTTTCTCATTCCTAACGTTGATAATTGCCTTCTTGGATGCTAATTTTGATGGTAATGGAATATAGGAACTTCCAGAAAGAGGTTCAAATGGGTCTATGTGTATATCAAAGTATTCCACTCTATCGAATTTCCAACCGTAACCGTTAACTATAAATCTCTCAAACTCTCCAAGTAGGTGATTGGTCATAGTATCGATTAAGTTAGATAAATCGGTTGCTTCAGTAATTATTTCTACAGGTGAATTAAAGTATTTTGAAGTTTCATCATTCAAACCTTTGAGTAGAGACTCTTTTATTAACTTACATGTTAAGATAAATTTCACCTTTAATGGTTTCTTTTTCTGATTAATGAGATTTATAACTTTTTGTTTTATTTTATTGATGAACGTTTTAGGATCATACCCTTTCTGTCCATCTATCCTATAGGTTTTCAGATAACCCTTCAACGCTGTTTGTTGTTCTTTTGGAGTGATGCGTTTGTTGAATATTCGTTTAGAAACCAGACTTTTTAAAGTGAATATACGGTTTACTTTTTTCTTCAGACTTTCTACTCGTTTGTTTACAGTCTTTTTGTTAGGTTCTGGGATATAAGATAGTATCCAATCAGCGAACTTGTTAATCTCTTTATTTATCGGTTTTTCAACTTTGCTTGTTAAATTTTTAAGTGATGTGGGTTGGAATCTAGGTTGTGAAGGTTCGAGAATTGGAACATTAATCTCAGGTATCAGTTCATCAAGAATGGGTCTTTGTGGTTCATCATAGAATATTAGTCTAGGGGGTGGCGCATTATCCAGAGCTTCAATGAGTTCTGCTTTACGCATTCTAGAATATCCTTTAATACCCCACTCTTTAGCAAGTTGTTTCAGTTGTTTCACGGTTTGCCGTTCCATATTTTATTACCATTTTCATCTCTTTAAACCAATTTAAATTAATTTTTTTAAAAAAAATCCTTGATAAAATCCTTGATAAAATCCTTGATAAAATCCTTGATAAATCTTTAGGAGTAGGAGGATAAAATTCAAAAAATCCTTGATAAAATCCTTAGTAAAATCCTTGATAAAATTAAATTTAATGGTTTAAAATTTTTTAATCAGAACAAAAATCCTTGATAAAATCCTTGGTAAATCCTTGATAAAAATTTTAATCAGAACAAAAATCCTTGATAAAATCCTTGGTAAATCCTTGATAATTTTTTTTTTAATCAGAACAAAAATCCTTGATAAAATCCTTGATAAATCCTTGATAAAAAATTTTGCGTTAGACCCCGCATATTCTACTCTCTCTAGATGACTAGATGTCGCTACGTGAAGTTTCTTTATTCTCATCAGTCGTAACAAAATGACACGCGTGCATGCCGTATCGAGGTCAGCATGAGAGAGAACCGAGGAAAATTAAAGGGCAGTCTCATGAGTTGCGCATGCTCGGGAAATCGCTCTTACATCGCTCTTGTTTATTATGGCCGCCATGATGGATTATTCGATAAGTGGAAATATTTTGCATGGATGTCCTCGAATTCTTTATCTTGACATTTAGAACACGCAAAATCAAACTCGTATCGTTTAGGAAAGATCACATGGATGCTATTGCAAGATCTAGAATTGCCACATCTTTCTTTTTATATGACGAAATACAAGTAAAATTGCACGAAGATTTTCGATGAAGAATAAAGAGAGATCATCCAGCCTACATCGTATAACAATGTTGAGAAATCTTCCACGCACTCAACTCGTTAGCCACAGGTGTATGTAAAGATGACTTCATGGAAACTTGGAAAATCAACAATTTGAATATAGCAAATCACCAAAGGAGTTAAAGTCTTTATTTACCGATCGGCAATCGTCTTGGAAAGTTCATAAAGTGTTTAAAATGATAACTTTTTATTGTTTAATTTGCATTTAAAAACTTACTACTCTTCAAAAGATGATGAAAAATGATTGCCTTAAAGCGGGGGAACAAAAGATATTATTTGCTATGCTTGAATTCTCAGAATGATTTGTCGACATCAAACTCAGCTGTACAGTTATTTTATTTGTACGATCGTTTCAAGGTTATAAATCTCTGACGAATCTCTGAATAGAATCTTGGTCTTTGATGTTTAAACAAGGGTACCGTGGTCAAAATTGTATGTATCCCACCTCAGTGTATGTAATTCATCGTGGAACAACTTAATATTTCCTACATCGATTATCGGTTCCTGGTTATTTTAATGGCAGAAGTTAAGAACGGCGTATGGCAAAATAATGCAATATGAAAAATCTTTATTGACACCGAAAAATTGAAGAGACAAGCCGATAATTCATAATTGCGCTTTTAAAATGTATGTGGCTTCAACTTTTATTTCAACGTTAAAAGGGTCGGTCGCACATCTGCAGTGCACACACACATACACACACTCACACACACACACACACACACACACACACACACACACACGCAATTAATTGTGGCATTTCAGTGCGACCGTTTAGGTTATCAACTATTATGGTTAACCAAACACAAAGAGGTATTGCGACTTACAAAAATTATACTTTATTTTATGAGGGAATGTTTGGTCTTGTTTACCAGTTAGGTATTTCTGTCTCCTCTGCAACTACAGTGTTCTATTTTATTAGATAACACAAATTATTAGCAGTAGATCCCATTTTCACATACCATAGATATTTTACCAAGAACGCTCTGTTTCCTTTAAAAGTAGGGTAAATTAAAAAGGAAAATCCTGGAAACCATAATTTTCATAATTTTCATATTTTCAGTGAGAAAAAATCGATCAATTAAGGTTTCAAGAAGAAACGTCAATATCATTTGGAAACAAGGTGTTTTACGCTCTCATGCGCCTTGTGTCTTTTAACCTATTGGCCATCTAAAGGATATCTCTGAGTGCGGCTGCTTTGATTTTATATGCAACGGCGGAGGATTGAAGGTCTCGGGCATTAGCATACCCAAGAACGCTATGTGTTTTGCTTCAACAAGATCATATCTCGTCTGGGAAAAGCACCCTATGAGACTTACATACAGTTGATCGTTCACTGTCAGAATTATCTTAATCAAGATAGAAGACTGTGTTTGTTAAAACTACAAAATGAAATCTACCGACAGAAACCTGACCATAAACGCAACCAGTCAGGTTAAAGCCATCTACCGTTGTGCGTTGTCACCTTATTATACATGGATCCAGACGATATTCATATCTCGTTGGTGCACGGTGGGTATCAAGTCAGTGGCCTTTGTTCCTACCATACTCGTCAATCTCCTAATCATCATAGTCTTCAAACAGAGGAAGAATTGTAACCGATTCTCCTGTCCAGTGTGGCCGTGGGTGATCTGTTAACAGGCGGCATATCACAGCCTTTACATGTGATCTCACAGGGATTTCTGCGCGGCTTAGGCCCTGTCAGTGAGAAATATTGTAGAGTAAACCTAACTTATGAATTTATTGCTTACATTGCCTGCACTTCTTCTCTTTATCATTTGACGATTGTTGCCTGGGGGAAATATTTAGCCTTTAAAAAGCCGTATCAGTACAAAACGATTGTAACAAGAGATTTGGTAAAGAGGCTTTTCGTGGTCATATGGATAGCAGCACTACTCTCCATATCTCCTGAGTTTTAAACGGAGTAGTACAAGACGCAACAGTAAGGATAACCTGAAGAGTTGCTTTTTGATGAAAAGATGCCGGTTGCACCTTATCCACTGACGGTGGATAGCTAAACGGAAATCCTGCGATACGCAAAAATATTGGCGGAAAATATCTCGCATTCGAATCATTAAAAGAGACTGCCATGTCCAGCAACCAAAGACACCAAACGCATATCACTTAAATAGAAAAGCACCTCATATCTGTATACACTGTAAAGAACTGCACGAGACCCCTATTTTTGAAGTTACGATTCCGTCTGAGTTTTAGCAAAATTGATGATCATGTCTGCGATTTCTGCGATTATTCATAAAGCTGTTGCTGGAAGTACAAGCTTCTCATCGAGAAAAGCGAACTACTAAGTGATTAGTTCAGTGATAATTTTGACCTTATATGGTGATTTTTTTGTCGAACCGAATTTGTTGGAGTAGAATATGAAATCCCAGCTACTGGTAGATACGTTAAACTGAATTTAAGAATGCCCAAAGGTGTCATAGAATTTGTTCCTCTAATATAACATCATTTAGAAAGTATTTTTTCGGTACGTTTTGTATTCGCGTTACTCCTTATTTTTCGCCTTCTTTCGACGTACCTATACAATTAAATTGGTAGGTCGTTGTAAATAAAATACGAAAAAAACAAACGGATATATTTACCGTGGACTTAATCAATTCGTGATAAACGTTGCTTTTAACTCTCGCATTTCATATGATCATTTCTAGCAGGTTTCAAAACCTCAGCGGTTTTTCATACATTGCAAATTTTGAATGTCGTCAAAACCCTCTATGTATTTTAATGTAGTATTTAATTTTTTTTGCTGGCGAGAAATTGTAAATTTGTACTAGTCAACAGGTTATATTGGTTATATTTGAAGTCATGAAAGCAAGACAACGAAGAACGATGATTTTAATGAGACTGTAGTATATCGCTTATTTTATTCCAAAGCAGGGCTCGAAAAAGGTGCATAAACCTTTGACTAAGGAGTTACAGGAAAAATCCTGTCGCACTCCTCTTAGCATCACAGTTAAAACAGTGTTCCTGTAGATAAGTGCCAGGGGGAGCGCGAGTAAAAAATGGAGGATTTAAATAAAGAAATGTCCACATTATAGAACAACACTACAAACACATTTGGTTGTTCTTTCTTTCAACAATGAAACAATGTCACACATCTGCTTTGCACTTTAGATTCTTGACGGTTTTTAAAAATCTAAAATGCACTTTACTAAACATATACTTTGATCTGCTAAGGAAAAAAGCAATAAACTTAAGGTAAATACAAGATAAGATTGAAAAATATTGGGTGCAATTCAGAAAAAAATAAAAACTCCAACGCAAGTCCACGAGGTTGAATCTTGCTCTCAACTGGTTTTAAGCTTCATATGTTTTTAACCTGGTCAGATGGAAAAGCATAAACCAGCAGTTAGTTTGTCTCATTTTAAAATTATATTTCTAATTTAAAAAAGAACAGAACTGCTTCAAAAACACCTTTTGAGAACCTTCCAGAACACATATAACAGGATCATAACAGGGCATCAGATAACATTCTAGACACTTACCTGTGCGTTAAATCTCCTTCAAAGTATGGCGACCGCGTTTCGTGACAAAAAAGGAAAATTGTATCAGCTAGAGAAAAATGCAGCCATTTCTCTCGCTTCCTCCACAGGAAGTGTAAATTTGCCGTAAATAATTTATTCACTCCCCTAGAGTGCTGTACTTGAAGAGAGCGAACATAGTTTTGTCACTTTTTGTTCTATAGTCTGTTACACTTTGACAGTCTGCGGTAAAACCCAAAATATGCACAGCAGCTTCCATGTAATTGCCATAAATGAAAAAGTCGTTAAACTTCTGATACATGCTTTTTCTACTTGCAGTCGATTACCTACGGAAAGAGTCAATGAATTTACAACAAAACATCCTTACGTCAGTGTTTTCCTAATTTTTCAGAAACGTTTGGGCTCAACAGAATAACCTTTTTCTTTCTTTGTAGACAGCATTCTCTTACAATTCAGATCTCTGGGGTAATAAGCAAGAATACAAACCGGAATCCGCACAGCTTGGATTGGACGATACAGAAACGAAATCACCGACCTACTGGAGTACCCCTGTGACAAAAGTTTGTCTCGGTATGAGGGTCGGGGAGACCACTAACTGGCTTGCTATCAACCAATCAGCTGACTCGTTACATTCTCTACTGGCAGATGGTGTCTACCGATCAACAACTATTGGCAGAAATGCGTGGAAATCCCTTTTGGCCGATTCTTCGCTACAATATAATTTTGACAGGGAAGGATTCAACCCAAATGGAGGCGCAAGGGCAGCGGTAACACGAATCGGTATTGTAAGCAATGATGAAATAGATCGCCGCTCTTGCGACTCAAGAATTGGTTTCGGTTCTGCTGGAGAAAGAGGGGGATCGAACGACCGCAACTCTTGTGGAAATGAAGCTGGACATCCCAGTGCAGACAACGGGAAAAAGCATATTCAAGCATCTTGCTACATTCTCGTACAGTGAAGCGTTACATGTATTCTTTCACGTGGGCCAAGGGTCCCATAAAAACACTAGAAGGGCACTCGGTAGAGCGCATACCTCCGCCCCGCCACATATGTACACCTGATATTACACTCATCTGGATCTGAGATCCGGAGTTTAATCCAGATAAATTCCAAATTTTAATCGATTGATCCTGGGTATATTTGTGACCTTTCCACCAAATTTGGTGCAAATCCATTGATTAGTTTTTGCGTAAAACGATTAACAGACAGACAAACAAACAGACAGGCGTGAAAACATAACCTCCTTGGCGGAAGTAATGACGGGGGTGCCCGTCTGAAATCACCCCAAAAGATAACGAGATAATTCCGTCATTTTAATCTTGAATGCCAATAGGTACCAATCTACAAATTTTTACTCCTGAAAAGGCACGACGAGCAATCCCGTCACTTTGTATGGTTGTTCCGATCCCCACTCTACATATTTAGAGAGGTTTATTAGTGACTGCCTTAAAATCAACATCAATGATAATTACTCACAAGGTCAAACGAACCAGTCAAAATCTAGATAGCTACAGGTTGTCAGCTCCAAGCGCGGGGATTCACACGCGTGCGTACTGGTATACGTAACCATTGTTTTTTGTTTCAGTTTTCATTGGTTGATAGCTAGAGATCTTGCTACGGATCTCACTGAACTGTGACAGGGCATAAAACATTCATGTCACACTTCTACTGATACGCCCATTTTAATTTGTTTTCAGTCTGTCTCCGACTTTCGACAAACTTGTTGTTTTACATTAAGCGCGAGGATAGTCGTTCAATGAGGTATTGCTGGTAAAAGTACGAACGTGGAAAGATGCGAATTCAAATGTCAAGATAAGTGTGTGAAACTGTTTTGTCTGCGAACAATTATGGCAGTGATAGCTACACGAATATTTAATGCTCTGCAACAGTTTGGTGAAATCCCTGGTACGTGACCATAGTAGATCAGTAAATCAATTTTTCAAAAATTAATGACTTAAAAGTAACGCACAAACGTACTAAGATTAAATTTCATGTTGTGGTCTAGATTATTAACTAAAAAACGAAATGAGCCGTTCAAGAGCCTATACATCTAGCGGAGAGTCTCGACGATCGCTTTAAGTTGTTTTGGGTTTACCTCGGTGTAAAACCTGTGACGTTTTCCTTTGCTTTTTCGCTATTATTTTCCTAGTCTCTATTGTTTTTGTCTCCTTTGTTTCCTTTGTTCTTCGTCACTCGTGAACGTAACAGGTTTTTACACCGAGGATGAGCCATTGTTTTTACCTATCGACTTGTCCTGAATGTTATTTCACTGGCTATGATTTTCGGCATTTACATTCTCTTTTTTAAGTTATAGATAGTCGATCTTTTACCTTCAAAACGTTTGTGCCGTACTCAGCTCCAACACTGCATTGTCTCCGAAAAAGGAAACTAACAGAACCGGTTGTATCTGACGATTTTGGCCTCTGTGGCACCAGCTGGCCAGTACGTTTACAAGATCGCAACCGTTGTGGACAAATGCACACTCCCTGTGTTAGGCCTACTCTGGGACCCGTTAAGTCGCCATGTTTGTTTCTGTCAATTTTGCTCAATTAAGTCGCCTAAAGTCGCCTTAAGTCTCCTTAAGTCGCCATGTTTTTTCAGTCAACTTTACTTAAGTCCCTCAAAGTTACAACGACTTAAGATTCCAGAGTAGGCCTTGTCTGATTTAAAAAAAACAACTTCTACTTATCTCAAAAAACTCAATGTGATGTGGGACTCTTGTAACCAGAGCAGCAACTGTTGTAAGTCACAGTAAATACTTGCTTGCCCGACAAACATAAACTTATACGGAATGAAATAAGATAAATGGTCTGTTTATACTGAGCTTGAATTCTATTTAAAAGTTGAAGCCGATCTCATAGGAAATTCTCATTAGAAACTGCCATTCATGTGATTACCCTTTCTCACTTTTGCCATCTGTTTGCTGGACAATTGATTAACCACTACTCGGGACTCCAAGGCTCTCAGTACGTTTCCTTCAACCCAACAAAGTGATTATTTTCGTTTTTCACTTTTACTTCACTATTCCAATCTGAACCGAAGAGGTGATCACTTTCGCGACACTCCATCGACTGTGTTACATCATCGTATCCTCTTGCATCATCAAATTGGCCACTCTCACCACCCCCCAGGGACTGTTGTTGGTCACCCCTTTCCCGTCCATTACTGGGCTGTTCATTCACTTCATAGTCCATGGACTGTTTTACCTCGTCGCATCCTTCTGGGATGTTAAACTTCCCACTCTCTCCACCCATCAGGGACCGTTGAATGCCGTTAATCCCCCCTGCTTTATTAGGCTGTTCTTTCATAACAGATGCGCACATAGCACAATCAAAGCTAGAAATGACTACTAATTATTTGAAAATTGAATATACAAATGAGTATATAAATAAAAGTGCTGAACAGTTAGTTTTCCAGGCCAACCAGAATTGCATTAAATAACTCTACAAATCTTAAACTGGACGAGAAAAATTCCATGGAAAATTTCAAATATTTCCAAACTCGTTCATCTCGGATAAAATTTCTTGAGGGATTAAACACAACGAATTTGTATTTATATAACAAATTGGGCCTGACTCCAAATACTTGTGGTGTAAAATCGCTGTCGAACAAAAGACATTAAGCTTAGTCATGTCTACCAATGCCGAGAAATTCAGAGAAAGAGTGAAGAAATGGAGGAAACAAAATCCCGAACTATGTACTGGAGAATAACATCAAAGGAATTTACTGAATGCAGAGAGTAAAAGTTCAAGTAGACTGGACGAGATCTGCCGCTGCGACTGTCATCGACAGCCATGTTTATAATTTCAAAAACAACACATCAGGCCGCGCGCGGTTATCGGATACGGCATTAAAATTTTGGTGCCCAGGCCTCTTCATTACGTCACTAGATCACCTGGGAAGTCTTGACCGTCGGTAGTGTTGGTAACTAGACTCGTTTTCAGTTTCTCAGACTCATGGTTCCAGACTTCAAAACGCACGATATTGGTGATGATTTCAAGTTCTTGAATTATCGTATCTGGTAGAGGAGAAGGAGAAGGGGGAGGAGAGGGAAGAGGAAAAGAAGAAGGAGGAAAAAAAAAAAGAGGAGGAGGAGGAGGAAGAGAAGGAGGAAGAGAAGGAGGAGAAACAAGAGGAAGGGGAGGACACGTGACACCCTTGCTAGACGAAGTCTAATAACTCACAGTTGGATGCATCTCATTAAAAATCCAAGCATGAAAGCGAGGTAAATGGGCGTATACTGATGTAGGCTGACGTCATCGCCTTGCCAGTTCCTGAATGGTTCCCGATGAGATCATCGTCCCGCCATGCTTTGCACCACCCTCCCTATAGTCAGACCTCGGTCCCAATTCTTTCAGTCTTTACCATGACCGTCTGCAGGAAGGACTTCTGTGCGTTTTTCGGGCCGGACACTGTAAGTATTTTATCGCCTTTTATATTCATTGATTGGGTTGCCATGGAAGTCCTTGAGACCGATCCCAGATTCCTCTGTGAAGACTGGTGGGCTGTTTTCCAACATGGCTAACTTTCATTTTGCATGGGCGCTGCCATCATAAATACTTAATTAGGCTCCTGATAGGCTGAAATTAATGGCGGCCATCTTGGATTTGAAAAACAATAGCAGTCATTGTTCTCCAAACAATAGCCTATTGTCTTTCTCGGCTCCTGATTTGTTACGGCCCCTATAAGCGTGTTATACTACTTCCGTAGTAAAACTGATGTCACACTGGTAGACTTCTCCAAAGCATTTGACTCTGTACCCCATGAGAGATTACTTGTTAAGCTTGATTATTAAGGAATTAGCGGGTGGAATCCTCAACTGAATAAGCGCCTTTTTAACAAATCGTACGCAAAACGTTTCAGTCAATGGAGTTCTCTCGTTGTCAAGCCCTGTTATATCTGGTGTACCCCAGGGTTCTGTTTTGGGTCCAGTGCTATTGCTTTTGTTTATCGATGACATCTCCAATTCAATTCAGTCCAATCTACGTCTATTTGCAGACGATTGTGTCCTGTACAGAGAAGTAACTGCCCAGCAGGATTGTAAAACTCTCCAACACGACCTCAACGTTCTATCCCATTGGTCAAAGACTTGGCAGCTTACCTTTAATGTATCTAAATGCTTTCATCTTGGGGTTACCCGTAAGAAAATCCCTGTTGAATTCAACTATTCTTTAGATGGCAAGATCATTACAAGAGCTTCTTCTACAACTTACCTGGGAATATCTATCACTGACAACTTATCCTGGAACGAACATTGCGATAACATTTCAGTTGCTATCTGCGAGTAGCAGAGGATAAATTGTAAACGTAAAGACAATAATAATAATAAACTAAAACTGAAACTGAATTAAACACTGCAGTGCGACCATTCTATGCAAAGCTACTGAACAGTACTGTACTGTGGTACTGTTTGTTTAACTACACAGTGTAGTTCTAATTTTTCATCTGTGGATCAAACCAGGCAGTTTGATCACTCTTTAGAAAGCTGCTGAACAGTACTGTACTGAGGTTAACAGAGTAAAAACAACGTTTGCAGAGCGCAGTGCTACGGGGTAGAAAATCGGCGAGTAAAAGCAAATGAGAAAATGGTGGTGGAGCCCTCAGCAGTACTGCTTACGCTATTTTATTTTTCATGTTTGATTGCGGAGACAGGTAAGACATGCATCTAAATAATTTGTAAAAGAAAGCTATGTATTCTTTCTTAAAACCACTATACACCGAAATAAACAATTTCCGAATTTTCTTTCAAAAAGACACCAATAGACTGAGATGAGCACCGACGGTTTACTTCTTATTTGCAAAGTTACTAAGATGGACAGAAGTCAATGATGTAAATGAAGACTTCAGTCATTCGTCCTGGTGCAGGTCGGTTTTTTACGCCTAGTTTCTAAAATTTACAATCCAGGCCTGTTTCGATTAGTATACGTAAAATAATTTTGAAATAAACAAAGTCCAAAAATACTAAAATTGTACGAGGCCGTGGAGAAAAATGCTACGCAAAAATGAGAATTCGTTGTAAAATATTGTTTTTGAAGTTTAGGAAGCGCTGCCCGGTCAGTGATTATTTGCTTTTGTGATATCCAATCTTACTTTGTATTTCGAGATTTGGCTTCGAAAATTGATCCAACGCTTAGGTATTAAATAACTTCAGAGGGCTGCAAAATTGTTATCTGCCTTCTCGCTAATTTACATTTGCAACTGTCTTTGATATGTATACTTACCTAATGAACTTTGTTTTTATAAGGAAGAGTTCTTTTTTTTATAACTCGGACATTTCTGTAAATTAAAGTGAGTTTTACTTTACAATGGCATTGGCTTTATAGTATTGGCCATAATTTGGTCGGAACTGCATTCTGAATTTAAAAAAAACTAATCGTTCAGTGCCAAATAAGGCAGTTCAAGAACTCTAGCAATGATGGACTTGTGTCGCCATAATTGACACTCAGGGTGCGTTCCTTTGGTATGATCAAGATTTGGATTTGTGATCTGAGATCACACGGATCATAGCGCATCAAAGGGACCGATGAATCCTTCTCTAGAAGGGATTTATCGGTTTCTTTGATGTGCCATGATCCGTGTGATCCACATCCAGATTCAGATCATACCAAAGGAACGCACCTTTTAAATCGCATTTATTTTCATTTATTAGAAACAGCAAGTGTTGGTCATGATCAGGTTAGGAAAAACTGTCCTAGCGCTTTTTAAAGATACAGTTCACGGGCGGATCCAGGATTTTGGTAAGGAGGGGGCGCACCTCTACGGAATGAGGTAACTGGCGAGTGACACAGACAAATTTTAAAAACGAACACTGGACGAAGAATAACTACTTAATAACCGAGAGTGAGGTCGTTACGGGAAAATCTCAAACTGAGGCCTCGCCGTATTGACCGAGCGATAGCGAGGTCAATACATTAGGCCGAGGTTTGAGATTTTCCCGTAACGACCGAACGGTCGAGGTTATTAAGTTGTTTATTATATGGCACAAAAACAAAAATAAAGCAAAAAGGCCAAAGCTAGGGCAGCGGAAGTGATCACTTTACATCCGGTAGTGCGCGCGCTTCCCTGTTTATTCATCGTTTCCAGTGCACAAATCAGGTGAACTAACGCGTGTTTCGATCTAAAATAATCTTTATTTTCGTCACAATTTATAGTACAGCTGTAAAAAGGTCATGTGGAATGTTATGGTCACGTTACAACAAGGAAAATGTCGTCAATATTTTTGAGAACTGATCAACGGCCAAAGTCAATACGTACAGAAAAATGTCAACGGCCTTGTGGAAAATATACTACAGGGAATGCACTGTTCAGAATGTTCAGTCTTTCGATGAAGCCAAAATGGAGGGACAAAAACCACCACGTGGCTCTCTGCAGGGCTTCGGGACTGAAAGCACCACACTGGCCACTTTTGAAGAGTTTGTCTTCTTCTTCATCTGTCAACGAGCGGGTGGCGTTTGGCCTGTTGCCCTTTGCCGGCTTTCAGAACTAAACTTTTCCGTTTGGCTGCGAGAACTTTACGTGACATCTCAAATTCCTTTTGCACAAGAATATTGAATGGAGATTTCGCATCGGAAAGCAATCTCTGAATGCTTCGTTGGAAACCCGATAGCTTGTCAGGCCCGCCGCCATTAATTTTACGCAAGTCCTTGAAAACTTTGCAAGTAAATGGTCAAGGTCATCAGCCGGTAGGTCCAAAACTTCTACATCGCCCCTTGTTTATTGATGACAAATAGCGTTGAAATGTTTTCATGTCGCTGACTGTTTTCTTTGTTGTGTTTTCATTTTATTGCTCCTTCACGAAAGTTTTAATTTCGTCTTGACTGTTTCCTTCGTTTTCTCTCTCGCCAACTCGTTCTGTCAAATCACTGTTGTCCTGAAATTGTAATTCGTCCGGATAATAAAATTCACTCTCAGAGTGTTCCTCTTCGTCACTCATTCTCAGCCGCTACAATTTTCAGACAAATAAAGTCGATGTTTTTTTGATTCCTTTTTGTTTTGTTTTTGCAAGTCCGTAATCGGCCCGTGGGCATTACGGGAGAATAATGCCCTTCAATTCATTGACAGTTAGCCAATCAGAGCGCGCGTTATATCGCCTACAAGCACAAGCCATATAATAAGAAAGCTTATTACACTCGTTTTACTTCAACACGAAGAAACTGCATATTTTTTTCCTAGCAGGATACTAGTTATATTAGACAGCCGCAGGTCCTCCTTAGGGGTGGGGTGCGTACAACCTGCACCTCTCCCCTAGATCCGCCCCTCTATGTATTATGCCTTGGTATATCAGCTGTGCCGCACATCCCTTGGAGGTTGTACTTCCGCATCAATACCTCATGATTCAAATGTGACGTAGAACGCGCGCCTTGAAACTGAACCCCAGATGCACACATAACAAAAGCAAAGCTGGAGATGACTACTAATATTTTGAAAACTGAATATACAAATGAGTAAATTAATAAAACTGCTGAACAGTTAGTTTTCCGGGCCAACCAGAACTGCATTGAATAACTCTTCAATTCTTAAACTGGACGAGAAAAATTCCACGGAAAATTCCAAACCATTCCAGACTTGTTCATCTCGGAAAAATTTCTTGAGCGATAAAACACAACGAATTTGTATTTATATAACAAGTTAGGTCTGACGCTCAATGTTTGTGGGTAAGAAAAAAAGAGTAGTATCAACTGGGAAAACGCTGTGATAGAATGACGAGAGTTTTAAATAATTAACAAGAACTCAATAGCCCTCCCTTTTAGTTAAATTTATTACAAAAATTAAGATCATCTTTTATTTACAACTAATAATATACATGCAAAAATTTCAGCATGCTAATTGGCTGAGAGCACGTCAATTGATCACAAACAGTGCAGAAAATTGAAATTGAGTGCAAAAAGTTGAAATTGAGTGCAGAAAGTTGAAATTAAATTTTTGCTTGTATATTATTAACAAGTAATCACATGATTTGTCTCGTGCAATTTGGGGTAAATCAGCACGAGTAAATTTTTCAAAGACTACAAATTGCACTCGCCCTACGGGCTGGTGCAATTTGGTTAGCCTTTGAAAAATTTACTCGTGCTGATTTATCCCAAATTGCACTCGAAATCCTGTGATTACCTATATTAATTCACAACGCGACCTTTTTTAAGATATTAAAATTGCCTTTGTTATCCCAAATTAACATTCCAATAGCAAGGTCGTCATTAACGGAAGTATTTCCACTTAAAACCCGGAGGATAACAGAGTAAAAACAACGTTTGCAGAGCGCAGTGCTACGGGGTAGAAAATCGGCGAGTAAAAGCAAATGAGAAAATGGTGGTGGAGCCCTCAGCAGTACTACTTACGCTATTTTATTTTTCATGTTTGATTGCGGAGACAGGTAAGACATGCATCTTAATGATTTGTGAGAGAAAGCTATGTATTCTTTCTTAAAACCACTATACACCGAAATAAACAATTTCCGAATTTTCTTTCAAAAAGACACCAATAGACTGAGATGAGCACCGACGGTTTACTTCTTATTTCCAAAGGTACTAAGTAGGACAAAAGTCAATTATGTAAATAGAAACTTGACTCATTCGTCCTGGTACAGGCCGGTTTTGTACGCCTGTTTTCTAAAATTTACAATCCAGGCCTGTTTCGATTAGTATACGTAAAAAAATTGAAATAAACAATGTCCAAAAATACTAAAATTGCACAAGGCCGTGGAGAAAAATGCTACGCAAAAATGAGAATTCGTTGTAAAATATTTTTTATGAAGTTTAGGAAGCGCTGCTTTGTGTTTGGAGATTTGGCTTCGAAAATTGGTTTAACGCCTAGGTATTAAATAACTTCAGGGGGCTGTAAAATTGTTATCTGCCTTCTCGCTAATTTACATTTGCAACTGTCTTTGATATGTATACTTAATGAACTTTGTTTTTATAAGGAAGAGTTTTTTTTGTTATAACTCGGACATTTCTCTAAATTAAAGCAAGGCCGTGGAGAAAAATGCTACGCAAAAATGAGAATTCGTTGTAAAATATTTTTTATGAAGTTTAGGAAGCGCTGCTTTGTGTTTGGAGATTTGGCTTCGAAAATTGGTTTAACGCCTAGGTATTAAATAACTTCAGGGGGCTGTAAAATTGTTATCTGCCTTCTCGCTAATTTACATTTGCAACTGTCTTTGATATGTATACTTAATGAACTTTGTTTTTATAAGGAAGAGTTTTTTTTGTTATAACTCGGACATTTCTCTAAATTAAAGCAAGTTTTACCTTACAATGGCATTGGCTTTAAAGTATTGGCCATAATTTGGTCGGAACTATACTCTGAATCTAAAAAACTAATCGTTCAGTGCCAAATAAGGCAGTTCAAGAACTCTGGCAATGATGGACTTGTGTCGCCATAATTGACACTCAGGGTGCGTTTCTTTGGTATGATCAAGATTTGGATTTGTGATCTGAGATCACACGGATCATAGCGCACCAAAGCGACTGATGAATCCTTCTCTAGAGTGGATTCATCGGTTCCTTTGATGCGCCATGATCCGTGTGATCCCAATCCAGATTCAGATCATACCAAAGGAACGCACCCTCAAAATCGCATTTATCTTCATTTATTAGAAACAGCCAGTGTTGATCATGATCAGGTTAGAAAAAACAGTTCTGGCGCTTTTTAAAGATATAGTTTAACCGCAAAACGGCAAGTTAAAAACAATTTTAATCCCGCCAAGTGCAAAGGCTCAACACTTTTTTTCTGTCAGTTAATAATATACATACAAAAATGTCAACGCGCTGATTGGCTGTGAGCCCGTCAATTAATTCTAAACATTGCAGAAAGTTTAAATTAATTGAGAGCAAAAAATTTAAATTGAGTGCGGAGATTTTTAAATGTCTATTTTTTAACAAGGAATCAAATGATTTCGTGTGCAACTTTGTATAAAATTTATTAAAGTCATTAGAATGATAAATCTTCCGTTAGAATTTCGAAGGTGAGATAGTTGGATTCTTATCGAGTGATCGGACAAAAATGGTCACGTGATCTAAAAAATGTATGCTGCACGTGCTACGGAAAACAACGGCGAACAGCAGAGAAGATGTACTTTATACAATTGAAGGCCAATCATTACAACAGAGTCAGTGGGAAACTTCCTTTTATCAACTGTATCTTTCAATCCGCTAACTGCACAAGCGAGTGCCCGAACACAAGATGATATTCAGCTACACGTAAATTACTCGTTAATAAACAAGTTGAAACACAATATAGTCTCCTACTCTTTTTAACAGCCGGTAATTATTCACCATTGTCTTTTTCTCCTTACAAGACTGTTGCCGTGTTAAAGAGTTTTTACCGCCAATCCCTAATAAGGCCTTAGAAGGTCACGTGACCAAGACTCTGGAGTTGACTCAGGAAGAAATGTGTAATGTTTACTGTTACAAAGACGACACCTGTCAATCAGTGAACCTTAGTCCACGCCTTGCAGACGGGAAGTGGATATGCCAGCTGAGCAGCAGTGATCATCAACAGCATCCCCAGAGTTTGGTAGAAAAGAAGGGTTACCATTACTACGGTACAGTGGTGAGCAATGAAATGCTACATCGTTCTTAATTTAACCCGCAAGATCTATCGCGTTTAACTTGGTCTAATTTGAAAATTTCAGAATCCGTGCAGTAGTTCCCCTTGTGTGATAAACGCGACCTGTCAACCCACCTTTCTTGAAGACGAAAGATTTCATTGTTTTTGTCCCGTAGGATTCACTGGAATAAGCTGCGATCAAGGTACTGTTTTTTTTTCGGGCTACACTCAAAAAGGCCGAGTTTAAAATTACGTCTCGTTTCTCGGCTTTCATTATCCGGTGTCAGAAATTGGAAAGTTGCGCATTAAGGTGTAAACTGTCACTTCCTTTATAAGTATTTTTTTTGTACGTAAGGTGTTCAGTGGGTATCTTTTAATCCAAAAAATTAAAATCACTCACAGGGTTGTCGCAAAGTTTGCCAACAACCTGCTATGGCACTTTGTGACACGGTGAACGGACTCTGACTGAGGAATTAGTTCAACTAAAGACTCCTAAACTTCGGCAACCGGACATACATAACTTCTGTCAGAAATAACAAACTATTTTGTCTCCAATGCACAGAAATGAGAGGCCACTCCCCATCCATACCTGCCAAATCCTGCGCAGAAGTCCTTTCCAATGAACCGTGAGTTTTTCCTTTGTTTTACTTGCATATTAACTGTAGCCTTTTCAAAAAGTTTCGTTTTCGTGCGTCCACACGTACGCGAGAGAGAGCACTGATTCCAAATTGTTCCTCTCTGGAGAGCGTTTTTGAAAAGTTTTCATCAAAAACATGTGGACGGAAGCAGTATCCGTAAAGAAAAAAGTTGCTTTCTCAACTGAAAAAAAGGATTGGTGTGGACGAGGCCGAGGATTAAAGCTAAGGAGGATTATGAATTGAAAAGAACAGTGCTTTATGAAAAAATGATCACGCGACCCTTGTTGTGGTTGGTACTTTTGTTTTCCAAAGAAAGGGTCTCACTACGTAGCTTAATCTAGCTATAGATAAAAATACTGGAACCACACTGTAGAATATTACCGCAATGCAATACAATTTAGCTACGGTGTATTTCCAATGAATAGCCATACTTCATAATACGTTTGATCAACAAACAAAAATGTAGATTCACACACTGAATAGTAAAACAACAGGGCCACACTACAGTACTGTTCAGTAGCTTTACAAAGAATCGTCACACTGCATGGTTTGATCCACAGATGAAAGAGTTAGAACCACACTGTATAGTAAAACAAACAGTACCACAGTACAGTACTGTTTAGTAGCCTTCCATAGAATGGTCACACTGCAGGACAAACATTACCACAAACATGATGTGATCCACAGATGAAAAAGTTAGAACCACACTGATTAGTAAAACAAACAGTACCACAGCACAGTTCACTAGCTTTCCATAGAATGGTCACACTGCAGGACAAACATTACCACAGTACAGTAATTCTTGTTTTACAGTTCCAATGGTAATTTTCGAATCAGTTATGCCTTCTTCATCTTCTGCTAGCAGGAAATTTCAAGTACTGTTTTTACCTACTCGAAACTTCACTGTCTAACTCTCAAGTATATGAACTTTGAATTTTAAATTTATAGTGACTCTGTAAACGGTGCCTACTATATAGCGACTGAGGGGAGAAGGGTGGCCAATTTCTATTGTCACATGGAGGAGATTCCAGGATGTGGCGGTGGAGGCTGGACTCTAGTTATGAAGATTGATGGAAATAAGGTACTGAAAAGATTTTTTAGCGCAGACCAAAAGGGTGACTTTGCACGAACTGTTTCTTATTTTAAAAACCAATTAAAAGTGATTTAGTAGATTGAGAAAGTTGAATTTGTAAAGGTAAATTGTCACTTTTTGTTCTAAAGTCTGCTACACTTTGACAGTCTGCTGTCAAACCCAAAAACGTGCACAGCAGCTTCCATGTAATTGCCATAAATGAAAAAGTCGTTAAACTTGTGATACATGCTTTGTATACTTGCAGTCGATTAGCTACGGAAAATGTCAATGAATTTACAACAAAACATCCTTACTTCAGTGTTTTCTTAATTTTTCAGAAACGTTTGGGCTCAACTGAATAATCGTTTTCTTTCTTTGTAGACAACATTCTCTTACAGTTCAGATCTCTGGGGCAATAAGCAAGAATACAAACCGGAATCCGCACAGCTTGGATTGGACGATACAGAAACGAAATCACCGACCTACTGGAGTACCCCTGTGACAAACGTTTGTCTCGGTATGAGGGTCGGGGAGACCACTAACTGGCTCGCTATCCACCAATCAGCTGACTCGTTACATTCTCTACTGGCAGATGGTGTCTACCGACCAACAACTATTGGCAGAAATGAGTGGAAATCCCTTTTGGCCGATTCTTCGCTACAAGATAATTGTAACAGGGAAGGATTCAACGTAAATGGAAGCGAAAGGGCAGCGGTAACACGAATCGGTATTGTAAGCAATAATGAAGAGGATTGCCGTACTTGCAACTCAAGAATTGGTTTTGGTTCTGCTGGAGAAAGAGGGGGGCAGAACGACAACAACTCTTGCGGAAATGAAGCTGCAAATCACAATCCAGACAACGGGGAAAAGCATATTCAAGCATTTTGCTACATTCTCGTACAGTGAAGCGTTACATGTATTCTATCACGTAGGGGGAGGGGTCCCATAAATAATGACGGGGGTGCCCGTCGGAAATCACCCCAATAGATACCGTTAAAATTTATCTTTTTAATCTTGGACGCCAAGAGGTACCAATCTACAAATTTTGACTCCTGAAAAGGCACGACGAGCAATCCCGTCACTTTGTATGGTTGCTCCCTCCCGGATTCTACCTATTTAGAGAGGTTTTTTTAGTGACTGCCTTAAAATCAACATCAATGATAATTACTCACAAGATGCACAAGGTCAAACGAACCAACCAAAATCTAGATAGCTACATGTTGTCAGCTCCAAGCGCGCGAATTAATACGCGTGCGTACTGGTATACGTAACAACTGCTTTTTGTTTCACTTCTGATTGGTTGATAGCTAGAAATCTTGCTACGGTTCTCACCGAACTGTGACAGGGCTTAAAATAGTCATGTCACACCTGTCTGTTGATACGCTCATTTTGTTTTCAGTCTGTCTCCGACTTTCGACAAAATTGTTCTTTTACAATGAGCCATTGCTAGGAAAAGTACGAACGTGGAAAGATACGAATTCAAATGTCAAGATAAATGTGTGAAACTGCTTTGTCTGGGAACAAATATGGGCGTGATAACTACACGAATATTTGATGCTCTGCCACAGTTTGGTGGGATCCCTGGTACGTGACCACAGTAGATAAGTAAATGAATTTTTCAAAAATTAATGGCTTAAAAGTAACGCACAAACGTACTAAGATTAAATTTCATTTTGTAGCCTAGATTGATTAAAACTTTTAATCAATCTAGGCTACAAAATGAAATTTAAATGAACCGAAATGAACCGTTCAAGAGCCTATACATTCAGCGGAGAATCTCGACGATCGCTTTAAGTTGTTTTGGGTATTCCTCGGTGTAAAAACCTGTGACATTTTCCTTTATTTCTTTACTATTATTTCCCTAGTCTCTATTGTTCTGTCTCCTTTGTTTTCTTTGTCCTTCGTCACTCGTGAACGTAACAAGTTTTTACACCGAGAATGAGCCGTTTTTTTCGCCTATCGACTTGTCCTGAATGTTATTTCACTGGCTATGATTTTCGGCATGTACATTCTCTTTTTTAAGTTATGGATAGTCGATCTTTTACCGTCAAAACGTTTGTGCCGTGCTCAGCTACAACACTGCATTGTCTCCGAAAAAGGGAACTCACTAACAGAACTGGTTGTGTATCTGACGATTTTGGCCTCTGTGGCACCAACTGGCCAGTAAGTTTACAAGATCGCAACCGCTGTGGACAAATGCACACACCCTGTATTAGGCCTACTCTGGGACCTTAAGTCGCCATGTTTGTTTCTGTCAATTTTGCTCAATTAAGTCGCCTTAAGTCGCCTAAAGTCGCCATGTTTTGTCAGTCAACTTTCCTTAAGTCGCTCAAAGTTACAACGACTTCAGATTCCAGAGTAGGCCTTCTATTTAAAAAACAACTTTTATCTCAAAAAAATCAATGTGATGTGGGACTCTTGTAACCAGAGCAGCAACTGTTGTAAGCCACGACAAATACTTGCTTGGCCGACAAACATAAACTTATACGGAATGAAATACAATAACTGGTCTGTTTATACTGAGCTTGAATTCTAGTTAAAAGTTGAAGCCAATCTCATAAGAAATTCTCATTGGAAAGTGCCATTCATGTGATTACCCTTTCTCACTTTTGCCATCTGTTTGCTGGACAATTGATTAACCACTACTCGGGACTCCAAGGCACTCCGTACGTTTCCTTCAACTCAACGACGTGATTATTTTCGTTTTCCACTTTTACTTCACTATTCCAATCTGAACCGAAGAGGTGATCACTTTCGCGACACTCCATCGACTGTTTTGCATCATCGTATCCTTTTTAGTCATCAAACTACCCACTCTCCCCACCCACCAGGGACTGTTGTAGGTCACCCCTTTCCCCTCCTTTACTGGGCTGTTCATTCACTTCATTGTCCATGGACTGTTTTACCTCGTCGCATCCTTCTGAGATGTTAAACTTCCCACTCTCCCCACCCATCAGGGACCGTTGAATGCCGCTAATCCCCCCTGCTTTATTAGGCTGTTTATTCATAACAGATGCGCACATAGCACAAGCAAAGCTGGAGATGGCTACTAATATACTGAAAATTGAATATACAAATGAGTATATAAATAAAAGTGCTGAACAGTTAGTTTTCCAAGCCGACCAGAATTGCATTGAATAACTCTTCAATTCTTAAACTGGACGAGAAAAATTCAATGGAAAATTTCAAATATTTCCAAACTCGTTCATCTCGGAAAAATTTCTTGAGGGATAAAAAACAACCAATTTGTATTTATATAACAAATTGGGCCTGACGCTAAATTTTTGTGGTGTAAAATCGTTGTCGAACAAAAGACATTAAGCTTAGTCATGTCTACCAGTGCCGAGAAATTCAGAGAAAGAGTGAAGAAATGGAGGGAAAAAAATCCTGAACTATGTACTGGAGAATAACATCAAAGAAATTTCAAAAAACGTTTTGCGCTTGAAATAAAGATCTAACTAAATTTCCAATCACTGCAAAGCTTGTCACTCTAATACTTTGACAGCGCGAATTATAAGCAGTTTTCGCCGGAAAGAAAATCAGTTACATTGATCAAAGCCCTTAGTTCTTGGTGAAAAGAGAATCACATGTTCCTGCTTATTTCTTCATCCAACATGAGAAGAAAGATTTCAAGAGAAAAAATTTAATTGAAATACTTCAAGTGGAAATGAATTGCTAATGACAGTTTGTCATAAAATCTAAAATCCTTGATCTCGACTGTTCCCTTGAGAATTTAAAAGAATCACTCAAAGGAATCTTAAACAAACAAGGTACATTTGGCTCATCTCCAGTGTAATATAATTTATTCACACAACTTACGTAAAACAAAGGACACAAATCATTCTTAACAATGTAGCTAACCCTTTATAACAAAGAAAATGAATAAATTATATTACACCGGGCATGACCCGCACATTTTGAGCGACCGTTGAAGAATTAACATAATTAGTCAGAGATGAAAGGTGGAATAAATCAAAACCGAAAAAGCACATGTTTAGAAGCTAAAATCATGTTAAACTGTATCAGGTAACCCTTTGAGAATAACTCGAAGTCATTTCCAAGAAACGTTTCGCGCTCAAAGTAAAGAGATCTAACAAACACTGCAAACTAATCACTTCAAATAAAACAGCCGCTCTAATCATAAGCAATTTTCGACAAGAATAAAACACTTACATCAAATATAGTCCTTTCCTCCAATGCGTCACACATCTCTTGATCACTTAAATCCATGTCACTAAGACAGGAAAGAAAACTATGTTTACCAAGACCGACGCGCGCTAATCACACAAGTAAAATGATTTTGCTTTCAACGTTTGATTAATAAAAGTTCATTCACAAAAGCGGGGTACACCTATTCATTAACATCACAGAAGTTTTGGTTAAGAACCAATGAGATGACGTGGGAATACGCGGTACTATTTGTCCTTAAAACAAAACAAAGAGTCGTGATGCTTACTTTATAACGTTTATTGAATAATCATAACATAAAATCCGTAGTGAGAATTTTGAATTTTGACCAGGTGATATGGTGACGTAGTGAAAAGGCTCGGGCTAAAAGTTTTTTAAAATGCCGTATCCCACAACCGCGCGCAGCCTGAGGTGTTATTTTCGAATTTAAAATGTTGGTGTTTCCATTGCCAAAACATGACAGATCATTCCCTGTGTCTCCCACATTTCCTGTTACTGAATGCAGAGAGTAAAAGTTCAAGAAGAACCGACGGGATTTGCCACTGCTACTGTCATCGACAGCCATGTTAAATTTCGAAAACAACACATCAGGCCGCGCGCGGTTATCGGATACGGCATTAAAATGTTGGTGCCCAGGCCTCTTCATTACGTCACTAGATCACCTGGGAAGTCTTGACCGTCGGAAGTGTTGAGAACTAGACTCGTTTCCAGTTTCTCAAACTCTTGGTCTCGAACCCCAAAACGCACGATATTGGTAATGATTTCAAGTTCTTGAATTATCGTATGTGGTGGAGGAGAAAAAGAAAGAGGAGGAAGAGGAAGAGAAAAAGGAGGAGAAGAAAGAGGAGGAGAAGGAGGGGAAAGAGGAGGAGGAGGAGGAGTAAGAAGAGAGGGAGAAAGAGAATGAGGAGGAAGAGAAAGATAAGAAAGAGGAGGACGAGGAGGAGGAGGAGGAGGAGGAAGAGAAGGAAAAGGAAGACAAGGACGATAACGAGGAGGAGGAGAAGAAAGAAGATTAGGAAGAGGAGGAGGAGAAAGAGGTGGAGGAGGAGGAGGAGGAGGAGAAAGAAGAGGAAGAGGAGGACACGTGACACCCTTGCCAGACGAAAATCATCGTCCCGCCATGCTTTGCACCACCCTCTTTATAGTCAGACCTCGGTCCCAATTCTCTCAGTCTTTACCATGACCGTCTGCAGGAAGGACTTCTGTACGTTTTTGGGGCCGGACACTGTAAGTATTTTATCGCCTTTTAGTATAAATACTCAGGTGATTATACAAAATCGCGCGCTCTGATTGGTTCACTATCTCGGATTCTCAGCCGATAATCACCTCGACGAACAAAATGGCTAACAGTCGTTCGCGCGCTTTTGATGGAATAAAATTTTTTTGTGTTCTACAATTATGCTTTTTCTTTTCTTTTTTAAAATAATCACCTGTGTATTTATACTTATCGCCAACTATTTCGGCCAAGCGCCCGCGTAACGTAAGCGGTTTCTTCGAAATCGAACTCTTAAAATGGGGTCAAATTTTACAAAGAAATGTATGGAGATGTTTTTAATATGTCAAAAATGTCGGTTAAAATAAGAGATGGAACATTTGCCGGAGCGGGATGTCATTACAACGACTGCTGTCTTTATTATGTGGTAAATAAAAAGACTTCAGGGAAAAAAGAAACACTTCATTTTTCCTTTGCTTTGTATCGAGATGAGCGACCAATTTAGCCCTTACAGTACCTTGCAAATTTACAAAAAAAGCTTAAAATGAAAGACAGATACCCGTGTTACTGTGCTTGGTTCTTCACTTGCCGGAGTGGAGACCAATAGTTGACTCTGTTTTCAACCCCATCGTGAAATATGAAGTTCACAGCGAAATGTTTGATCCGTCCTTTTCCTTTGCAAAGAACGCAAAAAATGTATTGAACCTTGCGAGCAAGAAGAACAAGGCTCAACCTGCAGTCTCTACTTCCGTTACGAGGTCCCGCACTCGTTCGGAGCAAACTTTTCCCTGAGAAACTCTGTAAGATCTTGCATGTTTGGTATCAAAATTTTCAGCGATATTTCAGCTTTCTAAAGCTGCTAGTCTTTCTGGGATAGGTGTTACAGCACGCTTTTGGTCAGCCGTTTAATGTGTAAGCGAGTTCACTTCCGGTGGTTTTCGCGGCGGATTTCGTGCTGAAATTTGAAAAATAAACATTACATTTATTGTTCATATCGCATGGGCTAGTATCTTCAAGACCTCTGAGATGTCTGATTTACTCCAAATATCAGCCTTATCCTGGTTTAAGGAATCTGTGAGTGTTTGTATCAATGATAGCCTAAAATATGTAAAAGATCATTGTGGTAGTACCGAGGAGGCAGTCTTCAAAGTCGCTTTCACATGCGACTGCTTAAAAAGCTGGTATGATTTCAAGAACAATAATGTACTGTCCATTAGCTATGTGGAAATTCTAAACGCGTATTTAGAAGAGAAATATGGATTAAAGGTAAAACCAGACTGTTCCAGGCTTGAAGATCGATTGACACGGTTTGTTCCGAGAGTCAAAGCCAATTAAAGGGGAAGAATGTTGGTCTGGGTGGTTTTTCATAGCTCCTGCAAATTTATTATGTCTATTAGTTTCATAATCTCGAAAAAAATAAAATTCAAAAACTTCTCTGTGCACTGACCTCAAAAGTTCTGGTGTCAGATGAGAAGAAGGTTCCCACGTGCAGCTTTCCAGAGGCCACCCCTCCCACTTTATAAGATACTCGTGATTCTTAGCAATCAAAACATTTATTAAGTGTAAGTACATCTCAAACGGAAAGAAAAGAAGCATCGGTAATTAACTCTTATCATGTATTTATTTCCACATGGGACTTAAAACAACGTCAGGAAAAATTCAAAATATAAACAGATTCATTTATCTTCTTTTGTTCGATGGTCTATTAGTACTCACATCGCGAACCTTTCGACGGAAAATTTTTCTTTCTACTGGATACTTTTGTGGTTACGTTTTCTGCCTCTTCCTAGGCGTATCGTACAACACCACAGATGACAGATTATGGAGTTGTTTGTAGTCAATTTCACGCTCGTGTCTCTCTTCATACCCAAGGCCGCCATGATGAATTTATAGGAAGCACCCTTGACGCTACGCGGATTCTTCGTGACCGGAATTGTTGGCGATGGAAACAACTATTCGCCTCAGGCTCAGTGATTCTCGGTGAATATTCACCTCGACTTCGTCTCGGTTAATATTCACCGAGAATCACTTTGCCTCTGGCCAATAATTGTTAATTATTGATTGGGTTGCCATGGAAATCCGTGAGATTGATCCCAGATTCCTTTGTTGAGGCTGGTTGGCTGTTTTCCAACATGGCTGACTTTTATTTTGCATGGGCGCTGCCATCTTAGATACTTAATTCGGCTCCTCGTTGGCTGAAATTTGTGGCGGTCATCTTGGATTTGAAAAACAATAGCAGTCATTGTTCTCCAAACAATAGCTTAACGTCTTTCTCGGCTCCTGATTGGTTACGGCCCCTATAAGCGTGCTATAGTCAAACTGATGTCACACTTGTGGACTTCTTCAAAGCATTTGACTCTTTACCCCATGAGAGATTACTTGTTAAGCTTGATTATTATGGAATTAGCGGGTGGAATGCTCAACTGGATAATCTTGAGCCTTTTAACAAACCGTACGCAAAACGTTTCAGTCAATGAATTTCTCTCGTTGTCAAGGCCTGTTATATCTGGTGTATCCCAGGGTTCCGTTTTGGGTCCAGTGCTATTGCTTTTGTTTATCGATGACATCTCCAATTCAATCCAGTCCAATCTACGTCTATTTGCAGACGATTGTGTCCTGTACAGAGAAGTAACTGCCCAGCAGGATTGTCAAACTCTCCAACACGACCTCAACGTTCTATCACATTGGTCAAAGACTTGGCAGCTTACCTTTAATGTATCTAAATGCTTTCATCTTGGGGTTACCCGTAAGAAAATCCCTGTTGAATTCAACTATTCTTTGGATGGCAAGCTCATTACAAGAGCTTCTTCTACAACTTACCTGGGCATATCTATCACTGACAACTTATCCTGGAACGATCATTGCGATAACATCTCAGTTGCTATCTGCGAGTAGTAGAGGATAAATTGTAAACATAAAGACAATAATAATAATAAGCTGAAACTAAAACTGAATTACACACTGCAGTGTGACTATTCTTTGTAAAGCTACTGAGCAGTTCTGTGCTGTGGTACTGTTTGTTTTACTATACAGTGTGATTCTAACTATTTCATCTGTGGATCCTGAAACCATACAGTGTGACCACTCTTTAGAAAGCTACTGAACAGTACTGTACTGTAGTACTGTTTGTTTTACTATACGGTGTGGTTCTAACTTTTTCATCTGTGGATGTTCCACCACTGAGCTATAGGAGACTCGTGAGGGTCAGCGAGGCCAGCACGGTAGGGCACAATGTACAATGTTCTTTCAGTATGCAGTGTGTTCTAAGTTTTTCAGTTGGAACTGCAGTTATAACTGAATATTTTACAATTCGCTCCATTGAATTACATTTTTACAGAATGCGTAAAGGGCTTAATGTATGGAGCAGATATCAACTTTAAATTTGAAACTAAATTTTGTCCTCGTATGATTGTGTTCCATTCAATAAACTTTTGAGTTGCTTCAATACTTCTCTTTGAGATACATATCAGTATCACGGGGTGATACAGGATAAGGAGGGAGCGCACCTCTACGGAATGAGGTAACGAACGAGTGACACAAACAAATTTTAAAAGCAAACAATGAACATAAAGGCCGGTTTATGACTCATGTTTTACTTTAACACGAATAAACCGCGTTTTTTTGCAGAATACTAGTTACATTAGAAAGCCGCAGGTCCCCTTAGGGGTAGGGTGCGCACCCCCTACACCTCTCTTCTAGATCCGCCCCTCTATGTATTATGCGTTTGTATATCAGCTGTGCCGCACAACCCCTGGGGCTTGTACTTCCTCATCAATACCTCATGATTCAAATGTGACGTAGAACACGCGCCTTGAAACTGAACCCCAGATGCGCACATAACACAAGCAAAGCTGGAGATGACTACTAATATTTTGAAAACTAAATATACAAATGAGTAAATTAATGAAAGTGCTGAACAGGTAGTTTTCCAAGCCGACCATAATTTAATTGAATGACTGGACGAAAAAAAAATCCACAGAAATATTCAAACCATTCCAAACTCGTTCATCTCGGAAAAATTTCGTGAGGGATAAAACACAATAAATTTGTATTTATATAAGAAATGGGGTCTGACGCTCATTGTTTGTGGATAAATGAAATTGGTAAAAGAAAGCGTTGAATTCAGCGGAATTGTAGTTTTTATTTAGTTGTAACCTTTGTCATCTATAGATATTCTTATTCGATATTTTGTTGGACCAAACAAAAAAAAACGTCAAGAAAAAAAGAGTAATATAAACTGGGAAAACGCTGCGATAGAATGACGAGAGTTTTTAATAATTAACAAGAATGCAATAGCCCTCCCTTTTAGTTAAATTAATTTCAAAAATTAAGATAATGTTTTACTTACCACTAATTCACAAAGCGACCTTTTTGAAAATATTAAAAGTGCCTTCGTTTTCCCAAATTAACATTCCAATTGCAAGGTCGTCATTAACTGAAGTATTTCCGCTTAAAACCCGGAGGATAACAGAGTAAAAACAACGTTTGCAGAGCGCAGTGCTACGAGGTAGAAAATTGACGAGTAAAAGCAAATGAGAAAATGGTGGTGGAGCCCTCAGCAGTACTGCTTACGCTATTTTACATTTCATGTTTGATTGCAGAGACAGGTAAGACATGCATCTTAAATAATTTGTGAGAGAAAGCTACGCATTCTTTATTAAAAGCTCTATAAACCGAAATAAACAATTAATATTTCCGAATTTTCTTTCAAAAAGACACCAATAGACTGAGATGTGTACCAACGGTTTTCTTTTTATTTCTAAAGTTACAAAGTGGGACAAACGTCAATTATGTACATAAAAACTTGAGCCTTTCGTCCGGCATAGGCAGGTTTTGTATGCCTAGTTTCTAAAATTTACAATCCTGTTCCGATTAGTATACGTATTAAAATAATTTCGAGTGCATTTTGAAATAAGAAAATATAAAAATGTTTGTTTAAAGACTAAAACTGTACGAGCCCGTTGAGCAAAATGCTACGCAAAAATGAGAATTCGTTGTAAAGTATTGTTTTGCTTCTTTAAGGGTCACTTAAGTTTAAGAGTTTGTGAAGTTTAGGAAGCGCTGACTGGTCATGTGACTATTTGCTTTTGAGAGATCCGATCCTGCTTTGTGTTTGGAGATTTGGCTTCGAAAATTAAACCAACGCCTAGGTATTAAATAACTTTAGAGGGTTGTTAAATTGTTATCTGCCTTCTCGGTAATTTACATTTGCAACTGTCTTTAATATATATATACATACCTAAAGAACTTTGTGTTCTTAAGGAAGAGTTCTTTTATTTATACCTCAGACATTTCTGTAAAGTAATTTTTACTTTACAATGGCATTCATTGGCTTTATGGTATCGGCCTTAATTTGGTCGGAACTGTATTCTTAATTTAAAAAACGAATCTTCAGTGCCAGATAAAGCAGTTCAAGAATTCTAGCAATGATGGAGTTGTGTCGCCATAATTGACACTCAGGGTGCGTTCCTTTGGTATGATCAAGATTTGGATTTGTGATCTGAGATCACACGGATCATAGCGCATCAAAGGGACCGATGAATTCTTCTCTACAGTGGATTCATCGGTTCCTTGAATGTGCCATGATCCGTGTGATCCAAATCCAGATCCGGATCGTACCAAAGGAATGCACCGTTAAACTCACATTTATCTTCAGTTATTAGAAACAGCCAGTGTTGGTCATGATCAGGTTAGGAAAAACTGTTCAAGCGCTTTTTAAAGATACAGTTCACGGGCGGATCCAGGATTTTGGTAAGGAGGGGGTGCACCTCTACGGAATGAGGTAACTGATGAGTGACACAAACAAATTTTAAAAACGAACACTGGACGAAGAAGAAAGCTTATTACACTCGTTTTACTTCAACACGAAGAAACCGCATATTTTTTTTCTAGCAGGGCACTAGTTATATTAGACAGCCGCTGGTCCTCCTTAGGGGTGGGGTGCGTGCAACCTGCTCCTCTCCCCTAGATCCGCCCCTCTATGTATTAGGCGTTTGTATATCAGCTGTGCCGCACATCCCTTGGAGGTTGTACTTCCGCATCAATACCTCATGATTCAAATGTGACGTAGAACACGCGCCTTGAAACTGAACCCCAGATGCGCACATAACACAAGCAAAGCTGGAGATGACTACTAATATTTTGAAAACTGAATATACAAATGAGTAAATTAATAAAACTGCTGAACAGTTAGTTTTCCGGGCCAACCAGAATTGCATTGAATAACTCTTCAATTCTTAAACTGGACGAGAAAAATTCCACGGAAAATTTCAAACCATTCCAGACTCGTTCATCTCGTAAAAATTTCGTGAGCGATAAAACACAACGAATTTGTATTTATCTAACAAGTTAGGCCTGACGCTCAATGTTTGTGGGTAAGAAAAAAAGAGTAGTATCAACTGGGAAAACGCTGTGATAGAATGACGAGAGTTTTAAATAATTAACAAGAACTCAATAGCCCTCCCTTTTAGTTAAATTTATTACAAAAATTAATATCATGTTTTATTTACAACTAATAATATACATGCAAAAATTTCAGCATGCTAATTGGCTGAGAGCACGTCAATTGATCACAAACAGTGCAGAAAATTGAAATTGAGTGCAAAAAGTTGAAATTAAATTTTTGCTTGTATATTATTAACAAGTAATCACATGATTTGTCTCGTGCAATTTGGGGTAAATCAGCACGAGTAAATTTTTCAAAGACTACAAATTGCACTCGCCCTACGGGCTGGTGCAATTTGGTTACCCTTTGAAAAATTTACTCGTGCTGATTTATCCCAAATTGCACTCGAAATCCTGTGATTACCTATATTAATTCACAACGCGACCTTTTAAAATTGCCTTTGTTATCCCAAATTAACATTCCAATAGCAAGGTCGTCATTAACGGAAGTATTTCCACTTAAAACCCGGAGGATAACAGAGTAAAAACAACGTTTGCAGAGCGCAGTGCTACGGGGTAGAAAATCGGCGAGTAAAAGCAAATGAGAAAATGGTGGTGGAGCCCTCAGCAGTACTACTTACGCTATTTTATTTTTCATGTTTGATTGCGGAGACAGGTAAGACATGCATCTTAATGATTTGTGAGAGAAAGCTATGTATTCTTTCTTAAAACCACTATACACCGAAATAAACAATTTCCGAATTTTCTTTCAAAAAGACACCAATAGACTGAGATGAGCACCGACGGTTTACTTCTTATTTCCAAAGGTACTAAGTAGGACAAAAGTCAATTATGTAAATAGAAACTTGACTCATTCGTCCTGGTACAGGCCGGTTTTGTACGCCTAGTTTCTAAAATTTACAATCCAGGCCTGTTTCGATTAGTATACGTAAAAAAATTGAAATAAACAATGTCCAAAAATACTAAAATTGCACAAGGCCGTGGAGAAAAATGCTACGCAAAAATGAGAATTCGTTGTAAAATATTTTTTATGAAGTTTAGGAAGCGCTGCTTTGTGTTTGGAGATTTGGCTTCGAAAATTGGTTTAACGCCTAGGTATTAAATAACTTCAGGGGGCTGTAAAATTGTTATCTGCCTTCTCGCTAATTTACATTTGCAACTGTCTTTGATATGTATACTTACCTAATGAACTTTGTTTTTATAAGGAAGAGTTCGTTTTGTTATAACTCGGACATTTCTCTAAATTAAAGCAAGTTTTACCTTACAATGCCATTGGCTTTATAGTATTGGCCATAATTTGGTCGGAACTATACTCTGAATCTAAAAAACTAATCGTTCAGTGCCAAATAAGGCAGTTCAAGAACTCTGGCAATGATGGACTTGTGTCGCCATAATTGACACTCAGGGTGCGTTTCTTTGGTATGATCAAGATTTGGATTTGTGATCTGAGATCACACGGATCATAGCGCACCAAAGCGACTGATGAATCCTTCTCTAGAGTTGATTCATCGGTTCCTTTGATGCGCCATGATCCGTGTGATCCCAATCCAGATTCAGATCATACCAAAGGAACGCACCCTCAAAATCGCATTTATCTTCATTTATTAGAAACAGACAGTGTTGATCATGATCAGGTTAGAAAAAACAGTTCTAGCGCTTTTTAAAGATATAGTTTAACTGCAAAACGGCAACTTAAAAACAATTTTAATCCCGGCAAGTGCCAAGGCACAACATTTTTTTCTGTCAGTTAATAATATACATACAAAATGTCAACGCGCTGATTGGCTGTGAGCACGTCAATTAATTCTAAACATTGCAGAAAGTTTAAATTAATTGAGAGCAAAAAATTGAAATTGAGTGCGGAGATTTTTAAATGTCTATTTTTTAACAAGGAATCAAATGATTTCGTGTGCAACTTTGTATAAATACTGTTTAAGTCATTAGAGTGGTAAATCTTCCGTTAGAATTTCGAAGGTTAGAAAGTTGGATTCTCACAGAGTGATCGGACAAAAATGGTCACGTGACCTAAAAAATGTATGCTGCACGTGCTACGGAAAACAACGGCGAACAACAGAGAAGATGTACTTTATACAATTGAAGGCCAATCATTACAACAGAGTCAGTGGGAAACTTCTTTTTATCAACTGTATCTTTCAATCGGATAAACGTTTCTTCCGATTTAGCCTTATTGGCTCGGTTCCCGCTGTCCTTCACACGACCCCGCAGAAAAAAAACTTAAGTTTAAATAAAAAAAGGATCCAGAGATGATTTTGAAAAGAGGCCCGAGGGAATTCGGGCTGACATAGTCACCGAGCCAATAGCTTTGTTAGCCGTTTTGCGGTCATAATTACCAAGAACTTTATTATAAACAAACAACAAGTTCAATACATTTTAGAAACAGTCTCTAGCAATCCTTTGTAACGGCAACCGTTTCACCTGCAAGCGTAATCAAACTTTGAGCGTTATCACGCTTTTGTTGTCAAGTCTTTGTCTTGCAACTACTTTCTACGCGACCACGCATGAGACAGACCGTAACTGAGACAACTTCATCCAAAAATGCTACCAAAATTTAAATTAGATGAAAAAATCTCTATAACCTCCTTTATTCGCGCACTGTTGTCTTACACAAATTGTTGACTCGAGAAATCCAACGACGCGTGTCTTGTCGCTGTACAAAATTCGTGTATTAACTTCAGCTTTTGGTTCCCAATTACAACAGCAGCTGACAATACAAGAGTTAGTAGTATTCATGTGCATAACATTGGTTTTCGAAGATAGTTCAGAGTTTGTCATAGCTCCATAGTTTGCTTTCATGGTTTTCATTGAGTTCTCTTTGAGTTTGCGGAACGACCTGGCCGACTGTTGTAGTTTTGGGTAGGTCTACCGCGAAAGGCATGTGAGTTTGTAAGCGATGTGAGCATTCCAAGGAGAAACCCGAACATAAGCAGAGTACCCATCTTTCGCATCCAACATCGATGGTGCAATAACTTGATGAAGCCTCGTTTTCACAATAGCAATACCCAAGGGCCTCTGCGGGCAGTCCGATTTGCGATGTTGTCGATAGACTGATAGACCGGAAAGGTAAACCTAGACTCGGGCTACCTATGGTAGTAGCCCAAGCAAAAACTAATCTTCATTGCCGAATAAGGCAGTTCAAGACCTCTAGCAATGATGGACTTGTGATCTGAGATCGTACGGATTATAGCGCACCAAAGGGACTGATGAATCCTTCTCTAGAGTGGATTTAGTGGTTCCTTTGATGTGCCATGATCTGTGTGATTCAAATCCAGATTCAGATCATACCAAAGGAACGCACCCTCAAAATCGCATTTATCTTCATTTATTAGAAACAGACAGTGTTGATCATAATCAAGTTAGGAAAAACTGTTCTAGCGCTTTTTAAAGATATAGTTTAACCGCAAAACGGCAACTTAAAAACAATTTTAATCCCGGCAAGTGCCAAGGCACAACACTTTTTTCTGTCAGTTAATAATATACATACAAAATGTCAACGCGCTGATTGGCTGTGAGCACGTCAATTAATTCTAAACATTGCAGAAAGTTTAAATTAATTGAGAGCAAAAAATTGAAATTGAGTGCGGAGATTTTTGTATGTCTATTTTTTAACAAGGAATCAAATGATTTCGTGTGCAACTTTGTATAAAAGTTGTTAAAGTCATTAGAATGGTAAATCTTCCATTAGAATTTCGAAGGTGAGATAGTTGGATTCTTATCGAGTGATCGGACAAAAATGGCCACGTGATCTAAAAAATGTAGGGTGCACGTGCTACGGAAAACAACGGCGAACAGCAGAGAAGATGTACTTTATACAATTGAAGGCCAATCATTACAACATGGTCAGTGGGAAACTTCCTTTTATCAATTGTATCTTTCAATCCGCTAACTGCACAAGCGAGTGCCTGAACACAAGATGATATTCAGCTTAACGTAAATTACTCGTTAATAAACAAGTTCAAACACAATATAGTCGCCTACTCTTTTTAACAGCCGGTAATTATTCACCATTGTCTTTTTCTCCTTTCAAGACTGTTGCCGTGTTAAAGAGTTTTTACCGCCAATCCCTAATAAGGCCTTAGAAGGTCACGTGACCAAGACACTGCTGTTGACTCAGGAAGAAATGTGTAATGTTCACTGTTATCAAGACGACACCTGTCAATCAGTGAACCTTAGTCCACGCCTTGAAGACGGGAAGTGGATATGTCAGCTGAGCAGCAGTGATCACCAACAGCATTCCCAGAGTTTGGTAGAAAAGAAGGGTTACCATTACTACGGTACAGTGGTGAGCAATGAAATGTTACATCGTTCTTAATTTAACCCGCAAGATCTATCGCGTTTAGCTTGGTCTAATTTGAAAATTTCAGAATCCGTGCAGTAGTTCCCCTTGTGTGATGAACGCGACCTGTCAACCCACCTTTCTTGAAGACGAAAGCTTTCATTGTTTTTGTCCCGTAGGATTCACTGGAATAAGCTGCGATCAAGGTACTGTTTTTTTTTTTCGGGCTGCACTCAAAAAGGCCGAGTTTAAAATTACGTCTCGTTTCTCGGCTTTCATTATCCGGTGTCAGAAATTGGAAAGTTGCGCATTAGATTTTGGCGAAAAATGGAAAATTTGTCATTTTTTTTCTTTGGCTCTAACAGTTCTTGAAACAATCTACTTTTAGAAGAGATATGCATTTAATTGAAAATTATTTTTGCTCGACCTAAAAAAACGAAGCTTCCGAAAGGTAGGATTTGTTTGTTTTTCGGTTGCCATGGCAACGACATACAAATCAATCTCCAAAAGCCGTTTAATTTTCTTAAAATTGTTTGAATTGACGTTTCTCAATTGCCTAAGCCTCTGTAGTCCATTCCAACGTCCAAACTTTAAATAAAAGCCAGGATACAAAGCAGGCAACCGTACACTTTGTTTTGAGCGTCAATGGTCGACATAAAGCATAGGAAAACCCTAGAATTCCCTCAAGTGGCAGGCCATTTCAATGAGTTAAGTACCTTTTCTTTGTTGTTTTAGACAGAAGTAAAGTTTTACTTGAGTTTTCGTAGTAATTTTGGCGCCCCCTTAAATTTCTTGTAGAGTATTTAAGCAATTGCCACCAAATTTGGCACAAACACTGTCCTTGTAGTCGCCTACAACCTAATTGAGCAAATTTTAATTTGCTCAAAAAACACTGGTTTTATGAGTTTTTTAGTTAAATTGAAATGTAAATGCTCGCCAAAGTAACGAAAATAATCAAAAGTCGATAATTCTCAATTAAGTTGCACTTTACCGAGCAAGGATTTACTGTAGCAAATATCATGTGTTTTTTGTTAAAAGACAGTTCTCAAATTGAGGGGCAGGAATATAGCTCGAAAATCGGTAGTCTTTAACAAATGGTTAATAATTAACAAAGAGTTAATAACTGACAGACGTAGACTGTGTTATGTGGTTAGCAATGGTCCTGTCCTTAATTCTGGTAAGTTTGAGTGTAATTGAATGAATCCTTGGTGACATATGCCGTTTTGAATAAGCTGTCAAAATTTTACCCAAAACCAACCTTAATGCCCCCTTAAGGTGTAAACTGTCACTTCCTTTATAAGTATTTTTTTTGTACGTAAGCAGGAGCCCATTACCCGGAGCGTGCAACTGCCATATGTTTATGCAACGGCGTTTTCACAAGTAAGGTTATTTTTAGAGCGGCTTCTCACGCGAAAAAAAGTTGTTTCCGCTGTCTCAGTTATCTCATCGGAGCTACTAATCTCTGTGTAAATACTTTGAATATCGTCAGAAATGCTGTCCGAACACTCCGATGAAGACTCGTGTATGTCGGCTATGTTCGTTGTCGCTACAAGCGGTTATCATGCTACATATCAATCATGCACTAGCTTGTGATTGGCTCTCCCGAACCAATTCGCGGGAGAGACGATCTAAAAATAACCTTACTTGTGAAAATGCCGTTTCACAGACATAGTATGGGAGTTGCACGCTCCGGGTAATAGGCTCCTGACGTAAGGTGTTCAGTGGGTATCTTTTAATCCAAAAAATTAAAAATCACTCACAGGGTTGTCGCAAAGTTTGCCAACAACCTGCTATGGCACTTCGTGACACGGTGAACTGACTCTGACTGAGTAATTAGTTCAACTAAAGACTCCTAAACTTCGGCAACCGGACAAACATAACTTCTGTCAGAAATAACTAACTAATTTGTCTCCAATGCACAGAAATGAGAGGCTACTCCCCATCCATACCTGCCAAATCCTGCGCAGAAGTCCTTTCCAATGAACCGTGAGTTTTTCCTTTGTTTTACTTGCCTATTAACTGTAGCCTTTTCAAAAAGTTTCGTTTTCGTGCGTCCACACGTACGCGAGAGAGAGCACTGTTTCCAAATTGTTCTACTCTGGAGAGCGTTTTTGAAAAGTTTTCATCAAAAACATGTGGACGGAAGCAGTATCCGTAAAGAAAAAACTTGCTTTTTCAACAGAAAACGGATTGGTGTGGACGAGGCCGAGGATCAAAGAAGGATTATGAATTGAAAAGAACAGTGCTTTATGAAAAAATGATCACGCGGCCCTTGTTGTGGTTGGAACTTTTGTTTTCCAAAGATAGGGTCTCACTACGTGGCTTAATCTAGCTATAGATAAAAATACTGGAACCACACTGTAGAATATTACCGCAGTGCAATACAATTTAGCTACGGTGTATTTCCAATGAATAGCCATACTTCATAATACGTTTGATCAACAAACAAAAATGCAGATTCACACACTGAATAGTAAAACAACAGTGCCACACTACAGTACTGTTCAGTAGCTTTACAAAGAATCGTCACACTGCAGGACAAACATTACCACAAACATGATGTGATCCACAGATGAAAAAGTTAGAACCACACTGATTAGTAAAACAAACAGTACCACAGCACAGTTCAGTAGCTTTCCATAGAATGGTCACACTGCAGGACAAACATTACCACAGTACAGTAATTCTTGTTTTACAGTTCCAATGGTAATTTTCGAATCAGTTATGCCTTCTTCATCTTCTGCTAGCAGGAAATTTCAAGTACTATTTTTATCTACTCGAAACTTCACTGTCTAACTCTCAAGTATATGAACTTTGAATTTTAAATTTATAGTGACTCTGTAAACGGTGACTACTATATAGCGACTGAGGGGGGAAGGGTGGCCAATTTCTATTGTCACATGGAGGAGATTCCAGGATGTGGCGGTGGAGGCTGGACTCTAGTTATGAAGATTGATGGAAATAAGGTACTGAAAAGATTTTTTAGCGCAGACCAAAAGGGTGACTTTGCACGAACTGTTTCTTATTTTAAAAACCAATTAAAAGTGATTTAGTAGATTGAGAAAGTTGAATTTGTAAAGGTAAATTGTCACTTTTTGTTCTAAAGTCTGTTACACTTTGACAGTCTGCTGTCAAACCCAAAAACGTGCACAGCAGCTTCCATGTAATTGCCATAAATGAAAAAGTCGTTAAACATGTGATACATGCTTTGTATACTTGCAGTCGATTAGCTACGGAAAAAGTCAATGAATTTACAACAAAACATCCTTACTTCAGTGTTTTCCTAATTTTTCAGAAACGTTTGGGCTCAACTGAATAATCGTTTTCTTTCTTTGTAGAGAACATTCGCTTACAGTTCAGATCTCTGGGGCAATAAGAAAGAATACAAACCGGAATCCGCACAGCTTGGATTGGACGATACAGAAACGAAATCCCCGACCTACTGGAGTACCCCTGTGGCAAAAGTGTGTCTCGGTATGAGGGTAGGGGAGACCACTAACTGGCTTGCTATCAACCAATCAGCTGACTCGTTACATTCTCTACTGGCAGATGGTGCCTACCGACCAACAACTATTGGCAGAAATGAGTGGAAATCCCTTTTGGCCGATACTTCGCTACAAGATAATTGTAACAGGGAAGGATTCAACGTAAATGGAAGCGAAAGGGCAGCGGTAACACGAATCGGTATTGTAGGCAATAATGAAGAGGATTGCCGTACTTGCAACTCAAGAATTGGTTTCGGTTCTGCTGGAAAAAGAGGGGGACAGAACGACAACAACTCCTGCGGAAATGAAGCTGCAAATCACGATCCAGACAACGGGGAAAAGCATATTCAAGCATTTTGCTACATTCTCGTACAGTGAAGCGTTACATGTATTCTATCACGTGGGGGGAGGGGTCCCATAAATAATGACGGGGGTGCCCGTCGGAAATCACCCCAATAGATACCGTTAAAATTTATCTTTTTAATCTTGGACGCCAAGAGGTACCAATCTACAAATTTTGACTCCTGAAAAGGCACGACGAGCAATCCCGTCACTTTGTATGGTTGCTCCCCCCCGGATTCTACCTATTTAGAGAGGTTTTTTTAGTGACTGCCTTAAAATCAACATCAATGATAATTACTCACAAGATGCACAAGGTCAAACGAACCAACCAAAATCTAGATAGCTACATGTTGTCAGCTCCAAGCGCGCGAATTAATACGCGTGCGTACTGGTATACGTAACAACTGCTTTTTGTTTCACTTCTGATTGGTTGATAGCTAGAAATCTTGCTACGGATCTCACCGAACTGTGACAGGGCATAAAATAGTCATGTCACACTTGTCTGTTGATACGCTCATTTTGTTTTCGGTCTGTCTCCGACTTTGGACAAAATTGTTCTTTTACAATGAGCCATTGCTAGGAAAAGTAGGAACGTGGAAAGATACGAATTCAAATGTCAAGATAAATGTGTGAAACTGCTTTGTCTGCGAACAAATATGGGCGTGATAACTACACGAATATTTGATGCTCTGCCACAGTTTGGTGGGATCCCTGGCACGTGACCACAGTAGATAAGTAAATGAATTTTTCAAAAATTAATGGAGTAACGCGCAAACGTGCTAAGATTAAATTTCATTTTGTGGCCTAGATTGATTAAAAAACGAAATGAACCGTTCAAGAGCCTATACATTCAGCGGAGAATCTCGACGATCGCTTTAAGTTGTTTTGGGTATTCCTCGGTGTAAAAACTGTGACATTTTCTTTTATTTCTTTACTATTATTTCCCTAGTCTCTATTGTTCTGTCTCCTTTGTTTTCTTTGTCCTTCGTCACTCGTGAACGTAACAAGTTTTTACACCGAGAATGAGCCGTTTTTTTCGCCTATCGACTTGTCCTGAATGTTATTTCACTGGCTATGATTTTCGGCATGTACATTCTCTTTTTTAAGTTATGGATAGTCGATCTTTTACCGTGAAAACGTTTGTTCCGTGCTCAGCTCCAACACTGCATTGTCTCCGAAAAAGGGAACTCACTAACAGAACTGATTGTGTATATGACGATTTTGGCCTCTGTGGTGACCAGCTGGCCAGTACGTTTACAAGATCGCAACCGTTGTGGACAAATGCACACTCCCTGTATTAGGCCTACTCTGGAAGCTTAAGTCGCCATGTTTGTTTCTGTCAATTTTGCTCAATTAAGTCGCCTTAAGTCGCCTTAAGTCTCCTTAAGTCGCCATGTTTTTTCAGTCAACTTTACTTAAGTCCCTCAAAGTTACAACGACTTAAGATTCCAGAGTAGGCCTTGTATTTAAAAAAACAACTTTTACTTATCTCAAAAAACTCAATGTGATGTGGGGCTCTTGTAACCAGAGCAGCAACTGTTGTAAGCCACGACAAATACTTGCTTGCCCGACAAACATAAACTTATACGGAATGAAATAAGATAAATGATCTGTTTATACTGAGCTTGAATTCTATTTAAAAGTTGAAGCCGATCTCATAGGAAATTCTCATTGGAAAGTGCCATTCATGTGATTACCCTTTCTCACTTCTTGCCATCTGTTTGCTGGACAATTGATTAACCACTACTCGGGACTCCAAGGCACTCAGTACGTTTCCTTCAACTCAAAGACGTGGTTATTGTCGTTTTCCACTTTTACTTCACTATTCCAATCTGAACCGCAGAGGTGATCACTTTCGCGACACTCCATCGACTGTTTTACATCATCGTATCCTTTTGCGTCATCAAACTGCCCACTCTCCCCACCCCCCAGGGACTGTTGTTGGTCACCCCTTTCCCCTCCTTTATGGGCTGTTCATTCACTTCATGGTCCATGGACATTTTTACCTCGCTGTATCCTTCTGGGTTATTAAACTCCAGACTCTCCCCGACCACCAGAGACCGTTAAATGCCGCTAATCCCCCCTGCTTTATTAGGCTGTTCATTCATAACAGATGCGCACATAGCACAAGCAAAGCTGGAGATGACTACTAATATTTTGAAAATTGAACATACAAATGATTATATAAATAAAAGTGCTGAACAGTTAGATTTCCAGGCCGACCAGAATTACATTGAATATTTCTTCAATTCTTAAACTGGACGATAAACATTCCACGGAAAATTTCAAACCTTTCCAGACTCGTTCATCTGCGACAACTTTCGTGGGCGATAAAACACAACGAGGCTAAACTACAGAATACAGGGCCACTTATTTACATACCACTGGAAAACAATAGTGTCCATTGTTATCTGGTTCGTTCTACAAAAGCCTCCGACACCTGTAAACGAGGTGGACCAAGGTGGCCCTGTATTCTGTAGTTGCTCCCACAACAAATTTGTATTTATATAACAAGTTAGGCCTGACGCTCAATGTTTTTGGTGGAAAATCGTTGTCGAACAAAAGACATTACGTTTAGCCATGTCTACCAGTACCGAGAAATTCAGAGAAAGAGTGAAGCAATGGAGGAAAAAAATCCCGATCTATGCACTGGAGAATAATATCAAAGGAATTTCAAACAAACTTTTTGGGCTTAAAATAAAGATCTCACTAAATTTCCAAACACTGCAAAGCTTGTCACTCTAATACATTGACAGCGCGAATTATAAGCAGTTTTCGACGGAAAGAAAATCAGTTACATTGATCATAGCCCTTAGTTCTTGGTGAAAAGAGAATTACATGTTCCTTTCTTATTTCTTCATCCAACACGAGAAGAAAGAGTTCAAGAGAAAAAATCCAATTGAAATACTTCAAGTGGAAATGAACTGCTAATGATAGTTTGTCATAAAATCTAAAGTCCTTGATTTCGACTGTTCCCTTGAGAAAAGCATCACTCAAAGGAATCTTAAACAAACAAGATACATTTGGCTCATTTCCATTGTAATATAGCTTATTCACACAACTAACGTAAAACAAAGGACACAAATCATTCTTAACAATGTAGCTAACCCTTTATAACAAACAAAATGAATAAATTATATTGCACCGGGCATGACCGGTACATTTTGATCTGGTGACGTAGTGAAAAGGCTCGATCCAAAAGTTTTAATGAAGTATCCCACAACCACGCGCGGCCTAAGGTGTTATTTTCGAATTTAACATGGTGGTGTTTCCATTGCCAAAACGTGCAGATCATTCACTGTGTCTCCCACATTTCCTGTTACTGAATTCAGAGTGTAAAAGTTCAAGTAGAACCGGCGAGATCTGCCACTGCGACTGTCATCGACAGCCATGTTAAATTTCGAAAACAACACCTCAGGCCGCGCGCGGTTATCGGATACGTCATTACAATTTTGGAGCCCAGGCCTCTTCATTACGTCACTAGACCACCTGGGAAGTCTTGACCGTCAGTAATGTTGGGAACTAGACTCGTTTCCAGTTTCTCAGACTCTTGGTCTCAGACCCCAAAACGCACGATATTGGTAATGATTTCAAGTTCTTGAATTATCGTATGTGGTGGAGGAGAAAGAGAAAGAGGAAGAGGAAGAGAAAAAGGAGGAGAAGAAAGAGGAGGAGAAGGAGGAGGAGAAGAAGGGGAAAGAGGAGAAGGAGGAGGAGGAGTAAGAAGAGAGGGAAAAAGAGAATGAGGAGGAAGAGAAAGATGAGAAAGAGGAGGGCGAGGAGGAGAAGTCGAGTAGCTCACGGTTGGATGCATCTCATTAAAAGTCCAGACATGAAAGCGAGGCAAATGGGTGCATACTGATGTAGGCTGACGTAATCGCCATGCCAGTTCCTGAATGGTTTCCGATGGGATCATCGTGCCGCCATTCTTTGCACCACCCTCTTTATAGTCAGACCTCGGTGCCAATTCTCTCATTCTTTACCATGACCGCCTGCAGGAAGGACTTCTGTACGTTTTTGGCGCCAGACACTGTAAGTATTTTATCCCTTTTTAGTATAAATACTCAGGTGATTATACAAAATCGCGCGCTCTGATTGGTTCACAATCTCGGATTCTCAGCCGATAATCACCTCGACGAACAAAATGGCTAACAGTCGTTCGCGCGCTTTTGATGAAATAAAATTTTTTTGTGTTCTACAATTATGCTTTTTCTTTTCTTTTTTAAAATAATCACCTGTGTATTTATACTTACGTTCTAATTCACTTCGTTCAACCGAACGTAAATTATTTTACACTTTATATTCCCTGTAACAGACATGAAACTACAACAGAGTAGGATGGATACTCTTACAGAGTAGCACGAGTTTATTTATTGTAACACACTTTAACCTTATAGATGCACTTATATTCCATTACTGAATACATTATCCATTGTAGTATACCAATTAATTAATCAACTGAAATACGTTAAGCATACTCCGTGCCATACTTGATATTGACCATTACAAACCCAAAACGTTGTTACTTCTAATCTTTTTTGAATATCCTCATGTGCATACATGTCTTTTGAGATATCGCATTTCCAGCGACCGTGGACTTTAAGAAGCCTGTCTGAAACCGTGTTATTACTGTTCCTTACAACCAATGTCATACCCCCCGACCTAAGGCTATGTAGTCTGTACTCTTTTGGGTTATACCCCAGCCCTTCTACGCACTCCTTAAGATATTCACTCTTTTCCACAACCTGAAATTAAACACATGACGCTCGACGATTTGGACCAGTGTCCAAACACCTAACACCATATCCTCTCCCTGGGCCAGAGCCCTATCATCATCTTCGCAGTGCATCGTACATTTAAGGCCAGTGCCTTCTTATATATACCTGAGTTCACCGCCAGTGCTGTCACTTTCCGTGTTGCTGACATATTGTACCGTTGCTTTTGGAGAAGTTGATACATGTGGCAATTATTACGTTAACCCAACATTCGCTCTTTTCCACAACCTGGAATTAAACACACGACGCTCAACGATTTGGACCAGTGTCCAAAAACCTAGTACCATATACTCTCACTGGGCCAGCGCCCTATCATCATCTTCACAGTGCATCGTACATTAAAGGCCAGTGCCTTCTTATATATACCTAAGCTTACAGCCAGTGCTGTCATTTACTTTCCGTATTGCTGACATATCGTACTGTCGCTTTTGGGGAATTCGAAAGTGAAACATGTGGCAATTATTCTCCCCTTCAACCGTTCTCATCCTAAAAGTGAATTCTTGTTGCGTCCATGCTCAAGTGCATCGTGACCATTAAACACTCGATAGTCTTCCATGCAACACGCCTGATACCTGATCAATAAGGGCCAGCAAGGGCACGATAAGTGTACCAGCAGCTTTTTTCTGCCTCATGTAATGCAAAGTTCTTGATATTAGACAAACTAGAGGAACTAACAGGCAGTTTCCATTACCCTCGTTTTGAACGCAAAAATCTATACCAACGCATCCTGGCGTCCATAAACGTGAAAAGAACCTTTTGAGCTTGTGATTATAATGGTTTGCAAAACAATCGATATAGTGTGGCCCCCACAGAGATTCTATGCGCTCGAGTAACGCGCAAGTAATTTGCCAATCATCTATGTCAATTAGCCTACTGAGAAAATCTGCTCTTTCCACTTGCGTTCGTGGTACCCATTGTATGTCAAGAAGGATTTTTTGTTCAATGCAGATTCTAAAATTCATATTGTTATCGCATGTAATTCTCACTTCATGGTCCCTACTTCCACTATTTTAGCCGCTGCTTGATTGTCGGTAAACGACTTCACATGAGAATTACCTAATGCCACATCACATGATTTCAATGCAAAGTCACTTGCATACACTTCCCTCCATGTTAAGCTTTTACGACTCTCCTCTGTCCACAAATTGTGACAGATATACTCTTGGTTCAAGATCGTGTGACCGCTGCCGCCACTGCTGTTTGCTTCTGAGAACACAAAACAATTGGGCGTACTGTGGCAAAAACAATATCTTATATTGATCTCTATATTCTCTTTCCAGAACTGAATTTCCTTGTTTGCATATTCATCGAGCTAAAAGACCGACTCCCAACCTTGGGACGCGGCAATCGACATAGAGCAGTCTCGTCATTTTTCTGCTGATATTACCCACCACTGCCCCCGTGGCTATGATTTTACCCGTGAGAGACGCCACATGTCTTGCCGATATGACATAATTTCTGCTCTCAGTACTTTCTATGTGCTTGAGTATTTTCTCTACCCTGTTTTGCGTAACACTAATTGCCCCTCTATGGCGTTCCAACATAAACCCAACCATGTAATAATTTCTTGTGGTTCCCATACGCTTTTTTCCTCGTTGGTCACGAACCCCGCTAAATCAAGATCATGTCTCACATGCATTGCGAGGTTTTTACTTTTCGCGAAAACTCCCTCTAATATGAATCCGTCATCCAAGTAGATGGCTACCTTAATTCCCTGTAATCTTCAGTACTTTCGAGAGACCGCACTCACTTGGTGAACATGTATGGCGCTGTCGACGACCCCAAAAGGTAATACTGTAAACACAAACTATCGAACGTTTTCTGACCTCTAGAACTTCCATACCAGCCCTGGGTAAGTTTGGTAATCCCTTTCTATTACTATGTGATGGTACCCACTTTTAAGATCGAACGAGAACATATATGAATCTCCTCCAAAATAACTTAGCCCAACTTTCCAATCTTCGTACTTAAAACGATGCTTTCCAAATATTTGTTGACACGTCTCAGATCTAAAATAAGCCTTTTCTTTCCGTTATGTTGGACTGAAACTAAAAGGGGGGTTTTTCCACTGTTGGTGGCGACTCCACGTCCCAAACACGATCAGTCCGTATAAGCTCCAGTAGCGCTTCTTCCGCAAAATCCTTGTGTTCTACAGCTGCCCTGTTATTTGGTAGTATTTTAGAATGCGGCAGACGTACAAAGGGGAGTTTATACCCCTTGCGAATAACGTCGAATGAATTTAGAAGCACCTATGCCTTCAAAAAATTGAATATTCTTCCTAGCCTATCCTTTACTCTATTAGTATTATAACAGTCAGAGAACTCGTAATGTTCATTTACCTCGAGAAGGTCGTTTACAAAAACATCCATATTGTTATTTAAGTGTACTGCTGTTCGTTGGCTGTCCTCCTACTCCTCCTATTCCTCTGACATAGAACTCTCCTACTGGATAATTTCCACAACTTCTGCATTCTCTGGCCCAGTGGCCTAGCTTGTAGCATTTATAGCAGCGTTGACCATACTCTGCACGGCCTTTAACGAGTAAATGCTCAACAGTTTAATACCAACACACTCACTGAATTACTGATTATTAGCCTGGGATGGGGTGGGCGGGCGGGCATTTCAACTAGCGCCGTAGGATTAAACTCGTGAGCTACTTGCGAGAGAGAGAGAGAGAACTTGAATATTACTCACCTACTCTTAAGTAGACTAGCTGAACAATAGTCAATCCCTTTGGGAACACCTTGTGTTCCCTGTCTACAGATAAACATTGTTGAGAACAATAGACACTGAATACCTTCCATGCCAATTGAAAATACATTTATCGCCAACTATTTCGGCCAAGCGCCCGCGTAACGTAAGTGGTTTCTTCGAAATCGAACTCTTAAAATGGCGTCAAATTTTACAAAGAAATGTATGGAGATGTTTTTAATATGTCAAAAATGTCGGTTAAAATAAGAGATGGAACATTTGCCGGAGCGGGATATCATTACAACGACTGCTGTCTTTATTATGTGGTAAATAAAAAGACTTCAGGGAAAAAAGAAACACTTTATTTTTCCTTTGCTTTGTATCGAGATGAGCGACCAATTTAGCCCTTACAGTACCTTGCAAATTTACAAAAAAGCTTAAAATGAAAGACAGATACCCGTGTTACTGTGCTTGGTTCTTCACTTGCCGGAGTGGAGACCAATAGTTGACTCTGTTTTCAACCCCATCGTGGTGGAGTAAAACATGAGTGGAGTATAAGCCCAAAAAATGTATTGAACCTTGCGAGCAAGAAGAACAAGGCTCAACCTGCAGTGTCTACTTCCGTTACGAGGTCCCGCACTCGTACGGAGCAAAATTTTCCCTGAGAAACTCTGTAAGATCTTGCATGTTTGGTATCAAAATTTTCAGCGAGATTTCAGCTTTCTAAAGCTGCTAGTCTTTCTGGGATGGGTGTTACAGCACGCTTTTGGCCAGCAGTTTAATGTGTAAGCGAGTTTACTTCCAGTGGTTTTCGCGGCGGATTTCGCGCCGAAATTTGAAAAATAAACATTACATTTATTGTTCATATCGCATGGGCTAGTATCTTCAAGACCTCTGAGATGTCTGATTTACTCCAAATATCAGCCTTATCCTGGTTTAAGGAATCTGTGAGTGTTTCTATCAATGATAGCCTAAAATATGTAAAAGATCATTGTGGTAGTACCGAGGAGGCAGTCTTCAAAGTCGCTTTCACATGCGACTGCTTAAAAAGCTGGTATGATTTCAAGAAAAATAATGTACTGGCCATTAGCTATGTAGAAATTCTAAACGCGTAATTAGAAGAGAAATATGGATTAAAGGTAAAACCAGACTGTTCCAGGCTTGAAGGTCGATTGACACGGTTTTGTTCCGAGAGTCAAAGCCAATTAAGGGGGAAGAATGTTGGTCTGGGTGGTTTTTCATAGCTCCTGCAAATTTACTATGTCTATTAGTTTCACAATCTCGAAAAAAATAAAACTAAAAAACTTCTCTGTGCACTGACCTCAAAAGTTCTGGTGTCAGATGAGAAGAAGGTTCCCACGTGCAGCTTTCCAGAGGCCACTCCTCCCACCTTATAAGATACTCGTGATTCTTAGCAATCAAAACATTTATTAAGTGTAAGTACATCTCAAACGGAAAGAAAATAAGCATCGGCAATTAACTCTCATCATGTATTTATTTCCACATGGGACTTAAAACAACGTCAGGAAAAATTCAAAATATAAACAGATTCATTTATTATCTTTTGTTCGATGGTCTGTTGGGACTCACATCGCGAACCTTTCGACGGAAAATTATTCTTTCTACTGGATACTTTTGTGGGTACGTTTTCTGCCTCTTTCTAGGCGTATCATACAACACCACAGATGACAGATTATGGAGTTGTTTGTAGTCAATTTCACGCTCGTGTCTCTCTTCATACCCACGGCCGCCATGATGAATTTACAGGAAGCACCCTTGACGCTACGCGGATTCTTCGTGACCGGAATTGTTGGCGATGGAAACAACTATTCGCCTCAGGCTCAGTGATTCTCGGTGAATATTCACCTCGACTTCGTCTCGGTCAATATTCACCGAGAATCACTTTGCCTCTGGCCAACAATTGTTAATTATTGATTGGGTTGCCATGGAAATCCATGAGATTGATCCAAGATTCCTTTGTTGAGGCTGGTTGGCTGTTTTCCAACATGGCTGTCTTTCATTTTGCATGGGCGCTGCCATCTTAAATACTTAATTCGGCTCCTCGTTGGCTGAAATTTGTTGCGGCCATCTTAGGTTTGAAAGACAACAGCAGTCATAGTTCTCCAAACAATAGCTTAACGTCTTTCTCGGCTCCTGATTGGTTACGGCCCCTATAAGCGTGTTATACTACTTCCGTAGTCAAACTGATGTCACACTTGTGGACGTCTCCAAAGCATTTGATTCTTTACCCCATGAGAGATTACTTGTTAAGCTTGATTATTAACGAATTAGCGGGTGGAATGCTCAACTGGATAATCTCGAGCCTTTTTAACAAACCGTACGCAAAACGTTTCAGTCAATGGATTTCTCTCGTTGTCAAGCCCTGTTATATCTGGTGTACCCCAGGGTTCTGTTTTGGGTCCAGTGCTAATATTGCTTTTGTTTATCGATGACATCTCCAATGCAATCCAGTCCAATCTACGTCTATTTGCACACGATTGTGTCCTGTACAGAGAAGTAACTGCCCAGCAGGATTGTCAAACTCTCCAACACGACCTCAACGTTCTATCACATTGGTCAAAGACTTGGCAGCTTACCTTTAATGTATCTAAATGCTTTCATCTTGGGGTTACCCGTAAGAAAATCCCTGTTGAAGTCAACTATTCTTTGGATGGCAAGCTCATTACAAGAGCATCTTCTACAACTTACCTGGGCATATCTATCACTGACAACTTATCCTGGAACGAACATTGCGATAACAACTCCGTTGCTATCTGCGAGTAGTAGAGGATAAATTGTAAACATAAAGACAATAATAATAATAAACTGAAACTTAAACTGAATTACACACTGCAGTGTGAATATTCTTTGTAAAGCTACTGAACAGTACTGTACTGTGGTACTGTTTGTTTTACTATAGAGTGTGGTTCTATCTTTTTCATCTCAGGTTTGATTCACAGATGAAAAAGTTAGAACCACACTGTATAGTAAAACAAACAGTACCACAGTACAGTACTGTTCAGTAGCTTTCCAAAGAATGGTCACACTGCATGGTTTGATTCACAGATGAAAAAGTTAGAACCACACTGTATAGTAAAACAAACAGTACCACCGTACAGTACTGTTCAGTAGCTTTCCAAAGAATGGTCACACTGCATGGTTTGATTCACAAATGAAAACGTTAGAACCACACTGTATAGTAGAACAAACAGTACCACAGTACAGTACTGTTCAGTAGCTTTCCAAAGAATGGTCACATTGCATGGTTTGATACGCAGATGAAAAAAATAGAACCACACTGTATAGTAAAACAAACAGTACCACCGTACAGTACTGTTCAGTAGCTTTACAAAGAATGGTCACACTGCATGGTTTGATACACACGGGGCATTACCAGAAATCCGAGTCATATTGCGTCACGAATACCGCACGTCAATCAAAACGGCACTTTAAAATGGCTCTCCGATGTTACAAAGAAATGTATGGACGCTACAACAAAATCTTATTTTTTGCCAGTTCAAATAAATCAAATTCTGCGTGCCGACCTCTCATTGATAAATTATATGTAACGGAACTACGAAGCAAACGTTTTTCTACAGTTTCGTTTCTTCCTTTGGCCGCCAAGCAGAGCTTCACAAACCACGATTATTTTTTACACTCCGTATATATTTTCACAAAATTTCCTTAACTTACCCTGACTTCCGAGCTTTAAGCTGCCGGCGTCGATCATGCTTCCATAGGTGCCGACCTCTCTAAAATTTCCTCAGTTTACGATCTTTTTTAACATGCAAAGTAAAGCCTTTCCTGATTAAATAGGAGGCCGCCAATCAACTAAGAAAAAAGGTATTTTTCACGAATGGATAGCCTTCATCTGGGATCACGGATCCAATGTAGGACGCACAGAACAAACCCTTTCCATTGCTTCCCTTCACAAAAAATGCTGCCATGTTTACTTCAGCTTAGCAGCCGAGCATTTCTATGGTAGGTACTTTTTGTATCCATGCTTTCTCCTAAATCTGCGGTCGAAAGAGTAAGCTCTACGACTCCACCAGGCCATGTTTCACATGTAAACGTAAACATGAAATCAGAGTCCACAGTACTACATACCGAAACCACTGACCGATTTAAACGCGGGAGTAAAATGTCTTGGATTTCTGGTAATGCATGCAGTGTGACCATTCTTTGGAAAGCTACTGAACAGTACTGTACTGTGGTACTGTTTGTTTTACTATACAGTGTGGTTCTAACTTTTTCATCTGTGGATCAAACCATGCAGTGTGACCATTCTATGTAAAGCTACTGAACAGTACTGTACTGTGGTACTGTTTGTTTTACTATACAGTGTGGTTCTAACTTTTTCATCTGTGGATCAAACCATGCAGTGTGACCATTCTTTGTAAAGCTACTGAACAGTACTGTACTGTTGCACTGTTTGTTTTACTATACAGTGTGGTTCTAACTTTTTCATCTGTGGATGTTCCACCACTGAGCTGTAGGAGACTCGTGAGAGTCAGCGATCCCAGCATTGTAGGGCACAATGTACAGTGTTCTTTCAGTATGCAGTGTGTTCTAAGTTTTTCAGTTGGAACTGCAGTTAAGTTACAACTGAATATTGTACAATTCGCTACATTGAATTACATTTTTACACAATGCATAAAGGGCTTAATGTATTGAGCAGAAATCAACTTCAAATTTGAAACTTAATTTTGTCCTCATATGATTGTGTTCCATTCAATAAACATTTGAGGTTCTTCAATGCTTCTTTTTTAAATACATATCAGTGTCACGGGGTGATACAGGATTTTGGTGAGGAGCGCTTGCACCTCTAGGGAATGAGGTAACGGAGGAGTGACACAAACCAAGCGAACACTGAACGAAAAAAGCGGCTTACGACTCATGTTTTACTTCAACACGAATAAACCGCATTTATTGTTGCTGTATACTAGTTATATTAGAAAGCAGAAGTCCCCTTAGGGTTAGGGTGCGTACCCCCTGCACCTCTCTCCCAGATCCGCCCTGTATGTATTATGCGCTTGTATATCAGCTGCGCAGCACATCCCTTGGGGCCTGTACTTACTCATCATTAACTCCTGATTCAAATGGGAAATAGAGCACGCGCCTTGAAACCGAACCTCAGATGCGCATATAACACAAACAAAGCTGGAAATGACTACTAATATTTTAAGAATTGAATATACAAATGAGTATATTAATAAAAGTGCTGAACAGTTACTTTAGTTTTCCAGGCCGACCAGAATTGCATTGAATAACTTCAATTCTTAAACTGGAAAGGGAAAAATTCCACGGAAATTTCAAATAACTCCAAATTCGTTCATCTAGGAAAAATTTCGTGAGGGATAAAACACAACGAATTCAATTATATAAGAAACTGGGCCTGACGCCAAATGTTTGTGGATAAGGGTAATTGGTAAAAGAAAGCGTTCAATTCAGCGGCATTGCAGTTTTTATTCACTTCTTACTTTTCTCGTCTGTTCTTGTTAGTTTTCTCGATATTCTTATACTTTATTTTTCAGACCAAAAAAAAAAGAAAAAGAAAAAGAAAAAAATGCGTAATATAAACTGGGAAAAAGCTGTGATAAAATAACGAGAGTTTTAAATAATTGACGAGATTTGAATAGCCCTCCCGGTGAAATCCATTACAAAAAAATAAGACCATGTTTCATAACGCGACTTTAATGAACAAATTAAAATTGCCTTCGTTTTCCCAAATCAACATACCAATAGGAAGGTCGACATCAACGGAAGTATTTCCCCTTGAACTGAGGATAACAGAGTAAAAACAATGTTTGCAGAGCACAGTGCTACGTAGGCGAAACTCGGCGATTAGATGCAATGAATGGTGGTAGAGCTCCAAGCAGTGCTGCTTACGCTATTTTATTTTTCATGTTTGATTGTGGAAAAAGGTAAGACATGTATCTTAAATAATTTGTTAGACAAAGTTATGTATTCTTTCATAAAATCACTATACACCGAAATAAACGTTTTCCGCATTTTCCTTCAAAAAGACACCAAAAAACTGAGATGAGCACCGACGGTTTACTCTTATTTCCAAAGTTACCAAGTGGGACAAAAATTATTATGTAAATGAAAACTGAGTTTTTCGTCCCGGCACAGGCCGGTTTTGTACGCCTAGTTTCTAAAGTTTACAATCCGGTTTCGATTAGTATATGTAAAAAACTTATTTCGAGTGCATTTTGAAATAATGAGCCCGTTGAGAAAAATGCTATGCAAAAATGAGAATTCGTTGTAAAATACTGTATTGCTTCTTTAAGAGTCCAAGTTTATGAAGTTTAGGAAGCGCTGGCTGGTCATGTGACTATTTGCTTTTGCAAGATCCGATCCTACTTTGTGTTTCAAGATTTGGCTTCGAAAACTGATCAAACGCTTAGGTATTAAATAACTTCAGAGGGCTGTTAAATTGTTATCTGCCTTCTCGCTAATTTACATTTGCAACTGTCTTTGATATGTATACTTACCTAAAGAACTTTGTTTTCATAAGGAAGAGTTCTTTTTTTCTTATATCATGGCATTGGCTTTATAGTATTGGCCATAATTTGGTCGGAACTGTGTTCTGAATTTAGAAACTAATCGTTCAATGCCAAATTAGACAGTTCAAGAACTCTAGCAATGATGGACTTGTGTCGCCATAGTTGACACTCATGGTGCGTTTCTTTGGTATGACCCGGATTTGGATTTGTGATCTGAGATCACACGGATCATAGCGCACCAAAGGGACCGATGAATCCTTCTTTAGAGTGGATTCATCGGTTCCTTTGATGTGCCATGATCCGTGTGATTCAAATCCAGAACCGGATCATACCAAAGGAACGCACCGTTAAACTCACCTTTATCTTCAGTTATTAGACACAGCCAGTGTTGGTCATGATCAGGTTAGGAAAAACTGTTCTAGCGCTTTTTAAAGATACAGTTCACGGGCGGATCCAGGTTTTTGGTAAGGAGAGGGTGCACCTTAACGGAATGAGGTAACTGACGAGTGACACAAACAAATTTAAAAGTAAACACTTGATGAAGAAGGTGGCTTATGACTCAGGTTTTACTTCAACACAAACAAATCGCTTCTTTTTTGCAGAATACTAGTTATATTAGAAAGCCGCAGGTCCCCTAAGGGGCCAGGTGCGCACCCCCTGCACCTCTCCCCTAGATCCGCCCCTCTATGTATTATGCGTTTGTCTATCAGCTGTGCCGCACATCGGTCCCTTGGGGATTGTGCTTACTCATCAATACTTCATGATTCAAATGTGACGTAGAACACGCGCCTTGAAACCGAACCCCAGATGCGTATATAACACAAGCAAAGCTGCAGATGACTACTAATATTTTGAAAACTGAATATACAAATGAGTAAATTAATAAAAGTGCTGAACAGTTAGTTTTCCAGGCCAACCAGAATTGCATTGAATAACTCTTCAATTCTTCAACTGGAAGGGAAAAATTGCGCGGAAAATATCAAATAATTCCGGCATTGCAGTTTTTATTCACTTGTTACTTTTCTCGTCTATGGATATTCTTATACCTAATTTTCCAGACCAAACAAAAAAAAAAAGAAAAAGGAAAAAAAGCGTAATATAAACTGGGAAAAAGCTAAGATAGAATGACGAGAGATTTAAATAATTAACGAGAATTTAATAGGCCTCCCTTCTGGTGAAATCCATTACAAAAATTAAGTTCATGTTTTATTTACAACTGATTCACAACGCGACCTTTTTGAAGATATCAAAATTAACTTCGTTTTCCCAAATTGACATTCCAATAGCAAGGTCGTCATTAAGTGAAGTATTTCCACTTGAACTGAGGATAACAGAGTAAAAACAATATTTGCAGAGCACAGTACTACGAGGAAGAAAATCGGCGATTAGATGCAAGTGAAAAAATGGTGGTGGAGCCCTCAGCAGTGCTGCTCACGCTATTTTATTTTTCATGTTTGATTGCGGAGAAAGGTAACACATGCATCTTAAATAATTTGTGAGAGAAAGTTATGTATTCTTTCTTAAAAACACTAGACACCGAAATAAACTTTTTCCGAATTTTCCTTCAAAAAGACACCAAGAAACTGAGATAGGCACCGACGGTTTACTTCTTATTTACAAAGTTACTAAGAGGGACAAAAGTCAATTATGTAAATGAAAACTTGAGTCTTTCGTCCTGGTAAAGGCCGGTTTTGTACGCCTAGTTTCTAAAATTTACAATCCAGGCCTGTTTCAATTAGGATACGTAAAAAAAAAATTAAAATAAACAAAGTCCAAAAATGCTTTTAAAGACTAAAATTGCACGAGGCCGTGGAGAAAAATGCTACGCAAAAATGAGAATTCGTTGTAGAATATTGTTTATGAAGTTTAGGAAGCGGTAGCTGGTCAGTGATTATTTGCTTTTGTGAGATCCAATCTTACTTTGTGTTTGGAGATTTGGCTTCGAAAATTGATCCAACGCTAAGGTATCAGTGGACTGTAAAATTGTTATCTGCCTTCTCGCTAATTTACATTTGCAACTGTCTTTGATATGTATACTTACTTAAAGAGTTTTGTTTTCATAAGGAAGTAATTTTTACTTTACAATGGCATTGGTTTTATGGAATTGGCCATAATTTGGTCGGAACGTACTGAAGTAGAAACTAATCGTCCAGTGCCAAATAAGGCAGTTCAAGCCGTCTACGAATGATGAACCTTTTTCACAATGATTGACACTCAGGGTGCGTTCCTTTGGTATGATCAAGATTTGGATTTGTGATCTGAGATCACACGGATCATAGCGCACCAAAGCGACTGATGAATCCTCCTCTAGAGTTGATTCGTCGGTTCCTTTGATGTGCCATGATCCGTGTGATTCAAATCCAGATCCAGATCATACCAAAGGAACGCAGCCTTAAAATCGCATTTATCTTCATTTATTAGACACAGCCAGTGTTGTTCATGATCATCTTAGGAAAAACTGTTCTAGCGCTTTTTAAAGATATAGTACAGTTGAACCGCAAAATGGCAACTTAAAAACAGTTTTAATCTGTCAGTTAATAATATGCATACAGGAAAATCAACGGGCTGATTGGCTGTGAGCACGTCAATTAATTCTAAACATTGCAGAAAGTTAATTGAGAGCAGAAAAAAGAAATTGAGTGCAGAGACTTTTGTTTGTATATTATTAACGAGTAATCAAATGATTTCGAGTGCAACTTTGTATAAATACTGTTTAAGTCATTAGAGTTGTAAATCTTCCGTTAGAATTTCGAAGGTGAGATTCTTACCCAGTGATCGGACAAAAATGGTCACGTGATCAAAAAAAATGTATGCTGCACATGCTACGGAAAACAACGGCGAACAGCAGAAAAGATGTACTAGTACTCGTTACAATTGAAGGCAGACAACAGACAATTGAAGGCATTACAACAGAGTCAGTGGGAAACTTATTTTTATCAACTGTATCTTTCAATCCGCTAATTGCGCAAGCGAGTGCCTGGACGATCACGCGCGTGAAGATTAAGACCAAAACACTTAGCAATTATTCCACGAAATCGAGTCGTATATGAGCTAATAGCCAACGAGGCGCGTAGCGCCGAGTTGGCTATAGCTCATATACGACGAGATTGAGTGGAATAATTGTTTTATTATATCTCTAAACCCTCGCTTATGAGACACTGGAATTAGTTTGTACGACAAGAATTGACTTTGTTATTGTTTTTGAACTGAACCATGTTGTCGAGCCGACATATTGTAAAGCCGATGTGTAAAAAGTTTCAAACACGAGTCTGGCTCGTTTTTAAACATCTTTTTAATGTACTTGTCAATTTTTTTTCGAGTTAGCAAATTAGTTTGAGAATTTTAAAGTGGAAAAAGTAGGCAGAAATAAAATAAAAACTCAGTTTACGGGCTTCACAGATCTTTCAAAATGGCGGCTGTTTGTAAGAGTTTCACTTTCGTTCGTCGTAAACAATTTCGCAATATAATTTGCTCACTTACCGTCGAATAATTTCATTCCATATTTATTTGCTTCGGTAGTATTTTTTGGTGTATGATTTTTAAGCAAGACTTGAATTTCTCCCTGTCTAATTCAAGAAATCATTCCTCCATGATGGCCGTTTTCCGTGCCGATGGTATATGAGCTGATATACCATGAGTAGGGAACCAATCAGAGCGCGCGTTTGCTCATATACAAGGGTTGCAGATTTAATAAAAGAAGATATTCAACTACACGTAAATTACACTTTAATAAACAAGTTCTAACGCATGATAGTCTCACTACTCTTTTTAACAGCCGGTAATTATTTGTAACTATTAAGACTCTAGAGGTCGCGTGATACTCCAATCTTAATAATTACTGGGGTAGAGAGGTGCGAGGCAATAGACGGTTCGAACTCCACTTAATACTAACAGGTTTAATCAAAGTTCAAAGGTTCTGTTTCACAACATTACGGACGATTGATCGTAAACCAATAACGATGCGTTGCAATAGCAATAGTATTAACGGTAACGATACTAGTGGTGCTGGGAAACGGTAGCAATGACGATAGAAGCGGTAGCATTTGTAGAAGTAGTAGTAGCAATAGTAGTAGTGGTAGTAGTAGTAGTAGTAGTAGTAGTAGTAGTAGTAGTAGTAGTAGTAGTAGTAGTAGTAGTAGGTTCGAACTGAAAACAACAATTAAATATATTCTTACTTAAACTAACAATCATCATAGCAACATTGGCACTTTGAACGTATAAACGTGGTAATTGGTACGTATGAGATAACGAACAACTAAAATAAATCTAACTATACTAAGCTTGACTCATATACTAATGGGATGAAACTTAGAATCGTAGAACGTTTTCTAGATTACAACTCCCTTTGGTGCATAATGACGCCGTAAAATTGGTAAATCGGCGTAATAATTCTAATATGATTCATTGAGGAGTTGACTTTGAAAATCTAACGACGAGTAGATACATAAACTAGCTATAATAACAAAAAATGCAAAACTCACTTTGGTCGACGACTCGCACCAAATAGTAGCGGGTAGAACTGATTAGCGGATCCTGTGATCGTAGCGTGGCGACGAAGTACGACAATTTCTATGGCAGTTGCAAGCCTTTTTCTATATTATGCTACGTCTATTCTGCCCTGGGGGTCGTCGAGAGCGTGTGATCTAAGCGTAAGGATATTTCCTGGCGGCAGTTTTAGCGGTAAGGGTGAGCGCAACACCGTAAATTCCTAAACTAAAGCGTAATTCGTGTTAAGCACGTTTGCAAAATTCTATTCATCTGTAATCACTAGTTGAAAATACTAAAGAAAGGAAGTTGAGATTTAACTATGGCGTTTCAAAACTAACAATTATTGACCATTGTCTTTTTCTCTTTTCAAATACTGTTGCCGTGTTAAAGGGTTTTTACCGCCAATCCCTAATAAGGCCTTAGAAAGTCACGTGACCAAGATACTGCTGTTGACTCAGGAAGAAATGTGTAATGTTCACTGTTACGAAGACGACACCTGTCAATCAGTGAACCTTAGTCCACGCCTTGCAAACGAGACGTGGATATGTCAGCTGAGCAGCAGTGATCACTAACAGCATTCCCAGAGTTTGGTAGAAAGGAACGGTTACCATTACTACGGTACAGTGGTGAGAAATGAAATGTTACATCGTTCTCAATTTAACCAGCAAGATCTATCGCGTTTAACTTGGTCTAATTTGAAAATTTCAGAATCCGTGCAGTAGTTCACCTTGTGTGATGAACGCGACATGTCAACCCACCTTTCTAGAAGACGAAAGCTTTCATTGTGTTTGTCCCGTAGGATTCACTGGAAAAAACTGCGATCAAAGTACTGTTTTTTTTTTCGGGCTACACTCAAAAAGGCCGAATTTAAAATTACGTCTCGTTTCTCGGCTTCCATTATCCGGTGTCAGGAATTGGAAAGTTCCGCATTAAGGTGTAAACTGTCACTTCCTTTATAAGTATTTTCTTTGTACGTAAGGTGTTCAGTGGGTATCATTTAATCCAAATAATCAAAAATCGCTCACAGGGTTGTCGCAAAGTTTGCCAACAACCTGCTATGGCACTTTGTGACACGGTGAACTCACTCTGACTGAGGAATTAGTTCAACTTAAGACTCCTAAACTTCGGCAACCGGACACACACAACTTCGATCAGAAATAACAAACTATTTTGTCTCCAATGCACAGAAATGAGAGGCCACTCCCCATCCATACCTGCCAAATCCTGCGCAGAAGTCCTTTCCAATGAACCGTAAGTTTTTCCTTTGTTTTACTTGCATATTAACTGTAACCTTTTCAAAAAGTTTCGCGTTTTCGTGCGTCCACACGTACACGAGAGAGAGAGCACTGTTTCCAAATTGTTCCACTCTGGAGAGCATTCTTGGAAAGTTTTCATCAAAAACGTGTGGACGGAAGCAGTATCCGTGAAGAAAAAGTTGCTTTTTCAACTGAAAACGGATTGGTGTGGACAAGGCCGAGGATCAAAGGAGGATTATGAATTGAAAAGAACAGCGCTTTATAAGAAAATGATCACAAGGCCCTTGTTGTGGTTGGTACTTCTAGCTATAGATAAAAATACTGGAACCACACTGTAGAATATAACCGCAGTGCAATAAAATTTAGCTACGGTGTATTTCCAATGAATAGCCATACTTCATAATACGTTTGATCAACAAACAAAAATGCAGATTCAAACACTGAATAGTAAAACAACAGTGCCACACTACAGTCCTGTTCAGTAGCTTTACAAAGAATCGTCACACTGCATGGTTTAATCCATAGATGAAAGAGCTAGAACCATACTGTATAGTAAAACAAACAGTACTGTTCTGCAGTAATGTTTAGTAACTTTCCAAAGAATGATCACACTGCATGGTGTTAACATACAGTTGTAAAAGTTAGAATCACACTGTATAGTAAATCAAGCAGTGCCATAGTACAGTACTGTTCAGTAGCTTTTCAAAGAATGGTAACACTGCATGATGTGATCCACAGATGAAAAAGTTAGAACCACACTCTTAAGTAAAACAAACAGTATCACAGTATAGTTCGGTAGCTTTCCATAGAAATGGTCACACGACTCTCACACTGCAGGACAAACATTACACAGTACAGTAATTGTTGTTTTACAGTTCCAATGGTAATTTTCTAATCAGTTATGCCTTCTTCATCTTCTGCTAGCAGGAAATTTCAAGTACTATTTTATCTACCTGAAACTTCACTGTCTCACTTTCAAGTATATAAACTTTGAATTTTAAATTTATAGTGACTCTGTAAACAGTCCCTACTATATAGCTACTTGGGGGGGGAGGGGTGGCGCATACCTATTGTCACATGGAGGAGATTCCAGGATGTGGCGGTGGAGGCTGGACTCTAGTTATGAAGATTGATGGAAAAAAGGTACTGAAAAGAGTTTTTAGCGCATAACAAAGGGGTGACTTTGCACAAACTGTTTCTTATTTTAAAAACCAATTAGAAGTGAATTAGTAGATTAAGAAAGTTGAATTTTAAAAGGTAAATTGTCCCTTATTGTTCTATAGTCTTTTACACTTTGACAGTCTGCTGTAAAACCCAAAAACGTGCACAGCAGCTTCCATGTAATTGCCATAAATGAAAAAGTCGTTAAACTTCTGATACATGCTTTGTATACTTGCCGTCGATTAGCTACGGAAAAAGTCAATGAATTTACAACAAAACATCCTTACTTCAGTGTTTTCCTAATTTTTCAGAAACGTTTGGGCTCAACAAAATAATTCCTCGCGAAACGAGGCCGAAGGCCGAGCGTAGCGAGGTTACTAATCGTGTCGGTTCCGGTCAGACCACGTGGCTCGCAAGCCCGAGTAAATCGAGCCGGGAGTTTTTATATATGTATATATATATATATATATATATTTATTGTGGCACTGCAACTGATGAAGGTCATTGACCGAAACGTCTATTTTTATTAAATTTTTAAACTTTTTTTAGATTTTTTACTGTATATATATATATATATTTTTTTTTTTTCGCTCGAAGTTGTCCGTCCTCGTTTTCCACAATTGCCTACAAATTTCATTACTCGAGGTTTGGACTACGAATCCTTTTGGATCCTTCTGGCGTGTGGCATCCCTGTTGGCTCGAAGCATCATAACTTTTTATATATATATTTATATATATGTTTATATATATCTATATTTTAAAGGTGTCCGTTCGCAGGCCAGGTTACCTGGCAACATTACTCCATGTGAAATTCCGACATTACGAATTCCTTGAATGATGTTTTGAAAATAATGCGAATTTTGTGGAAACCGATTTCACTCGTCTTGGAAGTACATCCCAGCAAGAAGATCTCCGACATATACTAGAAATACGACTCCCGCAAAACCTCGCGAAGCTAGTTTGTAAAGGACTCCTAATGGTTTTTCCTATGAGGTATAAAACCCCAATTTACGTATTTACTTATTATTATATTATTTTTACTTTTTGTACTTTCTCATTTTTTGCAATTATCATGATTATTATTATCATATTATTATCATTATCATTTTTAATATTATTACTGGTATTGATATTATTATTAGTATTGTTATTTTTTATGTTTAACATAATATACTGTTATTGGGTTGGGGTGTATGTCCTAATCTGGGAAAAGGTATTGTTCCTCTACAACTACATGCAATTCTGTTTTTCTTGTGAATAGGGTTTGTATCATAGGAAGTAAAAATTACTCAACTCTGAACAATACCATTTCTTCTTTTAAGCTTAGAATCTAGTCATGGTTGCCACAGCCATAAGATCTTTAAATTTCCTGACTTTTCCCTGACAAATGTAAAATTTCCCTTACCAACTAAATTAGAAAAGTCACAAATTAGTCCTGGTAGTGACCTCCAACCTCCTCTCACAACCAACCTCTCCACCCATTTATTTAATATGCTTTCAGAAAGTCACATACAGTGTACGTGGATTGATAGTTTCTTACGATAACCAATTCATGGAAAAAGGATTGATTTTCTTGGAAACCCAAAATCAGCTTGTCATTTAATTCTACCAATCCAACACATTTCATGTCACATTCTTGACCACACCAAACCAAAGCTGAATTGGCAAGAAATAAATTAGTAGTATTAAATTTCACTTTTCCCTGACTTGATTTGAAATTCCCTTACTTTTCACTGACCTTGAAGAATTTTTTCCCTTACCATTTTCTGACCTGTGGCAATCATGCCAGTGCAGTCATTTGTCCATACAGTTAGTGTGGAAAATCATGATTGAAAGCATAGGGCATTTAGGAAACTTCAAAGACTTGTTATTACATACAGCACCCTTGCAATGAATACATAAAACAGCAAACAGAAAAACAGCTAAAACTTTTAGCATTTCAAACTTTAGTTTCTCCCTTGTAGAGTTTTTCCAATGTAAAAGGTCAACTGCATATTGTGGTTGTTATTAAATATTTGTATTTGACATCATTAAAATGAATTAAACAGCATTAAGGAAAAAGGTTAAGATGTTGTCTAATTTTGCAAATTAGGGCTTAAATTAACTTTTCATTTGTGGGAAAAGGGTGGGTGCTAAGAGAGTAATTCCCAGGAATGCATGGAACTCAAAGGTAAAAACCCATTTTGAAATGGCTATGGAACTTGTCTGTCCCAACGAAACTTTTTAATTACGTAATACATATATGTAGCAAAGAAATAGAGCAAAGAGAAATACTACTCAGAAGTCCGTAACGACATCTGCTTTATTTACAAATAATTGCATTGAACAGTGATAATATTGCAGAACCGGTAACTTATTGTTTGGTATCTATTCTGTTGAAAATGCTGAACATAACTGCTACATCAAACAAATCTACAATATATTTTCACTGTTGCAATGATATCAGATCACATAATTATAAATAATTGCTATCACAACTGCAATCTCTGTATTGGGAATTTCTTTCAAATGGAAGGCAAACGTTTCACTACGAAAAATACCTACTTGCATTCTCATTGCAGTATTAATACTACGTGACTGTCATCTTTCATTTCTTTGCGGTTGGTTTCTGTTTCCCCTTTCCTGGCACTTTTTTCACGACGATATGGTAATCTGTTTTGTCGTTCGTCTTCTGATTCTGGCTCCTACTCCGTGTACCGGCACAGATGACGTAAAACAAAGCCAGACAATAACAAACATGTTACTGAATAATTCCTCGCGAAGCGAGGCCGAAGGCCGAGCGTAGCGAGGTTACTAATCGTGTCGCGTTCGGTCAGACCACGTGGCTCGCAAGCCCGAGTAAATCGAGCCGAGAGTTTTTATATATGTATATATATATATTTATATATATGTTTATATATATCTATATTTTAAAGGTGTCCGTTCGCAGGCCAGGTTACCTGGCAATGTACCACACTTGAGAACTGCTGAATTTCCGCCGGGATTTCGGTGATGCCTTTTTGAAAGTAATGTAAATTTTGTGGAAACCGATTTCACTCGTCCTGGAAGTACATCCCAGCAAGATGATCTCCAAGATATTCAAGAAAGATTAGCACGAGATCGTCGCCGAGTAAAAATTATTGAAAGAATTGTTTGTAAATTCGAATACCGTGAAAATCAATACAAGGAAAGCACGACTCAAAGCAGGGATAGAGAAACGACAGCAGGGAGAATAACGACAGACATCGCAGGAAAGACAACAACTGCTCGCTCCAGATAAAGGCAAACGAAACAGCAGGGAAAAGGATCAGGAATTCAACCAAGTTAGTTTTGAATTTAAATGTGTTATTGATAGAAATACAGGACATGAGTGAACGATTACATAACGAAATATATTGGCGTACTACATTTAGCGAAACGACTTAGAACGGACACCGAGTAAGAACGACTTCAACGATTGTAGATGTCTCTGGAAAATAATTCTGTTAGTCTAAAAACGGAATCGGAAGACGACCAACAGATTACAAGAGAATGTAAGTAGGTATTTTTCATAATAAAACGATAGCGTTTCCATTTTGAGGAAATTCCCAACACAGAGAGTTGCAGTTGTTATAGCAATCATTTATAACGATGTGATCTGATATCATTGCAACAGTGAAAATATTATAAATTTTCTTGATCTAGCAGTTATGTTTAATATTTTCAACAGAATATATACCCAGTGTCACTATAAAGTACTGGTTCTGAAATATTATCAGTGATCAATACGATCATTTCAAAATAAAGCAAACGTGATTACTGAATTCTGAGTAGTATTTCTCGTTGCTATATATATATATATGTATGTATTCTCTGATTGAAAGGTTTCAATAATATTGCGTAGAGACAACAAGTTTCATAGCCTTTTCACAATGGGTCAGTTTTACCTTAGAGTTCAAAGACCCCCCCCCCCCCAATGATAATATTGCTATCTAGAACCCCTGCCCTTTTTCCACAAATGAAATGTTAATTCAAGCCTTAATTTGCAAAGTTAGACATAACATATTAACTTTGTTACTTTCTGCTGTTTACTTCATTTTTATGATGTCAAATATCAATATTTAATAACAACCACAAGATGCAGTTAACCTGTTAGATTGGAAAAACTTTATAAAGAAGAAAATAAATTTTGTAATGCCAAAATGTTTATAATCTTTCTCATATATTCATTGCAAGTGTGCTGTATGTAGTAACAAGTGTTTCAAGTTTCCTAAATGCCCTAAAGTATGCTTTCAATAATGATTTTCCACACAAATAGACAAATGACTGCACTAGATTCTAAGCATTAAAGAAGAAATGGTATTGTTTGGAGCTGTTTTGATTACTACCACCTCTGATGGAAAGCCTATTAAGCAGATTTTTGTATTGCTTATATATATAGTAGTAGAGTAACAATACCTTTACCAAGATTAGGACATGCATCCCACCTTATAAAAATATATTATGTTTAACATAAAAATATAACAATAATAATAATAATAATATCAATACCAGTAATCATAATAGTAATGATAATAATAATGATAATAATATAGATAATAATATAATGATAGTGCTTCTCGTTACTATATGTCATTGGTTACAGTTCAATACCTCTGGCTGCCATGACTTTTTCGATGAAATACCATCCTTACATTAAATCTCTCTTCTGCAGTTTTTATAATAGAAATTTTCATATATTCAAAATAATATAATCTTCTCTGGTTGGGTATGGATATTTTGCCTGTTTCTGTAACAGCACAATTAAACTTTCATGTGGTATATACTTTTGACTGATTGATGTTGATTTCACATTATTTTTTTACAGGAGTATGTAGTGCAGCAATCTTTTTGAACATATTAAGATTTCAATAACTCTTTCTTACATGTATTGTTTTTATGATATGACCTAAAAATAGCACAACCACATACTATACAGTCGGCACTCACTATTATCAAACCTTTATTCAAAGTTTTTGTAGAGTCCAATTGTTTTACCTCCAATTTTGTTATGTAATGACATTGTATCTCACACTTCTGTTGATATGGCATCTCTTTTGAGGGAAGAGGAATTTTTCTATCTACCACTGGGGGTACTATTGCAACTGAAAAGAGTACACAAATTAAAACATGCAATATTCATAATGCTCTCAATTGTGGTTACCCGGGAATGAAATAATGACTGCAGTAGACAATAAAATATCTAATCAAAAGATTCTTCTTACAATGAATCTCATGCAATTATAACCAAAAAATATAAACAAAAAATAATTGGAGCATTCAACTCATCCTCAGTGTAAGAACATATTGTGTTTAAAAGTGATGTACAACAAAGAAGACAAAGCAGTAGAGACTAAGAAAATAAAACTAAAGAAAAAAAAAAACACAGCTTTTTACATCGTGGTAAACACAAGCATTCATATCAACTCTTCAAGATTTCACCTGCAAAAGATTTACAATCATTTTCAATTTGTGTTAAGTGAATATTATTATGATAATCAAGATAATAAATAATGTTACTTCTATTCCCTCTGGTGCAATCTCAGTGGCAGTGAAAGAGCTAAATGAAGGTCAGTTTTTAAGTGCTGTGTTGAGCGGTATACTGATCACGTAATTTGCACCAGGTGTCACTAATTGGTCAAACACAGCATAACAAATAAAATAATGGGGATTACGCTGATAAAAAAATAAAATACAAAATAAAATAAAGAATAAAATATAAAAGCATTGTGACTTCTTCAAAAACTAGCTTCGCGAGGTTTTTGCGGGAGTCGTATTTCTAGTTTTACACACAATGATGAAACAATGCGCTACGTCATCTGTGCCGGTACACGGAGTAGGAGCCCTGATTCTGTCTGCATGCTGGAAGTCGTTCCTACTCGGTTTCCGTTCTAAGTCATTTTGCTAAATTTTGTTCGCCAATTTCGTTATGTAATCGCTTGCTCATGTCCTGTATACCTAAAACGAGTCTTTGTTTCTATCCATAACAAATTCAATATCCAATCTAACTTGATGGTAACTTGATGGTATTCCTGGTCCTTTTCCTTGCTGATTCCTTTGTTTTTTTTGAGCGAGCAGTTCTTGTCTTAGCTGCGATGTCTCTTGTTATCGTCCCTACCGTCGTTTCTCAATCTCTGCTTTGAGTCGCCGCTTCCCGTGTGCATTTTTTGCGGCATTCAAACTTACTCGACGACGATCTCTCACCATTCTTTCTTGTTCCTCGCGAAGCGAGGCCGAAGGCCGAGCGTAGCGAGGTTACTAATCGTGTCGGTTCCGGTCAGACCACGTGGCTCGCAAGCCCGAGTAAATCGAGCCGGGAGTTTTTATATATGTATATATATATATTTATATATATGTTTATATATATCTATATTTTAAAGGTGTCCGTTCGCAGGCCAGGTTACCTGGCAACATTACTCCATGTGAAATTCCGACATTACGAATTCCTTGAATGATGTTTTGAAAATAATGCGAATTTTGTGGAAACCGATTTCACTCGTCTTGGAAGTACATCCCAGCAAGAAGATCTCCGACATATACAAGAAAGAATGGTGAGAGATCGTCGTCGAGTAAGTTTGAATGCCGCAAAAAATGCACACGGGAAGCGGCGACTCAAAGCAGAGATTGAGAAACGACGGTAGGGACGATAACAAGAGACATCGCAGCTAAGACAAGAACTGCTCGCTCAAAAAAAGCAAAGGGATCAGCAAGGAAAAGGACCAGGAATACCATCAAGTTACCATCAAGTTAGATTGGATATTGAATTTGTTATGGATAGAAACAAAGACTCGTTTTAGGTATACAGGACATGAGCAAGCGATTACATAACGAAATTGGCGAACAAAATTTAGCAAAATGACTTAGAACGGAAACCGAGTAGGAACGACTTCCAGCATGCAGACAGAATCAGGGCTCCTACTCCGTGTACCGGCACAGATGACGTAGCGCATTGTTTCATCATTGTGTGTAAAATTATTCAGTAACATGTTTGTTATTGTCTGGCTTTGTTTTACGTCATCTGTGCCGGTACACGGAGTAGGAGCCAGAATCAGAAGACGAACGACAAAACAGATTACCATATCGTCGTGAAAAAAGTGCCAGGAAAGGGGAAACAGAAACCAACCGCAAAGAAATGAAAGATGACAGTCACGTAGTATTAATACTGCAATGAGAATGCAAGTAGGTATTTTTCGTAGTGAAACGTTTGCCTTCCATTTGAAAGAAATTCCCAATACAGAGATTGCAGTTGTGATAGCAATTATTTATAATTATGTGATCTGATATCATTGCAACAGTGAAAATATATTGTAGATTTGTTTGATGTAGCAGTTATGTTCAGCATTTTCAACAGAATAGATACCAAACAATAAGTTACCGGTTCTGCAATATTATCACTGTTCAATGCAATTATTTGTAAATAAAGCAGATGTCGTTACGGACTTCTGAGTAGTATTTCTCTTTGCTCTATTTCTTTGCTACATATATGTATTACGTAATTAAAAAGTTTCGTTGGGACAGACAAGTTCCATAGCCATTTCAAAATGGGTTTTTACCTTTGAGTTCCATGCATTCCTGGGAATTACTCTCTTAGCACCCACCCTTTTCCCACAAATGAAAAGTTAATTTAAGCCCTAATTTGCAAAATTAGACAACATCTTAACCTTTTTCCTTAATGCTGTTTAATTCATTTTAATGATGTCAAATACAAATATTTAATAACAACCACAATATGCAGTTGACCTTTTACATTGGAAAAACTCTACAAGGGAGAAACTAAAGTTTGAAATGCTAAAAGTTTTAGCTGTTTTTCTGTTTGCTGTTTTATGTATTCATTGCAAGGGTGCTGTATGTAATAACAAGTCTTTGAAGTTTCCTAAATGCCCTATGCTTTCAATCATGATTTTCCACACTAACTGTATGGACAAATGACTGCACTGGCATGATTGCCACAGGTCAGAAAATGGTAAGGGAAAAAATTCTTCAAGGTCAGTGAAAAGTAAGGGAATTTCAAATCAAGTCAGGGAAAAGTGAAATTTAATACTACTAATTTATTTCTTGCCAATTCAGCTTTGGTTTGGTGTGGTCAAGAATGTGACATGAAATGTGTTGGATTGGTAGAATTAAATGACAAGCTGATTTTGGGTTTCCAAGAAAATCAATCCTTTTTCCATGAATTGGTTATCGTAAGAAACTATCAATCCACGTACACTGTATGTGACTTTCTGAAAGCATATTAAATAAATGGGTGGAGAGGTTGGTTGTGAGAGGAGGTTGGAGGTCACTACCAGGACTAATTTGTGACTTTTCTAATTTAGTTGGTAAGGGAAATTTTACATTTGTCAGGGAAAAGTCAGGAAATTTAAAGATCTTATGGCTGTGGCAACCATGACTAGATTCTAAGCTTAAAAGAAGAAATGGTATTGTTCAGAGTTGAGTAATTTTTACTTCCTATGATACAAACCCTATTCACAAGAAAAACAGAATTGCATGTAGTTGTAGAGGAACAATACCTTTTCCCAGATTAGGACATACACCCCAACCCAATAACAGTATATTATGTTAAACATAAAAAATAACAATACTAATAATAATATCAATACCAGTAATAATATTAAAAATGATAATGATAATAATATGATAATAATAATCATGATAATTGCAAAAAATGAGAAAGTACAAAAAGTAAAAATAATATAATAATAAGTAAATACGTAAATTGGGGTTTTATACCTCATAGGAAAAACCATTAGGAGTCCTTTACAAACTAGCTTCGCGAGGTTTTGCGGGAGTCGTATTTCTAGTCTAATTGTTTAATAGAAACACGATTTCTAACCAATCAGCGCGCGTACTTTCTTAGGACTGTTTTCTAACTATATTTTAAAGGTGTCCGTTCGCAGGCCAGGTTACCTGGCAATAGTAGCGCACTTGAGAACTGCTGAACCGCCATTTCGAATTCGGTGATGCCTTTTTGAAAGAAATGTAAATTTTGTGGAAACCGATTTCACTCGTCCTGGAAGTACATCCCAGCAAGATGATCTCCGAGATATTCAAGAAAGATTAGCTCGAGATCGTCGCCGAGTAAGTTCGAATACCGTGAAAATCAACACAAGGAAAGCACGACTCAAAGCAGGGATAGAGAAACGACAGCGGGGAGAATAACGACAGACATCCGTCATCGCAGCAAAGACAAAAACTGCTCGCCCTAGAAAAAGGCAAACTAAACAGCAGGGAAAAGGACCAGGAATTCAACCAAGTTAGTTTGGAATTTGAATGTGTTATTGATAGAAATAGAGAACATGAGTGAACGGTTACATAACGAAATATATTAGCGTACTAAATTTAGCGAAACGGCTTAGAAGGGAAACCGAGTAGAAACAACTTCAACGATTGGAGATGTCTCTGGAAATAATTCTATTAGTCTAAAAACGGAATCGGAAGATGACCAACAGATTACAAGAGAATGTAAGTGGGTATTTTTCATAATAAAACGATAGCGTTTCCATTTTGAAAAAATTCCCAACACAGAGAGTTACAGTTGTTATAACAATCATTTACAACGATGTGATCTGATATCATTGCAACAGTGAAAATATTGTCAATTTTCTTGATCTAGCAGTTATGTTTAGCATTTTCAACAGAATATATACCCAGTGTCACTATAAAGTACTGGTTCTGCAATATCAGTGAACAATGCGATCATGTATGTATTCTCTGATTGGAAGGTTTCAATAATATTACGCATAGACAGCAAGTTTCATAGCCTTTTCACAATGGGTCAGTTTTACCTTAGAGTTCAAGGACCCCCCCCCTGATAATATTGCAATCTAAAAAACCTGGCCCATTTCCCACAAATGAAATGTTAATTCAAGCCGTAATTAAGATATTAACCTTGTCACTTTCTGCTGTTTACTTCATTTTTATGATGTCAAATATCAATATTTAATAACAACTACAACATACAGTTAACATTTTACGTTGGAAAAACTTTATAAAGAATAAAATAAATTTTGTAATGCCAAAATTTTTATGATCTTTCTCACATATTCATTGCAAGTGTGCTGTATGTAGTAACAAGTGTTTCAAGTTTTTTAAATGCCCTATGCTTTCAGTAATGATTTTCCACACAAACTTTATAGACAAATAACCGCACTAGATTCTAAGCCTTTAAGAAGAAATTGTATTGTTTGGAGCTGTTTTGATTACTACCACCTCTGATGGAAAGCCTATTAAGAAGATTTTTGTATTGCTTGTAGTAGTAGAGTAACAATACCTTTACAAAGGTTAGGACATGCATCCCACCCCATAAAAATATAACAATAGTAATAATAATAATATAAATACCAGTAATAATAATAGTAATGATAATAATAATGATAATAATATAATGATAGTGCTTCTCATTACTATATATCATTGGTAACAGTTCAATTCCTCTGGCTGCCATGACTTTTTCGATGAAATGCCATCCTTATATTAAATCTTTCTTCTGCAGTTTTTATAATAGAAATTTGCATATATTCAAAATAATATAATCTCTTGTTGGGTATGGATATTTTGCCTGTTTCTGTAACAGCACAATTAAACTTTCATGTGGTATATACTTTTGACTGATTGATGTTGATTTCACATTATTTTTTTACAGGAGTACATAGTGCAGCAATCTTTTTCAACTTATTTAGATTTCAATAACTCTTTCTTACATGTATTGTTTTTATGATATGACCTAAAAATAGCGCAACCACATACTATACAGTCGGCACTCACTATTACCAAACCTTTATTCAAAGCTTTTGTAGAATCCAATTGTTTTACCCCCAATTTTTTTTTTTGATGTAATGACATTGTATCTCGCACTTCTGTTGATATGGCATCTCTTTTGAGGGAAGAGGAATTTTTCTATCTACCACTGGGGGTACCATTGCAACTGAAGAGAGTACACAAATTGAAACATGCACTATTCATAATGCTCTCAATTGTGGATACCTAGCAATGAAATAATGACTGCAGTAGACAATAAAATATCTAATCAGAAGATTCTTCTTACAATGATTCTCATGCAATTATAACCAAAAAACATAAACAAAAAATAATTGGACTGGCATTCAACTCATCCTCATTGTAAGAACATATTGTGTTTAAAAGGGATGTACAACAAAGAAGACAAAGCAGTAGAGATTAAAAATAAAAAAAAACAGGTTTTTACACCATGGTAAACACAAGCATTCATATCAACTCTTCAAGACTTCACCTGCAAAAGATTTACAATCATTTTCAATTTGTGTTAAGTGAATATTGTGGTACTTCATTGACTCTGTATTCCCTGTCAAGATAATAAATAATTTTACTTCTATTCTCTCTGGTGCAATCTCATTGGCAGTGAAAGAGCTAAATGAAGGTCAATTTTTAAGCACTGTGTTGACCGGTATACTGATCATGTAATTTGCACCAGGTGTCACTAATTATGTACCAAACACAGCATAACAAATAAAATAATGGGGACTACGCTGATATAAAAAATAAAATATAAAAGCATTTTGACTTCTTCAAAAACTAGCTTCGCGAGGTTTTTGCGGGAGTCGTATTTCTAGTCTTTTCCTTTCTTTGAAGACAACATTTTCTTACAGTTCAGATCTCTGGGGCAATAAGCAAGAATACACACCGGAATCCGCACAGCTTGGATTGGACGATACAGAAACGAAATCACCGACCTACTGGAGTACCCCTGTGACAAAAGTTTGTCTCGGTATGAGGGTCGGGGAGACCACTAACTGGCTTGCTATCAACCAATCAGCTGACTCGTTACATTCTCTACTGGCAGATGGTGTCTACCGACCAACAGCTATTGGCAGAAATGTGTGGAAATCCCTTTTGGCCGATTCTTCGCTACAAGATAATTGTAACAGTAAAGGATTCAACGCAAATGGATGCGGTAGGGCTGCGGTAACACGAATCGGTATTGTAAGCAATAATGAAGAGCATTGCCTCAATTGCGACTCAATAATTGGTTTCGGTTCTGCCGGAGGAAGAGCGGGACAGAGGAACAACAACTCTTGTGGAAATGAAGCTTTATATTCCAGTGCAGACAACGGGGTAAAGCATATTCAAGCATCTTGCTACATTCTCGTACAGTGAAGCTTTACACATCACGTTGGGGGGAAGGGTCCCATAAAAAATCACGGGGGTGCCCGTCTGAAATCACCCCGAAAGATACCGAGGTAATGGTCATTTTAATCTTGTACGCCAGGAGGTGTTAATCTACAAATTTTGACTCCTGAAAGGCACAACGAGCAATCCCGTCACTTTGTATGGTTGCTCCCCCCCGGATTCTACCTATTTAGAGAGGTTTTTTAGTGACTGCCTTAAAATCAACATCAATGATAATTACTCACAAGATGCACAAGGTCAAACGAACCAATCAAAATCTAGATAGCTAATATATAGATTTAGCCAAGCCTAAAAGCGGGGCTCCCATTTAGTACTTTCATTTCACTTTAAACTGTCAAAGCATTCTAAAATATTGCGAAGGAATTCACAAACGTTTTTAACTATAGTTTAGTGTCGAGGTCGGTTAACACGCTATGATTTTTGTCAAAACTTTCGTCTGCCATTAGTACGGTCTTTCTACCTACAAAGTCATGGAGTATATTCTACAAAAAACACAAATTATCAATGTACTGTATTCTATTCCTGATGAAATTAACCATTCTTTTAGCGTAAATGTATTTAAAAGATTTGTACACGCTACTGGGAAATGCAGGACACAACTCTGGTCATTTTCGTGTTAAAACGAACACCTCGGTAAAATCAATGTTTACTCCAAGGTATGGTAAAATGTATGCAAAAGGGCTTAGATATAACTATCTATATAAAAACACATTTAGACAGTTCCGCTAGCATTTTTACTTAATTTAGCTTGATATCGAGGTTCCAGTATATAGCCTGCATGGAAGCAAAATAAATGTAAATGTTTTTCCTTTTTGTTATGTTATAATTAAATTGAGTTATGGATGCCACTCAAATTGAATTATTAAATGAAATCGTAAAATTATTAAGCACTCAAGAATCTATTACTGAACTTCAGGGTTTCCTTCAATCCTATAATTCATAATCATGGGCAAAAAACCTTTTCTGCTTTACCCTACGAGCCAAGGTTTCTCTCTTGCATGGCTTTTAGCAGGGTATCTCGGCGTTCTTCGCTACAATTTTGTTTGTTTTCCACAGCACGGAGTCTTGCCGCTTCTCGGTGTTCTTCGCTACAATTTTGTCTGTTTTCCACAGCACGGAGTCTTGCCGCTTCTCGGTGTTCTTCGCTAAAATTTTGTCTGTTTTCCACAGCACGGAGTCTTTCCGCTTCTCGGCGTTCTTCGTTAACATTTTGTCTGTTTTCTCGAGCCCGGACTCTTTCTGCTTGTCGGCGTTCTTCGCTATAATCTCGTCTCCTTTTTCTTTCCCGAGCTCGCCTTCTTTGGCGATCTTCTTCGCTCATTCTTTCCCAGTTAATTCTTGCTCTCTTCCGCTCTCTTTCCCGTTGCTCTTCACCTGAACCCTGTGTTCTGCAAATTGTATTTTTGCTGCTATTGTTTGTTGACATAGCAATAGAAATTGTTTCGTTTATCCTTTAGTAAAACTTTAACAGTGTAGAGTAATAATATTGTGTTCAGTCGTCAACACAATTTCCCGCCAAAAATACTGACGCGGGCTACCAAACTCGAGACTTGAGCCCACGATCTAGTAAATCAATTACTGGTCAGCTTCCAAATAAATCACGTCACCTTGATGAGTTAACACATGAGCCCACAATATGGTCATGTGATGCTGGTCAGTGGCTATCCCGTTTTGACAGCTGTCAATTGACCATATTGTGAATGTCCAATATAAAAGATGTGGATTTGCCAAGACACGCCTGAGATACCCCTCCCTTCCTTTTGATAGTCTCCCCTACCCTACCCGCACAATCTGTAGACGCTTACGTACGTACGTACGCTCGGTCAGTCACGTGACAACCAAACGAACAGAGGTTGACTATATTCCATGAGTATGGGGCTCTGTCCCACGCGCGCTTCGCGCGCATGGGAGCCCCGCTACAAGTTGTCAGCTCCAAGCGCGGGGATTCACACGCATGCGTACTAGTATACGAAACAATTTTTTTCACTTCTGATTGTTTGATAGGTAGAAATCTTGCTACGGATCTCACCGAACTGTGACAGTGCATAAAATATTCATGTCACACTTGTCTGTTGATACACCCATTTTGTTTTCAGTCTGTCTCGGACTTTCGACAAACTTGTTGTCTTACATTAAGCACGAGGTTCGTCGCTCAATGAGGCATTGCTGGTAAAAGTACGAACGTGGAAACCTACGAATTCAAATGTCAAGATGAATGTGTGAAACTATTTTGTTCTCGAACAAATGTGGGCGCGATAGTTACACGAATATTTGATGGTCTGCCACAGTTTTCTGGGATCTCTGGTACTTGACCACAGAAGATCAGTCACTGAATTTTTCAAAAATAAATGACTTAAAAGTAACGCACAAACGTACTAAGATTAAATTTTATTTTGTGGCCTAGATTGATTAAAAAACGAAATGAACCGTTGAAGAGCCTATACATTCAGCGGAGAATCTCGACGATCGCTTTAAGTAGTTTTGGGCATAGTTAATAGAGGGAGTTCTTGAGTTCACCGAGCCACTCGTCGCGCCATCTCTTGTGTTTATCGTCCTTCGCTAAGGGTAACTTGAAAATGCCGATTCCTTTAGTTCTTCGACAAGAACCACATCCAAAAACCGCACAGTTGACACCAGGCATGTCAAAAGAATATATTTGTGGATACATTTTGCTTTGTAAGTCGTAATATTTTTCATAAACTGAGATTAAAGACGCGCACTCGAAGAAAGTCACATACTAGCCGCCATCTTTAAATATATGTGTGTACCTTCGTGATCACGTGACATACCATAAAAGTGAACAAAGAGTTCTTTCTTTGAAGTTCGCCGCCTTTCATAACCATCTCCCTCTATTAACTATGTTTTGGGTTTACCTCGGTGTAAAAACCTGTGACATTTTCCTTCATTTCTTTACTATTATTTCCCTGGTCTCTATTGTTCTGTCTCCTTTGTTTTCTTTGTTCTTCGTCACTCGAGAATGTAACAGGTTTTTACACCGAGGATGAGCCGTTGTTTTCACCTATCGACTTGTCCTGAATGTTATTTCACTGGCTATGATTTTCGGCATTTACATTCTCTTTTTTAAGTTATAGATAGTCGATCTTTTACCGTCAAAACGTTTGTGCCGTGCTCAGCTCCAACACTGCATTGTCTCCGAAAAAGGAAACTCACTAACAGAACCGGTTGTATCTGACGATTTTGGCCTCTGTGGCACCAGCTGGCCAGTAAGTTTACAAGATCGCAACCGTTGTGGACAAATGCACAATCCCTGTATTAGGCCTACTCTGGAAGCTTAAGTCGCCATGTTTGTTTCTGTCAATTTTGCTCAATTATTATAAGTCGCTTTAAATCGCCTTAAGTCGCCATGTTTTTTCAGTCAACTTTGCTTAAGTAAAAGCGAATTATTAAACTTCCAGTAGTCAGGGCCTCGGTTTTGTTGTTTGTCTTCAGGTTTAATAGAGATGGTGACATGGGAGTGATCTGAGTCATAGTAAGCGGAGATGTCGGTTTTCGTAACCCGGCATAATAGATGTTTCGAGATGAACCAAAAATCTAGCCTACATTTGATTTTCCCAGAGCTATTTCTCCACGTAAACTGTATATCATGTGGATGTTGCTCTCGCCAGGAATCGACAAGGTCAAAGTTGTTGCGGAGTTCGTTTATCGATTGTATTACACTTTTTTAGATTGAATGTCTTTACCTCCGAATTTATCCGAAGCGTACAGTGGGCAGTTAAAGTCTCCACCAATAAGAATTTTGTCGGTTTGGCAGCTATGAATGAAATCAGTTATCTTCTGATAGAATGTAATTTGCTGGTTTTGGTCGTTTGGTGCATAAATATTAATAAGGCACAATTCATCTTCGTTGACGGTAGTGTTTACAATTATAAATCTGCCGTTTTTATCTGCAACACCTGTTTACATAACGAGGGTCTGAAAAGAATCATTACACCTCTACTGTATTTTGAGCCGTGCGCGAAGAAAATGTCGCCTCCCCATTCTGCTCGCCAAAAAACGTCCAAACTAGCATCGCTGTACGTCTCTTGCAGAAAAATAACATCAAATTTTCTAATATGGAGCCACCGGAAAAGTTTTCTTCTTTTGATAGATTTGTTGAGGCCTCTTGCATTAAGAGAAACGGCGTTTAAGGCCATTTACACACCAGGTTTATGAATTTCTTTCTAAAATAATTTCATGTACCACAGCTTGCAACGTTAGGATAGCGTTTAGCGCCTTACGATGGAAATTCTTTGTGCGGATGGTACGCTGACTATAGTTTACAATAAATTGAGTAAGGTGAATGTAAATCATAACGAGTATAAGAAATGCATGACAACCAACACTTAACATAATAGAAACACTAATTAAGCTGCGAAGCAGCTTATTGTATAGAAGGGAAAAGGTGCCATTATTTAAAGGCATGGTGAAGAGAAACAAAACCCTCCTACAAAACTCTCCGCAAACTCCCAATAATTAGTGAGTGAAAGGGAAGCGAAGATTTGAAAGGGGCGCCTAGATAATGTTACATGTTATATTATGTATGGGGGAGGGAAAAAATATTTAGTTGCAATTTAACGAAAATTGTTCAAATCATCGGCTTCATATACTCTCTGTACCTGGTCGCTTTGGGACTTCCTGACGAAAATTTTGCCATCAATAGTCCAGGCACTATGCCAGTTGTTGTTATTTTTAAATTTTCTGACTTTAGCGAATAGTTCACGTCTATAGTTAGTTAAGTTCTCATTAATGTAAACAACTTCTGCATTACGGAAATAGTTGCTTAAACTTACTGGCTTTAGGTGCTTCTTGGCTTTGTAGAGTTCACCTTTGGCCTTATATGACTTGAATCGTACTATGATTGGACCGCCGTTAGGTCTTCGTGTAGCCATTCTATGACAGATGTCGATGTCGCTGTTGGCAATATGTATTGAGAGGGGGCAAGGGTTCCTGGAGAAGTAGTACCTTTCTGGTTGGCCTAGAAGAGCTGGCGTCCCAGACTGGCCTTCCCACACCCAGCGTTATGTGAAGCGCAACACAGGGCCTACTCGTCATCAGCAAGTGGCCCCACAACCCTGCCTCTCGCATAACGAAGACCGTCCGTAGTGGCTCTACGCGCCGCCCCTAGTTATTAGCAGAACACGGCGGATCTTGGGGAGAAAACCCCAAAAAAAAATCGACATGCTCTATGAGGACACCTCCTCATATCTCTAGTCGTCTTGACCCTGTCCTGCCGCTAGAATCAGCTATGATGGAGGGAGAGTGAGGTTGACGAATAGCGCGATCTCCTCCTCACTTAAATCCAAATTTCGCGCAACTCAAGACATCAAATCCACCATGACAAGACCTGCGGCGATAGGCGCGTGGCGAAACAGCAGGTGAGGAAACACTGGAAGCTGCAGCTACAGACCTGCACGCAGGCGGCCCAGGGCATAGGATCGCTGACCACTGTACCGAAGCAGCAGTGGAGTTCGGCAGCCCCCTGGGTGTCTGAGCAGCCCTTTTTAGGAACACTCTGCTCACCTCCAAGCCTGAGGAAGGGGCTAGAAAAGGTGCCTCAAACATAGTCTGCTTCACTTCACCCTGGCCTGCAAACCACGGCAGGCGGGGATCCCATACTTGCGGTCGAGACACAAAGAAGAAAACACGGAAAAAGCAGTCTTCAACTGCGCTCAGCCTCGGATCATGGAATGTACGCACCCTTATGGACACCGATAAAGGAGATAGACCTGAAAGACGTACAGCTCTTGTTGCTCGAGAATTAGGAAGATATAACGTGCACATAGCGGCTTTAAGGGAGACCCGGCTCCCCAACGAAGGTCAACTGGAAGAATCCAAAGGGGGCTACAAATTTTTCTGGAGCGGTCGTCGAACTGAAGATCGGCGTGAGTCGGGAGTTGGCTTTGCCATCAAGTCAAGCCTTATGAAAAACTTGCCTACCCTTCCAAAAGGAATAAGTGATCGCCTTATGACCCTTCGGCTTCCAATTCGCGGAAATCACTTCGCAACTGTCATCAGCGCATATGCTCCCACAAAGTAGTTGCAAAAGGCGGATTCTAGCGCAAGTTGGGCGTGGTCATTTTTTTGTCGGGGCAAGTTGGGCGTGGTCGGGGTAAGATGGGCGTGGTCAAAAATGTTTGTGCATAATTAATTAGTTGGGTCTCAACTTGTTCGATTTTTGATCGATGATTTTCTTTAAGGGTGTCAATTTTTCAGAGTGGATCGTTGAGGGGTGGGGTGGAGATGAGAAAAAATAAATTGAAATTTTTGGTTGGGGTTCAAAGGGTGAAGTATAAGCTTTGAGAAATGGACTTCTATTTTGGAATGAAAACGTCATTTGATTTTCTCTATGACAATGTGAACCGTTTGGGAGTTAATGATTTTCTAGAAGAAAACAAATCAGACATATTGTATAGGGTTTCGAGGTTCAATCAATATTTTGTTGAAAAAGTTTCTCTTACATTTACTATGGTGTATTTTCCTATAGATGATAATGAAATAGTATATGAATATTCAAAAGACTTTGATAAGTTGCATACTGATGACATCGTTAAGAATTTATGTAAGGGTGCCGAAGATTTAGCCCGTGGATTGGTAGATTTTGATCTTGAACAACCATATTCTACCGGTGATCTACTTATTGGGGATCTTTCAGTTTGTGTGTATATAAGTTTCAAAGATGAGTTGCTACATGAGGCTTGGAAGAGAATACACAGACGTGTTTTTCTAAATGAGATTTGGGGAGAGCTAATGTATGTGGCATGGCATCCAAGTAGGTTTGTATGTTGGTGTCTTGATGTGGAAGAGTTTCAGGAGTTGAAAGAGCGTTGGGGGACTCATTGGTAATCATGCATGATATTTTTGTAACATGGATCGTGTTACAAAAGTTATATTTGAGGTTTGTGGTAAAAGTGGTTTGCATACGATGGGAAAAATAAGAAACAAGATTGTTAAGAAGAAGACAAAGTCAAAGAGAAGGAGATTAGTAACGTCTGACGGGTGGATTTCGATGTATAGAATAAGGATGGAGGAAATTAATAAATGGCATAATGATACGATAAGTGATAGAATGGATAGATTAGGCATACAAGTATTTAGTTATTTCTGTTCATCACATGATGAGAATGTTATTAATTTCATATCTAGACATTATGATAGATACTATGGGTTTTTGTTTGGATTAGTTGATTCTGATGATATTTGTTATAATGATTTGAAAGCTCACCAAAAAGAGTTTCATGGGATGATTAAAGAAGAATTATTATATGAAGCTAATAGACGAATTCATAAACGTACTTTCTACAGAGATCTATATGATGGGTTGATGCCTGTGACGTGGCATCCAGATAGGTTTATGGACTGGTGTGTTGACATTGAAGAGCTCAAGTATTTGAAACAGTTTTGGGGAGTTGATTGTTAATCGTAATGAATTCATTTTGTAACATGGATCGTGTTACAAAAAGATGGAATTGATTGTTGATGGTATTACTTAATTGTTATACAATGGATTGTAATCAAATTAAACGAAGAAAACATTGTCCACATGGCAGACGGAAATATCAATGTAAGGAATGTGGTGGTTCAGGTGTTTGTATACATGGTAAACAGAAATATTATTGTAAGGAATGTGGTGGTTCAGGTGTTTGTATACATGGTAAACAGAAATATTATTGTAAGGAATGTGGTGGTTCAGGTGTTTGTATACATGGTAAACAGAAATATTATTGTAAGGAATGTGGTGGTTTAGGTATTTGTATACATGGTAAACAGAAATATTATTGTAAGGAATGTGGTGGTTCAGGTGTTTGTATACATGGTAAACAGAAATATTATTGTAAGAAATGTGGTGGTTCAGATATTTGTGTACATGGTAGACAGAAAGGCAAGTGTAAAGAGTGTGGTGGATCAGCTTTTTGTATACATGGTAAGCGAATATGTAAAGAATGTAAACCTCATTTGTATTGTATACATGAAAGATATAGATGTAAAGAATGTAAACCTCATTTGTATTGTAAACATGGTAGAATTAAGACCAATAATAAGAAATGGATGTGTCATATGTGTAGTGGAGATTATATTTGCTGTCATTATAAGCCAAGAAGGGATTGTGAAGAGTGTGGGCCTTTGTGAGGTATCAAAATACATTTGTAACGCGCTTCACGTTACAAAAGTTCACTTAATCATTACACATAAACGACTATAACCTTTCTCTTGTATTTCCTAGCTGTCTTAATGGCTGATTTGGTGCCTGGTGAGTAGTAACGAGAAGGTAAGGCCAATACATGCGTCACACACTCCATGATAGCTCTATTGCGAATTGGCCCAGCCGCTTTGCCATAATAGCCCCATTGAGGTTCAAACACTTTGAATGGGATCTCCTTTTCAATGGCAAAATCTCTGGCCAGTTCATCAATCCCTTCTGCACCCCCAGACACAATCAATTGAATGTCTGAGAGATCCAGCTTCCATTTCTTGAGGGCTTTGTGTATTTCTAGTTTCAAGAAAATATAGTCAGTGAAGTATCTACTGCCAACGATTGCCAATGATGTCATGATTTAAGAATTGATGTGATTTATGAATTATGTATTTCAATTTTTATCTGAATACCAACCAAGCTGTAGCTCCAACTCCAAGGATTAATAGTATTAGGTTGGTTTCATGATTGGTAGTTGTTTCTTCTGGTGAAGATCCTTTGATTTTAGGTTGAGGATTGATCGTTGGTGTTGATGGTGGTCGTTTAGTCTCTACAGCTGCATGTGGCAATTTGACTTTTGAGGATCCCAGATTATGACTGATTCCCACAGTCTTAGTCTCCAAGTTTATATTATTGTTGACACCAAATTTCATTTCATCAGTGGCCTTCATAAGGTTGTTGTTATACCCGACCACACTCTCTGTGTTTATAATCATGTTACTTGGCATCAACCACACTCCAGGAGCAATGGCCAAATCAAGCCTTAATTTAGCTTCTTGAGTGGCCAGTTGATACCTTTGGATCGAACTTGAAATGTCATTCTCGATCACACTACTCTCAAACAGGGCCAAGAATTCTTGTTGTGTCTCGATCGCCCCACCACCAGTGCCCACAATCGAATTTCTAGTGTTGACTTGCGCCCCCAATACACAGTAAACAAAAGCCTCAGCAGATCGATTCAATCTGCCAAGTCCAGCTTTAGTGAGTCCATAGCCACTGGTTGGTATGAACCAAGCATATTTATAATCAGCAAAGTCATCATTACGGATGAATGATATGAGGTCACCCGCTTCCTTTTTACCCCCCTCATCAGCGAATTTGCCACCTTCACCAGGCCATTGATCAGCCTCTTCATCGTAATTCCTTACCATGTGGACATTTTGGTATCCTCCGCCTACTCCATGGTATCCAGCACCATAATCAAGGAATATGTCACCCAAACCCCCGTTTCTTCCACCTTTCCATCTGAAATCAGAGTTGTTTGAGATGCCAAATTCAGCGCACAATCGTTGATATGCAACTTTGCTGTAAGGGTTGTTGTTGATTACAAAAGGTTGTTCATCAGGCAGTGGAAGACTTAGTTCATACAATATACGTCTTATGGTGAAGTATACATGAAACTTAATGAAGCTACTCACGACTTTGGGGTAGTTGAGGCTCTCAAAAGGGCTAATCCCGCAGCCAGAGGTCGCACACCACACTGCAAAGTTCAGCTGTTGAGGCCAGTAGTTCATGTCGGAGGCGTTCAACCATTTTCGACTTTGTTTACCAGTCTTGAAAGTCACAACTTGGGAGGTGAATACGTTACGCATCTTAGCGGTGAATTTCTTCGTATTGGACACGTATATGTCTAGTGATGTCAGCATGCTTGTAGTGTTGCTTGTGGGGTTGTCAAAGTCAACGGCAGGTATCGGGTAGCATCGATTGGTCATGGTTAGGCTCGTTGGGAATGAGTTCAGTGTGTCATCACCAGTCAATCCAAGATCAATCCATAGTAGTAGTTTCAAACCTGGTCGCATCCCATCGGTCCATGTCTTTCCAGAAGGGTCATCATAGGACATGATTGTCATCCCGTTATGTTTCCATTTAATGTAACCCCCATATTGATCAGTCACAAATTTGAACTGGTCAAGGTCAGCCTTTGGATACCTATTTCTGAAGTCATCGAGTAAGCCCATCTTCTTCTATCCAGAATTTGGGTAGAAGAGTTCAAACTTTTAAGCCATTACTTAAACGGGATCATAAGGCTGTCTTTTAAGTGTCCAAATTGTTCTTCAACTATACGATCAAAAGCCTCATTAAGTTGTTTATCACACCTGGCAGCATCTCTAAAAGATTTAATAATTTGATCTGCAGTCTCATGTTTAGAAAGTTCTGAATCTCTAAATTTCTCTGCACCTATACGTTGAAAAGCTTCGCTGGCTTGTTTATCATCCGCGAGAATACAAAGAAAAGATTCTAACTGTTCCATGGTTATATATTTTAGAACCTCACCCATTTCTTTAGTATCCATACTACGTACAAAAGAATCATATAGTTCTGGGATTTCTTTCATGTTTTTTAAACTTTTGTTTCTATTTGCAATCATATGAAATAAATATTCAAACTGTTCTGTAGTCAGATATTTTAGAGGTTCATTGACTTGTCTATTAGCCATGATTATGTTCTTAGTATAACCACCTTTTAAGTCTATTTGAACTAGTATTTGTTGTGTTCATAAATTATAGTTATAGTCCTCCTTTTAGTTCTTTGAGGATTTCGTTGCGTACTCTCTGTCTCAATACCACAGGGTCTTCTCCATTCATATTTTTTTGAGCTTTAGCCCGTATCTCAGCCTTAAGCTTTTCGAAGTTCTTGAGTTCTTCTATAATCAATGAGAACTGATCATCAGAGATCTTATTGTCACGAAGGGCTTTGGAAACCAGGTCTTCAATGGTGTTTATTTTAGATCTGGCCAGTGTGATGGTATTTTGATGCTTCACAGCTTTCTTGGACAGATTCTTGGATATTTGTTGACACGCTATGGATGCGCACACAAATACACCACTTACTACATCCAATGGTACAGATGCGATGATTCCGACACCACTAAGGGATGTGCCCAATCCACCAGCCGCCAAAATGCAAGACAATATACCACAGGTTGAACTTGCATTCTTGAGTACACCCTTGGATCGGTTGTATTTTTTGAGTACTGTCTCATAGTGTCTTAATTCAGACTTTAGCTTGTCCAAGGCATCACAACATTGTTTAAGCCTGAATGATGGTCCATCAGTGGGGGTTGGAGGAGGCGCAGGGGGTGCAGTAGCCTCTAAGTTGGGATATATTGATTTATATTCAGCCATTTTGGAATGATGATCACTTACTTTTAAGATGTTATCTAAATCTTAAACTGAAAGTGATGGGAGAACCCTTCAGATCAAGTTTCTTCCATCCAATGTCGAGGATGCTTAAGTCGAAGTGGTTTATGGGGCTCTTATGTTTTTGAGCTGGAATGGCTGGGTAATCCTGTGATGGTATGTTGGCAAGGAGGTGGGAGGGGGAGAGTTTCACAGGTTCTCCAGATTGAGTCTTATTCATATATGACGACTTATTGTCCACTATACTACACATACGTCTCAGTGGCTCCTTAATCTGTATGTTTATGGGGTACAGCTTTCCAGGGATTACGGTTTCAGGCACCCCAAGACCAACTTGGAGCCCTCTTGTAAGTTTAATGTTGAAGCTCTTGTTGGAATACAGGTAATCAACAGTGTCAGTCTCAATGATGGATAGCTTGGCCCTATCTGTATCGTCCAGAAAGATTGCGTGTATATCACGTAGAGAGTATGTACCGGGTGGGATTATTATGATGGGTCGATCCTCCTTGAGAAAGCTTTGTCTATCTTTGAAGTTCACCAATCGTTTGGGTATAATACAGTCAAGGAGTTGTATCTCCCGAACCTTTTCCAGTGGTGGATCCAAATACACTCTGGTTTCAGACTCGTACATAGTAATGCTCAACATTTTGTTTGGTTACTCCTTCTTCATCTTCAAATTTCTATAATCAGCATCTGAGAGGAATCTGGTTTTGATGATGCCACAGCTGGAACATTTACACTTCATCATCGGCCTTCCTTTGGATGTTTTGGCAAAGGTTTCACTACCAGGTACACAATCAGTCAGCTTTTTCTCTTTGACACAGTAGGTCTTCATTTGATTCATTTACGTTTTCTTTTTAATTCTTCTATGAAGTAAAGCACAATCGCCATTATTAACAGCCAAGCATGTTTCCCTAGGAATGAAATGACCTCTCCAGCAGTCTTGAATAGAAAGCTTACAATAGCGCCCACCATCCCAGGCAATAATTCACCAAGTTTCTTACCAAGGGTTTTTAGCCCATCACCGACTCCTTTGCCCAATCTCGAGAGCCCTTTGGAGAGGTTGGATACTATAACGCCAATGACCACTCCAACTGCACTCATGACAGCAAAGACTGTGAATCCGTATTTCTTGAAGATGGCCTTCACACGATCCCGTAATGACATTCGTTCCTGTATTCTCTCATTCTCACCTTCCATGTTGGCTATCTCCTCCTCCTGCTCACCGATTTCTCTCTCCAGAGTCTCTATTTGACTACTTTCCTCTGGGGTCTTCAACGGCTTATCCCTATGGAATCTTAGTTTGTCCTTGAGTTTGGATATCATGGTCTTTCTCTTTGATATCTCACCATCATTAGCTTCCACAACTTCGATTGAGGTTGGCCCTAAACTGTCTCTTATAGTCTGGGGGAGACGAGGATCATCAATAATTTCATCATCTTTAGCTAATAAAGTATAAGGCTTGGAATTTGTTCTAAACAGTTTCACAATTACATGACCAAACTCGTTAATTTTAGCTATGAACTTGGAAGTGTCAACTTTGGGGAATTTTGATTTGATTCTGGCCCAGGCTTCATCTTGTTCAATTTCCATCTCTCCCACCTTTTTGACCAACAAGGGCTGAGTTTCACCACCAAATGAAGTTTCTTCTTTATAAGGGTCAATTGGACGAGTGGTTGATGTCTTTGTGATTGGGCTCAAATAAAGTGTATCATCCCCATCATCATGACCTCCATCATCATCATCACCTGGCTCATTTAGTGTAGTCGGATCTAAATCAGGATCATAAGCAGTTGCCATATTTGAAGTTGAATATGGGAATTTTCTAAATTGATTTCAAAAGTCTCGTATATTCATATCGTTTGGGTCCCATACTTCATCGCGGAAACCAGTTTCTGAATTACAGTCTGGGATCTTTCTAATTATAGCAATGGGTAACACACGCTGTTTGAGTTCACTCTTGGCAATGGCTATGGGGTTGAAAGCAAATGGCCAATCTATGACTGGTTTACTACCCATCCTCAATTGATAAGCTCTAAATCCTACCAAACGAATATATTCATGTGGTGTTATTGTGTTATCTGTTATTTTGTCAGCCATTATATCCACTTGCTGGCAATATATCCCAGGGCTAACATACCGCCAGAAACATAAACCATTTCTCCAGTCTTTTGATTTGAATTGGGTCGGTAATAGTCTGAGAATTTGGGGGGATTGCCCATTTGATTGTACAATCTCAGCGCTTCATCCGTCTTTGATATGTTCTCAGAGGCTTGATTCTCATCACCCTTCCTACGATTCTCAAAGTCAATATAAGCCATTCGTTTCTCTTGATAAGCAGCATAGTCTTTTTGGTACTTCTCCATGGCTTTGTCATGCCTCTCCCTTTCAAGTTGGAGACCAGTTGAAGATGAACCACTGATGACTTTAGCCAAATAATTTCCACCAATGAAGGCTGTTGCATTGAGGACTGCCCCTCCAAGCATGATTGCTATAGTCGCCATTTATCCACTTGTTGTCTTAATCTTAAACAATTTTAGTGCATGCGCAGTGGCACAAAATCGACACTTGGAATTTTTCAGGCTAATTCTTGTTCTTGAAAAGTTTCAAGACTGGATATAAGAATGCAATCATTGACAGCATTCCAAACGTAAATGATACCAATGTGTGTGGTCCTGGTGGTTTTTCTTCGGATGTTGATGGCTGTGGACTAGCTTTTATTTTCTTGTTTGGTTTTTCTTGCTTCTTTTCTTCATTTAGGCGCTTAATATAATCTTCATAATCCTTTCTAAAGGCTGGATAACGATATTTTAACTCGTTCAAAAGAAAATCAAAATAACTAGGCTCTCCATCCTTATAATATGGCCTTTCATAAGCATACCATTGTAGCAGATCCTTTGGGTCACTAATCATCTCTGAGATTACAAAATCATAGCTTTGTTTATTCAATGTATGGTCAATCTCAGTCACACAATCAAGTAATGAAGATCTAACATAGTGTATAAAAGCTTCTTTGTAATCCTTATCTGCAAAATATAATACGTCTTTGAATTTATCAGTATCCATATTCAAACGCTTGTGGGTAGTATCTTCTGATCCTCTAAATACTTTTTGACATATATAGCTATAGTCAACAAAACAACCCATTTGACATAGTTCATGATATTGGTCGTTGGGTCGCCGATGATCGACTCCCGAAGAGCCTTTTTGACAAGCCAGCCCATCCCAGCCGACAATCCAATGAGCACTGCAGAGTCAGTAACTGTCTTTACGAGCTTATTCTCAGCCATTTATGGATCACATCCATCTACTTTTTAAGTTGGTTTCCTCTTCTTTGACGGGCTGACTTACATTATTATCAACTTTAGGTTGTGGCGGGTTTAAAATACAATAGTTGGTGTTGGTATATGCAGATCAGCTATCCTATCTCGATAGTTTGTCCATAGGCTATAGGCGGCGAGGCCAATTGCACCTATGGCTAGAATAATGGTTTGGGATGACATATATTTTGGTATCCAATCACCCCCTCCACCAACAGAACTACCCTTCTCCTCTTCCTTTTCACTCTCTTCCCTTTCCTTCTTCTCCCTTTCCTCTTCACGTTTCAAAGCCTCTCTAGCCCTCTTGTTCTTTTCTGATAACGTTTTACCAGCCTGAACTCTCTTGGGGTCTTTGACCTTTGTTTTGACAGAAGGCTCTCTAGTAATCTGCTCAACCTGACTTGTTTCCTCAGACATTTTATGAACTTATGTGTTCCAAGCTTTAAGTCTCCTAGTAAGGGTCATACTAGGAAACTTTCACATACTTAGTCTTATTCTTACCCTTAATTATACATTCTTATTCATCATCACTCTCTTCGTCACTACTCTCTTCGTCACTACTTGATGAATAATCATCATACAGGAATGAGGTTTTGTTGTATTCAATTCGTGTAAGTTTAACTTCTCTCACACGTAATTGAACAGATGCACCAAATGGAGTATTTCCATGACTACCAAAATATATACCTTGTAAATCAAGAATTATTTTGGCAGTTGTTAAATCAGGCATATCACCAATGTCTGACAAAAAGTTTCCAAATGGTTGTTCATCGTCTTCAGAACTGTATATTTTAGTCCAACACTTCATCTTCTTACCAGTGTCTTTGGTGTGTAATTTCAAGTAAGCTACTGCTTTCCCCTTTTTGTTGTAGCCATATATGGGTTTCACTGCCGATGTCAGATCTTCACCAGCATCTTTACATGCAGATTTAGTTGCCTTTGATGTTTTGGAATATCCATTCCCCAAAGATTTAGCCACTAGATCGACCAAGGCTTCAAAGGTTTCAAAAGTGTACTTTTCAAGATCTGTAGGCTCATTCATAGTTTCTGTGCTTGTCAATGGGTATATGATTTGTAACCCATCCATGTTATCTACAGTCTTTTGAGTATCATCAACTCCCCATGGCCATGATCTTGAAATACTCCAAACGTTTTGTTCAGGTAACTCAATACATATTGGACGATTTACTTCCTTCTTATCAGTGAAGTAAACTTTTGAATATGAACCACCCCACTTGTTGGGTTTGGGCTCTCCAATATGGACCTTATTCCACTTCATTTTACGAGAAGGTTTTATCAAATAAGGCTTTGACAAACAACTAGTTTTCAATGATGATGAAGAAGCACTTGAGGATTGTGACATGTTTTTTCGATCTCTTTCGAGTATGCCTTTAAGCCTAAAGGTACCACATCCAATTTCATTTTTTTCTTTACCGAACAGTGTCAACTCCAACTTCATCTGTATTGGCTAGATCATAAAATGTGGTGGGAGGGGCGGACTCTCTTAGTTTGAAATACTTGAGAGCGGTAATGGCTATTATCAGTAACGTAGCAATCATACCACCATGTACTACTATTGAACCAGAAGCTTCTGACAGCCACTGCTTGATCAATTGATTGTTCTTCCAATCCTTTACTAAAGCATCTGGCTCATCTATTCCGCCGTAACCACTAAGACACCAGTTGACTAGTCTGACCAATAGATGTAAAGGAGGATCAATTAGTCCGTCAGCCACATTCTTACCCGATACCATCTTGTACCTCTTGTAGTACTTCTCGACATCCTTATCCGATAATTTGTGTACATCGCCTAGTGTCATTTGCATACCAAGATACTCTTTGGTAGAGTATCTTGGTATGTATTTCAAGATCATAGAGCCTAGGCAAGCTAATATTGAGAGCTCTTCTCTTTTGGATTTCAAATCATCATCACTAGTGGTTGGTGTTGATTGATGACTATCCACCACAGTTTCACCATTCATGATTTCTTCGGGAGTTGTCATGGTTGTGCTATGGGAGCCGGTATTTCTAAATAGTTTTTGAATGGATGTCTAAGGGAGAAGGATAGCCTGGCATACTTTTCATTCTTAAGATGTTTCTTGAGTGTCTTCCACGTTTCAGCATCCAGGTCCCCACCATATTCCTCGAGAAGCATCTTCATCGCCGTCTGTGATGGGTTATGGAATGAGACCACACAAGCTACATTTTCACGGAATGGTTTGGCTATAGATGTCAGTTGTTGAGTGAGAACCCACACTGATATCCCCATATGTCTCCCAGAGAAGGCCAAACCGATGAATTTGTTGGACCTATTCTTCAGATCCTTGGAAACGGCGCAATCATCCAATATTATGAGCGTATTCATACCTGAGAAGAACGATTCACAATCCATCAACAAATTGTTGATTTCGTCATGATCACTGGCATCTGGCGACAGTACAAAGAATCGTTTATCCCCCTTGGCAAAGCCTCTATAAGTCTTGTTATGGGCATATGTTGGACAAATCAACACAATATAATCGAACACTTGCCTATAGTGGCCTCGAAGCTGTTCCACTATGTATTGGGTCTTTCCACAATTCGTGGGACCAGTGATGATACAATTGAATGGAATCATATCTTTGAGTTCATTCATCATTACTCAATACATTAATCCCCTTATATTGATGTTTCTTCTCATGACAACGTGAGAAGAAAACATATAGCGGTCTAACATACCATCTCATCTAGATTACCATTCATAATACCCATATTCGCATCCGCGACCACGAACATGTAGCATGTAAGAACTTTAGTGCCTACCTTTTGTCTCTTAATTTCTAAAGCCACACCATCACGAGTAGCAATAATTTCCAAACCATTTCCATGGATATCATTATCTGGATAAGTCCTCAAATCAATCCACAAAGCGAATTTATCTGTATAGAAATCAGATTCCTTAACTGAATCACTAAGACCAACTCGCTTAATTATGGATTGCCACAAATCAGTCGCCATCATACCTTTCAAATAAACTTTGTTGGGCACCCCATCTATGTCAATCTTGACTGATGTGATCTTTGGATTTGCAAAAATCTCAGAATCCCTAAGGCCTTCTGCGTGAGGGGCAGTGAAGAGACATAGTATACCAGTCATGGATCTCCTTGGAACATTAATGTGCTGATTTATCACAGCATCATTAGCCTCAGAGATTGTGAAAGTTTTGTGAAGGAGTGCTTTTTCATAGGTGAATCCTTTGCCAACTTTGTAGGACACAATAGCCTTTATTGCTAAATCATCATTTGATATGCACTGGTATTCCATTTCCATGTTTACTAATTTATACTTAGCCGGTGTTTCATTGTTTGAATAAACTACAACATCAGAAACTTTAGCCAAAGTTAATTCAAATCTAAGTGGATGTAGTAATCCTCTTGGATAAAATATTCCATGATCTTTGAGGATTGTGTGATCTAATGGAATAGCATATCTAGTGCTATGAATCATAGCTTAAGTATTATCCTTTGTTTTTGATGTATCTTTATTACCTGCATTAGTTCTAATTCTCCTTATATTAACATTAGATATACCCTGTCTCAACCTATTCTCACGATCCACCTCCGACAAAAACAAATCATGATAAGTTTTGAACAAATCAAATCTACTAAGATCCTCTATGATTTCACCACCAAATAGAACCTTATATTGTGAAATTAGATTCCTTCCCAAATTGTTAACGAGAGTGTTATCTTTGTGCCCGGTTACAACCATATCAAAAGTTATGTAGACGCTGCCAGGCACAATCACTAAATTCTCACTCAATTTGGGTATTTCAATGTATAATGTCTCACCAGGTTCTGCTGATGATGGATTCAAAGTGACCCTATTCAACGAAGTTTCCGCCTTCAACCCTCCAGTAGTCCTTGGAACACGACCTGTATCAAGAATGCTTGGTATAGAAATCATTTTAAATGTTTATATTCTTGTTTATAAATGAGCGACGCCAACGTTTTAAATCGATTATATTACTCCACTGATGGATACTGGAAAGGATACTCAGCCATACCCAAATTGGCCAAAGCAGCCAAAGTTAGTGAAAAGGTCGCCAAAGAGTGGTTGGAGAAGCAAGCCTTGTGGCAAATTTATCTCCCAGCCCCCAAGTATATACCCAGGCCACATTGGAGTGTGAATAAGCCTAATCAGATTCACCAAGCGGACTTGTTGTTTCTTCCTCATGATACAGTGAAAAGAAAAACATACCGCTATGCATTAGTCGTGATTGATATTGCTTCGAGATATAAGGATGCCGAGCCATTGACCTCAAAAGAGAGTGGTGAAGTTGCCAATGCCTTTCAACGGATTTATTCCCGTAAGTTGAAGTGGCCACAAACATTAATGATAGATCCAGGAACAGAATTCAAGGGTGATGTAACAACTCTTATGAATAAGCATCAAGTCATAATCCAGCATAGTGAAGCTGGGAATCATAGAGCTCAAGCTTTTGTGGAGAGGGCCAACAGGACTCTCGGTGAGAAGTTATTCAGCCATCAATACGCTCAAGAGATGGTTAGTGATACCCGATCCACAGTTTGGGTGAATAGATTGCCCGCCATCATGAAGACCCTCAATAGTGAACCCACCCGTATTACTGGTAAAGAGCCTGAGGAAGCTTTGAAAATGGACTCAATTGGAACTAAAACTCCAGACTATAAGCGACCTGTGGGATTGGATGAGAAGAGATTACCTCCAGATGTTCAAGTCAGATATCTATATACCCCCGGTGAAGATGAAGGTGGGGACAATCGAAGGGCTACTGATCCCATATGGAGCAGTAGGGGGAAAGTGACAGTTCTAGGCCAGCACTTCAAGACCAAAAACACAAAAATCCTGCACGCGTGCAGGATTCTAAAAATGATACCATATCATCTTAAAGGGATGACCTGTACATCCAAACTCATCATGCCCAATCAACGTCAAACTGTCAAAGAGCTCCGCGCCATTGCCAAGGATCGCAAGATAGCCAAATATTATAAGATGAGCCGGGGAGAGTTAGTGGAGGCGCTGGGGATGCCTGAAGAGGTACTTAGTGTTAGTGGGGGTGGTGGGGGAACAACGCATATTCTCGATGAGCCTGTCCCAGAAATAAATGTACCTATTCTTAGGCCAGAAAATACGTACCTCCTAGTCGGTATAGAACACTTCTTTCGGAATATAACAGAGGAGTACAAAAGAAAATAAATAAGTTTGCGAATTGGATTTTGAATTATGTACCAAAGAGAATCAAAAAGCCTGTGAAAGAAAGAATCAGGAAGTTGAAGGAGGAAATAAGGAGCATTTGGGCTGTACAGGAGCCGTTCAGTGTAAAAGAAAAGGAAAGTGCACTGAAAGGGTTCTTCAAGACCTATCGGATCGATGGTAAGAGGGGGTACGGTCCTCGAGAGTTCATCAAGAAAATAAAACCAAAGGTTTTGGAGTTACTTTATAGTAGAAGAAAACCCATCAAGGTGAAGTTTGTATTAACTTGTAGATTCGTAAAAGATGATCTTGTTACGGGTAATGTTGAATACACTGAGGGGTACTTTCATACTAAACTTGAAATAGTAACGGACTCAACTGACACAAATAACTTACTCGATGCAATGACGGGATTACAACTTGAAAATGTCGCGAAGTTTGAAGGTGAACAGTCTGGGTGGCACCCCAAGGCACCCCAAGACCAACTTGGAGCCCTCTTGTAAGTTTAATGTTGAAGCTCTTGTTGGAATACAGGTAATCAACAGTGTCAGTCTCAATGATGGATAGCTTGGCCCTATCTGTATCGTCCAGAAAGATTGCGTGTATATCACGTAGAGAGTATGTACCGGGTGGGATTATTATGATGGGTCGATCCTCCTTGAGAAAGCTTTGTCTATCTTTGAAGTTCACCAATCGTTTGGGTATAATACAGTCAAGGAGTTGTATCTCCCGAACCTTTTCCAGTGGTGGATCCAAATACACTCTGGTTTCAGACTCGTACATAGTAATGCTCAACATTTTGTTTGGTTACTCCTTCTTCATCTTCAAATTTCTATAATCAGCATCTGAGAGGAATCTGGTTTTGATGATGCCACAGCTGGAACATTTACACTTCATCATCGGCCTTCCTTTGGATGTTTTGGCAAAGGTTTCACTACCAGGTACACAATCAGTCAGCTTTTTCTCTTTGACACAGTAGGTCTTCATTTGATTCATTTACGTTTTCTTTTTAATTCTTCTATGAAGTAAAGCACAATCGCCATTATTAACAGCCAAGCATGTTTCCCTAGGAATGAAATGACCTCTCCAGCAGTCTTGAATAGAAAGCTTACAATAGCGCCCACCATCCCAGGCAATAATTCACCAAGTTTCTTACCAAGGGTTTTTAGCCCATCACCGACTCCTTTGCATGCCCAATCAACGTTCAGGAGCCGTTCAGTGTAAAAGAAAAGGAAAGTGCACTGAAAGGGTTCTTCAAGACCTATCGGATCGATGGTAAGAGGGGGTACGGTCCTCGAGAGTTCATCAAGAAAATAAAACCAAAGGTTTTGGAGTTACTTTATAGTAGAAGAAAACCCATCAAGGTGAAGTTTGTATTAACTTGTAGATTCGTAAAAGATGATCTTGTTACGGGTAATGTTGAATACACTGAGGGGTACTTTCATACTAAACTTGAAATAGTAACGGACTCAACTGACACAAATAACTTACTCGATGCAATGACGGGATTACAACTTGAAAATGTCGCGAAGTTTGAAGGTGAACAGTCTGGGTGGCAATTTGATCGAGTTGAGTACTTTGATATACACATTAATCCATTTGAGCCTATCTCTGGGACTTCTTACATACCTCTACCAAAGGTTCTGGCTGATAAGAAGGCTATAGTCAATGTCAAGAATGAGAAGGACCATGAGTGTTTCAAGTGGGCGGTGACATCTGCTGTATTTCCCAAAGAGAACCCCGGTGAAAGACTGAATGCTGAGATGAGAAAGAATTCTGAGAAGTTTGACTGGACGGGGATGGAGTTCCCTGTTACACTAAGGGACATTACCAAGTTTGAAAAGCAAAATCCTTACGCCATTAACGTATATGGATACGAGTCTGGTGTAAACGTTTTGAGAATCAGTAAGCGTCGAGAGGTGACAGTGGTAAACTTACTTTTGTTACACAAAGATGAAACGAATCACTACTGTTGGATTAAGAACTTGAGTAGGCTTTTGTCATCACAAGTTGATAAACACGATGGTAGAAAATACTTTTGCCACCGATGTCTTAACCCATTCAATAAACAATCCTCACTAGACAAGCATCTAGAGTTTTGTAGCAATCATCAAGCAGTCAAGACGACAGTACCCATGAACGAAGATGGGAGCCCGCAGTTCTTCCGTTTCAAGAATCACAACAGGAAGATGGAGGTACCGTTTGTTGTGTATGCAGATTTTGAGTGCTACACTGAAAAGATGTATACTTGTTACCAAGATGAGGGTAGGAGCTTTACCAATAGATATCAAAAGCATAAACCATCAGGTTTCTGTTATCTGATCAAGTGCTTTGATAACGCTATATTCGAACCCAAACTTGTAAGGCACACAGCTGAGTCACCAGACGAAGATGTACCCAAGATGTTTATGGAGAGCTTGGAGTCGGATATCAAACAAGTTTATGATAGGTTCAAGCTACCCAAAAATTCTCGTGTCAGTCAGGATGAGAGAATAGCCTATGAAAATGCCACACATTGTCACATCTGCGGATCGATGCTTGGCCATGACAAAGTATTGGACCATTGTCATCTTACTGGAAAGTACAGAGGAGCAGCGCACCAAGAGTGCAACTTGAATTACAAGGTGCCTAAATTTGTACCAGTTATATTCCATAACCTATCCGGATACGATGGTCATTTATTTGTGAGGAACATAGGGGAATCGAAAGGTAAGCTGGATTGCATACCAATCAACGATGAAAAGTACATTTCGTTCACGAAAGAGATTGTTGTCGAATCTTACAAGAATAAGAAAGGGAAAATGGTTGACATTAAACGGGGAATCAGGTTCATTGATAGCTTTCGGTTTATGGCAGCGGGCCTCAGAAGGTTGGTTGAAAACCTACCACAATCTTCTCTGGTGAATGTAACGAGTTGGTATGAAAGGGTAATGTCACAAAAGGATAAACTCAAGCATGAAGAGAGAATCATTCACAACATATTGAGAAATGCTGATTTTGATGTTATAACAATGCGTATGATCATGGAAGAGTTTTATCATCGATTGGATCGTGAGGCTGTCATGAGTAGGAAGGAAATCAGGGAGTTTGTAGACGGAGTTCTTACAAGTTATCGTCAAAAAGAAATATATAATCACATTGAAGAAGAAAAAGATGGCCCAGACTTGCAGTTACTGACTAGGAAGGGAGTATTTCCGTACGATTGGTTTGACGGGTTTGATAAGCTCAGGGAAACTAATCTCCCACCAAAGGATGAGTTCTACTCGAAGCTCTACAATGCCGAAATATCGGATGAGGATTACCAGCATGCTCAAAACGTGTGGAAAGTCTTTGGAATTGAGAGCTTCAGGGAATACCACGATCTTTACCTTGAACTGGATGTTTTATTGTTGGCTGATGTCTTCGAGAACTTCAGAGAAGTTTGTAGGAAGAACTACGACTTGGATCCAGCTTGGTACTACACTGCACCTGGATTGGCATGGGACGCGGCCCTGAAAATGACCAATGTGAGATTGGAACTTTTGAATGACCCTGACATGCTTCTCATGGTTGAGGAGGGCATCCGAGGGGGTATCTCCATGATCTCAACTAGATATGGTAAAGCCAACAATCCATACATGAAAGATTATGACCCATCATTACCAACAAAGTACATCACATACATGGATGCAAACGGTTTGTACGGATGTGCAATGAGTAAACCTTTACCAACACATGACTTTCGATGGTTGACTGAAGAAGAGCTTGTATTGAAGTGGAAAGATCTACCATGCATACTAGAGGTTAATCTAATGTACCCAAAGCACCTTCACAAACTGCATAATGACTATCCATTAGCACCAGAGAGAGTTACGGTAAATGGTGTGGATAAGCTAATTCCAAACCTAAGGGACAAACGAAAATACATCATTCACCACGAGACGCTGAAACAGTATTTGAGTCTCGGGTTGAGAGTCTACAAGATATACAGGGGCATCACATTCAAAGAGTCCGCGTGGCTGAAGCCCTATATCGAGCTGAATACCGAACTAAGGACCAAAGCAACAAACGACTTCGAGAAGGACTTTTTCAAGTTGATGAACAACTCAGTCTTTGGGAAAACGATGGAGAACGTAAGGAACAGGGTGGACGTTCGTTTGGTTACTGAAGAGTCAAAAGCCAAGAAGTTGGTATCGAAGCCGAATTACCACCACAGCACGATCTTTTGCGAAAATCTGGTTGCAGTACAAATGAAAAAGACAAAGTTGGTGTTGGACAAACCCATTTACCTAGGCTTTTCAGTCCTGGAAATAAGCAAGACCATAATGTACGACTTTCACTACAACTACATCAAGCCCAAGTATGGTAGCAAAGCCAAGTTGTTATTTACAGACACAGATTCACTGGCATACGAGGTGGAGACGGATGACTTCTACAAGGACATTAGCCCAGATGTGAGAGACCGGTTTGACACCAGCAACTACCCTGAAGATCATCCATCCGGCATTGAGGTGGGCGTCAACAAGAAAGTCGGGGGCATGTTCAAGGATGAAGCGGGTGGCCAACAGATCATAGAATTCGTAGGTCTCCAGGCCAAACTATATTCATACATGATGGATGAGGGAAAGGAGGAAAAGAAGTGTAAGTGTGTGAAGAAGGCTGTAGTGAAAAAGAGCATAAGCTTCAAAGACTACAAGGATTGCCTCTTCAATCAAAAATCACAGAGGAGGACTATGAATATCATCAGGAGTCACCTACACGACTTGTACACAGAGACTGTGAACAAGGTGGCACTATCATGCGAAGACGACAAAAGGGTGGTAAGGGAGGATGGGATACACACATATGCATATGGTCACTTTAGGACTCTAATTTCGGTAAAAACTTAATGATTTAATTATACATATTCCAACTAGACAAAGTCGGTATGGATTACGATTCAGAGGAAAATTATCACAGCCTCTTCGATCATTTTCAGTCTATGTTCAAGAAAGCTGATGAAGAGGACGAACAGGTTTGTAAGCATGAAAGTGTGTATAGGGATAAAACAGGGATTGTTGTTTGTAGCCTCTGTAAGACTGAACTAGAACGGATGGACTATTCTAAACGAGAATGGATGTACTACTCATCAGTCAGTAGGTGTGATCTTCGTAGATCAAAGCCAAAGGGAGTTCGTAATGTATTCGAGAGACATGACTTGAATGTGTCTTCTATGATGATCAATATCGTAGAAGCCAAGTATCAAGAGATTGTAAAGTTTAAGTGTAAAAATCGCGGTCAGATTCGTACGTCTTTGGTGGCTTCATGCTTGTTTTATACATACCAAGAATTTGGTGAGTATCGTACGTTAGATTACATTAGGAATTTGTTTGGAATCAAGAAAAGAGCCATGACACGTGGTTTACAAATGTACTTGGAAGCATTCCCAGAGGTGAGAACCAACTACATTACACCAGAGAAACTTATTCCCTGGATAATGAGAGTTACTGGGGTTGATGAATCTCATCAAAGACGCATTTTGTCCATTGCCAAGTACTTTGGAGCAACATCACAGATTCTTGAGCGCGGTACTAGCGGTGTAGTTGCAGCGGGTATTGTCTTCTTTTACTTATGTATGAACCAGGAGTATAAAAATCAAATAGGTATGACGAAGAAGATCTTTGCCGACAAAGTTAAAATTTCGGACATTTCATTGATCAAGATAGTTCGTGAAATGGCTGACATCTCAACAATGTCACTTAAGTACTCTAGAGGGTGGTAATTCAGTATCATCGGGAACAACTTGGAGTTCCTCGCGTACAAATCCTCGCTTCGATACTCCATCCAAATAATACACAACTGGTTGATCTGGTGAAATTACAGTTCTCGCTATGTCATAAACCTCAAGGCTCCATACAGGATCAGTGGCTCTTCGTTTGTCACCACCTTCATCTTCACCGGGCGAATACAAATACCTAACCTCGACTCCCGGGGGCAACCTCTTCTCATTCAAACCCACAGCTCTCTTGTATTCCATAGGCTTAACATCAATCTCTTTCAATTCCAAAGCTTCATCGGGCTCTTTACCTGTGATGCGTGTGGGTTCAGAATTCAAAGTCTTCATAATGGCGGGCAGCCTTTTCACCCAAACCCTAGACCTAACATCACTCACCATCTCCTGTGCATATTGATGGCTAAATAATTTCTCACCAATCGTTCTGTTAGCCCTCTCTACAAAAGCCTGCGCTCGATGGTTACCAGCTTTACTTCGCTGTACGTCTACTTGATGCTTATTCATCAAGTGAGTGACATTACCCATGAATTCTCTACCGGGATCCACCATTAATGTCTTTGGCCACTTTAGCTTCCGAGCATAAATCCTCTCAAACGCCCTGGCCACTTCACCACTATCTTTCGAGGTCAGTGCCTCAGCATCCTTGTACCTAGACGCGATATCAACCACAACCAGCGCATAGCGGTATGTTTTTCTTCTCACTGTATCGTGAAGAAGAAACAGCAAGTCCGCTTGATGAATTTGATTTGGTTTGCCAACGACCCAATGTGGTCTGGGTATGTACCTTGGTGGAGGAACATATATCTGCCACAATGCTTGCTTCTCCAACCAATCTCTGGCAACACTTTCGGTCACTTTGGCCGCACTCGCCAACTTTGCTATGGCCGAGTATCCTTTCCAGTATCCATCTGTAGAGTAGTATAATCGACTTAAAATATTGTCACTAGACATTTACAACAAGATTCAGTGCATTTAAATGGCTGGAATATCATACATTCTTGATACTGATCGTGTTCCCAGGATGCGTAAAGGTTTGAGGGCCGAGGCCTCATTAAATCGGATCACGCTAAACCCCTCATCAGCCAATCCTGGCGAGACATTATACATTGAAATACCAAAACTGACCGACAATCTGGTGATTGTGCCTGGCAGTGTGTACATAACTTTCGATATGAATGTGACAGGTCACAAGAACAACACACTTGTCAACAACTTGGGAAGGAACCTCGTTTCACGATACAAGGTTCTATTCGGGGGTGAAATCATAGAGGACCTTGATAGGTTTGATTTGTTCAAGACTTATCACGATTTGTTTTTGTCAGAGACCGATCGAAATAACAGATTGAGACAGGGCATATCATCCGAGAATGTAAGGAAAATCAGAACCAATGCCGGTGACAAAGTTACCTCGAATGCAGCAGAAAATACTCTAGGTGCAGTCCATAACACCAGGTACGAAATACCATTGGACCACACGATACTGAAAGATCACGGAGTCTTCTATCCAAAAGCCTTACCACATCCACTCAGATTCGAAATAACTCTAGCTCCGGTTTCTGATGTCGTCGTTTACTCAAACGTTGAAACACCACCTGATTACAAATTAACAAATATGGAGCTGGAGTATCAATGCATATCAAGTGACCGATTAGCCAGTCAAGCTATTGCCTCGTACCAGAATGGAAGGGTTTTCATGTATGAGAAGATACTTCTTCACAAAACGTTCCCAATCTCCGAGAACACTGATGGTGTGATCAATGAGCATATTAACGTGCCCAGGAAGTCTATGACTGGGATACTATGTATTTTCACAGCCCCATATGCAGCAGGTGCTAGGGACTCTGAGAGTTTTGCAAACCCAAAGATCACATCGGTCAAGATTGACAAAGATGGGGTACCAAACAAACTTTATTCGAAAGGCATGATACCAACTGATTTATGGCAAGCCATAATTAAACGAGTTGGTATCGATGATTCCATCAAGGAGTCTGATTTCTATACGAACAAGTTTGCTCTGTGGATCGATCTGAGGAGTTACCCCGACAATGATATTCATGGGAACGGTTTGTGGCTAAGTAGTACTCGGGATGGCATAAGACTCGAGATTAACAGGGAGAAGAGAGGAGGAAGGGTTCCATATTAGGGATTGGTTATTTTTTATACAAGAGATACAAAGACAAAATAGCCAACTTACACGTACCTTCTGTAACCTTCGGACCACCTCCTGTCAGGGACATGAATGAGGTCAAAAGACCCTCAAACAGAGAAAACAGCTTAAATGACGAGTTGATGTAATACACAAAATGTCAGAAAACAAGGTTGTAAAGATAGTTACAGATTCTGCAGTTATCGTGGTAATCGCTGGTGGTTTGGGCTATGTGGGTAAGAAGGTCCTGAGAGAAAAAGAATCGTTAATGGGCGATCCATTCTCCAGTGTCATGCATTTTGCCAAAGTGGTCGCTGTTATATCATTGAGTTTAGCCATCAAAGATTATTTAGAGGATAGAAAGATGTTACCAAAAGAGCTTTGAGTAATGGCTACAGTGACACTTGATCCTAAAAGATTCAAACTTGCGTTGAATGAATATATGAAAGATGGGCCTAGTTTGAGTGACTTCATAACCAAAGATGGCGATGGGTCCGTAATATCCTTTGACGAGAAAGGATTCAGTATGGCTGTACTCGATCATTTGAAGGACGGTCCCAAGTTGGAGTACTTTTTCAACATTGAATTAAGGAATCCTACAATAGATTGACAAATGGCGACTATAGCGATCGTTATCGGAGGTGCAATCGTCAATGCAGCTGCCCTCGGTTTTGGTACTTATATAACACATGTCCTCACTGGATCACCACCCGAAGAACTCGAAAAGGAAAGGAAAAGGCATGACAAAGCAATGGAGGAGTACCAAAAAGATTACGCTGCGCATGAAAAGAGGCGCTTGGCATATATTGACTTTATGAATAAGAGGAAGAGTGATGCTGACCAGGCATCTGAGAACATATCGGAGACGGATGAAGCGATGAGATTGTACAATCAAATAGGCGATCCTCCTAAATTCTCTGACTATTACCGACCGAATGAAGACCAAAGAATGGCTCAGATGGTCTATGTCGCGGTTGGGATGTTAATCCTGGTATATATAATTAGCAAGTGGGTGCGATAAACTAACTTAGAAGTTCCCATATTCGACATCAAATATGGCAACTGCTTATCCTGAAGGAGAAGAAGAAAACGATCCTTTCGGGTTGGGGGAAGAAAACAAACAAGAAGATCCCGATGATTTCGAAGATACCCCGCTACTTGGTAGGCAGCCTCCAACACCAGACAAAGTCTTGGAAACATCCACGAGCAAGGGTGCTAGACGTAAATTAGGGTATCTTCAATTACCACGTGAAGATATAGAGATGGAGGTTATGGAAGAAAACAAAGATGAAGTCTGGACCAAGATTGTAGATAAGTTCCCAGATGCCAAACCCAAGTTTCTTTTCAAATACGATGAATGGGGTAGAATCGTTGTCAAAATCAGTGGTAAAGATCCAGGCAAAAACGTATGGCATCCATTATTCGATGAGTATGGTGATGTGAACAAAGGATTACCCAAAACAATTACAAAAGGTCTAGGCCCAAGCGCGGAAGAAATTGTGGAAGCCAATGATGGTGAGATAACCAAGAGAAAAGGGTTCGTTAGTAAATTGAAGGAGAAGGTAAGATTCCATCGAGAAAAGGCATTGAAAACCCCGGAAGAAGTAAGTCAAATAGAGACCATCGAGGAACAAATTGTTGAACAAGAGCAAGAGATAGCTAACTTGGAAGGTGAGAATGAGCAAATCCAGGAGCGAATGTCATTGCGAGATAGGGTGAAAGCGATCTTCAAGAAATATGGTTTCACGGTATTTGCCGTTGTGAGCGCCGTTGGTGTGGTCATTGGCGTTATCGTGTCTAATCTTTCCAAGGGCCTATCCAAGTTGGGCAAAGGTGTGGGGGACGGGCTGAAGACCATCGGTAAGAAACTTGGTGAGTTATTGCCCGGTATGGTGGGGGCGATCGTGAGTTTCTTGTTCAAGACCGCTGGGGAGGTCATTTCATTCCTGGGTAAGAACGCTTGGCTATTGATCCTCGCTGTTGTAGTGTACTTTGTGGACGAATTAAAGAAGAGGCGTCGCTAATGTAAATGCTGAGCGTTACCATGTACGAGTCTGAAACCAGGGTGTACTTGGACCCTCCCCTGGACAAGGTTCGAGAGATACAACTTCTAGGTTGTAATATACCCAAACGATTGGTGAATTTCAAGGATCGCCAGGGCATACTCAATGAGGAAGATCGACCCATCATAATAATCCAGCCCGGTACATACTCTCTGCGTGGTATACACGCGATATTTCTCAATGATACGGATAAGGCCAAGCTATCGATCATTGAGACTGATACTGTTAACTATTTGTACTCCAACAAGAACTCCAACATCAAACTTACGAGAGGACTGCAAGTTGCTCTGGGTTTACCTGAAGTCATAACGCCTGGCAAGTTATACCCCACAAATCTCCAAATCAAGGAGCCCCTGAGACTTATGTGCAGTCTAGTGAATAACCAGTCATCCTATATGAATAGTGCTCGATTTACAGGACCCGTGAAGATCTCACCCTCACAACTCCTTGCCAACATACCATCACAGGATTATCCAGTCATTCCCGTTCATAAATCTAAAACCCCCGTAAATCACTTCGATCTGAGCATCCTCGACATCGAATGGAACAAACTGAATCTGAATGGGTCTCCAATCACCTTCAGTTTGCGATTCAGATAACATTTTAAAAGTACGTGAGATCCGTAACTAAACATGGGTGAGTACAAAGGAATCTATCCCAACTTGCCTGCGACAGCGCCTCCTCCTGATGGCGCTAATTTCAGATTACAACAATGTTGTGACATTTTGAATAAGCTGAAGGCTGAATTGAATCATTACGAGAGGGTACTCAAAAAGTACAACCGGTCCAAAGGCACGCTCATAAACGTAAGCTTGACATGTGGTATCCTATCTTGTATTTTAGCGGCTGGTGGTTTGGGTTCATCTCTGAGTGGTGTGGGAATTGTGGTAGCTATACCATTGGGAGTGATAAGTGGGATACTTGTTTGCGCATCTATAGCGTGTGAACAAATCTCCAAGAGCCTGGCAAAGAAAGCGGTCAAGCACCAAAATACAGTTACACTGGCCAAGGCTAAAATAAACACAATCGAGGACTTGGTGTCCAAGGCGCTTCGCGATAATGAGATCTCTGACGAGGAGTTCTCCATAATAATCAAAGAGGCTCAAGAAGTTTGAAGTACTGAAAGCTCAGATCCGAATCAAGTATCAAAAAAATTCAGTGAAGGAGTACGATCCTGCGGTTGTGAAACAGAAAGTACGAGAAGAGCTTCTCAAAGAACTAAAAGGAGAGTCCTAAACACAACGTACGATAAGGTGTGTTATTGAGTTAAACATTATACCCCTTCTACCCAAACACTGGATAAAAGATGGGCTTACTCAATGACTTTAGGAATAGGTATCCAAAGGCTGACCGTGACCAATTCGTATTTGTTACTGATATCTATGGAGGTTACATTAGGTGGAAAGTTAATGGGACAACAATCATGTCTTATGATGACCCCGCTGGTAAGACATGGACTGAAGACCTATCACCCCGTTTGAAAAGACTGCTGTGGGAAGATTTAGGATTGAATGATGATGATGATGATGCATCTTCATTCCCAAAGAGTTTGACTATGACCAATCGCTCCTACCCAATACCAGCCATTGATTTTGATGACTTCACCAGTGATACAACAAACATGCTGACATCACTGGACATATACGTCTCCAATACGAAAAAGTTCACCGCTAAGATGCGAAACGTGTTCACATCACAAGTTGTCACGTTCAAGTCTGGAAAGCAAGGTCGAAAGTGGTTGAACGCGCCCGACATGAACTACTGGCCTCAACAGCTTAACTTTGCAGTGTGGTGTGCAACCTCTGGCTGTGGTGTCAGCCCCTTTGAAAGTTTGAACTACCCCAAAGTGGTGGCTGGCTTTGTAAAGTTTCACGTGTATTTCACCATAAGGCGAATACTGTACGAATTGAATGTGCCTTTGCCTGATGAACAACCATTTGCCATAGCTAACAACCCTTACAGTAAGGTTGCTTACCAAAGATTATGCGCTGAATTCGGTATCGCTAATGGTTCTGATTTCAGATGGAAAGGCGGGCGAAACCATGGTCTTGGTGATATATTCCTTGATTATGGTGCTGGTTACCATGGAAGAGGTGGGGGATTTCAAAATGTTCATTTGATTCGAAACTATGATGAAGACGCAAACCAATGGCCTGGTGATGGTGGTGAATTCTCAGATGATGGTGGTAAGAAAGAAAAAGGTAACCTCATCTCATTCATTCGCAATGATGACTTTGCTGGGTACAAATATGCTTGGTTCATCCCAACGAGTGGTTATGGGCTCACCAAGGCTGGGCTGGGCAGACTGAATCAATCTGCTGAGGCCTTCGTTTACTTTGTGCTGGGATCGCAAGTCAATACACGAAACTCGATTGTGGGCACGGGTGGTGGGGCAATTGAAACTCAACAAGAGTTCTTGGCTCTATTTGAAAGCAGTGTGATTGAGAACGACATATCAAGTTCAGTACAAAGGTACCAACTCGCAACCCAGGAAGCGAAGCTAAGATTGGATCTGGCAATTGCACCTGGAGTTTGGCTAATGCCCAGTAATATGATCATAAACACGGAGAGTATAGTTGGTTACAACAACAACCTAATGAAGGCCACGGGTGACATGAAGTTCGGAGTCAACTCAAATGTAAACCTCGAGACCAAGACTGTAGGAATAAGCCATAACTTGGGCTCTTCGAAAGTTAAGTTACCACATGCAGCTACCAGAACTGAAACTGTACAGGTGAAAACACCAATAACGGATGTTAATCCTGAAATCAAAGAGCCTGAAACCACACAACATGAAAATAATTTAATTCCTCGCGAAGCGAGGTTACTAATCGTGTCGGTTCCGGTCAGACCACGTGGCTCGCAAGCCCGAGTAAATCGAGCCGAGAGTTTTTATATATGTATATATATATATTTATATATATGTTTATATATATCTATATTTTAAAGGTGTCCGTTCGCAGGCCAGGTTACCTGGCAATAGTAACGCACTTGAGAACGCTGAATTTCCGCCATTATTCGGTGATGCCTTTTTGAAAGTAATGTAAATTTTGTGGAAACCGATTTCACTCGTCCTGGAAGTACATCCCAGCAAGGTGATCTCCAAGATATTCAAGAAATATTAGCACGAGATCGTCGCCGAGTAAGTTCGAATACCGTGAAAATCAACACGAGGAAAGCACGACTCAAAGCAGGGATAGAGAAACGACAGCAGGGAGAATAACAACAGAAATCGCAGCCAAGACAACAACTGCTCGCTCCAGAAAAAGGCAAACGAAACAGCAGGGAAAAGGACCAGGAATTCAATCAAGTTAGTTTTGAATTTGAATGTGTTATTGATAGAAATACAGGACATGAGTGAACGATTACATAACGAAATATATTGGTGTACTACATTTAGCAAAACGACTTAGAAGGGACACCGAGTAAGAACGACTTCAACGATTGGAGATGTCTCTGGAAAATAATTCTATTAGTCTAAAACCGGAATCGGAAGACGACCAACAGATTACAAGAGAATGTAAATAGGTATTTTTCATAATAAAACGATAGCGTTTCCAGTTTGAAGTAATTTCCAACACAGAGAGTTGCAGTTGTTATAGCAATCATTTATAACGATGTGATCTGATATCATTGCAACAGTGAAAGTATTGTAAATTTTCTTGATCTAGCAGTTATGTTAAACATTTTCAACAGAATGTATACCCTGTGTCACTATAAAGTACTGGTTCTGCAATATTATCAGTGATCAATGTGATCATTTTAAAATAAAGCAAATGTGATTACTGAATTCTGAGTAGTATTTCTCTTTGCTATATATATATATATATATATATATATATATATATATGTATGTATTCTCTGATTGAAAGGTTTCAATAATATTGTGTAGAGACAAGTTTCATAGCCTTTTCACAATGGGTCAGTTTTACCTTAGAGTGCAATGACCCCCCCCCCCCCCCTGATAATATTGCTATCTAGAACCCCTGCCCTTTTTTCACAAATGAAATGTTAATTCAAGCCTTAATTTGCAAAGTTAGACATAACATATTAACTTTGTTACTTTCTGCCGTTTACTTTACTTTTATGTCAAATATCAATATTTCATAACAACCACAACATGCAATTAACCTTTTACATTGGAAAAACTTTATAAAGAAGAAAATAAATTTTGTAATGCCAAAATGTTTATGATCTTTCTCATATATTCATTGCAAGTGTGCTGTATGTAGTAACAAGTGTTTCAAGTTTCCTAAATGCCCTATGCTTTCAATAATGATTTTCCACACAAACTTTCTAGACAAATGACTGCACTAGATTCTAAGCCTTTTAGAAGAAATGGTATTGTTTGGAGCTGTTTTGATTACTACCACCTCTGATGGAAAGCCTATTAAGAAGATTTTTGTATTGCTTTTAGTAGTAGAGTAACAATAACTTTACCAAGATTAAGACATGAATCCCACCCCATAAAAATATATTATGTTTAACATAAAAAATATAACAATAATAATATCAATAACAGTAATAATAATAGTAATGATAATAATAATGATAATAATATAATGATAGTTCTTCTCGTTACTATATGTCATTGGTTACAGTTCAATACCTCTGGCTGCCATGACTTTTTCGATGAAATACCGTCCTTATATTAAATCTTTCTTCTGCAGTTTTTATAATAGAAATTTTCATATATTCAAAATAATGTACTATTCTATGGTTGGGTATGGATATTTTGCCTGTTTCTGTAACAGCACAATTAAACTTTCATGTGGTATATACTTTTGACTGATTGATGTTGATTTCACATTATTTTTTTACAGGAGTACGTAGTGCAGCAATCTTTTTGAACATATTAAGTATTCAATAACTCTTTCTTACATGTATTGTTTTTATGATATGACCTAAAAATAGCACAACCACATACTATACAGTGGGCACTCACTATTACCAAACCTTTATTCAAAGCTTTTGTAGAATCCAATTGTTTTACCCCCAATTTGTTGATATGGCATCTCTTTTGAGGGAAGAGGAATTTTTCTATCTACCACTGGGGGTACCATTGCAACTGGAAAGAGTACACACATTAAAACATGCACTATTCGTAATGCTCTCAATTGTGGTTACCCGGGAATGAAATAATGACTGCAGTAGACAATAAAATATCTAATCAGAAGATTCTTCTTTCAATGAATCTCATGCAATTATAACCAAAAAAACATAAACAAAAAATAATTGGAGCGTTCAGCTCATCCTCTGTGTAAGAACATATTGTGTTCAAAAGTGATGTACAACAAAGAAGACAAAGCAGTAGAGACTAAGAAAATAAAACTAAAGAAAAAAAACACAGGTTTTTACACCGTGGTAAACACAAGCATTCATATCAACTCTTCAAGATTTCACCTGCAAAAGATTTACAATCATTTTCAATTTGTGTTAAGTGAATATTATTGTGATGCTTCATCGACTCTGTATTCCCTGTCAAGATAATAAATAATTTTACTTCTATTCCCTCTGGTGCAATCTCAGTGGCAGTGAAAGAGCTAAATGAAGGTCAATTTTTAAGCACTGTGTTGAGCGGTATACTGATCATGTAATTTGCACCAGGTGTCACTAATTGTGTACCAAACAGCATAAGAAATAAAATAATGGGGATTACGCTAATATAAAAAATAAAATATATAATATAAAAAAAAATAAAGAATAAAATATGAAAGCATTGTGACTTCTTCAAAAACTAGCTTCGCGAGGTTTTTGCGGGAGTCGTATTTCTAGTTACATTGATAATCGTAGTTGGTGGATTGGCTTGGGCTTTGTTTCGTTGATGGACTCGATATGATTTTTGTAACGTGGTTTGCGTTACAAAAATGCACACTATATTACTGTGACATCATAAGATCGCGGCAATCTATACAACGATCTTTACGTTTGTAATGAACGCATATGCCCTTTCCCCCACACTCTTTACATCTGTACCTACAATCCCCGTCAAAAACCTTGACACCCATACCGCACTTTTGCATTGTTTACTAGAAGAAGTCAATTATCTTTCGAAGTATGTAGTTTTATTCCGCTCAAGCCCCCTTCCCCGGAGCAATGTTGGAGTGTCTTTCGATTGACATCCCACTGGCGTTCTATCAAACAACATTGCACCGGGGAAGGGGGTTTGAATATAAGGGAATCGGGAGGGGACATTGTGGTCATTGTCTTAGTAGGGTGTCAAGGTATATTGACGGCGATTGTCTGAAAGAAGGGCCTCATTACATTTATTGAAAAAAAGACATGTAAAGCACTAAGCATCATTACACATTGCTGTTATAACAATACAAAGCGTGAAATCGAAGAAAGTATTGATGTCGAGGCTGTTTAACACGTAATAATACAATAAAGTGTTCCAAATATCCTTTAGAATCAGACGTTTTCTGTGCGTGTAGCGATCACTTAGTACCAAAATGGTTTGGCGTGAAATCGATCCCAAAACAGCAGCAAAGGTGCAGATCCTGAAAGAACAGGGAGACTTGACAGTCAATGAAATAGCACGAAAGTGTCACGTGTCAAGATCAACGGTGTTTCGGTCTGTGAAATCCCCAAATACGAAGAAAAGAAGTAAACGTAAGGCAGGGAAACCGCGAATATTAAGCGCGCGCTATGAGCGCAGGATTGAGCGGCAATCTACAATTTACGCCGAACTACTGGGCATTTCACATGCAGGAGACTGATGTGTGAGGTAGGACTTACTACAGAAGACATATCAGTCAGGTCCATGCAACGATACATGGAAAGATTGGGCTATGGATATCACCAAGCCAGGAAAAAGGGTATTCTAACTGATAAGAATGTAGTAAGGAGACTATCATTCGCAAGACAGATTAAAAGACAGCGTCCTTTAGACTTCTGGAAAGAAGATGTGTGCTTTTATCTCGACGCAGTAAGCTTTTACCACAAATACAATCCCTTCGATCAGGCAAGAGTTGCTAGCGGCCGCATATGGAGAAAAAAAGAGGAAGGATTATCGCAGTACTGTACAGCCAAGGGCAGTCACGAAGGAACTGGCGGTAGAGTTGTGCATGTGTTTGTTGCGATTTCGTACCGTAAGGGTGTCATTTTATGCCAAGAATACGATTATTTAGATGGCAAGTTCTTTGCTCTATTTGTTCTTGAGCATTTTGAAAACGTTTATTGTAGAGCGGAAAAATGCAGAACACGACTATTTTTACAAGACGGGGATCCGAGTCAAAAAAGCGCAAAGGCAAAAATTGCAATGGAATCAGTTCATGCAACAATATTCCCTATTCCCCCTCGAAGTCCGGATTTAAACCCTATTGAGAACTTGTTTCATATCACAAAGAAGCAGTTAAAGGAAGAAGGGTTAGAAAAACACATAACATATGAAAACAAGGAGCAGTTCGCTGAAAGAGTGAAGAGGAACATTCAGGAAATACCTGTCGGCGTTATCGACCATTTAATAGACTCCATGAACAAGCGTATAGATTTCATTATAAAAACTCGTGGGCATCGTACAAAATACTAAATACGATAAGACTTACAGAAGTATTGTACTATTGTACTGAGGGAAGTTTTTTTTATACGCAACATTTTGTATATATTGTACTTCCGTGGGAATAAATTCTTAAATGTTTGACAGTACCGCACTAGTTTGAGAATGTAAACAAACCTTATCTCTTTTGCATAATCACTTGGCTTCGTCATTATGGCATTTATAAAAATAGAACTTTATACGGTATTTTTCCTAAGCCACTGAATTTATACAAAGGTTAGTATGTTCCATAATGTTTTAGTTGTAATGCTACCTTTCAACGGTGTTGCATTACTAATGCTAAGTGATGATCGCGGTTTACGGTTTACGGTGTTTGATATAAAGTAATTCGACCTTCATCTTTACACTTCATAAACGTAAAGCGTAAACCATGAAAACGTTGAAAACATTGTACTTCTATCGCCATACTATTTACAATAATGCAATGCAGTATAGACTATTGTTATTCGACATATGTCTAACCCAAAATGAGTCTTGCGAAGCAAGACGCGCACGATTCGAGTTCTTTTTGACGTTCACGGGGTATAACCCTGTTAAAGTTGAAAACGAGCCATCTAACGCGCATCATGTCACTTTCACGCTCGTCTATCGCACCACTCTTAACATAAACAATGGGGTGTTTGCTTGTAGCGAAGATTGGGGTGTCTTTCTCAAACAAGATATCCTTAGCATAGTGTGATTTCGGAGCGGGGAGGTGCACTGGTTGTCCTTCTAACGTAAGAAGTAGATCATGCCAGGGGATAAGCGCGCTATTCCACCGGAAGTCGTTAAGGAAGACACACTCGGCCTTTTCCGCACCTATCCAAGCAAATGTAGATGTTGCCGGGTTTGAAAATACGTGGTAGATCTTGGTTATTGGGTTAAGAATGAACGTTTTTCCACAGTCTGCAGGGCCCACGATAAGAATATTACGGTATTTTCCTCTGCCTTTTTTCAACAATTCTAATACCGCTGTGGTAAAACTATTTTCGGTGATCCCATTCTCCTGTAAGATCTGCTCGGCGCATACTAACCACTGACCTTCGCATCCGTCCACGCATGGCTCGTCTTTACACTCCTGTAAAATGTCTATTCTTGATTTATTAAGCCGTAATAACTGTTCATCTGCAGTCTCCATCTCCCAGGCTGTATTAAGAACTTCACTGACAACTTTAGGCCCTCTATTTACTATAAACTCCGCTACATCTGTTTTTCCTTCCGCTTTCTGATCTTTGGCTAATTTCATGAGTTCGAGTTTCGTTTTAATACCTTTCTTCACTATTAATTCGGACAGCTCAAAGGAAGACATACGCGTTCGCTTCCTACTACCTCTCGATCTGGTGCTATTTGATCTGTTGACACGGCGGCTTTCGTTTCGGCGTGCAATTCCTCGAGCGTGTACTGCTGCACTTGCCTGGTTTCCTCGTCTAAGACCTTCATTCGTTAGATCTGGGTGTCCTTCGCTATGCAGTGCTTCTCTATCTTCCTTAGTGACATATTGATAAGCAGTGAAGTAGTTAGAATGGCTATCGGAATAGTGCACACTAACATCTTGCTCCAACAGAGCTCTCTTGCTTGATATCAATCTTTGAAGGCGATCAAATTTTAGGCACATGTGATAGTGTAATCCACCATCGGCATGCTCTTCTAAAGAACAGCACCATTGCAAAATTCTTCCATTGCAACCACAGAACGATTCTAGGACGATATCTACAAAAGATTGCCTTGTTGGGAAGCGTGTTGTGTCGGCCTGACTGTATGTGACTAGATACACTTGTCTTACAATTGGCTCAGAAGGGACCGTATCTAACTCCTCTTCTACAACTATCCGAGATTATACTGCAACTGTCTTCGTATTCAAGGTTAACTTCACACTGACTATATTCGCCTGTCTCCATTCTATCAATTGGGTGAAATGTACATCAAAATGTTTGACGTAAAGACTAGAATTCACGTCTATATACACAGGCCACAATTCTTAGCGCGCTATTATAATATTTGCATCTTAAGACATTTGCGTTTTTCGACAGAATTTCTTGAACTACTTAGCTATAAGGACATCCTCTCTTTTTCGTTATACACTTTCATGTTCCTTGTATTTAGGGGGTACGTACTATCAAATTTCACGTCATTCCGAGCAGTGAAACGTCCAAAATCAGGAAAAGGTGAATTTAGACATGTCTGAAAGAAGGGCCTCATTACATTTATTGAAAAAAAGACATGTAAAGCACTAAGCATCATTACACATTGCTGTTATAACAATACAAAGCGTGAAATCGAAGAAAGTATTGATGTCGAGGCTGTTTAACACGTAATAATACAATAAAGTGTTCCAAATATCCTTTAGAATCAGACGTTTTCTGTGCGTGTAGCGATCACTTAGTACCAAAATGGTTTGGCGTGAAATCGATCCCAAAACAGCAGCACCGGGGAAGGGGGTTTGAATATAAGGGAATCGGGAGGGGACATTGTGGTCATTGTCTTAGTAGGGTGTCAAGGTATATTGACGGCGATTGTAGTTCTACCATGAGAACATACTTGGGAACCCTTACAATCTTTACAAGAGTACTTTACTCTACCATGAGTACATATACCCTTACCACCACATTCTTTGCAACATGCTTTCTGTCTTAGATGAGGGCATATTTGTGATCCCATACAATCCTTACACTGAACCTTACGCCTGCCATGGTTACATTTTCCACCACTAGGTACCTCTTCAGGCATCCCCAGCGCCTCCACTAACTCTCCCCGGCTCATCTTATAATATTTGGCTATCTTGCGATCCTTGGCAATGGCGCGGAGCTCTTTGACAGTTTGACGTTGATTGGGCATGATGAGTTTGGATGGACAGGTCATCCCTTTAAGATGATATGGTATCATTTTTAGAATCCTGCACGCGTGCAGGATTTTTGTGTTTTTGGTCTTGAAGTGCTGGCCTAGAACTGTCACTTTCCCCCTACTGGAGCCTTGAGGTCTATGATTTGGCCCGAACCATAATCAAACCGGGCCAACCAGTCTTGTATTATTTGAGTGGTGGTCCAAAACGAGGATTCTTTCGTGAGGAGCTTCAATTTGTACCTCAAGACACTAAATCACCGCCTTCCAGCGTCCTGAAATGACCATGTGCATAAGTGTTTATACCATCGTCCATTATCACACGTTTATCGTCCTCGCGTGATAATGCAATCTTATTGATAGTTTCAGTGTAGATGTCATGATTATGACTCCTTATGGTGTTCATCTTCCGTCTCTGGAATTGACCACTGAAAAGACAAGTCTTGTAATCCTGAAAACTTATGCTTTTGCTAACCACTGCCTTGTTAACACCCTTACACTTCTTGACTTCCTTCTGCTTATCCGTCTTGAAAGCATACAGTTTGGCACTCAGACCCACAAATTCAGTGATCTGTTCACCACCAGCCTCATCTTTGAACATCCCTCCAACCTTTTTGTTCACTCCGGTCTCAATACCGGATGGATGGTCCCTTGGATAGTTGCTGGTGTCAAATTTAGCCCTCACATCCAGACTGATGTCCCTGTAAAAGTCCTCAGTCTCTATCACATAGGCTAAAGAATCCGTGTCTGTGAACAACAACTTGGCCTTATCCCCATACTTTGGTTTGATATATATATACTTGTAATGAAAATCATACATAACAGTCTTACTCAAATCCAGAATGGATAAACCTAAGTAAATGGGCTTATCAAAGACCAATTTCGTTCTCTTCATATGAAAGGCGGTCAGATCCTCGCAAAAGATGTTCCTATGATGGAAATTTGGCTTCACAATCAACTTACGTGCTTTCTTCTCATCAGTAACCAACTGGATATCCACCCTCTTCCTAATATTCTCCATGGTCTTGCCAAACACCGAGTTGTTCATCAACTTGAAGTAGTCCTTTTCGAAATCATTCTCAGGCTTGGCTCTCAAACTATTATTCAGATCAATATAAGACTTCAACCACTCCGATTCTTCGAATTTGATCCCTCTGTGTACCTTAGTTAACTTCAAACCCAACGACAAATACTGTTTCAGAGCTTCGTGGTGTAGAATATACTTCTTCTTGTCCCTCAAATTGGGAACCAACTTACCAACCCCATCAACATCCAACCTCTCTGGAGCCAATGGATAATCACTGTGAAGATCGTGTAACTCCAATGGGTACTCCAATCCACCTCTAATATGCATGGATGGTTCCTCCAATCTGTCAACTCTTGATCACTCATCCACTCAAAACCATGGGTTGGTAAAGCCTTGGTCACTGTATAGCCATAGAGCCCATTAGCATCCAAATATGTGATGAACTTTGTAGGCAACCTGGGATCATAGTTCTTCATATATCGATTATTGGCCTTCCCATGCCTCGTCGAGATCATTGATATTCCAACTCTGATACCATTCTCTACCATAATCAGCATATCGGGATCCCTCAAAAGCTCCAACTCAACCTTGGTGATCTTCAATGTAGCATCCCAAGCCAGTCCAGGTGCAGTATAATCCCATGCTGGATCCAACCCGTAATTCTTCATACAAACCCCTCTGAAGTTCTCAAAGACATCAGCCAACAGAATCACATCTGTTTTGAGATACAAGTCATGGTAATCCCTAAAACTTCTCATACCAAAGGCCTCCCACACGTTTCCGGCATGTTGATAATCCTCATCTGATATGTCAGTGTCGTATAATATCGAATAGAATTCATCCTTGGGTGGTAGACTAGACACTTGTAACTTGTCAAAGCCATCAAACCAATCATATGGAAACACTCCCTTCCTAGCCAAAAGATCAAAGTTTGCCCCTTCATAGTATCTCGAGAGGTTTTCCAGAGACTCTCTCGGCAAGTTGTCAGCCAATCTAGCCAAACCACTTGCCATGAACCTAAAACTGTCTATAAACCTAATGGAGCGTTTAATCTGAACCTCCTTCTCCTTACCATCATCCCCTTCTGCCTTCTTCATGAACTTTTCAACCACAATCTCTTTGGTGAATGAGATGTACTTTTCATCGTTAAGTGGAATACAATCAATCTTACCCTCTGATACTCCCATCTTCTTGATAAACAAATGACTATCGTATCCAGACAAGTTGTGGAATATGACTGGAAAGAACTTGGGAGTGCTAAATTCCAGGTTGCATTTCCTATGGGCTGCTCCTCTGTACCTACCTGTAAGACGGCAGTGGTCGACCACCTTATCATTCCCCAGTTCACCCTCACAAATATGGCAATGAGTAGCCTTTCTATGCTTCCTATTATCGCCATGATTCATTACAAGCTTCTTTTCAGTCTTGAATTTATCATAGATCTTCTTAATGTCCTCCTCCAAGCTTTCCTGAAACATTTGTGGTATGTCATCCTCAGGTGAGTCGGCTGTTCGCATCATCAACTTGGGCTCAAAGATCTCATCATCGAAACACTTGATAAGGTAACAGAAACCTGATGGCTTGTGCTTCTGATACTGATTTGTGAAGCTATACCTGTCATCCGGGAAACAGGTGTCCAACTTCTCTGTGAAACACTCAAAATCAGCATAGATCACAAATGGCACTTGCATCTTTCGTCTGCGGTTCTTGAAAGTAATGTACTTTGGGCTACCATCCTCTTCCATCGGCATCTGGACTTTGACTGCCTCGTTGTTTAGGCAGTACTTCATATGGTCGTCCAGCGACTTTTTAGAATTGAACGAGTTTAGGCAGTTATCACAATAGAAACGGGCACCCTTATTCTTATTATACTTGATAAGTCTTGACATGTTTTTGATCCAACAGTAATGATTTGTCTCTTCGTTTGATATCAAGAGTAGGTTTATCTTTTGCACCCCTGACTTGTTACTACGCCTGATTAGGGTTGGCCCTCCATTCTCATAACCAAGGATGTTGATCCCATATGGATTCTGCCTTTCAAATCTATCTATATGGGTTGTACTAAGTGCTGCCACTGGAAACTCTATCCCTGACCAATCGAGTTTCTCTGAGTTTTCTCTCATCTCTCTGTTTAGTCTTCCAGCATCCTTATCCCTTGGAAACACAGCGGATGTCACTGCCCATTTGAAACACTCCTGGTCTTCTTCATTCTTGACATTGATAATTGCCTTTTTAGCAGCTAATTTAGGTGGTAATTTAATATATGAACTTCCAGAAAACGGTTGAAATGGATTTATGTGGATGCGAAAGTCTATCACACTTTCAAACACCCATCCAGATCGCTCATTCTCATATTTCTGCACCAATTCAACCAGTCTAGCTTTGATGTTATCAAACACAACAAATGTGTCTGTTGAAGCTGTCACTGTCTCCATCAGTGAATGGAAATGACCTTGACTCCGCTCAGTAACACGATTATCCTGGTTATTCCTCCTCGTGAATCCACATGAAAGAATACACTTCAGTTTGAATGGCTTCCTATGTTTATACATTAAACTACGAAATGGTGTTCTAACCTTGCTAAGGAATGAAGTTGGATCATATCCAGCTCTACCCTTTACTATATAAGTCCTCAAAAAGCCTCTCAGAGCCGTTTCATGTCTTTCAGGGATGAAATAATCGGGTTCTCTTCTAACTGCATTAGCTGCCCTTCTTAATCTCCTGGTGATGGCCCTCCTGTTTGGATCTCTAACATTAGATCTTATCCAATTTATGGTCTGGTTAACTTCACGCCTGGCAGAAGCAATAGCCCTTCCATATGAAGCTCGGGCGGGCCTTGTTCTTGTGGGCCTAACTGGACCAGGAATTGGAACATTAGCTTCAACCACTCGTGGAGGTCCGACAGCATTAATGAGAGCCGCTTTACGCATGTTGCCAAAACCTTGTATACCAGACCTCTTGGCTATGGTTCGTAATATCTTCACTGTCAAGTTCTCGAATTGTATATCAGATAACGCTGTGAGCATTTCAGCCTTTCTGAATCCACGAACACTCACACCAACTCTTTTGGCTATTGACCTCAAGTCTTTCACTGTCAAGTTCTCCATAGCATCAATTGTATTTTGGAATTGCAATCTCTAAGCCAACCACTATGGTATTGAAAAGCTTATTTAACTTTTATACATTTGTAACATGGATCGTGTTACAAATGTATATTCACACTCTTCACAATACTTATTTATTGATACTTACAAACATATCTTACATCTCCTTTTCTTATTAGTATTTAATTTACCATGTATACAATATAAATGAGGTCTACATTCTTTACAATAATGTTTTCGTCTGCCATGGGAACAAATACCAGCACCACCACATTCTTTACAATAATATTTTTGTCTGCCATGTAAACAAAAATAAGCACCACCACATTCTTTACAATAATGTTTTTGTCTACCATGCGAACACAAACCAGCACCACCACATTCTTTACAATAATATTTTTGTCTGCCATGTAAACAAAAATAAGCACTACATTCTTTACAATGTTTTCGTTTGCCATGGGAACAAATACCAGCACCACCACATTCTTTACAATAATATTTTTTTAAAGAATGTGAACAGAAACCAGCACCACCACATTCTTTACAATAATGTTTTTGTCTACCATGTGAACACAAACCAGCACCACCACATTGTTTACAATAACGTTTTTGTTTACCATGTAAACAAATACCAGCACCACCACATTCTTTACACTGATATTTTTGTCTGCCATGTAAACAAATAGAAGCACCACCACATTCTTTAAAATAATGTTTTTGTCTACCATGCGAACACAAACCAGGACCACCACATTCTTTACAATAATGTTTTTGTTTACCATGAGTACAATACTTTTTTGCCATGTCATTCACGTTGTCCATTTCTCAAAGCTTATACTTCACCCTTTGAACCCCAACCAAAAATTTCAATTTACTTTTTCTCATCTCCACCCCACCCCCCAACGATCCACTCTGAAAAATTGACACCCTTAAAGAAAATCATCGATCAAAAATCGAACAAGTTGAGACCCAACTAATTAATTATGCACAAACATTTTTGACCACGCCCATCTTACCCCGACCACGCCCAACTTGCCCCGACAAAAAAATGACCACGCCCAACTTGCGCCAGAATCCGCCTTTTGCAACTACTCACAATGACGAACCCCGAGGAGACAAAGAACAAGTTCTATGAGGACTTAGAATCCGCCATTGAATCTGTACCCACAAAAGACAAACTAATCGTCTTAGGGGACTTCAATGCAAGAGTTGGAAGCGACCACAAAACCTGGGATGGAGTAATCGGAAAGTTTGGTGTCGGAAAATGCAGCAGCAATGGCCTTTTACTTTTGAGGGCCTGTGCCTCGCACGACCTTTTGATCACCAACACAGTCTATCGCCTACCAGTCAGAAATCGAACTTCTTGGATGCACCCTCGTAGCAAGCGCTGGCACCTGATCGATTACGTAATTGTTAGAAGACGTGACAGACAGGATGTCCGGGTGACCAAAGCAATGTGTGGCGCAGAGTTCTGGACGGACCACAGGCTTATCCTCACCAAACTCAATATCCGCATCCGATCCCAAAGACGCCCTCAGGGAAACAAACCTCGCCGACGCCTAAATGTCATAAAACTGGAAAAGCAATCAGTGCGCGAGGGCTTCCGCAAAGATCTGGATTATAAGTTACGTCATCTTCACAACAATAGCGATCAAGGAATAGAGGAGCAATGGGCAGCACTCAGAGAAGTTATCTACGAAACAGCATTAACCCACGTGGGAGTTGTCGAGCGTAGACACCAGGATTGGTTTGACGAAAACGATCCGGAAATCCGTACTCTACTCGAGGAGAAGCGTTTACGATTTATAATCCACCAGCAAGATATCAACTCTGTCTCAAAGAAAACAGCCTACACTACTACCAAGCACAAGCTGCAAGCCAAACTTAGAGAGATGCACGACTCCTGGCTTAGTAAAAAAGCAGGGGAAATACAGCACTGTGCAGACAACAACAACCCAAAGCGCTTCTACGACGCACTGAAGGCCGTCTATGGCCCACAGTCCCACGGAACATCACCTGTACTAAGTGCTGATGGGTCAAAGCTGATAACAGAAAAGGAAGACATCCTTAAACGCTGGGCCGAACACTTCAGCAGCGTCCTAAAGAGGCCATCATCCGTCAACTTTGAAGCAATCGCCCGTCTGCCCCAGGTACCTATCAACTACTCCTTGGCTGCAGCTCCAACAGACGCTGAAGTCCTGAAAGCAATCCAGCAACTCTCAAACGGAAAAGCTCCCGGCTCTGACTCCATACCGCCAGAAATATTCAAAGCAGGTGGACCCACTCTGACCCAAAAGCTTACAGATCTCTTCCAGAATATGTGGCAAGAGGAAACTGTACCCCAAGAACTGAAAGACGCACTAATAGTAAACCTCTATAAGAGAAAGGGCGATAGACGTTCCTGTGATTGTCATCGCCGAATCTCACTCCTTGCCATTGCTGGGAAAATACTGGGGAGAGTACTTCTGAACCGTTTAATTCAACACCTGGAGAACGGTCAATACTTACCCGAATCGCAGTGTGGCTTCAGAGCGGGTCGTAGCACATCAGACATGGTGTTTGCTGCCCGCCAAATGCAGGAGAAATGTCAAGAGCAATACCAAGACCTTTACATGACCTTTGTAGACCTAACGAAGGCGTTTGACACCGTCAATCGTGGTGGTCTCTGGCTGATAATGGCCAAATTCGGCTGCCCTGATAAATTCATCACTATGGTTCGCCAATTTCACGAAGGCATGCAAGCTAGCGTAATCGATAATAACGACACCTCTGCAGCATTCCCAGTAAACAATGGGGTCAAACAAGGCTGTGTTCTAGCACCCACGCTGTTCAGCATGGTGTTCACAGCCATGCTCTCGGACACCCTTAAGGACGATGGAAATGGCATCCAAATCAAGTACAGAACGGACGGGAACGCATTCAACCTGCGCCGCCTACAGGCAAAAACAAAGGTAGCCTACGACACTGTGTGTGTGCTATTGTTTGCAGATGACTGCGCCCTCAATGCTGGATCTGAACTCCAAATGCAGCAAACAATGGACTTATTCTCAGCATCCTGTAACGCCTACGGCCTCTCTATCAACATAAAAAAGACCGAGGTCCTACACCAACCAGCTCCTCAAAAGGCCTATGTTGAGCCAGTGATCAAAGTCCAAGGAGAAGCTCCCAAGGCTGTTGACAAGTTCACCTATCTCGGTAGCACTCTATCCAGATCAGCAAATATAGATGATGAGATCAATCTGCGTATCGCTAAAGCTAGCTCTGCTTTTTGGCCGTCTTCGGAAGTCAGTTTGGACCAGAAGAGGTATACGACTTGATACCAAGCTGAAAGTCTATAAGGCAGTGGTTTTATCCACTCTTCTCTACTGCAGCGAGACATGGACAGTGTACGAGCGTCACGCTAAAGTCCTCAACCGCTTCCATTTACAATGCCTAAGGAAGCTACTTGGAATCACATGGAAGGACAAGATCCCTGACACCGAAGCTCTCTCTCGCTGTAACATCCCGAGTATCTTCACAATACTGAAGAAGAACCAGATTAGATGGGCGGGTCACCTTGTCCGAATGCCTGACTTTAGACTTCCAAAACACTTGTTTTATGTTTTATGGGGAACTGGCCAGTGGTAAGCGCACCCAAGGTGGACAGAAAAAGCGCTTCAAAGATGTTCTTAAAGCGTCACTCAAATCTTTCGAAATCGATGTGCCATCCTGGGAATCTCTGGCCCTAAATCGGAATTCCTGGAAAGCCACTACCGCTACCGGAGCAGTTATATTCGAGTTCAAGAAGATAGAGAACGCGCGAATAAAACGTGCCGCGAGAAAAGCCAGAAGCGCAGCTCTTCCTCAAAACGAAGACTTTAAGTGCCCCCAGTGTGGAAAGTGTTTCCTAGCCCGCATTGGTCTCATCGGGCACAGTCGTGTCCATCGCAAAACAAATTGATGTCCTGGTCATCATCGAACCCGATGGACGAAGATAGATGTACATTGAGAACCTTCCCAAGCTTAATGATCTTGTCGGCTAGATTTTCTTCCGAAGACTCAGGAATGCCATGAATTTCGAGATTGTGTTTTCGGGTGTATTGTCCCAGATCATCTATTTGATTTATAGCGGAGCCCAGGTCGCTTTTAACACCATCTAGATCGTCGTTTAAGTCGGCAATTTCGTCTTCTGCCTCACGAACTGCTTTTTTAAGCGAGCTCACTTCTTGTTTCAGCTTTTTGTTTTCCGTTTCTAAGCTTTCCAGTTTTCCAATGTGAAACTCTAGCGACTTCTGCAGTTCTTCGTATTGATTGTGTAAAGCTCTGTTCTCTTTAAGAAGCTCGTCGGTGTTTCGTTGTATGTTGTTCAGTGCGATCCAGATACTTGACATATCAGCGTGTTCGGCCATATGATCTGTGGTCTTTGCAGTTTTATTTGGCGGGATTTCAGGAGAGCTGCCACTACTTGGTCTTTCACCTTGCTTTCCTCGAATGATAAACGGACTTCCATCGCTTTCGCTTAACTTATCAGCCATTTATTTACGGTGCGGAGAGTTAACAGGGCGGACTACTCATAAACGTCGCCGTCCATCTTGACAAGGTCCACACTCAATCTAAGGTGTTCGCTGAAAGTTTGAGGAATGAACTTAACTCCTATGTTTATCCGCCACTTTCTGAAAGTTCTGAAGAGTTTACCATATTAAAAACATTGTATGATGGCTTCTCAAAAAGTGGAAACCTCGACAAGTTCTATAGCAAGTATTATTCTACAGTGGCTTTGAAATCCACAACATCTTTCTGCGGACTATCAAAAAACGCAGCGACGCTGTTATCCACCAAAGTAGCTGACAGTATGATCACTTTTTGCAAGAAACAAAGAGAGAGAGATCAGACACAACTAACTCCACTACTGCTCTTAAGGAAAGGGAGATAGCTGGCCTACAATACCTTGGAGGGTATGTACTTCATAAACTGTACAAGAAGCATGCAAGGGTCAGTTGTAATGAAAGTCAACAGGCCATGGTAATTCTTAAAGCAGGTAAAGTGGAGGGAACAGATAATTCCAGTCAAAAACTTATTGCATCCTTGAACCGTGGTGGACTTTGGAGCATTACAAGGCCTGCACAGAAGATTTTTTTAAAAATTGAAAGCTTGTTCAGACAGTTAACTCCAAATGTTAACATACAAGGAATTAATCTTGGTGGTATAACACACAAGGCCATAACTGATAGTGACATACTAGCAAATTTTGATTTAATGGTAACAGATGCAAGCATTAAACCAGAAAATCATGTCCGCAAGGATGTTTTGTATAGCACTGTTAACCTTTATGTACAAGTTCGCGCTTTTTCTGTAGCCAAGGATGTCATTCAAAAATACAAGATCCAAACAAAACAAACAAATACAAAGTCTTTACGCAAGGAAATGATCAGGAGTCAAAGTGAAGAACAAACAAGGCAGGATTAATGACAGCAATCATAACTTTCAAATTATCACCCAATGTATCATAGTGTTTCAGATGTTCTTGTTTATGAAATAAAACTGAAATAGTACATGTAATTTTGACAATAAGATTAGAAAAAGTCATGTATTTATTAATTGTGACTCTTGCAAGGCTTTTACACAATAAATAAATTTAATAACATTGGTATATTTAATGCAAGAGATTGATTCATAAATACATCTTAACTTGTGTTGCATATCTTGTAACTGGAGTAAGAATGGTGCACTGTAGATAAATAAGTGAAACTTAAAATTCACTACAGTGTTTCCATTCTTTAACATTACTTAACTAACCTTATTCCAAAGGATCTAAATAACCACTCCATGTGAATGAAAACATATCAATATCACTATTTTACTTTAAAATTGAATTGTAATTTCCAATTGAAATTTACAGAAAACTGTTCCATCAGTGGATCATTAGGCAATATATATAGTGTGATACAATGATGTAACTGTCACATGACTTAGCATCACAGAAAAAATATTTACTTCCAAACTCTTCTTGATGACTAACTCATGCTGTACATGTCCTAATTGATTAGATTAGTTATATTCCTAACTACAGTATTATACAGTATTAGGTTTCTTCTTTTTTCTGCTTGGCAAGTTCTCATCCGTTACTTGAACCCAAGCTTTCTTCTTGTCCTTTCTGCCTCTAGTATTTCCACTCTGGCAAGAAATTGATCTTTCAATCTTGATGGTGTTGCTGTTGTAGCCAAAGGCTTTGATATCTGGGTTGTCGCTCCATCATTTTTGAAATCTCACTCCTTACGAAAAATACAGAGCTGTTTTCGCTTGCAATGTTTGCTTACATACATAAGCCATGTTAAGTAGCCTCGACATAAATGTCAAAATTTATCAAACTATACATACATATTTCAATATCCTCGGGGTAGAAATGCTTTTCGCATGTGTAGATTTTGTCTTCGCTGATCTGTCTTCTGAAATCTTTATCCATTTCCCTCGTTTTCTTGAGTTCACCGAGCCACTCGTCGCGCCATCTCTTGTGTTTATCATCCTTCGCTAAGGGCAACTTGAAAATGCCGATTCCTTTAGTTCTTCGACAAGAACCACATCCAAAAACCGCACAGTTGACACCAGGTATGTCAAAAGAATATATCTGTGGATACATCTTGCTTTGTAAGTCGTAATATTTTTCATAAACTGAGATGAAATATATATATATATATATAAATATATATATATATATATATATAGGTCATTGACCGAAACGTCTATTTTTATTAAATTTTTAAACTTTTTTTAGATTTTTTACTGTATATATATATATTTTTTTTTTTTTTCGCTCGAAGTTGTCCGTCCTCGTGTTCCACAATTGCCTACAAATTTCATTACTCGAGGTTTGGACTACGAATCCTTTTGGATCCTTCTGGCGTGTGGCATCCCTGTTGGCTCGAAGCATCATAACTTTTTATATATATATATATATATATATATATATAAAAACGTTAGATAAAGCAGGGACGGACAACTTCTGACGATAAAAAAGTTAAAAAGTTAAAAATTTAATAGAAAAAACGTTTCGGTCTTAGACCTTCGTCAGTTACCTGACGAAGGTCTAAGACCGAAACGTTTTTTCTATTAAATTTTTAACTTTTTAACTTTTTTATCGTCAGAAGTTGTTCGTCCTTGCTTTATCTAACGTTTTTAAATTCATTTTTGTGGTGAGGCTTGGACTGTGAATCTTCATTGATCCTCCTGACGCAGTGGCATTCTTTGTTGGCTTGAGGCATTTTATAACCGTTTTTTATATATATATATATATATATATATATATATATATATATATATATATAAATATATATATATATATATACTTTAATGAATCAAATTTGTAGGCCTAAATGCCTAAATTACATTGATTATAAAATACAACTAAGAACTAAAAATACGACTAAGAACTATATAAATATATTCATTAAAAATATTTTACTGAATTCCAATTTATCAGATATTTACACTTGCTTAAGATGATCATTATAAAGTCTACTGGCTTTAATTATGAAAGAATTTGCTGCTCTCTTAGTGCGACTACTAGGTATGGATAATGTTCCTATTACTTTCGATCTTGTTGAGTAAGAATTACAATAGAGCTTTGGGAACAAGTGGTGGAGCTTGTGGTTCTTGTTCGCCATACCCTTAAAATAGTTCATTGAGATAGTCTGCTGGCGGGCATGCACAGTTGGGATGCTGGCAGTGTGCAAAGCATCAGAGTATTTGTACTCAGGGAGTATAATCTTCAGAACCCTCCTCTGTATAGCCTCAAGTTGATCAACAAGGTATGCAGGGGCCGAGAAGAACCACACAGGGGCTGCATATTCTATCACCGATCTGATTGAGGCCACATAAATATGGACAAGTTCTCTTACAGCGACACCTGCAAGTTTTAGTTGTCTTATAAAGTAGATACGCTTTGCAGCCTTCTTAGAAAGGTAGTCAATGTGGTTATTCCATGTCAAATCATTCGAAATATGCACACCAAGCAGTTTATAGGTTGAGACTCTTTCAAGCTGTTTATCCTCAATCAAAATATTTGGAATGTCGGACAGCGATCTCTGGAAGCACATGAGCATTTCCTTACACTTAGCGGGGTTAAGTTTCATTCGGAGGTCTTTAGCACATTGTGAAACTCTATCCGCGCTTTCTTGCATGTTACTTGAGTCCAGATTGATGTTAAAACTTTCCGCAACCGTCAAGTCATCCATGTACTTCCATCTCCAAGAGTCCAGATGCGCCAGGGAATTCACCATTATAATAAAAAGAGTGGGGCCCAGTACACTTCCCTGGGGGATTCCTGCTTGGACATGCTTCCAAGATGACAAATGACCGTTGACACAGACCCTTTGCTGTCTATCCGTGAGAAAACTCCGAATACAGCTAAGAATGGATAGATGTACTTCCCATTGATGCAGGGTGTCGATAAGGATATTATGGTCAACACGGTCAAAACCCTTGCTAAGGTCGTATAAACACAGCCTAACGGCTTGTTTTGGGTTGTCAGTGCTCATGTAGAGAAAATGAATCAGGTCAATTAGTGCTGCAGTAGTGGAAGATCCTTTCAATGAGCCGAAATGCCTTTCGTCAAGTCTTGCTTTAATCTGTTCAATAAGTACGATGTTCAGGTGGCTCTCAAAGATTTTGGCCAGTGGAGACGTTACTGAGACAGGTCGAAGGTCTTTTTCAGGCTCAGAGACTTTATGCTTCTTAGGTACAGGTGTGACATATGCTTTTTTCCATTGTGAGGGGAAGCAGCCACCGATAATACAGGTGTTCATGATGTTGACTAGTGGTCTTGCTAGATATAGCCAGTTTCCCTGTAATATCCTTACTGGGATTGGTTCAGGTCCAGACGATTTGTTGACCTTTAGGGCATAAAGGCTGTTTTCCATCTGTTCAACAGTTAGAAGGAACTGGTCACATTGTGCAGTAGGTTGATGGGTGATGTTTCCAAGGGGCTGGTATTCCTCTGTTACCTGGAGAAAGATGTCATTAGACGCGCACTCGAAGAAAGTCACATACTAGCCGCCATCTTTGAATATATGTGTGCACCTTTGTGATCACGTGACATACCATAAAAGTAAACAAAGAGTTCTTTCTTTGAAGTTCGCCGCCTTTCATAACCATCTCCCTCTATTAACTATGGCGGAAGCTTTAGCACGACAAATTGTTTTATTTCTCGTTTCCGACGGTTAACCTAAATGTCGCTTATGTTTCCGTCACCCTCTGGTTGATTCCTTTTAAGGTTTCAGTTACCTTCTCAGATAACGCATGTTTATTGTTCACGTGTTCTCTGCGGGCTACATTTACTTTTCTCTTGGCTAGCGGTCCTGCAGGGAAGAGTTGCCGCACTTAGGAGCTTACCAAAATAAGTGTATCATGCCTTACCCTCGACGTTAATTTTTCGTCAAGTCAGTTTCTTTGCAATTATAACTAATGCAGCATTTGTTAATTCCACTCTGTTTCTATTTGTCCTGTGCTTCGAACTACGCTCTGTCACGCACTGCCACGCGCTACAACTTGTTACCACTACTATTAAAATTATTGGATTCGTCGGCGTGCATTCGTTTTTAAAGTCCCAAGACTACAAGCTAAGGTACAAGATAAGGACGATAAACCGTAGGTCCCGTCTCACAACCCTTGTTCGTAATAACTTCGTGGGACGTTAATTAAAGAATCCACACACTGTTCGCGAAGAGTAGGGGATGTAGAACACGGTGTTGGGGTTAGGCCCTTGTAATTGCACTTGTAATTTATATATGTCGAGCGTTTCTTACATGAGCCCCTGGCTCAGGAGATTGGGCGACCACTCCCCACGTTATCGACAATAAATGAATTGATTGATTGATTGATTGATTGATTGATCCCTGTGGTTCCCCAAGGACCATGTGTTCCGCGAAGCACATTACGCATAACGTGAATGGTGAAACCGAGAATGCGGATATCCGAGTGTAAACTTAAGCGCTACAAATCACTTGCTGAAATGCCCATTAAGCTTTAGCTTTAGAGGCAAACGATACAGAGAAATGTAACACACGTCCCCGTAACAGCTCTACCTTTCCAATGCCTTGTATGATTCTTCTTATTCCCAAAGCAAAGACTTACGATTAGAGGCAAATTTAGAAAGGGATTTGCCAGACTATAATTTCTACTCATGGTTATTTCTTTGTTTCACCAGTATAAAAATCAGGAAGAAATTTATTACACAGTGGCAGGGGTTACTTCCTTAAAATAATAATTTTATTAGTTGAAGTTTTATAATTACATAGCGCTCAAATTACCATGGTAAACGAGCAATTGTGCTAAGAGACACTCTCACAACTATGCAGACTCTTAATGTTTGAAAAACTGCACGTTTTGCATCCCACAATCTGTTATAATTTTAAAACTCAAATAAAACATGAAATTAGAAAAACACGGTACACCTGCTTAGCACTGATCGACGTTGTTGGCTGCAAAACGCCACTTAGAGTGCAACGGGCATTTTGTAACTTCCAAACGGCTTACTAGTCATTAAAATCAGGATTGACTGAAGAAGGTTCACGGATGATATACTGAAGTAGATGACATTCTGCCTTCAGCTTATTTTAAAAGTAATACAAAGTCAGTTTTACAAAATAAAACCCTGAACATAGTAAAACTATAAAGTGCAGCTTTGAAGAATTCCCATCAGTAATCCTAAACTGAGTCATAGACGTTACTATTCATTTTGCAGAAACACAGAGTTACGACTTTGAAGGTAACAATCACAATGCAGTATTTTACAATATTTACAGTTTTGACTGTGGCATTTTGCCTGTTCTCAGTAATATCCATTTAGTTTGATAGACATGGCAAAACCCTCTCTTTAAAGGCCTCAGATGTTTTCTCTTCCACCTCATCTGGATAAAAGCGAGATATTCTCCGTTAATAGCGGAGCTCCACAGCGGCTCGAAGAGCCGCAGAGCGGAGCCCCATAACTACCGTGCGAGGATAGAAATTGAGAAAACCATGCGTTTGAGTTTTCATGGTCATCGTGACTAGCGGCAAGGCTCGCGGGCGCGTGCGCCTAGCGACGACGACGACGACGACGACGATGTTGCCCCAACATGGCGGCCATAGTCATCTTGGATATTTAGAAGGTCTTAAACCGAAAGGAGGCTTTGTTTTTCGCGCGCTTTTCGCGGCTTGCCGCGGCTACACAACCTACAGCCAGCAGTCTACAGCAGTCTACAATGTTTTGCTGAAGAAACGGATTTTATTCCATAGGTACTGAGATTTACTCCTTATAAATCTGTGTGAGAAAAATAGTCTGTAAAAAACTAGAAGCAATTTGATTGGTTGGACATTTTCTTCACTAGTGAAAAAAAGTGGTCCGACCAATTCACTGTTCATAGAGGTGGGATCAGTTTTGGCGCCATCAACTCGGCAAAAAGTGAGCAATAACGGCCTCTTCCTCAGCTTCTTCTTTGAGAAATTCTAGGTTTGCAGATACAGCTTCAGTCGAGGACTTCATACAAGATCAAGAAAATAAAAATACGAATAACAAATCCGAACAGCCCGTCGCTTCACTGAAAGAATTCTTGACGTTGAAAGGCGAATCAAGGTCCGTAGAAGAAATTCCTTCAAACGAGCTCAATTCAGTTCATGAGTGAATTTGTCCGGTAGCAGTGGGAAAGAAGGAAAACAAAGATTAAGTAGTTGCAAAAGGCGGATTCTGGGCCATTTTGGGCGTGGTCATTTTTGTCGGGGGACTGGTTCGGCTCGGCCAGAATTTTTTGGGTGTGGTCGGGTCAAGATGGGTGTGGTCAAAAATTTTTGTGCATAATTAATTAGTTGGGTCTCAACTTGTTCGATTTTTGATCGATGATTTTCTTTAAGGGTGTCAATTTTTCAGAGTGGATCGTCGGGGGGTGGGGTGGGGTCGAAAAAAGTAAATTGAAATTTTTGGTTGGGGTTCAAAGGGTGAAGTATAAGCTTTGAGAAATGGCAAACGTGAATGACATGGCAAAAAAGTATTGTACTCATGGTAGACGAGAACATTATTGTAAAGAATGTGGTGGTGCTGGTATTTGTTCACATGGTAAACAAAAAGAGTATTGTAAAGGATGTGGTGGTGCGGGCATTTGTTTACATGGCAGACAAAAATATCAGTGTAAAGAATGTGGTGGTGCTGGTATTTGTTTACATGGTAAACAAAAACGTTATTGTAAAGAATGTGGTGGTGCTGGTTTGTGTTCGCATGGTAGACAAAAACATTATTGTAAAGAATGTGGTGGTGCTGGTATTTGTTTACATGGTAAACAAAAATATTATTGTAAAGAATGTGGTGGTGCTGGTATTTGTTCCCATGGCAGACGAAAATATTATTGTAAAGAATGTAGACCTCATTTATATTGTATACATGGTAAATTAAATACTAATAAGAAAAGGAGATGTAAGATATGTTTGTAAGTATCAATAAATAAGTATTGTGAATATACATTTGTAACATGGATCGTGTTACAAAAGTATAAAAGTTAAATAAGCTTTTCAATACCATAGTGGTTGGCTTAGAGATTTCAATTTCAACATACAATTGATGCTATGGAGAACTTAACAGTGAAAGACTTGAGGTCGATAGCCAAAAGAGCTGGTGTGAGTGTTCGTGGATTCAGAAAGGCTGAAATGCTCGCAGCGTTATCTGATATACAATTCGAGAACTTGACAGTGAAGATATTACGAACCATAGCCAAGAGGTCTGGTATACAAGGTTTTGGCAACATGCGTAAAGCGGCTCTCATTAATGCTGTCGGATCCCCACGAGTGGTTGAAGCTAATGTTCCAATTCCTGGTCCAGTTAGGCCCACAAGAACAAGGCCCGCCCGAGCTTCATATGGAAGGGCCATTGCTTCTGCCAGGCGTGAAGTTAACCAGACCATAAATTGGATAAGATCTAATGTTAGAGATCCAAACAGGAGGGCTATTACTAGGAGATTAAGAAGGGCAGCTAATGTAGTTAGAAGGGAACCCGATTACTTCATCCCTGAAAGACATGAAACGGCTCTGAGAGGTTTTTTGAGGACTTATATAGTAAAGGGTAGAGCTGGATATGATCCAACTTCATTCCTTAGCAAGGTTAGAACACCATTTCGTAGTTTGATGTATAAACATAGGAAGCCATTCAAGTTGAAGTGTATTCTTTCATGCAGCTTCATAAGGAGGAACAACCAGGATAATCGTGTTATTGAGCGGAGTCAAGGTCATTTCCATTCACTGATGGAGACAGTGACAGCTTCAACAGACACATTTGTTATGTTTGATAATATCAAAGCTAGACTGGTTGAATTGGTGCAGAAATATGAGAATGAGCTCTCTGGATGGGTGTTTGAACATGTGATAGACTTTCGTATCCACATAAACCCATTTCAACCGTTTTCTGGAAGTTCATATATTAAACTACCACCTAAATTAGCTGCTAAGAAGGCAATCATCAATGTCAAGAATGAAGACCAGGAGTGTTTCAAATGGGCAGTGACATCTGCTGTGTTTCCAAACAAGGATCATCCATATAGACTTAATAAGGAGATGAGGGAGAACTCAGAGAAATTCGATTGGTCAGGGATAGAGTTTCCAGTGGCAGCACTCAATACAACTCAGATAGATAGATTTGAAAGGCAGAACCCATATGGGATCAACATCCTTGGTTATGAGAATGGCGGGCCAACCCTAATCAGACGTAGTAACAAGTCAGGGGTGTCAAAGATAAACCTACTCTTGATATCAAACGAAGAGACAAATCACTACTGTTGGATCAAAAACATGTCAAGACTTATCGAGTATAATAAGAATAAGGGTGCCCGTTTCTATTGTGATAACTGTCTAAACTCGTTCAATTCTCAAAAGTCGCTGGACGAACATATGGAGTACTGCTTAAACAACGAAGCAGTCAAAGTCCAGATGCCCATGGAAGAGGATGGCAGTCCAAAGTATATTACTTTCAAGAATCACAGACGAAAGATGCAAGTGCCATTTGTGATCTATGCGGATTTCGAGTGTTTCACGGAGAAGTTGGACACTTGTTCCCCAGATGACAGGGATAGCTTCACGAATCAATATCAGAAGCACAAGCCATCAGGATTTTGTTACCTTATCAAGTGTTTCGATGATGAGATCTTTGAGCCTAAGTTGGTAATGAGAACGGCCAACTCCTCTGAGGATGACATACCACAAATGTTTCAGGAAAGCTTGGAGGAGGACATCAAGAAGATCTATAGTCAATTCAAGTCTGAAAAGGAGCTTGTGATGAGGAATAGCGATCATAAGAAGCATAGAAAGGCTACTCATTCCTATATTTGTGAGGGTGAATTGGGGAACGATAAGGTGGTCGACCACTGCCATCTTACACGTAGGTACAGAGGAGCAGCCCACAGGAAATGCAACCTGGAATTTAGCACTCCCAAGTTCTTTCCAGTCATATTCCACAACTTGTCTGGATACGATAGCCATTTGTTTATCAAGAAGATGGGGGTATCAGAGGGTAAGATTGATTGTATTCCACTCAACGATGAAAAGTACATCTCATTCACAAAGGAGATTGTGGTTGAAAAGTTCATGAAGAAGGTGGAAGGGGATGATGGTAAGGAGAAGGAGGTTCAGAGTAAACGCTCCATTAGATTTATAGACAGTTTTAGGTTCATGGCAAGTGGTTTGGCTAGATTGGCTGACAACTTGCCGAGAGAGTCTCTGGAAAACCTATCGAGATACTATGAAGGGGCAAACTTTGATCTTTTGGCTAGGAAGGGTGTGTTCCCATATGATTGGTTTGATGGCTTTGACAAGTTACAAGTGCCTAATCTACCACCCAAGGATGAGTTCTATTCGGTATTATATGACACTGACATATCAGATGAGGATTATCAACATGCCGGAAACGTGTGGGAGGCCTTTGGTATGAGAAGTTTTAGGGATTACCATGACTTGTATCTCAAAACAGATGTGATTCTGTTGGCTGATGTCTTTGAGAACTTCAGAGGGGTTTGTATGAAGAATTACGGGTTGGATCCAGCATGGCATTATACTGCACCTGGATTGGCTTGGGATGCTACATTGAAGATCACCAAGGTTGAGTTGGAGCTTTTGAGGGATCCCGATATGTTGATTATGGTAGAGAATGGTATCAGAGGTGGAATATCAATGATCTCGACGAGGTATGGGAAGGCCACTAATCGATATATGAAGAACTATGATCCCAGGTTGCCTACAAAGTATATCGTATATTTGGATGCTAATGGGCTCTATGGTCATGCAATGACGAAGGCTTTGCCAACCCATGGTTTTGAGTGGATGAGTGATCAAGAGTTGGTAGACTGGAGGAGCCATCCATGTATACTGGAGGTGGATTTGGAATACCCATTAGAGCTACATGATTTGCATAATGACTATCCATTGGCTCCGGAGAGATTGGATGTGGAAGGGGTTGTTAAGTTGGTTCCCAATTTGAGAGATAAGAAGAAGTATATTCTACACCACGAAGCTCTGAAACAGTATTTGTCGTTGGGTTTGAAGTTAACCAAGGTTCATAGAGGGATCAAGTTCGAGGAGTCGGAATGGTTGAAGTCTTATATTGATCTGAATAATAGTTTGAGAGCCAGGGCTGAGAATGATTTTGAAAAGGATTTCTTCAAGTTGATGAACAACTCAGTGTTTGGCAAGACCATGGAGAACATTAGGAAGAGGGTGGATATTCAGTTGGTTACTGATGAGAAGAAAGCACGTAAGTTGATTGTGAAGCCAAACTTCCATCACAGGAATATCTTTTGCGAGGATCTGGCCGCCTTCCATATGAAGAGAACGAGATTGGTCTTTGATAAGCCCATTTACTTAGGCTTATCCATTCTGGATCTGAGCAAGACGACTATGTACGATTTCCATTACAGGTACATGAAGCCCAAGTATGGGGAGAAGGCTAAGTTGCTGTTCACAGACACGGATTCTCTCGCCTATGTGATCCAGACTGAGGACTTTTACAAGGACATCAGTGTGGATGTGAGGGCTAAATTTGACACCAGCAACTACCCAAGGGACCATCCATCCGGGATTGAGACCGGAGTGAACAAAAAGGTTGGAGGGATGTTCAAAGATGAGGCTGGTGCTGAACAGATCACGGAATTTGTGGGTTTGAGGGCCAAACTGTATGCTTTCAAGACGGATAAGCAGAAGGAAGTCAAGAAGTGTAAGGGTGTTAACAAGGCAGTGGTCAGCAAAAGCATAAGTTTCCAGGATTACAAGACTTGTCTTTTCAGTGGCCAATCCGAGAGAAGGAAGATGAACACCATAAGGAGTCATAAGCATGACATCTACACTGAAACTATCAATAAGATTGCATTATCACGCGAGGACAATAAACGTGTGATAATGGAAGATGGTGTAAATACTTATGCACATGGTCATTTCAGGACGCTAGAAGGTGGTGATTTAGTGTCTTGAGGAACAAATTGAAGCTCTTCACGAACGAATCCTCGTTTTGGACCTTCACTCAAATAATACAAGACTGGTTGGTCCGGCTTGATTATGGTTCGGGCCAAATCATAGACTTCAAGACTCCATATGGGATCAGTAGCCCGTCGTTTGTCCCCACCTTCATCTTCACCGGGGGCATATAAATATCTGACTTGAACATCTGGAGGTAATCTCTGCTCATCCAATCCCACAGGTCGCTTATAGTCTGGAGTTTTAGTGCCAATTGAGTCCATTTTCAAAGCTTCATCAGGCTCTTTACCAGTAATACGAGTGGTTTTACTGTTGAGGGTCTTCATGATGGCGGGCAATCTGTTCATCCAAACTGTGGATCGGGTATCACTAATCATCTCTTGAGCATATTGATGGCTGAATAACTTCATACCGAGAGTCCTGTTGGCCCTCTCCACAAAAGCTTGAGCTCTATGATTCCCAGCTTCACTCCGCTGGATTGTGACTTGATGCTTATTCATAAGAGTTGTTACATCACCCTTAAATTCTGTTCCTGGATCCACCATTAATGTTTGTGGCCACTTCAACCTACGGGAATAAATCCGTTGAAAGGCATTAGCGACTTCACCACTCTCCTTTGAGGTCAATGCTTCAGCATCCTTGTATCTCGAAGCAATATCAATCACGACTAATGCATAGCGGTATGTTTTTCTTCTCACTGTATCGTGAGGAAGAAACAACAAGTCCGCCTGATGAATCTGATTAGGCTTATTCACACTCCAATGCGGCCTGGGTATATACTTGGGGGCTGGGAGATAAATTTGCCACAAGGCTTGCTTCTCCAACCACTCTTTGGCGACCTTTTCACTAACTTTGGCTGCCTTGGCTGCTTTGGCTAATTTGGGTATGGCCGAGTATCCTTTCCAGTATCCATCAGTGGAGTAATATAATCGATTTAAAACATTAGAATCAGTCATTTACAAACAAGAATATAAGCATTTAAAATGACTTCCATACCAAGCATTCTTGATACAGATCGTGTTCCAAGGACTGAGAAAGGGTTGGTGGCGGAAACTTCGTTGAATAGGCTCACGATGAATCCATCATCAGCAGAACCTGGTGAAACATTATACATTGAAATACCCAAATTGAGTGAGAATTTAGTGATTGTGCCTGGCAGCGTCTACATAACTTTTGATATGGTTGTAACCGGGCACAAAGACAACACTCTTGTTAATAACTTGGGAAGGAATCTAATTTCACAATATAAGGTTCTATTTGGTGGTGAGATCATAGAGGATCTTAGCAGATTTGATTTATTCAAAACTTATCATGATTTGTTTTTGTCAGAGGTGGATCGTGAGAATAGATTGAGACAGGGTATATCTGATGTTAATATAAGGAGAATTAGAACCAATGCAGGTAACAAAGATACATCAAAAGCAAAGCATAATACTTTAGCTATGATTCATAACACTAGATATGCTATTCCATTGGATCACACAATCCTCAAAGATCATGGAATATTTTATCCAAGAGGATTACTACATCCACTTAGATTTGAATTGACTTTGGCTAAAGTTTCTGATGTTGTAGTTTATTCAAACAATGAAACACCGGCTAATTATAAATTAATAAACATGGAAATGGAATACCAGTGCATATCAAATGATTATTTAGCAAGAAAGGCTGTCACGGCTTACAAAGTTGGGAAAGGATTCACGTATGAAAAAGCACTTCTTCACAAAACTTTCACAATCTCTGAGGCTAATGATGCTGTGATAAATCAGCACATCAACGTACCAAGGAGATCCATGACTGGTATATTATGTCTCTTCACTGCCCCTCATGCAGAAGGCCTTAGGGATTCTGAGATTTTTGTAAACTCAAAGATCACATCAGTCAAGATTGACATAGATGGGGTGCCCAACAAAGTTTATTTGAAAGGTATGATGGCGACTGATTTGTGGCAATCCATAATTAAGCGAGTTGGTCTTAGTGATTCAGTTAAGGAATCTGATTTCTATACAGATAAGTTCGCTTTGTGGATTGATTTGAGGACTTATCCAGATAACGATATCCATGGAAATGGTTTGAAAATTGTTGCTACTCGCGATGGTGTGACTTTAGAAATTAAGAGACAAAAGGTAGGAAGTAGAGTTCTTACATGTTACATGTTCGTGGTCGCGGATGCGAATATGGGTATTATGAATGGTAATCTAGATGAGATAGTATATTAGGCCGCTACATGTTTTCTTCTCACGTTGTCATGAGAAGAAACATCAATATAAAGGAATTAATGTATTGAGTAATGATGAATGAACTCAAAGATATGATTCCATTCAATTGTATCATCACTGGTCCCACGAATTGCGGAAAGACCCAATACATAGTGGAACAGCTTCGAAGCCACTATAGGCAAGTGTTCGATTATATTGTGTTGATTTGTCCAACATATGCCCATAACAAGACTTATAGAGGTTTTGCCAAGGGGGACAAACGATTCCTTGTACTGTCGCCAGATGCCAGTGATCATGACGAAATCAACAATTTGTTGATGGACTGTGAATCGTTCTTCTCAGGTATGAATGCGCTCATAATATTGGACGACTGTGCCGTTTCCAAGGATCTGAAGAATAGGTCCAACAAATTCATCGGTTTGGCCTTCTCTGGGAGACATATAGGGATATCAGTGTGGGTTCTCACTCAACAACTGACATCTATAGCCAAACCATTCCGTGAAAATGTAGCTTGTGTAGTCTCATTCCACAATCCATCACAAACGGCGATGAAGATGCTTTTCGAGGAGTATGGCGGGGACCTGGATGCCGAGACTTGCAAAAAATACAAGAAGCATCTTATGAACGAAAAGTATGCCAGGCTATCCTTCTCCCTTAGACATCCATTCCAAAATTATTTAGAGATACCGGCTCCCATAGCACAACCATGACAACTCCCGAAGAAATCATGAATGGTGAAACTGTGGTGGATAGTCATCAATCAACACCAACCACCATTAGCGATGATGATTTGAAATCCAAAAGAGAAGAGCTCTCGATAGTAGCTTGTCTAGGGTCAACCAAAGAGTATCTTGGTATGCAAATGACACTAGGCGACATCCATAAATTATCGGATAAGGATGTCGAGAAGTACTACAAGAGATACAAGATGGTGTCGGGTAAGAATGTGGCTGACGGACTAATTGATCCTCCTTTACATCTATTGGTCAGACTAGTCAACTGGTGTCTCAGTGGTTACGGTGGAATAGATGAACCAGATGCTTTGGTAAAGGATTGGAAGAACAATCAGTTGATCAAGCAGTGGCTGTCAGAAGCTTCTGGCTCAATAGTAGTACATGGTGGTGTGATTGCTACGTTACTGATAATAGGCATTACCGCTCTCAAGTATTTCAAACTAAGAGAGAACCCGCCCCTCCCACCACATTTTTATGATCTAGCTAATTCAGATCAAGATGGAGTTGACACTGTTCGGTGAAGAAAAAATTGAAATTGGATTTGGTACTTTTAGGTCTAAAGGCATACGCAAACATGTCACAAGGCTCAAATGGTTCTTCAACTTCATCATTGAAAACTCGTTTTGTACCACTTACCGAGACTGACTTTGATTGGGGCTCCATAATTGTGGATGATCCCAAGAAGAGTAGAAGCTACAACTGTGCCTTTTCCAAAGTCTTTGTGATGGATGGTGATGAAAAGAAGAGTTTATCATTAGAATTGGCAAAACAAGACATATGGAGTCTATCATGGTCTTACAAAGACATGAAGAATAAAGATTCCCAGAACATTAATGGAATTCAGGTTAAGTATCCATTGACATCATTTGATACTAGGTATGATCCAACCGATGTGGAAAATGAAACTATGGATAGGATTAACAAAATTATAGAAATCGTTGGTTCTAATCTCCAAAGTTTCTACAAGAAGAAAGATACCCGAAAAGAGTTGCCTAATATCAGTGATGCTAAAAAGATACAATTAAAAAACAGTCCAAATGATTTGGTGAAAGTGCCTTATTCATATCCAAAAAACAAGGAGACCAATGAGATTGACACAACAAAGCCATTGGAAATGTATCTAAATTTCAAGACTAGTGGTATTGGTATGGACAAAATAAGGTGTCATACTGTTTTCAAGGGTCGTAAAAGGAATGAGACTTTCAGAAACTATTTGTATGACCCCAATAACAATACCAGAGCATGCTCACATATGGCATTGAGATGGGAGTCTGTATATTACGGAGCACATGGTACAACTGATTTTATTGCTTCTGCAAAATTAGTAGTTCAACATATTAAGTTGACTAAACCACTGGTTGAATTTCTACCAGTGGCAGATGAAGAGGCAGTACTTAGTGATTCAGAATATGAAGATTCAGATGAAGAAGATAAAGAAGAAGATGAAGAAAATTCAGACTAAAATCCAGATGAAATAGGTTTTTAAAACTAAGGGTGGGGTGGGATCTGACAGTTTCCTAGGAGACTTAAAGGTAATGGTAGTTTATATCACAACATGACTAAACAAGTTCAAACTACTGAAGAAATTGCTAAAGTATTAATGGTCACAGCCGCATTTTCAGCCATGGAAATCTTAACAATTGCATCTGTTACATCCATAGTTGGATTAAAAGCATTAGTAGCTTCGGCTATAAGTTTGGTAACAGTTACAACTGTAATTGGGGTTAATTTACTGATCAGAAACTAATGCGTAAAGTCTTTATTCTCCTAGTATAACACCTACTAGGAGACTTAAAGGTTACAACGGATTAACTCATAACATGTCTGAAGAAACAAGTCAGGTTGAGCAGATCACTAGAGAACCTTCTGTCAAAACAAAGATCAAAGACCCCAAGAGAGTTCAGGCTGGTAAAACGTTATCAGAAAAGAACAAGAGGGCTAGAGAAGCTTTGAAACGTGAAGAGGAAAGGGAGAAGAAGGAAAGGGAAGAGAGTGAAAAGGAAGAGGAGAAGGGTAGTTCTGTTGGTGGAGGGGGTGATTGGATACCAAAATATATGTCGCCCCAAACTATTATTCTGGCCATAGGTGCAATTGGCCTCGCCGCCTATGGCTTATTCACAAACTATCGAGATAGGATAGCTGATTTGCATACACCAACTATTGTATTGAACCCGCCACAACCTAGAGTTGATAATAATGTAAGTCAGCCCGTCAAAGAAGAGGAAACCAACTTAAAAAGTAGATGGATGTAATCCACAAATGGCTGAGAATAAGCTCGTAAAGACAGTTACTGACTCTGCAGTGCTCATTGGATTGTCGGCTGGGATGGGCTGGCTTGTCAAAAAGGCTCTTCGGGAGTCGATCATCGGCGACCCAACGACCAATATCATGAACTATGTCAAATGGGTTGTTTTGTTGACTATAGCTATATATGTCAAAAAGTATTTAGAGGAACAGAAGATACTACCCACAAGTGTTTGAAAATGCCTAATGATATATTCAGAGATGTATTATATTTTGCAGATAAGGATCACAAAGAAGCTTTTATACACTATGTTAGATCTTCATTACTTGATTATGTGGCTGAGCTTGACCATACATGGAACAAAAAAAGCTATGATTTTGTAATCTCAGAGATGATTAGTGACCCAAAGGATCTTCTACAATGGTATGCTTATGAAAGGTTAAATTATAAGCATGGGGAGCCTATGTATTTTGATTTTCTTTTGAACGAGTTGAAATCTCGTTATCCAGACTTTAAAAAGGAATACGAAGATTATATTAAGCGTCTAAAGGAAGAAAAGAAGCAAGAAAACCAAACAAAAAAATCCAGTCCACAGTCATCAACATCCGAAGAAAAACCAGGACCACACACATTAGTATCATTTACGTTTGGAATGCTGTCGATGATCGCATTACTATATCCAATCTTGAAACTTTTCAAGAACAACAAGTAATGATGACACCAAATTCTAAGTCTTGATTTTATGTCACTGCGCATGCGTTGAAATTGTTTAAGAATAAGACAACAAGTGGATAAATGGCGACTATAGCAATCACAATGATTGGAGGGGCAGTCCTCAATGCAACAGCCTTCATTGGTGGAGATTATTTAGCAAAGGTCATTAGCGGCTCATCTTCAACTGATCTCCAACTTGAAAGGGAGAGGCATGACAAAGCCATGGAAAAGTACCAGAAAGACTATGCTGCTTATCAAGAGAAACGAATGGCTTATATTGACTTTGAGAATCGTAGGAAGGGTGATGAGAATCAAGCCTCTGAGAACATATCAAAGACGGATGAAGCGCTGAGATTGTACAATCAAATGGGCAATCCCCCCAAATTCTCAGACTATTACCGACCCAATTCAAATCAAAAGACTGGAGAAATGGTTTATGTTTCTGGCGGTATGCTAGCCCTGGGATATATTGCCAGCAAGTGGATATAATGGCTGACAAAATAACAGATAACACAATAACACCACATGAATATATTCGTTTGGTAGGATTTAGAGCTGATCAATTGAAGATGGGTAATAAACCAGTCATAGACTGGACATTTGATTTCAATCCCATAGCCATTGCCAAGAGTGAACTCAAACAACGCGTTTTACCCATTGCTATAATTAGAAAAATCCCAGACTGTAACTCAAAGACTGGTTTCCGCGATGAAGTATGGGACCCAAGCGACATGAATATACGAGACTTTTGAATTAATTTAGAGGTTTCCATATTTGAACACTAATATGGACACCGACGATACCCTTGATCCAACTATATTAAATGAACCTGGTGCTGCAGGTGGTGATGATGGTGATGACACTATATACCTAGATCCAATTGATGAAGAATCTCCACTGATTGTGGAAAGTAAAGAAGACAATAGGACTCGCGCTTTCAAAAAGATAGAAGAGAAGTTCTACAATTTCGACCCACTAAATTCACCATTCAGTGCAAGAATCGATGATGAAGGAGTTTGGGTTAGATTGACTGATCGGGTCAACAATAGGGAGCATCTACTTATTGACTCCAAGGGGGATTTGGTGAAGTATGACCGACTCCCGGAGACAATCAGGAGATCAATTGGCATGGATTCTCAGAATCTTGTTCTGAATAATAATAAACTAATTGCTGATTTGAATGAAGCCAATGAAGAAATTAAGGATTTACGTAATGCATTAGACGGGTTAAGAGCAGTCACGGAAACAAGTCAATTCGAAATTGATCGATATGTTACACTTGAGAAAGAGTTGAGGGGTATAACTGAACGACATCAAACCAGAATAGCTGAAAGTGAGAGTTATCTCGAGACTGCAGTGAAAGAAAAGGTTGATGCAAGACTATATGCAGAAACTTTGTTGAATGATTTGAAAGTATACAAAGATGAGATTGATAAGAACAAGAAAGACTTGGCCAGCCTGAAGAAGATTGAACAAAGTCGAGATAGCTTGGTCAAAAGGGTTAACACCTATGAAGAGCTAGCCAAGAATAGAATCATTTCCAATCAAGAACAAATAAGCAATCTGGAGAGACAAAATGATGAAATACGTGATAAGATGCCTCTTCGTGATCGTGTGAAGACCATCTTCAAGAAATGCGGATTCACAGTCTTTGCTGTCATGAGTGCCGTTGGAGTGGTCATTGGTGTTATAGTCTCCAATCTATCCAAAGGGCTCTCGAAATTGGGCAAAGGGGTTGGTGATAGGCTAAAAACCCTTGGGAAGAAACTTGGTGAAATATTGCCTGGGATGGTGGGTGCTATTGTAAGCTTTTTATTCAAGACTGCTGGAGAGGCCATTTCATTCCTTGGTAAACATGCTTGGCTGTTGATAATGGCGGTTGTTCTTTACTTCATAGAAGAGTTAAAAAGGAAACGTAAATGAATCAAATGAAGACTTACTGTATCAAAGAGAAAAAGCTGACTGATTGTGTGCCTGGTAGTGAAACCTTTACCAAAACATCCAAGGGGAGGCCGATGATGAAGTGTAAATGTTCCAGCTGTGGCATCATCAAAACTCGATTCCTCTCAGATGCTGATTATAGAAATTTAAAGATGAAGAAGGAGTAATCAAACAAAATGTTGAGCATTACTATGTATGAGTCTGAAACCAGGGTGTATTTGGATCCCCCACTGGAAAAGGTTCGGGAGATACAACTCCTTGACTGTATTATACCCAAACGATTGGTGAACTTCAAAGATCGACAGGGCTTTACCAAGGGGGATAATCGGCCCATCATAATAATTAAACCTGGTACATACTCTCTACGTGACATACACGCAATATTTCTGAATGATACGGATAATGCCAAGCTATCGATCATTGAGACTGACACTGTTGATTACCTGTATTCTAATAAGAGCTTCAACATTAAACTTACAAGAGGGCTACAAGTTGGTCTTGGAGTGCCTGAAATCATAACCCCTGGAAAGCTGTACCCCATAAATATACAGATTAAGGAGCCACTGAGACTTATGTGTAGTATAGTGGACAATAAGTCGTCATATATGAATAAGACTCAATCCGGGGAACCTGTGAAGCTCTCCCCTTCCCACCTCCTTGCCAACATACCATCACAGGATTACCCAGCCATTCCAGCTCAAAAACATAAGAGCCCCATAAACCACTTCGACTTAAGCATCATCGACATTGGATGGAAGAAACTTGATCTGAAGGGTTCTCCCATAACTTTCACTTTAAGATTCAGATAACATCTTAAAAGTAAGTGATATTCATTCCAAAATGGATGAATATAAATCAATATATCCCAACTTAGAGGCTACTGCACCTCCTGCACCTCCTCCAACCCCCACTGATGGGCCATCATTCAGGCTTCAGCAATGTTATGATGCTTTGAACAAGCTTAAGTCTGAATTAAGCCACTATGAGACAGTACTCAAAAAATACAACCGATCCAAGGGTGTACTCATGAATGCAAGCTCGACCTGTGGTATAATGTCTTGCATTTTGGCAGCTGGTGGATTGGGCACATCTCTTAGTGGTGTCGGAATCATCGCATCTGTGCCACTGGGTGTAGTAAGTGGCGTATTTGTGTGCGCATCCATAGCATGTCAACAAATATCCAAGAACCTTTCCAATAAAGCTGTGAAGCATCAAAACACCATCACACTGGCCAGATCCAAGATAAACACCATTGAAGACCTGGTTTCCAAAGCCCTTCGTGACAATAAGATCTCTGATGAGCAGTTCTCATTGATTATAGAAGAACTCAAGAACTTTGAAAAGCTCAAGGCTGAAATAAGGGCTAAAGCTCAAAAAAATATGAATGGAGACGACCCATTGGTATTGAGGCAGAGAGTACGCAAAGAAATCCTCAAAGAACTAAAAGGAGGACCATAACTATAATTTATGAACAAACTAAATAGACTTAAAAACTAGTAGTAGTAATATAAACATGGATAACCAACAAGTCAATGAAGCCCAAAAATGTTTAAGTGAAGAGCAAGTTGGAGCTTTAATAGATCTGTTCATACTGTCTAATACCTATGAAAACATGATTTCAATAGGCCTCCGTGACAAAAAATTCACTGATGACGAATACTCATCGGTCAAAAAAGAATTCAAGGAGTTCAAAGATAGCAAGGCCAGAATTTTGGCTAAATACCAAAAATATATGAATGAGGGAGGCACAACGGTAATGAAACAGAGAATGATCATGGATGCGTCCAAAGCCCTGAATGGAAAATCATAACAAAACACATACTAGTCTAACGTCTTAAAAGTTTGAACCCTTCTACCCAAATTCTGGATAGAAGATGGTCTTACTCAACGACTTCAGAAACAGGTATCCAAAAGCTGACCTTGACCAATTCAAATTTGTGACTGATAAATATGGAGGTTACATCAGATGGAGACATAACGGTATGATAATCATGTCCTATGATGACCCTTCTGGAAAGACATGAACTGATGGACTACGACCAGGTTTGAAATTACTACTCTGGATTGATCTTGGACTGGCTGATGACGACACAGTGAACTCATTCCCAACGAGCCTAACCATGACCAATCGATACTACCCGATACCTGCCATCGACTTTGACAACCCCACAAGCAACACCACAAACATGCTGACATCATTAGACATATACGTGTCCAATACGAAGAAATTCACCGCCAAGATGCGTAACGTATTTACCTCCCAAGTTGTAACTTTCAAGTCTGGTAAACAAAGTCGAAAGTGGTTGAACGCTCCCGACATGAACTATTGGCCTCAACAGCTGAACTTTGCAGTGTATTGTGCGACCTCTGGTTGTGGAATAAGCCCCTTTGAGAGCCTCAACTACCCCAAAGTCGTGAGTAGCTTCATTAAATTTCATGTATACTTCACCATAAGACGGATATTGTATGAACTGAGTCTTCCACTACCCGATGAACAACCTTTTGTAATCAACAACAACCCTTACAGTAAGGTCGCTTTTCAACGATTGTGCGCTGAATTTGGCATCTCAAACAATTCTGATTTCAGATGGAAAGGTGGAAGAAACGGGGGTTTGGGTGACATATTCATCGATTATGGTTCTGGATACCATGGAGTAGGTGGAGGATACCAAAATGTCCATATGGTGAGAAATTACGATGAAGAGGCTGATCAATGGCCTGGTGAAGGTGGTAAATTTACTGATGATGGGGGTAAAAAGGAAGCGGGTGACCTCATATCATTCATCCGTAATGATGACTTTGCTGATTACAAGTATGCCTGGTTCATACCAACCAGTGGCTATGGACTCACTAAAGCTGGACTTGGTAGATTGAAGCGATCTGCTGAAGCCTTTGTTTACTGTGTATTGGGGGCTTAAGTCAACACTACAAATTCGATTGTGGGTACTGGTGGTGGAGCGATCGAGACTCAACAAGAATTCTTGGCCCTGTTTGAGAGTAGTGTGATTGAGAACGACATTTCAAGTTCGATCCAAAGGTATCAACTGGCCACTCAAGAAGCTAAATTAAGGCTTGATTTGGCCATTGCCCCCGGAGTGTGGTTGATGCCGAGTAACATGATAATAAACACAGAGAGTGTGGTTGGGTATAACAACAACCTTATGAAGGCCACTGATGAGATGAAATTCGGTGCTAACAATAATATAAACCTGGAGACTAAGACTGTGGGAATAAGCCATAATCTGGGATCTTCAAAAGTCAAGTTACCACATGCAACTGTAGAGACTAAACAACCAACACCAGCACCAAAGATTGATTCTCAACCTAAAATCAAAGACTTTCCACCAGAAGAAACAACCAGTAATCATGAAACCAACCTGATACTATTAATCATTGGAGTTGGAACTACCGCTTGGATGTTATTCAGATAAAAAATTGAAATACATAATCAATCAATCACATCCATTCAAATCATGACATCATTGGCAATCGTTGGCAGCAGATACTTCACTGACTACATATTCTTGAAAGAACAATTAAGCAAAGCTCTCAAGAAATGGAAACTCGATGTCTCAGACATTGAATTAATCGTGTCTGGAGGTGCAGAAGGAGTTGACGAGATGGCCATAAACTTCGCCATTAAATATAACATACCATTCAAGATTATTGAACCCCAATGGGAGTACTATGGCAAGGCAGCTGGCCCAATACGTAACAGAGAGATCATGGAATGTGTTACACATGTATTGGCCTTACCTTCTCATATATACTCACCAGGCACCAAATCAGCCATTAAGATAGCTAGGAAACTAAAGAAAGAAGTTGTTGTTGTCTATGTTTAATTATTAAGTGAACTTTTGTAACGTGAATCGCGTTACAAATGTCTTTTGATAACTTATCACCTAGCCCACCATGCACAAACGTCACATAGATACTTAACTTTACCATGCTTACAAAATTTAGAAGCTCTACACAGTTTACATACACTTTTATATTTACCATGTACACATATATGTCCCACAATCCTTACAACAAGTCTTTGCTCTACCATGAACACAAGTAAGATCATTTCCACAAGCCCCACATCTATACTTGACTTCACCATGAACACACCTCCTCACCATATTATCGCTATACTTGTTAATTAACTGTTTTTAAACCAATAACCAGTCCCCAACGCTCTTTCAAATCCTTTGACTCCTCAAAATCAAGACACCAATCCATAAACCTATCTGGATGCCATGTCACAAACATCAAATCATCATATAGATCTCTGTAGAAAGTACGTTTATGGATTCGTCTATTAGCTTCATATAATAATTCTTCTTTAATCATACCATAAAACTCTTTTTGGTGGGATTCCAAATCAGTAAAACAAATACTAAGGGACTCATATACTCCAAACAAAAACCTATAGTATCTATGATAATGTTTACATATGAAATTGATGACATTCTGCTCATGTGTTAAAAAATGGCTAAATAAAATTACACCCATACTATCCATTCGCTCACTTATCGTACTATTACACCATTTATCAATTTCTCTCTCTCTCATGGGATAAATCAATTTAATAGATCTTGTTATTCTCCTTCTCTTAGACTTTTTTCGTTTCTCAAAACTTTTGTTTTTTCGTCCCATCGTATGCAAACCACTTTTACCACAAACCTCAAATATAACTTTTGTAACACGATACATGTTACAAAAATATCATGCATGATTACCAATGAACCCCCCAACGCTCCTTCAACTCTTGATACTCTTCCACATCAAGACACCAACATACAAACCTACTTGGATGCCATGCCACAGACATAAGATCCTCCCAAATATTTAGGAAAATACGTCTGTGTATGCCCTTCCAGGCTTCATATAACAACTCGTCTTTGAAACTTATATATATAGTAACCAAAAGATACCCGATAAGTAGATCACCAGGAGAATGAGAATAAAATTCTTCAACATCAGAATCTATCATCAGATCACAGGCTATATGATCGGCACCCCTACACAAATTCTTAACAATGTCATCAGTACACAACTTATCAAAGTCTTTTGAATATTCATATGTTATCTCATTATCATCTGCAGGAAAATGCACCATAATAAATGTAAGAGAAACTTTTTCAACAAAATATTGATTAAACCTCGAAACCCTATACAATATATCTGATTTGTTTTCTTCTATAAAATCATGAACACCTAAACGACTCACATTGTCATAAAGAAAATCAAATGACGTTTTCATTCCAAAATAGTTGTCCATGTGTGCCATTTCTCAAAGCTTATACTTCACCCTTTGAACCCCAACCAAAAATTTCAATTTACTTTTTTCGACCCCACCCCACCCCCCGACGATCCACTCTGAAAAATTGACACCCTTAAAGAAAATCATCGATCAAAAATCGAACAAGTTGAGACCCAACTAATTAATTATGCACAAAAATTTTTGACCACACCCATCTTGACCCGACCACACCCAAAAAATTCTGGCCGAGCCGAACCAGTCCCCCGACAAAAATGACCACGCCCAACTTGGCCCAGAATCCGCCTTTTGCAACTACTGATTATGAGCCAAGTTCGCTCCGTTCTCTCTTTCGCAACGGTTATTTGAATAAAAAAGCTACGGATTCAGCATCTCAAAAGAAGTGGTGTTTAAAAAAGCAAGAGCCGCATTAAACTGATCAAAACAAAAAGGTAATTTTACATTGTATTTCCCGTACACAAGACATTCCTGAGTCATTCACGAGTCGTTTTAAAACGTTTTTAACTGTCTTTGGTTCTTATACTTTTAGCGACATTTCCAACAGTGTTTAAAGTAGAATTTTCCAGTTCGTGCAATGTTTGTATCATTTTAGAGAAGTAAATTTTGAACGCATTTTTAACTTGACTGTCATGTTTATTCGGTATGCTCCAAAATAAAGCCTGCTAAGTGCGTTTTGCACCTTGTTGTGGTATCTTGATTTTTCTAGCCCAGCGTGATTCATGATCAGTTAGTAGTATTTTGTAAGGAGTAAATCTCAGTACGTAAAAAATAAACAAATTACTTCATGGTTAGTTCGCCCGTATCATTTTTCTTCACTCGTTGTGAAGAAAAATAAACTCACTCGTTCGCTGCGCTCACTCGTTCGTTTTCTATTCTTCACAACTCGTGAAGAAAAATCGTCCGCCCTCACTAACCATAATGTAATCTCTATATTCATAGCGGTTTTGGAGGAAAAATTTTCTTCCTACAAGTTTTCAAGCGTTTTTGGAGGGACATAAGCATAAAACTGAGTGTCTATTTTTCCTTTGTTAAAGAGCTGCCAAGCTGCTTTTGGCGTTGCTTTAAAACTATTATAATTTTGCTGACCAGGTAATGGTTCTTCCGTTGAGTCGCGAGCTAGATGTTGACGATTTATTTGAGCTATCGAATCTTCTTTAAGTAGTTGCGTACACCATGCGTATTTAATAACTTTAGTGACAACATTTTCAATGTGTGAGGGTCTGTGTGAGGAGCTCCGCTTTTAGGCTTGCCTAAACCTATTTAATATATATTGTAAGAATACCTTTGAGAGATAAGAGTAATGCCTTAATAGAACTTACCCCGTGGGGGAGGGGGTACTTGGCACAAAATGAACCGTAAGTATTAAATTAAAGCAAGATATTATAATGGAAACGGTTACCTTAATAAACTCGTGATTAACTGAAGTAACTTTCTCCTCAACTTCAGAGAACTGTAGCGAGAGAGCTCCAGAGATGTAACTGGTTCTAAGTTTTTGATTCAGCGAAGCAACATTGATAGAAAGAGAATCTGAAGGAAGATTGAAAACAAAATACCATTTATCAATGCTTGAAATGAGTGCAATTTATTATCATACTTTTTCATATGATCAAACGGCCTCACGCGCTTTGCACAACATGTAAAAATGTTCTATCCTGTAACGTAAGTAATGATAGCAGCTAGGACTAGCATGCCGTTGTACATGAACAGATTCAGTCTGACAGCATTAGATTGTAAAAACATTTGTGGAGTGGAATTTTTTCAAATTGGAAATTTCCACTTATTTCAATTTAAGCGAAATCTTCGTCACAGAATTGTATATAATTTTCCCAGTTTTTTTCTTCTGTGGCTAATAAAAAGACTTTTAGAAAAAAATATAGGATCACCGGTTTAGTTTTTAAGATAGATGCAACTGATGGTAAAACGTGGGTCAAGTTTGTTGCTTTGCAAGAGAATAGTGAAACCTTAATTTTTGACACAATGAAAGGTACAGTGGAGAGTTACCTTTAAAAAAGCACAGCCATTCAAAACAGAACAGTTCCAAGCCTGAAAAATCGCACCTAGTTCTATAAGTCTGAAATAAAAAACCGGAAAACAGTTTGAGCCAACTAAAAACAATATTTTTGTAACTAGTGCCCGTAGGGCTTCATTTTGGCGAGTTTGTCGATTTTTCGTCTTCCAAGTCTAGGTGATACTTGGGTGAACTGCTCTTAAATAGTATGATTATTACAATGATTATTAAATACTACGACTATCATTATTGATATCATCAATGCCATTGATACTGTACACTGAGGTGTAATCGTTAAGGATACCATACAGTGATACCTTAACCTGAATGAAAGTGTCTCTAGGAGTTAATGGAAGCTGGCTAAGTTACAGAGCAGAGGTTTGATATCTATTTAATGGAACTAGCTGAATATTTGGAACAGGCTGCTGCTAAATTCGCAGATGACTGTCAAGTGAAAGTAATAATGATTGGAGCTGTCGCAACGAAATGAATTGTAGGAACACCCATTACTGTGCTGATGATTGGCACCTTCGGGCTTGAGGGGGCGGTGACCTTCTTCCCCGAATAAATGACGCAATGCATGAATGCGAGACTGTCAAATTGCACGAGAAACAAAAACGTTCACAATTCGCACATCTAAAAACTGAAAATAATTTGCTATAATTCCAAAACTAGTTATATTTAAAGCTTGCGCACTCATTGACATTTATTAAAGGTCTCAATCTAGTAAAATTTGAAACTTATTAAAGAAAAAGTTCTGATAAAAGTAACTGAACTAGAAACTATATTTACGAGTTTTGGAAATCACGCCAACAGCATTATTTTTAATGCTTTTTTTCTTTCACGTGTCGTTGACCGAATCATGAGCGTTTTACCCGAAAAATCACATTATTTCCGTAGCTGGGGGTGGGTGGGGTGGTCTGGAGGGGACTCAAGCCCCCTCACCTCCCCAGCTGGTACACCTATGCATACATGTATCTTCTATTAATATTAATGAATTAATCGTATCTTTAACGAAATTCTCGAGAGAGATTGGCTTTCCGCGCGGCTATTTGTAATGGTAATTGGACCGAGTTGAATAAAATTCAGGGAGTAATCGCGAGAGTAATTTCAAAATCGGACCAGCGCGAAGCGCGAGGGCGATTTGAAATTACAAGCACGATTACTACCTGAATTGTACGACAAGAGGACAAATTCTCAACTAATCGTATCTATAACAAATTTCGGAATTTTAAATGTCTTTAGAGAACGTTTTTCAGCGAAAATGTCTGTAGCACTTTTCACTTTTCACTTTTGTTGCGCGCCTAATTGACGGGCAAATCACGTGGGTATCCAATTAGAGGTATCCGATTTCGAAGACTTCAAATTGGACACCCACGTGATCGCTCACCGATTACGCGAGTAATAAGTCTTAATGCTCGCAAGTAAAACCGTGCAATAAAGATGATATTTCCCCGGAGGGTCAGTACTTACCTGACGGGGAGATGTGGTCCTCCGAACCCCTCGTAGACCGATATGAGCAATACTGGTGCATACGTCGCGCGGCCGCGGCCTGGGTACCACAATATAAAGAAATCGAAGCGCATGTGCTCTTCCTCGCAGTAGTGGTGAGTGAGGCCGCACCGATTGGCAGTACCAGGGTGGGGAAGGAAGATAGCTGCAATGGCTTGGGGACCAGTATTGCTCATATCAGTCTACGAGGGGTTCGGAGAACCACATCTCCCCGTCAGGTAAGTACTGACCCTCCGGGGAAATATCATTTCTCCTTCACCCCTCTCCGACTGATAGTCGCAATACTGGTGCAGAATTCCCAAAGCAATACTGCCAAGCGGAGCAACAACATAAGATAGCATAACCAAACCTTTAATGAAGTTCTAAGAGGCATGCTGGACAATAATTGAAGCCCAAACAACAGTAACAACAAGAATTCGAAGTTCTGAAATACAAACAAAATCAGAAATCAGTTCAGCTGTTCAACACTGCCCTGGAAAAGGAACCACTAGAGTGTTCCCTGTGATAAAAGCGTTCGAAGGTCTGTGCGGAAGCCCAATCTGAGTGCCAACAATAGAACTGTCTTGTAAGAAAGCTGCTTCAATGTCAGATCCCCCAAGGGCTCAAGGGACTCTAAGAATGATAAGGCCGTTTGGACATTCCATGTACAAGCATATTTTGGCTTGGGAGGTTTACTCTTAAACACACCTTTCATAAACCGCGAAACAATAGGCAGATGTCCTAACTCTGTAGAGCCAACTGGGTCATGAGTCTGAGAAATAGCCGACTTATAGAGGGCTACTGTCCTGTACGCCAAATTCCCCTGTGTAACTAGTGATGCCAGAAAAGCAAGGACTTCTGCTACAGGAGCTGAAATGGGACAGATACTCCGTTGAGAACACCAGCGAGCCCATGCCTTCCACGGGCCTGCATACCGCTTCTGGGTGGCTGCTCCTCTTGATGCTAGCAGGATGTCAACAACTTCCTTTGAAAGGCCGGTTGTTTCGTAATGATTCCTGATAAGGGCCAAACTGCTAGATGCAGTGACTGCCACAGAGGGTGGTGCATGGTGGGCTGAAATGGAAGGAACAGGAGAGATGGAGACTGGGGTAGGAGTAGAGGTTGATCCACCAGCATTTGAAGCAGTTCTGGGAACCATGGTTGCCCAGACCAGTTGGGTGCAATCAGGAGAGCTGTTGCCTGATCTTCTCTCATCTTCCTGAGGATTCGAGGGAGAAGGACCACTGAAGGGTGGATTAGACAGGTCCATTTGCTCCAGTCCTGGAGAAATGCATCCACAGCTACAGCTCCCGGATCCGGGTACCTCGAGACATACTTTGGCACTTGATGAGTTAGGCGAGATGCAAAGAGGTCCACGTCCGGTGTGTAGAACCTCTGACAAACTGATTGGAAGATCTCTTTGTCCAGAGTCCACTCTGTTTTGCTTTCGATCTGTCTGGAGGCAGTGTCTGCTACTCCATTCTGAATCCCTGGAATATGCTGAGCTGTCAGGGATACTCCTGCTTCCAGGGCTACTGCCCAAAGTTGCAGTGCCTGAGTGGTCAGGGCAGGGGAGCGTGGACCCCCCCGCTTGTTGATGTACGCCACCGCTGTCGTGTTGTCTAACCGCAAGTGGACATTTTTGGGCAGAGGCTGTTGAACCCGCAACAGGGCTTTTAAGGCTAAGGTTGCTGCTCGTAATTCCAGGACATTGATGTGCGCTGTTGCCTCCTCCACGCACCAGTGACCGCCAGTAGATCTCCCCTGGTATGCTGCACCCCAACCCTTCTTGGACACATCGGTCCAGATGGTAGCATCTATAGGGGGCAGCTGAATTGGACAGCCATTCAGGTGTTGGCTCTCCGAGACCCACCACTCCAGGTCGGCCAGGGCTTGCATGGTCAAGCGGATTGGCACTCTGCTCCCATGGCCATACTGAGTCACAGCTTGTAAGTGCAAGCGCTGGAGAGCTCTGTAGTGAAGAGGGGCAAGCATGACCCCGGTTTGAGAGGCATGGCTCAAACGTCCAATCAGTGTGGCCAGAGTCCTTACCGGGACACAACTCTGTTCTAGGAGGAATCGACAATCCCCCAAAATACTGTTTAGCTTGAGCTGAGGGAGAGAAAGTGTCATTGTTGTTTAGTCCAACTGGGCCCCTAGAAAGACAAGACACTGGGATGGAGCAACTGAGCATTTCTCCACCTTGACTTAGAAGCCCAGATTTTCCAGGAAGGCTACCACCTGCACAAACAGGCTCTGCAACACCTGGCTCTTTTGATGAAGAAGTAGCATGTCGTCTATGTAAATTACAATCCGAATTCCTAGTGAACGGAGCACTGCTAACATTGGTTTCAGAGTTTTTGTGAAGGCTCGGGGAGCAGAGGAGAGGCCGAATGGGAGGCACTGAAACTCGTAGACTCTGTCCTGATACACAAACCGCAGATACTTCCTGTGAGATGAGTGAATGGGGATTGCATAATATGCATCCTTCAGGTCCAGTTTCATCATAAAGTCTCCTTTCTGTAGTAGGGACCTCACAACCTGTAGTCCTTCCATTTTGAAGGACTCCTTTCCTAGGAATCGATTTAGCGCCCGAAGATTGATAACTGGGCGAGCCTCGCCATTTTCTTTTTGTACCAGAAACAGGGTTGAAGTGAACTGGTCGTCCTGTGATTGCACTTCCCGCACTGCTCCTTTTGCTTACAGATTTGCAATTGCCAAGTCCATTTGTTGGGCCTCTGCATGCCTTTTGGTACGGGTGACCCTCGTACTCCACTGCCTGGGGCGACTGAAGAATGGGATCTTGTATCCCTGAATTGTCTGTAATGTCCATGAGTCCTGGGTTATTTTCCTCCAATTTGGAACAAAAAACTTTAAACGAGCGGCTGATTTGTGATTGAGTGGGCTGAGTGTGTCTAGAACTGGCAGTTGATAGTCATCTGTTTCCGGCCTTGATACCAGGGGGGTGGGAGGAGGTGTCTGTTTTAGCACGCTTGGTGGATTGGTGGTTAGAATTGGAGCCAAATCCCCATTTCCGTTTCCCGCCAAATCTGTTGTTGTCACTGGAGCGCTGATCTGCACGAAAGGACTGATCCCTTCTGTAGGGCATTTTGAACTGGCGCTTTGCTGGTGGCGCACTGATGAGTTTGCTGTTGGTTGAGCTGTGGTCATGCTCGCTCCTTATCTTGGCATGAAATTTATCCGGAAAGAGGTGCTTATCGGCAGGGATACTTTCTTTCAGGGTACGCTTGCCAACTTCCGTAAGAAACTCGGAAAACCGTTTTTGCCTCCATGCATTTAACCTGAAATTCGCGTTGCCAAGTAGGACCAGAGCATCCTCCAGAAAATCCTTTATGGAATCGGGGTCCACATCCTCAGCCTCCTCCTCCCCACCTACAGCGTCCAGGGCTGACAAGGCTGCTAGAATGGGTCTTGCTACTACTATAAATGCATTCTGGCGTTCAGCAAGTCCATCATCAAAGGCAAAGAGCTCCTTAGTCTTCGTGTATCCGTGTCGTTTCTTAATATCATCTTTCATTCCAGCCTCCATAATGGGAGAAACAAGCAGAGCCTCCGTATCCTTAATTGGAGGGTATGTAGAAGTCAGCTCTTTCCATTTTTCTTTGGTCAGGGCCCGGGAGAACGCTTTCGTGGTGAAATCCAGCAGGTCTTGAGACAGTTTGGTCTCCTGTTCGCTGCTGTAAAAGCGAGCGCTTCGAGAACTCGACGGAAGCGGTTCGGCGGTTTTTATCCGTAGGGCTTGACTGACCCGGCAAGGTTGGCGAAGTGAAGAGGCTTTTTAGGACAGCTGGCATAGACTTTGCTACGGCCTCGGCAACCATCTTCTCAAGATTTGGAAGATCTGGTGTTGCACTCCCGCTTCCCGCCAAATGGATCGGGACAGACGGTGTGTTGTCGGTCTAAGGACAACAGAAGGCGGTCAATGACTCGTACCTTCGATCGTGAACATAGCCTGCAATAATGTCCTAAGACTCGAATAAACTCACAGAGGCAAACATACTTACATTATCTGAGAGTTGTTCAGTCATTTCCAACAGGTAAGCCGCACGAAGGTAGAGAAATAACGCTAAATGAGCGGAGAAAAGCAAAACGTGGTCGGCCGAAACGAGCCACAAAACGAAGAGGAAGAGCACATGCGCTTCGATTTCTTTATGTTGTGGTACCCAGGCCGCGGCCGCGCGACGTATGCACCAGTATTGCGACTATCAGTCGGAGAGGGGTGAAGGAGAATGTTTTACACACGTTTGCGATTTAGTGTGAGAACATATGCTATAACCTGTTTTGAGGTAACCCAGGCTTGCCACTTTTGCATACCACCATATTCACCATATTCACCGCTTCCAAAGAGGCCCTTATTGTCGCCTTGTTGCTTCACCGCTAATTTGGCGAATTTGTGATATCTGCCACATTCAACGCAGTTGCCATATTCGCCGCTTCCAAAGGGACGCCTGTTGCTTTGATGTTGCCTTGTTGCTTGCTGGCAAATTTGGTGAATTCGTCATATTTCATATCTTCTGCATTGCTTTTGCTCATGGATTGTTGGTTGCCACTAAATTTGACGTGTTCGTCAGATTTGCCATATTCGTCGAAGTTGCCATATTCGCCGCTTCCAAAGGGGCTTCTCTTGCCTTGTCATTGATGCTGCCTTGTTGCTTTCCGGAGAATTTGGTGAATTTGTCATATTCGCCATTTTCATCGAAATTGTCATACTTGCCGCTTGCAAAGGGCCCATCTTGACTTCTGACTTGTTGGTGGATTTGACAATTTCGCCATATTCGTTGTTGCGTGCGTTTCTGCCTTCTACTATCTAGAGTAATACTGAAGTAAACGTCTTGGAATGAATTCAGCAAGATTGGTATTGGTCCCTGAGACCCTAATGAATTTTTACGGATATCCGTCAATTATAATTTTATGACACAGGAAATAAGCCAATAGTTATTTGGTTCCGCAAAACATTTATTCTCACCCGCTTAACCAAGACTAAGACCATAATACTTTTTAAAAGGTTTGCATCAGGAAGTAAGGAATGAAGAAATCACGAGGCCTGGATTGAAAGACACACGGTGATAAAGCGACGATACGAAATTTTCAGTAGCGAACTGAAAACTTGAATAAAAATCAAGCACTTATGGTATAGATCTTGATTATTCCAGTTCTGCAGTTTCTATGTGAGCTAACCTAGGGTAGCGCTAGCTCAGGGTAAGTTTTTGAGTTTTAAGGGTGCGTTCCTTTGGTATAGTCCGGATCTGGATTTGTGATTTGAGATCACATAGATCGTGGCCCATTGAAAGAACCGATGAATCCTTGTACAGAGTGGATTCATCGATTCCTTTGATGTTTCATGATTCGTGTTATATTCAATCACAAATCCAGATCCCAATAAAACCAATCGGCTCTCTGGGAACCGAGCCCAGGGGTCGATTGTTCGAAGCAGATTTAAGGTAACCCAGCGTTAGTGCGAAATTGAAATGCAGATTTTAGAGCTTGGTTGTTGGAAAGCCAATTAGCGCTAATCCAGGGTTAAATTTTAACCCGGGTTTCTTATCTTCTTGGTAAGAAGCCCATTTTCCTCGATAACATTTTTTTCAAGCATACAATTATCAAATTGTATTGAAAAAGAGTTAGACTGAATGTGCTTTTTAAGCTCTGAAATCTGCATTTAACTTTCGCACTAACCCTGGGTTGCCTTAAATCTGCTTTGAACAATCGAACAGACCTTTAGAAACGCGCTGTCCTCGGCTGTTCGCCTTATAACAGCTTTTATAGCTTTTGTAATACTGCTTCAAATTGCTGCAAAGGCTTTTTGTGGCTATTAAAAAAACAAAATTGAAAACAAAGAAGGTTCCTGGGGACTGGACTTTGTTGTAACAGTGGTTGTTTTATCTCTGAAGCTCTGAGATCCAACCCCTTCTTTTTTATTTTGTTATCGCGTTCCTGTTGCCATTTTTGCGGCTACGAAAAACAACCCACTTCTATGAAGACCTCTAACCTACTTGCGGTGTGCGATGACGTGCGCGATATCATAAAGGCGTTATGGGATTGCAAAGTGAGTGTACCGACAAATGGCCTGTACAAAGACACAATGGGAAAACAAAGTATGGAGGGGAGTTTTTAGCGCACAGCCCACTTTGCAGCCGTATTGCTTTAGCCAACATGTGCAAAACTCGACGAAAACACCATTTTTTGTGAAAGGCGTTTCTAATGATAACTAGGTCTGTCAAAACGCCCGATCAAGAATATAAAGAAGTGGAACGCTCCTTGTGGTGGCTCATTATTATGGTTCCTGCATGTACACGACTGTGTTTTTCTGCAATCCTTCACCTCGGAAAAGGAGAATCAATCGAGAAAATATTTGGTCACTTTTCTTTGCCCACTTTAATGAACTCTACAAAACACACAGGGAAATAGGTCTCTAGAGAATTGTGAAAACAATTGCTTAAGTTAAAAAGACACTGTAGTGACACGTTGCTAAATCAATGAATTGACAAAGACTCGTGTTCAATATAGCCTAGTCCTCAAGGGACTGAGATCATAAGTTTGCAAACACAATAGGCAATAATAACAAAGGCTTCATTTATTAAAAAATACTGTTTTCAAAAATAAATATTACAAAAGGCACTTTAGCAGCACGCTGCAAAATCAGTGAATTAAAATTTAAGAAATAAGAAAATGTGTTTTTCCAAAATAAATATCATTTCAGTTAATTAATCGTACTTTCATTTAAACTTCGAACTTAACGAAATCATACTAATAATCATATTGACGAAATAGATTGTTATAGACTCTAATGATGATCAATGTAGGAATGAAAAATACGAAAGAAAACTAAATCACACATAAACTGTGAAAGAAAAAGAGCTAGGACTAAGTAACTGCCGATGGAACTTTATAAATACCAAAGTTAAGCTAGCTTTCTGGAGTCAGAGACATCTTAAGATAATCTGCATTTCATATCAATACTTTTTCGTTTGAAAAGGAAGCTATTATGATAGAGAATAAAGACTGTGATTTTGCTGATTATTAGATACTTATTACGAGTGTTTATTATATTGTACCAAAGTTTCTAAGTCAACATGCAATTTTATTTTGTCAATGTACGTTATTTTACTCATATGATATTTTAATTATTTATTTTCGTTTTGATATATTTCAATACCATAGGTTAATTTATCTGTGCTACAAATGACACGTTCTGCCCACGATCGGATTTTGATTTTATTTTTGGAATTTTGATTTTGATTTTTATAATTAGGATTTTGAATTTGATTCTTAGGATTTTGATTTTGATTCTGCCCTGTGTGATTTGCTTATGATTTGATTTTGGGATTTTGATTTTTATTTTTTGGGATTTTTTGATCCGATTTTGGGAGTTAGTTTGATTTTGGTGGTTTTTACTGTTTTTTTTTCCTTAGGTGTGATTGGATTTTAAGGGGTGCCCAGGGTCGGGGAAGATCTCCTACTTCTCGCGTTTTCTTAAACGAAGAAGGAATGCCTACAGTCTACTTAAGGCAGACAATAATTTTTTTAACTGTGCTGAAAAAACCTGATGCTCCCACGATAAGAACTTTCATTATATTGTAATTTTTGTTTTCATTTTTTTCATTTTATTGTTATTTTTTCTTGGTGCATTCGGCCAACCACATAATCTTAGGAAATCTAGGACGTTTGCAGTTCCACTAGCATATGAGTCTTAATAATTATTTTTTCTTTCTCTCTTTCTGTCTGTCTGTCTGTCTTTCTTAAAGAGGAGCCTCGATTATAAAAACGAACCTCAATCGAATGATCGAGCCTCAAATGTCGAATGAGTAAATTACGCGTTATGCATATGCTGCCTGGTGCATCGATGTATGACATGCAGACTGCAGAATTTTTAACTTATATCGTATTCCCATTTCCATTATCGATAACTAACCGTAAACAGGCTGATATTCGGATTCGGAGTGATATTCAGGCTAACTGGAGCGATAATTAGGCCTAAATGTAATCTGCAGTATGCAAGTGTCATACATCACTTATGTATACTGCCAACCACATAATCTTAGAAAATATAGGAAGTTTGCAGTTCCATCTAATAGAACGGAGAGATTCTCTCAGATTTACTCATTACTAGAACCCCACTAGCATATGGGGTATAATAGTGATTCTTTTTCAACTTGCAGTATTATTCTGTGAGGATGAGGCAGAATGTAATACTTTAGAGTGGTGCTAGCATTCAAAGTATTTTGAGAAACATGCAAAAAATCTCAAGACATTAACAACTTTCTAGTAAATCGTGAGTTGCAAACTAGCGGCAGTGACCTTCATGTAATAAATTTATGTATCCCTTCCTTCCTTCCTCCTTACCTTCAGACCTCCATCCCTCCCTTCCTTCCACCCTATCTTACTTTCCACCTTCCATCCTACCTGCCTGCCCGGCTACCTGCGCATGTCATTCTTCCTTACTTCCTTCCTTCCTTCCTTCCTTCCTTATTTCCTTCCTTGGCTTGCTTCCTTTCTTCTTCCTTACCTGCCACCCTATCTTGATCTATCTTACTTTCCACCTTCGAATTCCTTCCTTCCTTCCACTCTGGGCTTACTTCCTCCCTGGCTGCCTGCCTGGCCACCTTCCATCCTTCCTGCCTTCCTTCACTTCCTTCCTGCCTGCTTAGCTTTTTTCCCCTCTTTCTTTCCTCGATACCCGGAGCCTCGGATTGTACAATCTCAATCGAATGATCGAGCCTCGATTAAAGAAACGAGCCTCAAATGTCGAAACGAGCCTCGATTAAAGAAACGGGCCTCGATTAAGGAAACGAGCCTCGAATCAAGCCTCGCATGTCGTGGAGTGGCAGAACGTGATATCGTGGTCGTTTTGTATCGAGAGCTTTTGACCTGGTTTACCAGAAACCGTGAATGATCCAAATAGGGTATCATTTTTACACATGTTGGCATAGTGTTCCCGATGTGATCCTTAGATAGGATACCTAAATTGTATCAGGCAGTCTACTATATTATGCTTGATGCTAACTTCCAGTAATCTTACAGAAACGAAATAAAGTTGACCCGTTCAAGCTATTTTTAGTTTTTGTTTCTCCCTTGCATAGGGTGTCATTTTTTGGGTTCGGGCCTTAAATAGGGTATCAATTTTCGTTTGCTTCATCCTTAGATAGGGTCAGGGTTTGAGACCCTTCGCGGCACACACCTATCCCAAATTTATGGGAGTACCCCCCGGATCATGTGCGTCTCAGAAGTGACCAATTCTTCTGTTAAGTCTGAAACGAGTGAACTTTAGTTAGAACTTACTGTCTACAACTTTTTTAATTAGGCAATAGAGTGTTTTGAAATTTGTAGTAATTTCGCTTCATTTAGTTGAATTTGGCTCTCCCACATAATTTGTTGACATACACTATGTATTCGTATTTAGCTTTTGGATATGATAACTCAGTATTTATTCATAGCTCTACATGACTCCTACATGTTAAGCTGTAGAAATTGACTGTTCATATTTGTTTTACGAATTCGTGTGGTTATTTGTATTTAGATTTTGTCATCACTATGAACACAATGAGTCGATTTACTTTCCACATTTGATGAATGTTACATTAAAACCGAAATCAGTCTATTGATTCAAGTATTGCTATGTCCAAAATTAGGTCAGGCCGATATCACGCGATCACCTAATTACTTCAAAATACAGTCGACCCCCGCTATTTCGAGCTCGGTTAATTCGAAGTCCCCGCTATTTCGAACGAAGATCGAATTCCCTTGGATTTACCCTTATGTTTTCAGTCATTTAGTATCAGCTATTTCGAACTCGGTTATTTCGAATTCCCCGCTATTTCGAACTCGTCATTCTTTCCCTACACCTTAAATCAACCCCGTTATTTCGAACTGATCGAAAACAGAGTACGTACATAAGAGCACAGCTGGAAACGTATTGCACTTTATTCGAGTTCGTGTTGCGTAATCAATGACTTAGCAATGTTTGATTTACGTGCAGTATCCCTCTGAGAAACCAGCTGTGTTATTCAGTTACAAAACAAGTAGTTGGAAAGTGACAGTTCTGGGACAGCACTTTAAACCCATAGACCCAAAAAATCCTGCACGCGTGCAGGATTCTAAAAATGAGATCCTACCGGCTTAAAAGAATGTTACTGTACATCTAAACAATCATCATGCCAAATCAACATCAAACTGTCAAAGAGCTCCGCGCCATTGCCAAGGAGCGCAAGATAGCCAAATATTATAATATGCGCCGGGGAGAGTTACTAGAGGCGCTGGGGATGCCTGAAGAGGTAAATAGTGGTAGTGGTGGTAGTGGGGGAACAACGCATATTCTCGATGAGCCTGTCCCAGAAATAAGTGTACCGATTCTTAGGCCTACCAAATACGTACCTCCAAGGTGGGGAACAATTGTCACTCCTCTGTGGAGAAAACGTGTTTCGGAATATAACAAAAGAGTACAAAAGAAAATAAACAAGTTTGCGAATTGGATTTTGAATTATGTACCAAAGAGAATCAAAAAGCCTGCGAACGAAAGAATAAAGAAGTTGAAGGAGGAAGTAAGACATGGCGAACAATTTCATACAACATGGCTGCCGCGCATGCGAATCGCGTCGCGTTTTGGACTTGTTATTTAAAACGCTGTGTAGAAAATTACAACCAAAAGTATGCAAATTTCCCTTACCGCGTTTAAAATTGTCCTTTTGCTCCCCCAACGTCAGTTTGTTCTCAGGTCCATAAATCCAGTTCTCAAAATACATGTATGAGTTTGCCTGTGAACAGCGTATTTTAGAAATAAACAGCGAATAACGGCTTCCCAACGCTATTGAAAATGTGTCCTCTTTAAACGACATCCGCCATATTGCTTCTCAGAAATAGTGCCAAGGTGCTGTAGCAGAACGGCAAAAAACAAGTCCCAAGTTGCTCGTGCGCGAGGTCCAAAAATCTGATTCTAATGGCCATATGTTGTAGATCGTTTCAAGCCAAAAAGTGGGGTCTAGAAGCTATTCATCGCGCTTCCCAGCGGACACAAAATACGAGAAATATAGCGTTCGCACAGTGGTGAAATTTCGAGAGGAAGGTCACCGATGCGCCGAAGTTATGAGTTATTTTGCAAGTGTCTGAAAGGCTCACTTCGTCCGCCATTTCCAACTGTATATTTATATTTCTCTTACTAAGCAGCCACTCCTTCTAAGAAGCACTGGACCATGGGTATTAGCGGGAAAGCGGGAAAAAAGCATTCAAAACAAAGGAAATGTCGGACGAGCGAGAAATCTGTATGCGGGAATGTGCTAATAAGGCTTAATAATAATTTTGTTATGCGAATCTGAACTCAGGTACGCATCAAAGAATTTAGAGCGGAACCCATTATTTGCATTGGCAATACCTTATCCCTTGTTATTACAATGGCACAGGACTTTGTCAGAAAAAAGCTCTGAAAAAATTAGTGAACTAGTAGATTATACCTTTTTACTGGAAGTGTCAATTAAGGGTAATGTACTGAGCTTCACGGATGACAAGGCCAAGAGGCATGAAATAAACAAGCACTTAGCAAAAATTGCTGGAACAGCGGCAGCAGTCTATAGGAAAACAACAGGCAGATCAAAGAAGCAATTGGAAAACAATGTTAAAAAATTTCATGTGTTTGAAGATCAGTTGAAATCATGGCAGTCAGTAGGAAGTAAAGTGAAAAAAATGGCAACTGAAATTGAAGAATGGAAAATGAAGTACAACAACATTGGAAAAGAAAAAGAAGATTTGTTCAATGAAATGACAAAGATTGTTCATGAAAAGGATGTGGTTATTGGTCAACTACAGAAAACTAACAGTGAACTCAAACAATATGTTACCAGTCTTGAGAAACTAAATGATGTCCAGGCAAATTACAAGGGAAAACCTCTTTCAGCCAGCCAAAATAAAACAAGGACATTAAAAAATTTTTTAACAAGAGCTGAAATTGCCCTTTGGTTCAGCAAATCCTTTGGTTTGAATATTGAACATATTTTGGTCAGAGAGAATGACACAGGTGTTAAGCACACCTTACAGATGACATCACAGTTACCGACTGAGCCTCAAGAACCTGGACAAAACTCAAAGTACAACAAACTCTCTGAAGAAGACCAAAACCAAATAGAACAAATTCTTTACCTACTGGACAAATTTTGTGTCGGTGATTCCTTCTACCACGAGTTGACTATGGTCACTGAAGGACTACCTAGGTCTTACCTAATTCAGCAACGTAGAAATGAATTAAATAAGGTATGCCACATAGACTGCTTGCCAGGAAGTCAACCCGGTGCAAAAGTCCATTGCATCAAAGACACGATTGAGCAATATGTGGAAGAGTATTTGCAAGAGCATCCCAGCACCGAAAAAATCCAGATAAAAATAAATGGGGATGGTGCTCGCATGACTCGTAATTCCACTTTTGTTCTGTTGTCTTTTTCCATCTTGCAAACTGGTGAACAGGTCATGACAGCAAAAGGGAACAGAACTATAGCTATCCTCAATGGCAAAGAAGATTACACTTCTTTGAAACAAGCATTTGGAAACATTTTTGATGAGATAAACAATTTGATTGCTGAAGCAACACTAACATTAAATGGCAAAGAAGTGGATACAGAATTTTTTCTTGGAGGCGACTATAAATACATTCTCATTATGCTTGGGTTGAATGGGGCCACAGGTAATTATTCATGTGCTTGGTGCAAAATCCATAAGGATGATAGGTGGAAAATGGATAAACATTTCAATGATTTTAATTCCCCACCCCTTGCAAGGACTCTAAATGAAGTTAAAGAAATGTAAAAGAAATCAAAAGACAATTATGGGTGTTGTAGAGAGCCCCTCCTTAACATAGAATTAGACCATATTGTTGTTGATGAACTTCACATGCTATTAAGAATTACAGATGTTTTAACTGCTAATTTGATGACAGAGGTTACAGAGTGGGATGTAGGGGAAAACATTGAAAACAAGAAAAACAAAGACACACACCTAAACAAACTAGTCAGCTGCATAAGATCTTGTGGAGTGTCTTTTGCAGTCTGGAAAAAAAAGAATGCGGATGGCAAAGAAAGTAATGTGCATGACTGGACGAGCCTTATGGGAAATGACAAAAAAATACTTTTAAACAAACTTCCAGAGAAAATGAGAGACTTTCTCAGGCCTGAAACTGCTCGGAAAGTCATGAAAATCTGGGAGGACTTTGCAGGCCTATACAAACACGTGAATGACTGGCAACCCGACACTAGTCCCACTGATTTTTGGTTGCAAGCAAAACAATGGATCACAGATTTTACATCATTGGCTGGCTTACGGGAAGGGTATGAGCGAAGAAGGGTTACACCATATATGCATATTATGGTTGGTCATATCCCATGGTTCTTAAAAAATTATAAAGCAGTGAAGATATTTACTGGCCAAGGTGTTGAAAGAAACAATGATGTTGCTAGGTCAATTGTTTTGAGGAAATCTAACAAGTGGGACTCTGTTGGGGATGTGCTGCGTCAAGAATCAAGGCAATGGCAATTGCAAAACAAGGAACGCAAGCCGAGAAGTTACTGCAAACATAAGGCAGAATACTGGGAAGACGGCATTTATAAAAAGAGAAAAGAAGACTTTCCACCAGAATCAGATGACATTTCTCAACAATCATCCGGCAACTCTAATGATGTCTGTCCACAACCTTCCGTCCCCACACCTTTACAATCAGTTAATTTTATAAGAATGACAGTCACACAACTAAGAACAGAGCTAAAGCGTAAAGGAGTTAAAGGTATTTCCAAGAAAACAAAACAAGAATTAGTAGAATTACTGATGGCTACTGCTACAGCTGACTGATTTCCAATTCCAGTGAATATTGAACAAATGTCTGTAATGTTTAGGGAAAAACAACAAAGATAAATAGCAAATTGTAATATAGATTAAGTTTGTGGTGTGGTATCAGGTCTGATTGGTCACAACACAATGAACATTTCAAAAAACACTTATAGTTTCAAGTGTTTATAGTTTTCTTGTCTTGACTGCAATCATAGAATTGCTGATATATTAAATGTTTACAAGCACAGTGTGTAGCACTTGAAAAAAAACCCTTATAAAGACCTCATGTAAGGAATGGATTGTTGTTCATTGTGCAAGTGCACTATAAAAATGGAAATCATCAACCCTCAAATATTGAGGACAGAAAATGGTTGTCGCACAAAATCAATTGTAACTTTTTCAAGTGGCATTCTAGGTTGGTTTACAAGAACACCTTTGTACACAGCTGAAATTCTGGGGGACCAGGATAAAGTAAGGCGGATCTTCATGGGGAATTTTATTTTGACACCATCCCCATTCTTGTCTAAACACTGATCCCATGTTTCTGTAAAGTTACACAAGATGAAGTGTTCCCTCTCCAACATCATGGATTTTCCATCACCACTGTGCCTCCCTTTGCCACCAAACAAGACTCGAAAGCAGTCATGATGAAATTGAAACACAGTTGGTCCTCTTGACTTGCTCTTTAATTTCCCCATTATTGCCATAAGCAAGTTGTCAATATTTTCTTGCAGACGAGCTCCTGCAATATGTGGTCTGTCAAAGGTCCTAGACAACTAAAAGCGCTGTAACCCTCCCATTTTATAAGGTATTCATCCTAAGAGAACAAAACACAGTGTTCAAGAAAGCTATAACTACAATGAAATTGACAGAGGTTTTAACTTACACTGCCTTTTACTGATCGTTTGGAGATGACTCGTTCTACTTTGTAAAACTTTTCCTTTCCCTTTTTCCATTTTGTCTTTTTCCTCGCCGGCTCCAAAAAATCACTCGTCATGTTAGATAGCAGCTGGTAAAATCCTGCCGAAGGCCTTTCTCGACTGCCTTGATCCGCCATTATGTTTGCAAAAATATATGCGCCCACCGTGCTAGTCGCTGACAAAAGTGCGCCCGCTGCCTCAACCGCAGACAGAATCCGCGCAAGCAATATCAACCGCTGACTGTATGAAATTGTTTGCCATGAGGATCTGGGATGTACTAGAGCCGTTCAGTGTAAAAGAAAAGGAAAGGGCACTGAAAGGGTTCTTCAAGACCTATCGGATCGATGGTAAGAAGGGGTACGGTCCTCGAGAGTTCATCAAGAAAATAAAACCAAAGGTTTTGGAGTTACTTTATACTAGAAGAAAACCCATCAAGGTGAAGTTTGTACTAACTTGCACATTCGTAAAAGAGGATCTTGCTACGGGTAATGTTGAATACACTGAGGGGTACTTTCATACTAACCTTGAAATAGTAACGGATTCAACTGACTTATCTAGCTTATTCGATCAAATGACGGAATTACAACTTGAAAATGTCGCGAAGTTTGAAGGTGAACAGTCTGGGTGGCAATTTGATCGAGTTGAGTACTTTGATATACACATCAATCCATTTGAGCCTATCTCTGGAACTTCTTACATACCCCTACCAAAGGTTTTAGCTGAGAAGAAGGCTATAATCAATGTCAAGAATGAGAATGACAATGAGTGTTTCAAGTGGGCGGTGACATCTGCTGTATTTCCCAAAGAGAATCACGGTGAAAGACTGAATGCTGAGATGAGAAAGAACTCTGAGAAGTTTGACTGGACGGGGATGGAGTTCCCTGTTACACTAAAGGACATTGCCAAGTTTGAGAAGCAAAATCCTTACGCCATTAACGTATATGGATACGAGTCTGGGGTAAACGTTTTGAGAATCAGTAAACGGCGAGAGGTGACATTGGTAAACTTACTTTTGTTACACAAAGATGAAACGAATCACTACTGTTGGATTAAGAACTTGAGTAGGCTTTTGTCATCACAAATCGATAAACACGATGGTAGAAAATACTTTTGTCATAGATGTCTTAATCCATTCAATACACAATCCTCCCTGGATAAGCATCTAGAGTTTTGCAGCAATCATCAAGCAGTCAAGATGGCAGTCCCTATGAACGAAGATGGAAGCCCGCAGTTCTTCGGTTTCAAAAATCGCAACAGGAAGATGGAGGTCCCGTTTGTTGTGTATGCAGATTTTGAGTGCTACACTGAAAAGATGTATACTTGTTACCAAGATGAGAGTAGGAGCTTTACCAATAGATACCAAAAGCATAAACCATCAGGTTTCTGTTACCTGATCAAGTGCTTTGATAACGCTATATTCGAACCCGAACTTGTGAGGTACACAGCTGAGTCACCAGACCAAGATGTGCCTAAGATTTTTATGAAGAGCTTGGAGTCGGATATCAAACAAATCTATGATAGGTTCAAGCTACCCAAAAATCCTCGTGTCAGTCAGGATGAGAAAATAGCCTATGAAAATGCCACACACTGTCACATCTGTGGATCTATGCTTGGCCGTGACAAGGTATTGGACCATTGTCATCTTAGTGGAAATTATAGAGGCGCCGCGCACCAAGAGTGTAACTTGAATTACAAGGTGCCAAAATTCATACCAGTTATATTCCATAACTTATCCGGATATGATGGTCATTTATTTGTGAGGAACATAGGGGAATCGAAAGGTAAGCTGGATTGCATACCAATCAACGATGAAAAATACATTTCGTTCACGAAAGAGATTGTTGTCGACTCTTACAAGAACAAGAAAGGGAAAACGGTTGAAATTAAACGGGGAATTGGGTTCATTGATAGCTTTAGGTTTATGGCAGCGGGTCTCAGAAGGTTGGTTGACAACCTACCACAATCTTCTCTTGTGAATGTAAAGAGTTGGTTTGAAAGGGTGATGGAAGATGGCACAGACTTGCAGTTACTCACTAGGAAGGGGGTATTTCCTTACGATTGGTTTGATGGGTTTGATAAGCTCAGTGAAACTAATCTCCCACCAAAGGATGAGTTCTACTCGAAGCTCTATAATGCTGAAATATCGGATGAGGATTACCAGCATGCTCAAAACGTGTGGAAAGTCTTTGGGATTGAGAGCTTCAGGGAATACCACGACCTTTACCTTGAACTGGATGTCTTATTGTTGGCTGATGTCTTCGAGAACTTCAGAGAAGTTTGTAGGAAGAACTACGACTTGGATCCAGCTTGGTACTACACTGCACCTGGATTGGAGTGGGACGCAGCCCTGAAAATGACCAATGTGAGTTTGGAACTTTTGAATGACCCTGACATGCTTCTCATGGTTGAGGAGGGCATTCGAGGGGGTATCTCCATGATCTCAACTAGGTATGGTAAAGCCAACAATCCATACATGAAAGATTATGATCCATCAATACCAACAAAGTACATCACATACATGGATGCAAACGGTTTGTACGGATGTGCAATGAGTAAACCTTTACCAACACATGACTTTCGATGGTTGACTGAAGAAGAGCTTGTATTGAAGTGGAAAGATCTACCATGCATACTAGAGGTTAATCTAATGTACCCAAAGCACCTTCACAAACTGCATAATGACTATCCATTAGCACCAGAGAGAGTTACGGTAAATGGTGTGGATAAGCTAATTCCAAACCTAAGGGACAAACGAAAATACATTATTCACCACGAGACACTGAAACAATATTTGAGTCTCGGGTTAAAAGTCTATAAGATATATAGGGGCATCACATTCAAAGAGTCCGCGTGGCTGAAGCCCTATATCGATCTGAACACCGAACTAAGGACCAAAGCAACAAACGACTTCGAGAAGGACTTTTTCAAGTTGATGAACAACTCAGTCTTTGGGAAAACTATGGAGAACGTAAGGAACAGGGTGGACGTTCGTTTGGTCACTGAAGAGTCAAAAGCCAAGAAGTTGGTATCGAAGCCGAATTACCACCACAGCACGATCTTTTGTGAGAATCTAGTTGCAGTACAAATGAAAAAGACAAAGTTGGTGTTGGACAAACCCATTTACTTAGGCTTTTCAGTCCTGGAAATAAGCAAGACGATAATGTACGACTTCCACTACAACTACATTAAGCCCAAGTACGGTGACAAGGCCAAGTTGTTATTTACAGACACGGATTCACTGGCATACGAGGTGGAGACTGACGACTTCTACAAAGACATTAGCCCAGATGTGAGAGACCGGTTTGACACCAGCAACTACCCTGAAGATCATCCATCCGGCATTGAGGTGGGCGTGAACAAGAAAGTCGGGGGCATGTTCAAGGATGAAGCGGGTGGCCGACAGATCATAGAATTCGTAGGTCTCAGGGCTAAACTATATTCATACATGATGGATGAGGGAAAGGAGGAAAAGAAGTGTAAGGGTGTGAAGAAGGCTGTCGTTGGAAAGAGCATAAGCTTCAACGACTACAAGGATTGCCTCTTCAATCAAAAATCACAGAGGAGGACAATGAATATCATCAGGAGTCACCTGCATGAAGTGTACACAGAGACTGTGAACAAGGTGGCACTATCATGCGAAGACGACAAAAGGGTGGTAAGGGAGGATGGGATACACACATATGCATATGGTCACTTTAGGACTCTAATTTCGGTGAAAACTTAATGATTTAATTATACATATATCCAACTAGACAAAGTCGGTATGGATTACGATTCAGATGAAAATTATCACAGCCTTGTAGATCATTTTCAGTCTATGTTCAAGAAAGCTGATGAAGAGGACGAACAGGTTTGTAAGCATGAAAGTGTGTATAGGAATCACACAGGGATTGTTCTTTGTAGCCTCTGTAAGACTGAACTAGAATCGATGGACTACTCTAAACGAGAATGGATGTACGACTTTTCAGCTAGTAGGTGTGATATGCGAAGAAGATCAAAACCAAAGGGAGTTCGTAATGTATTCGAGAGACATGACTTGAATGTGTCTTCTATGATGATCGATATCATAGAAGCCAAGTATCAAGAGATTCTAAAGTTTAAGTGTAAAAATCGCGGTCAGATTCGTACGTCTTTGGTGGCTTCATGCTTGTTTTATACATACCAAGAATTTGGTGAGTATCGTACGTTAGATTACATTAGAAATTTGTTTGGACTCAAGAAAAGAGCCATGACATGTGGTTTACAAATGTACTTGGAAACATTCCCAGAGATGAGAACCAACTACATTACACCAGAGAAACTTATTCCCTGGATAATGAGAGTTACTGGGGTTGATGAATCTCATCAAAGACGTACTTTGTCCATTGCCAAGTACTTTGGAGGAACATCGCAGATTCTTGAGCGTGGTACTAGCGGTGTAGTTGCAGCGAGTATTGTATTCTTTTACTTATGTATGAACCAGGAGTATAAAAATCAAATAGGTATGACAAAGAAAATCTTTGCCAGCAAAGTTAAAATTTCATCCATTTCATTGATCAAGACAGTTCGCGAAATGGCTGACATCTCTCAATGTCACTTGAGTACTCTAGCAGGTGGTAATTCAGTATCATCGGGAACAACTTGGAGTTCCTCGCGTACAAATCCTCGCTTTGATACTCCATCCAAATAATAGACCACTGGCTGATCTGGTGAAATTACAGTTCTCGCTATGTCATAAACCTCAAGGCTCCATACAGGATCAGTGGCTCTTCGTTTGTCACCACCTTCATCTTCACCAGGCGAATACAAATACCTAACCTCAACTCCTGGGGGCAACCTCTTCTCATTCAAACCCACAGCTCTCTTGTATTCCATAGGTTTGACATCAATCTCTTTCAATTCCAAAGCTTCATCAGGCTCTTTATCTGTGATGCGTGTTGGTTCAGAATTCAAAGTCTTCATAATGGCGGGCAGCCTTTTCACCCAAACCCTGGACCTAACATCACTCACCATCTCCTGTGCATATTGATGACTAAATAATTTCTCACCAATCGTTCTGTTAGCCCTCTCTACAAAAGCCTGCGCTCGATGATTACCAGCTTTACTTCGCTGTACGTCTACTTGATGCTTATTCATCAAGTGAGTGACATTACCCATGAATTCTCTACCGGGATCCACCATTAATGTCTTTGGCCACTTTAGCTTCCGAGCATAAATACTCTCAAACGCCTTGGCCACTTCACCACTATCTTTCGAGGTCAGTGCCTCAGCATCCTTGTACCTAGAAGCGATATCAATCACAACCAGCGCATAGCGGTATGTTTTTCTTCTCACTGTATCGTGAGGAAGAAACAGCAAGTCCGCCTGATGAATTTGATTTGGTTTGCCAACGACCCAATGTGGTCTGGGTATATACCTTGGTGGAGGAACATATATCTGCCACAATGCTTGCTTCTCCAACCAATCTCTAGCAACACTTTCGGTCACTTTGGCTGCACTCGCCAACTTTGGTATGGCCGAGTATCCTTTCCAGTATCCATCAGTAGAGTAGTATAATCGACTTAAAATATCGTCACTAGACATTTACAACAAGATTCAGTGCATTTAAATGGCTGGAATATCAGACATTCTTGATACTGATCGTATTCCCAGGATGCGTAAAGGTTTGAAGGCCGAGGCCTCATTAAATCGGATCACGCTAAATCCCTCATCAGCCAATCCTGGTGAGACATTATACATTGAAATACCAAAACTGACCGACAACCTGGTGATTGTGCCTGGCAGCGTGTACATCACTTTCGATATGAGTGTGACAGGCCACAAGAACAACACACTTGTCAACAACTTGGGAAGGAACCTCGTTTCACGATACAGGGTTCTATTCGGGGGTGAAATCATAGAGGACCTTGATAGGTTTGATTTATTCAAGACTTATCACGATTTGTTTTTGTCAGAGACTGATCGCAATAACAGATTGAGACAGGGCATATCATCCGAGAATTTAAGGAAAATCAGAACCAATGCCGGTGACAAAGTTACCTCGAATGCAGCAGAAAATACTCTAGGTGCAGTCCATAACACCAGGTACGAAATACCATTAGACCACACGATACTGAAAGATCATGGAATCTTCTATCCAAAAGCCTTACCACATCCACTCAAATTCGAAATAACTCTAGCTCCAGTGTCTGATGTCGTCGTTTATTCAAACGTTGAAACACCACCTGATTACAAATTAACAAATATGGAGCTGGAGTATCATTGCATATCAAGTGACCGATTAGCCAGTCAAGCCATTGCCTCGTACCAGAATGGAAGGGTTTTCTCGTATGAGAAGATACTTCTTCACAAAACGTTCCCAATCTCTGAGAATACTGATGGTGTGATTAATGAGCATATTAACGTGCCTAGGAAATCCATGACTGGCATACTATGTATTTTCATAACTCCATATGCAGCAGGTGCTAGGGACTCTGAGAGTTTTGCAAACCCAAAGATCACATCGGTCAAGATTGACAAAGATGGAGTACCAAACAAACTTTATTCGAAAGGCATGATACCAACTGATTTATGGCAGGCCATAATTAAACGAGTTGGTATCGATGATTCCATCAAGGAGGCTGATTTCTATACGAACAAGTTTGCTTTGTGGATTGATCTGAGGAGTTACCCCGACAATGATGTTCATGGGAACGGTTTGGAGCTAACTAGTACTCGGGATGGCATAAGACTCGAGATTAACAGGGAGAAGAGAGGAGGCAGGGTTCTTACCTGCTACATGTTCGTGGTTGCTGACGCCGCTATGGAGATTATGAACTCAAATTTAAAAAAGATAGTGTACTAGAACATAATCGAAAGATGAATGAGTTAGTGGATAAAATCCCATTCAACTGTATCATTACGGGACCTACGAATTGTGGAAAGAGTCAATACATAGTGGACCAGCTTCGAGGACACTTTAGGGGCGTGTTCGACTATATTGTCTTGATTTGCCCCACTTATATCCATAACAAGACTTACAGAGGCTTTGCAAAGGGGGACAAGAGATTTTGGGTACTCTCACCAGACTCTAGTAGTGAGGACGAGATTGACTATTTGCTAACACTTTGCTCAACGTTATTCTCGGGTGAGAACACACTCATAATACTGGACGATTGCGCTGTTTCGAAAGATTTGAAGAACCGGACAAATAAATTCATCAATCTGGCCTTTTCCGGGAGGCACATTGGCATATCTGTGTGTGTTCTCACCCAACAGCTCACATCGATCTCGAAAACATTCCGAGAGAATGTCGCATGCGTGGTATCGTTTTACAACCCGTCTGAAACCGCGATGAAAATGCTATTTGAGGAATATGGTGGTGCTTTGGATGTTAACAAACGCAAAAGGTACAAGAAGCTACTCGAGAGTGAAAAATACGCTAGACTTTGCTTTTCACTGCGCCACCCGTTTGAAAAATACTTAGAGATACCCGCATCTGGGGCAAAACATGGCTAACCCTGAAGAGATATTGAACGGTGAAGCATCACTTGGTACAACACCATCACCAATCAATGATTTGGAGTCAAAAAGGGAATCTCTTTCAATCTTGGCTTGCTTGGGTTCGACAAAAGAGTACACGGGTGTGGTCATGGACCTCTCCGACACAACCAAACTATCGGACAAGGATGTGGAAAAGTATTACAAAAGGTACCAAGTTGTGTCGGGCAGAAAGATTGCCGATGGCTTGGCGGACTCTTCTTTTCAATTGATGGCTAAGGCTGTGGATCATGGTTTGAGAAATTACGGGAATATAGATGATAAAGATGCTCTTGTGAGAGATTGTAAGAACGATGAATTGATAATGAAGGAGATCTCAAATATGTCCGGATCACTTGTACTCAAAGGTGGAAGACTCATGGCATTACTTTCGGCATTTGTTAAATTAGCAAATCACTTCAAGTTAAGAGAGCAGGACCTAAACACCACTCCAACACATCTTGAGCAGGACCCAAGGACCACTCCAACACAACTTGAGCAAGACCTGTGAGCACCACTCCAACACAACTTGAGCCAGACCTAAGCACCACTCCAACACAACTTGAGGACTAAAGTGGATTCTAGGAAAAGTGTCTTCAAGACTGGTTGTACCATGAGCAAAAGCACAACAACAAGATGCAACAAAACGAATTTGGGTTTCACGTATTTACCTTATATGGTGATAACGACTCTGACCTTGATAAGCTCTTCAATAGAGTAAGGCCAGAGATTGTTAATGCCTTCGAGTTAGTCAACCCTACTTTCACAAGAGTTGAAGTTAATTTCAATCGAGACCCGGATGAAGGACAATGTCAATACATAGTTGACCATTATGATGATGACACTGACTCTGCAGATACGCTGATCGCGCGTACTGTGAGAGTTTTGAGATCGAGATTGACATACAATTTCAGGGATGCACTTCAACCCCGTTTTCATTATAGGTACAAGGACATCTACGATAGACGCTTTGATAAACATATTGTCCCTGAGAGGATGTGCAGAGCAGAGTACAATGGGGATTGGAATGGGAAAGAGGGTTTAGAAAATACTGGTCTGTATGGCCCTTTTGTCGAGATTTTCGTAGAAGACACGGAGTCTGAAGTTTCATACATCACAATCAAAATGTTGAATGCATACAAGCACTACCATGAATCGAACTTCTACAGACGTCTACGGGATGAACTAATGGCTATAGCGTGGCACCCCGATCGCTTTTTGGACTGGTGTGTTGACCACGAGGAAAGGGAAGAGATGAAAGAGCGATGGGGTATGTAAGAACCACTTGAAACCATTGTAAGCCTCTTAGTAGAGGATCTACTAATAGGCTTAAAGATAGGTATGTACTATGTCATAACCGAAAGGTGAAGTGTTGAACATGACTGAACCAATCTTCATTTCACTTGACTCTTATTTTGACTGGAACACCATCGTTGTTTCTGAACCCAAGAGGAACTCTTTCACCAAAGGCAGAAGTAAAGTACAAAACCAATGGGTTAGTTCAGATGTTTATGTACAAGGTCCAAACGGTGTGAAGCGACCGATCTTCATTGAATTATCCAAGCAATTCTTTTCGGGTATATCAGGGGTGTGGCCATTTGGAACTGACAAAGACAGTCGCAGACTTGATACTTTGGAGGGGTTCCAAATTTCATACCCAATGACATCGATTAATACCATGGATTGCCCAACAACCGAAGAGATCAAGACTCGAAAAGCACTTGATAATGTAATGAAGATCACATTGAACTCACTCAAAAAGTTTTGCAACAAACCAAAATCAGAGAGGTTAGTACCAGACGCAACCTTCAGTGCATACACGACTGCCAAGAGTGAAAATGATTGGTCTTTTGCTGTGAAGCCAATATATGATTACATAAACACCACAAATCAACAAACGGGTGAGAAGACAAAGGACAAAAACAGTCCAAAGCGTGCCTACTTCAAGTTCATGACCTATGGTAGGGGTGATAAAATCCAATCCAGAACTTGTGTATACGGTCCAGATGATGAAATCGTTAACCCACTTGAATACATGTGGCAACCTGACAAGTATGTAAGCGGTTTTGGTTATCCTGTTATCCATTGGGATGGTATATTCTGGGGATCCCACGGGCAGACCGGTTACGGCGCTTCAGCCCGTCTTCGTGTTTCTGAGATGAATTTCACTCCAAGTGATTACAACAGCATGACTTGTTTTCGCATGTTACCCTCCAATAATGCTATTCCACAAGAACCAGAACCAGAATCTCGAATGTTACCTTCCAATAATGCTACGCCACAAGAACCAGGATCAGAATCAGAAGATGAGATTGTGGTAGAACACTGAATAATTAAGACTTACTTCTCCTAATAGACACCCTATTAGGAGAGTTAAAGGTAAGTGATAATAGGAATACAAACATGGCTAACACAGGAGTTATTGATAGAGAGACTGTGAATAAATATTGTGAAGAATACTGTAGAGAAAATATAAATAGACTGTGTATGGGAGTAATACTAGAAACTGAATATAAGGAAAGAAAAGAGTTTGAGGAGATCGTTCATAAAGCATCTTCATATTTGAAAGGTGCGATGGTCGGAATTGGATTATGTTGGTTGTATAACAAACGTCGTTGGTTTTGGTAGATGTTGGTTCAAAAAATCCCCTAATAGAAACCCTATTAGGAGAGTTAAAGCTAAATGATAACAGGGATACAAACATGGCTGAGCAAACTGTTGAGCAAATCACAAGTGAACCCAATGTCAAGGATAGAGTAAAGGATCCCAAGAAGGTGGAGGCCGGTAAGAAACTGGCCGAGTACCACAAGAAGGCTAAGGAGGCATTGAAGGAAAAAGAGAAACGGGATGCATTGATAGATAATCAGAAAGAAAAGGAGCAGCAGCAGCAGCAAGATGCATTGGTGAAAGAGGATGATGAAGGATCTTCCACGGATGTTAATGCCTGGATACCCAGTCTATCCTTCGAGAATGTGTTAGTAATCGGGTCCATAATAGGGATAACTGCTTATTCATTATACACGGGATACAAAGACAAAATAGCCGACTTACGCGTACCTTCTGTAACCTTCGGACCACCTCCTGTCAGGGACATGAATGAGGTCAGAAGCCCCTCAAACAGAGAAAACAGCTTAAATGACGAGTTGATGTAACACACACAAAATGTCAGAAAACAAGCTTGTAAAGACTGTTACAGATTCTGCAGTTCTCGTTGGACTCGCTGCTGCTGTGGGCTATGTGGGTAAGAAGGTCCTGAGAGAAAAAGAATCGTTCATTGGCGATCCATCTTCCAATATCATGAATTATGGCAAATGGGTCGCTGTTTTGTCCGCGAGTATGTACCTCAAAACTTATTTAGAGGATCAAAAGATCTTACCAAAGAGCTTTGAGTAATGGCTACAGTGACACTTGATCCTAAAAGATTCAAACTTGCGTTGTATGAATATATGAAAGATGGTCCTGTTTTGAGTGACTTCATTACCAGAGATGAAAAGGGATACGTAATATACTTTGACGAGAAAGTATATAATACATCTGTACTCGATCATTTGAAGGCCGGTCCCAAGTTGGAGTACTTCTTCAACATTAAATTAAGAAACCCTACAATAGACTCATAAATGGCGACTATGGCGATCGTTATTGGAGGTGCAGTAGCCAATGGAGTTATCCTCGGTTTTGAGAGTTATATAACACATGTCCTCACTGGATCATCACCCGAAGAACTCAAAAAGGAAAGGGAAAGGCATGACAAAGCAATGGAGAAGTTCCAAAAAGATTACGCTGCGCGCGAAAAGAGGCGCTTGGCATATATTGACTTTATGAATAAGAGGAAGAGTGATGCTGACCAGGCATCTGAGAACATATCGGTGACGGATGAAGCGATGAGATTGTACAATCAAATAGGCAATCCTCCTAAATTCTCTGACTATTACCGACCTAATGAAGACCAAAGAAAGGCTCAGATGGTCTATGTCGTAGTTGGGATGTTAATCCTGGTATATATAGTTAGCAAGTGGGTGTGATAAACCAACTTAGAAGTTCCCATATTCGACATCAAATATGGCAACTGCTTATCCTGAAGAAGAAGAAAACGATCCTTTCGGGTTGGGGGAAGAAAACAAACAAGAAGATCCTGATGATTTCGAAGATACCTCGCTACTTGGTAGGCAGCCTCCAACACCAGACAAAGTCTTGGAAACATCCACGAGCAAGGGTGCTAGACGTAAATCAGGGTATACTAAATTACCACGTGAAGATATAGAGATGGAGGTTATGGAAAAAAACAAAGATGAAGTCTGGACCAAGATTGTAGAAAAATTCCCAAATGCCAAACCTAAGAAGTTTCATTTCAAATTTGATGAATGGGATAGAATCAATGTCAAAATCACTGGCAAAGATCCAGACAGAAATGTATGGCATCTATTATTCGATGCGAATGGTGATGTGAACAAAGGATTACCCAAAACAATTAGAAAAGATCTAGGTCCAAGCGCGGAAGAAATTGTGGAAGCCAATGATGGTGAAATAACCAAGAGAAAAGGGTTCGTTAGTAAATTAAAGGAGAAGGTAAGATTCCATCGAGAAAAGGCATTGAAAACCCCGGAAGAAGCAAGTCAAATAGAGACCATCGAGGAACAAATTGTTGAACAAGAGCAAGAGATAGCTAACCTGGAAGGGGAGAATGAGCAAATCCAAGAGAGAATGTCATTGCGAGATAGGGTGAAAGCGATCTTCAAGAAATATGGTTTCACGGTATTTGCCGTTGTGAGCGCCGTTGGTGTGGTCATTAGCGTTATCGTGTCTAATCTTTCCAAGGGCCTATCCAGATTGGGCAAAGGTGTGGGGGACGGGCTGAAGACCATCGGTAAGAAACTTGGTGAGTTATTGCCCGGTATGGTGGGGGCGATCGTGAGTTTCTTGTTCAAGACCGCTGGGGAGGTCATTTCATTCCTGGGTAAGAACGCTTGGCTATTTATCCTCGCTGTTGTAGTGTACTTTGTAGACGAATTAAAGAAAAGGCGTCGCTAATGTAAATGTTGAGCATAACAATGTACGAGTCTGAAACCAGGGTGTACTTGGACCCTCCCCTGGACAAGGTTCACGAGATACAACTCCTGGGTTGTAATATACCCAAACGATTGGTGAATTTCAAGGATCGCCAGGGCATACTCAATGAAGAAAATCAACCTCTACTAATAACCCAGCCCGGTACATACTCTCTGCGTAGTATACACGCGATATTTCTCAATGATACGGATAATGCTAAGCTATCGATCATTGAGACTGATATTGATACTGTTGACTATCTGTACTCCAACAAGAACTCCAACATCAAACTTACAAGAGGACTGCAAGTTGCTCTAGGTTTACCTGAACTCATAACTCCTGGTAAGTTATACCCCATAAATCTCCAAATCAAGGAGCCCCTGAGACTTTTATGCACTCTAGTGAATAAACATTCATCCTATACGAATACGAATAATGATCGAACAAACCCTATGAAAATCTCACCCTCAGTACTCCTTGCCAACATACCATCACAGGAATATCCAGTCATTCCCGTTCATAAATTCAAAACCCCCATAAATCACTTCGATATGAGAATCGTCGACAGTACATGGTAAAAATTGAATCTGTATGGGTCTCCAATCACCTTCAGTTTGAGATTCAGATAACATTTTAAAAATACGTGAGATCCGTAACTAAACGTGGGTGAGTACAAAGTAATCTATCCCAACTTGCCTGCAACGGCGCCTCCCCCTGATGGCGCTACTTTCAGACTACAACAATGTTGTGACATTTTGAATAAGCTGAAGGCTGAATTGAATCATTACGAGAGGGTACTCAAAAAGTACAACCGGTCCAAAGGCACGCTCATAAACGCAAGCTCTACCTGTGGTATCCTATCTTGTATTTTAGCGGCTGGTGGATTGGGTAGGTCTCTGAGTGGTGTGGGAATTGTGGCAGCTATACCCTTGGGAGTGATGAGTGGAATACTTGTTTGCACATCTATAGCGTGTGAACAAATCTCCAAGAGCCTGGCAAAGAAAGCGATCAAGCACCAAAGTACAGTTACGCTGGCCAAGGCCAAAATAAACACAATCGAGGACTTGGTGTCCAAGGCGCTTCGCGATAATGAAATCTCTGACAAGGAGTTCTCCATAATAATCGAGGAGCTCAAGAAGTTTGAAAAGCTCAAGGCTGATATCCGACTCAAGGCTCAAAAAAATTCAGTGAAGGAGAACGATCCTATGGCCATGAGACAGAGTGTACGAGAAGAAATTCTCAAAGAACTCAAAGGAGGGTCCTAAACATAACTTATGATAAGGTATATTATTGAGTTAAACATTATACCCCTTCTACCCAAACACTGGATAGAAGATGGGCTTACTCAATGACTTTAGGAATAGGTATCCAAAGGCTGACCGTGACCAATTCGTATTTGTGACTGATATCTATGGAGGTTACATTAGGTGGAAAGTTAATGGGACAACAATCATGTCTTATGACGACCCCACTGGTAAGATATGGACTGAAGACCTATCACCCAGTTTGAAAAGACTGCTGTGGGAAGATTTAGGATTGAATGATGATGATGCATCTTCATTCCCAAAGAGTTTGACCATGACCGATCGCTCTTACCCAATACCAGCCATTGACTTTGATGACTTCACAAGTGATACAACAAACATGCTGACATCATTGGATATATACGTGTCCAATACGAAAAAGTTCACCGCTAAGATGCGAAACGTGTTCACATCACAAGCTGTCACGTTCAAGTCTGGAAAGCAAGGTCGAAAGTGGTTGAACGCGCCCGACATGAATTATTGGCCTCAACAGCTCAACTTTGCAGTGTGGTGTGCAACTTCTGGATGTGGTGTTAGCCCCTTTGAAAGTTTGAACTACCCCAAAGTGGTGTCTGGCTTCGTAAAGTTTCACGTGTATTTCACCACAAGGCGAATACTGTATGAATTGAATGTGCCACTTCCAGATGAACAACCATTTGCCATAGCTAACAACCCTTACAGTAAGGTTGCTTACCAAAGATTATGCGCTGAATTCGGGATCAGTAATGGTTCTGATTTCAGATGGAAAGGCGGGCGAAACCATGGTTTGGGTGATATATTCCTTGATTATGGTGCTGGTTACCATGGAAGAGGTGGGGCATTTCAAAATGTCCATTTGATTCGAAACTATGATGAAGATGCAAACCAATGGCCTGGTGATGGTGGTGAATTCTCAGATGATGGTGGTAAGAAAGAAAAAGGTAACCTCATCTCATTCATTCGCAATGATGACTTTGCTGGGTACAAGAATGCTTGGTTCATCCCAACGAGTGGTTATGGGCTAACCAAGGCTGGGCTGGGTAGACTGAATCGATCAGCTGAGGCCTTCGTTTACTGTGTGCTAGGATCGCAAGTCAATACACGAAACTCGATTGTGGGCACGGGTGGTGGGGCAATTGAAACTCAACAAGAGTTCTTGGCTCTATTTGAAAGCAGTGTGATTGAGAACGGCATATCAAGTTCAGTACAAAGGTACCAACTCGCAACTCAGGAAGCGAAGTTAAGATTGGATCTGGCAATTGCACCTGGAGTTTGGCTAATGCCTAGTAATATAATCATAAACACGGAGAGTGTGGTTGGGTACAACAACAACCTAATGAAGGCAACGGGTGATATGAAGTTTGGTGTCAACTCAAATGTAAACCTGGAGACCAAGACTGTAGGAATAAGCCATAACTTGGGCTCTTCGAAAGTTAAGTTACCACATGCAGCTACTAGAACCGAAACTGTACAGGTGAAAACACCAATGATGAATGTTAAACCTGAAATCAAAGAGCCTGAAACCACACAACATGAAAATAACATAATTACATTGATAATCGTAGTTGGTGGATTGGCTTGGGCTTTGTTCCGTTGATGGACTCGATATGATTTTTGTAACGTGGTTCGCGTTACAAAAATGTACACTATATTACTGTGACTTCATAAGATCGCGGCAATCTTTACAATGCTGTTTTTGTTTGTGATGTTCACATATGCCCTTTCCACCACAATATTTACATCTGTACCTATTTCTTCCATGAGAACATATTTGAGAACCCCCACAATCTTTGCAATAGTGCCTTACTTTACCATGGGTACATATATTCTTGCCACCACACTCTTTGCAAAATGCGATCTGTCTTTGATGAGGGCATATTTGTGAACCCCCACAATCTTTACAACAATCTTTACGTTTGTGATGAACACATATACCATTTCCCCCACACTCTTTACATCTGTACCTAGTTCTACCATGAGAACATACTTGTGAACCCTTACAATCTTTGCAATAGTACTTTACTCTACCATGAGTACATATGCCCTTACCACCACATTCTTTGCAAAATGCGATCTGTCTTTGATGAGGGCATATTTGTGATCCTATGCAATCCTTACACTGATACTTACGCTTACCATGCTCACATGTTCTCCTACTACCACTATGTACCTCTTCAGGCATCCCCAGCGCCTCTAGTAACTCTCCCCGGCGCATATTATAATATTTGGCTATCTTGCGCTCCTTGGCAATGGCGCGGAGCTCTTTGACAGTTTGATGTTGATTTGGCATGATGATTGTTTAGATGTACAGTAACATTCTTTTAAGCCGGTAGGATCTCATTTTTGGAATCCTGCACGCGTGCAGGATTTTTTGGGTCTATGGGTTTAAAGTGCTGTCCCAGAACTGTCACTTTCCAACTACTAAACAAAACTTAGGGAGCCGAGATTCGATGGCAAACAAGCCAGTTGTCATTCACGATTGACAAAAGTATTGGAAAAAAACCAAATACAACAGAACATTCAAAGATTTTTCAATGCAACAGCATCTGCTGATTTATCCGACATATAATTAGTGTATTTTATTTAATCAGTGTCTTTCTTCATACTGTACTGTATTTTATTAAAAAAATGATTAATTCTTACGAATTTTACGCTTCCCCGGTTATTTCGAAACCCCGCTATTTCGAACATTTTTCCATTTCCCTTGGGACTTCGAAATAACGGGGTTCAACTGTATTTTATTCATAGCTCTACATGTTAAGCTGTAGAAATCGACTATTCACTGATTTGTTTTACACGAATTCGCGTGGTTATTTGTATTTAGATCTTGTCAACACAATGAGTCGATTTACTTTCCACATTAATCAATGTTACATCAAAACCGAAATCAGATTCAAGTATTGTTATGTCCAAAATTAGCCTTCTTCCTGTTGCCTGTTTCGTTTCCTAGGAAACGAAACAGTTTGGTCAGGCCGATATCACGCGATCACCTAACTTCAAAATACTTGCTAAGGGCTTTTAAGCTTCTTGGGTTGTAATTTCACGACGAACTCATTGTTTACAGGGTAAAATAATGCTTCGCTGTTTGAGAGTCGTCGTGATACTTTTTAATGAATATTTCCCACTGTTGTAGAAGATGTGTTTGTTCAGGTCTGACGAGATTAGCAACATGACGTTATTTTGTTCGGTTATGGTTTCAGTCGTCGCATTTTGTGCGAGTAACAAATCTTTCAGTCGGTGAAAAACAGCTAGTGAAATACCTACTAAGCAACAACGTTAGCCCTTAGGTGTCATTTTTAAATGATTTGGTGTCCTTTTTCAAGTGTTTACCAGAGACAGAAATTCGAGGTAATACGTCAAGTTGCTACTTGCATTGTCTAGTGATCTCTTTGTAATGCCGCTAATAGCTGTAAGAAACTAGCAGTAATTAAAGATGATTTACAACATGTTTGACGTTTTCAAGACCCTTCAAGCCAGAAGACAATTGAAATTCCAATGCAAAATATGAAGTTCCGTATTTATTCACGTCAATGATGCTGACATAATATTTTCAATAGTCGTGACACTAACTTCACCAACTTATCATTTGTGCTAAACACGCAGCAGTTAAGATACCAGTTTTACGATGTCTTCTATTGTAACAGCCGTGTTTAAAGCGACTATTGGCTTGCTTGTGAATAAAGGCAGAGATGAAGCAGCTGAAAGATGGAGATGTAACAGAAGAAACATTCCGTCAATTAATCGTCCGTGAAATCGACGATATCAAGTCCAAGTTGAATGGATTATCAAGGAAAGATTTGCTAGCGAGTATCAGCTTCTTTATGGAAGGAATCGAGTTCTTGTATGAGATGTTTGATAACGCAAGGTCCAGGAACGAGCGAGGCGCGTCAGCAACACAAGCAGCTTGTGATGAAGCAATTTCTCTCGCCGAAGGAATGAAAAAGTTGGAGGTTATTGACCTGGATGAATCAGCTACGAGGGCTCTTTCTGACGCAAAGAAGAGATTCGAAGATTCTCGAAGAGAGGCAACAAAAGCCTTTAGTAATAAAGCTCTAGAAACGTCTGACCGTATTCTAGCAATGCAATATCGAGTCATCAGCACCATGGTAGAACCATGAATGACCATGGTCCTGATGCCTGGGTGGCGACAATACTAGAGAAACCAGACAATCCCAAGGATGCAATAACACCATGTAGAGTGTGCGAAGTACTGTTGCTGAGTAGTGTGGAGGTCGAGGTGTACGAGAATGATGGACAGTTTGTCCGCAGTTTTGGAATTGGGATATTAAACTCTGCATTTGATATTACCGCTGCTAATGATGGCCTTATTATGGTAGTGGACCAAGGATATTCTTTTGCTCACATATTCAGTGAAGACGGCGACCACCTGAACAGATTTCAACGACAGGGATTTTATCTCTCTCCTGTAATTACTTTCCACCAGGCGAGTGAAAATGTCGTCGTCGCTTCCACAAAGCCAGGCAAAGAACACCTGCATATCGAAGTATACTCCAAAGATGGCGAGTTTGTTCGCAGCACTCATATCCATGAAGAAGGAATCGAGTACTTAAGACGGATCACAGTGACTTTTGAAGGACGCATTGCTTTACTTCTTAAATAACAGTCGTGTTATTGAAGTTCGAAGGAAATTCGCAGTTTAGCCCTAAATATACGTAAACAAGGGCCATAAAGTTTTAGTTGAGCTCAAACTGACATATTCACGAGTTTCAGAGGCGTAAAAACCTGTCTAGTTTCTTCTTAATGTTTTTAGAATGATGTTGTCGTTTTCTGTGTATCGTAAAAATTGATCAAAGTCTTTGACAGAATGTTACAGAGTATTAAGAACGGATTTACCATAATATTATATAGTGTAAGAATACCTTTGAGAGATAAGAGTAATAATGCCTTAATAGAACTTACCCCGGGGGGAGGGGATACTTGGCACCAATTGAACCATAAGTATTAAATTAATGCAAGAGATTATCAAGGTATATTACCTTGGTACTATGAATCCAAATAGACCAACTGTTGCTTTAAATTGGCTCCAACTGGTGTTGCCGCCATTGATATTAACGGTACTTCAATACATATAGCGTTATTAATTCCCAAAGAATCTGGAGATTTTGTACCTCCATTGTTTGACCAAAAAAGAACAGCTAGTCGAGATTAACTTTATCTAAATTGAAAATAATAATAGTAGATGAGATATCAATGGTTGCAAACACAACCTTGCTGCATATGCATCAAAAATTAAAAGAAATCTTTAACACACCAAATTCAGAATTATTTGCATGCATCAGCTTTATAGCTGTTAGTGATCTATATCAATTACCACCTATATGTAGAAGAGGCGTGTTCGAGAATTATAAAAATGTTAATACTTTCAACCTGTGTCATCCCTGGAGTGCATTTAAAATGATTGAGCTAACAGAAACAATGAGACCAAAGAATGATCAACCATTCACTGAACTTTTAAATAGATTCAGAACAGGAACCCAAACAGAAACAGATATCCAGTGCATTCAGTCAAGATCAATTTCACCATCTGACTCTAACTATCCACATGATGCTCTCCATAATTGGGCAGAAAATCAACCTGTTAATGAATACAATGTAACCAGACTCAATCAAATACCAGCACAACAACACATTGTTACTGCAATTGACCAATATCCACCACATGTCAGCAAACAAAATATTGACAGAATTCAAGCAAGAAGCAGGTCTGAAACAGGTGGACTAGATTATCACATCTGAATAAAGGAAGCTTGTAGAGTCATGTTAACAACAAACATAGACATTGCTGATAGACTAATAAATGGTCAGATGGGAACTGTAATTAAAATTTAAGTTGATGGAAACACTAAAAAGACAAATATTGTGTACATTAAGCTTGATGACAGTGAGGCTGGAAAGGATGCAATAGCAAAACATTCAAATAATTTTGCTCATAATAACCAGGCAGTCCTTATTGTGCCAGTACTAACAAAAATTAAAATCAAACCAGGCAAACCTTCATTGCTGGAGATTCAAAGAACGATTTCCTTTGACACTAGCCTATGCATGTACAAAGGTTCAAGGTTTAACATTGAAAAATGTTGTTATTATAGCTTTGATCTTCTCAAACAAAGATCTTTTAACTATGGCCAAATATATGTTGCACTAAGTTGTTCAACATCATTACAAGGACTTCATATTCTTGGGAATATTGAAATGAAACATGCCAAGGCAAATCCAAAGGTAGACAAATAATATGAAAGGTTACAAGAGATTTCATCAATTCACCTTCTGAGCGTCAGCTTTCGCGTGTAGTGTCACGTGACTTTCGATGTAAACAAACCGCCAAAGTTCGGACATTGGTTTCACACACGTGAGCTTTAGATAACGGCTTTTTTCGTACTTTCGTTGGTCACTACATACAAGCTGTTCTTGAAGCCAAATACTTCGTCAGTATATTTCATCATATTACCGACCTGCAGGTAGCCACTAACTAATGACTTAACGGCTACATTGAGATCGAAATATATACTATTTACCCTGAGGTAGCCACTAACGCGTTTAATTAACGGCTACATCGATATCGAAATATGTACTATGGACCTTAATGTAGCCACTAACGCGTTAACTTAACGGCTACCTTGGGATCGCAATATATACTATGGACCTTCATGTAGCCACTAACGCGTTTACTTAACGGCTACCTTGGGATCGGAATACATACTATGGACCTCCATGTAGCCACTAACGCGTTCACTTAACGGCTACCTTAATTGAGATCGGAATAAATACTATGCACCTTCGTGTAGCCACTAACGCGTTTACTTAACGGCTACCTTGGGACCGGAACACATACTATGGACCTCCATGTAGCCACTAACGCGTTCACCTAACGGCTACCTTGAGATCGGAATAAATACTATGCACCTTCATGTAGCCACTAACGCGTTCACTTAACGGCTACCTTGGGATCGGAATATTTACTATGGACCTCCATGTAGCCACTAACGCGTTCACTCACGGCTACCTTGAGATCGGAATAAATACTGTGCACCTTCATGTAGCCACTAACGTGTTCACGTAACGGCTACCTTGAGATCGGAATATATACTATGGACCTCCATGTAGCCACTAACGCGTTTACTTAACGGCTACCTTGAGATCGGAATATATACTATGGACCTCCATGTAGCCACTAACGCGTTCACTCACGGCTACCTTGAGATCGGAATATATACTATGGACCTCCATGTAGCCCCTAACGCGTTTACTGTACTTAACGGCTACCTTGGGATCGGAATATATACTATGGACCTCCATGTAGCCACTAACGCGTTTACTTAACGGCTACCTTGAGATCGGAACCTTGACATCGGAATATATACTATGCACCTTCATGTAGCCACTAACGCGTTCACTTAACGGCTACCTTGAGATCGGAATATATACTATGCATCTTCATGTAGCCACTAACGCGCTTACTTAACGGCTACCTTTGGATCGGAATACATACTATGGACCTCCATGTAGCCACTAACGCGTTCACTTAACGGCTACCTTGAGATCGGAATAAATACTATGCACCTTCGTGTAGCCACTAACGCGTTTACTTAACGGCTACCTTGAGATCGGAATAAATACTATGCACCTTCGTGTAGCCACTAACGCGTTTACTTAACGGCTACCTTGAGATCGGAATACATACTATGGACCAGGAGATAGCCACTAACTTAATTTCTTAACTTTACTCAAATTGTAGCCTTTTTAATGGTGACGTCATTCCTATGACGTCATAGGTTAATGTTGGAAAGCGGCAAAGCTATCGAATTTTTGGAATTTTTCGTGTTACGATGTGAGGATTACTCCCTGAATTGAACCGAAGAGGAATGGAAACTAGGGGCATTGTTTGTATTCCTTTTGAGATCCACCATCTGAAATGAGAAAATGGATTTTTACGGCGGAATCTCATATTTAACAACTTTCATCGCTTGATGTCGTCGTGCTTAATGTCTGTTGTCTGTTGCGATCGACCGATCTGTGGAACCGAATAGGACTGGGAAAAGAAATCAGTTAGGAAGGACTAATTTATAGTAATTTATACTAATTTATAGTATAAACGCAAGACACAAATTATATTTGATGCGTTCTATAAGACTTAGTAACCAGAAATCTTTCCATTCTTTTAAAACAAACGGTGTAAGCAATTTCAAGACAGCGTTTGACCTTGCATCGTATACCGTATAATTATCGGATGTCACGCCAAGATAACGCAACTCTTGAACAATTACTCAGCACAGAAGTTGTCAGTTACTTTTATTTTTTGACAAATGTCCTGAAAATAATTAAAGACCCCTTGTGAAACGTCATCGCTTCTGCATGCATTGCGTGCCGTTCATTCTAACTTAGAAGACATTCAAGAGCTATTATGGTCTTTTATGTCAACATCGACGACATTTTGTAAGGTCTCAATTCAGTGGCAGATTTAGCGAATGGAGAAATGCGAACTAGCCTCACCGGTACGACAAAGCACTGCCACGTTGGTGAGGAAAAATTTGGCGATCGTTGTACAGAGGTTAAGTCCCCCCCCCCCCCCCGCAGCCCTTAAAATGGCTTTACGGGGACGTGCGGCCCGGCAGGGTATCCCTTTTTCTCTTAAACAGGGTATCATTACATTGACCGATGTCTTAAACAGGATAAGCATATATTTCAATTTCTAAGAACTTAGCCACAGAGCCGATTTTTGGCAAGTTCTTGTCCATTAATTTTGATAAAGTAAACGCTACGCTATGCTACCTCAAATGTCTTAGACAGGGTATCAAAATAGGCATTCTACCTTAAGCAGGGCAGGAGAACCAGAGATTCGTGTCAGGGGTCAGGGTCTGAGCGCCCAGGCCGCAGCTCCCTACCCGCGACTCTGTAAAGTCTCTCACCCCCCCACCCCCCTCCCTCCCACATACGGAGGGTCAAGTCTTCCCCTATAAGTGGCTATTCCGGTTTCACGTTATAGCCGTTAAGTCATCGCGTTAGTGGCTACCTCCTGGTTCATAGCACACATTCCAATTTGAAGGTAGCCGTTAAGTCACCTCTTTAGTGGCTGCATCCAGGTCTAACGCGTTAGTGGCTATCTTCAGGTCCATACAATATATTGTGATCCCAAGGTAGCCGTTAAGTAGACCCGTTAGTGGCTACCTTCAGCTCCATACTATATATTCCGATCGCAAGGTAGCCGTTAAGTAAACGCGTTAGTGGCCATCTTCAGGTCTATACAATATATTCCGATCCCAAGGTAGCCGTTAAGTAAACGCGTTAGTGGCTACCTCCAGGTCCATACAATATATACCGATCGCAAGGTAGCCGTTAAGTAAACGCGTTAGTGGCTACCTTCAGGTCCATACAATATATACCGATCGCAAGGTAGCCGTTAAGTAAACGCGTTAGTGGCTACCTTCAGGTCTATACAATATATTCCGATCCCAAGGTAGCCGTTAAGTAAACGCGTTAGTGGCTACCTCCAGGTCCATACAATATATACCGATCGCAAGGTAGCCGTTAAGTAAACGCGTTAGTGGCTACCTCCAGGTCCATACAATATATACCGATCGCAAGGTAGCCGTTAAGTAAACGCGTTAGTGGCTACCTTCAGGTCTATACAATACATTCCGATCCCAAGGTAGCCGTTAAGTAAACGCGTTAGTGGCTACCTCCAGGTCCATACAATATATACCGATCGCAAGGTAGCCGTTAAGTAAACGCGTTAGTGGCTACCTTCAGGTCTATACAATATATTCCGATCCCAAGGTAGCCGTTAAGTAAACCCGTTAGTGGCTACCTTCAGGTCCATACAATATATTCCGATCGCAAGGTAGCCGTTAAGTAAACGCGTTAGTGGCCATCTTCAGGTCTATACAATATATTCCGATCGCAAGGTAGCCGTTAATTAAACGCGTTAGTGGCTACCTCCAGGTCCATACAATATATACCAATCGCAAGGTAGCCGTTAAGTAAACCCGTTAGTGGCTACCTTCAGGTCCATACAATATATTCCGATCCCAAGGTAGCCGTTAAGTAAACGCGTTAGTGGCTACCTTCAGGTCCATACAATATATTCCGATCGCAAGGTAGCCGTTAAGTAAACGCGTTAGTGGCTACCTTCAGGTCCATACAATATATTCCGATCCCAAGGTAGCCGTTAAGTAAACCCGTTAGTGGCTACCTTCAGGTCCATACAATATATTCCGATCGCAAGGTAGCCGTTAAGTAAACGCGTTAGTGGCTACCTTCAGGTCCATACAATATATTCCGATCCCAAGGTAGCCGTTAAGTAAACCCGTTAGTGGCTACCTTCAGGTCCATACAATATATTCCGATCGCAAGGTAGCCGTTAAGTAAACGCGTTAGTGGCCATCTTCAGGTCTATACAATATATTCCGATCGCAAGGTAGCCGTTAATTAAACGCGTTAGTGGCTACCTCCAGGTCCATACAATATATACCAATCGCAAGGTAGCCGTTAAGTAAACCCGTTAGTGGCTACCTTCAGGTCCATACAATATATTCCGATCCCAAGGTAGCCGTTAAGTAAACGCGTTAGTGGCTACATGAAGGTCCATACAATATATACCGATCGCAAGGTAGCCGTTAAGTAAATGCGTTAGTGGCTACCTCCCGGTCCATACAATATATACCGATCGCAAGGTAGCCGTTAAGTAAACGCGTTAGTGGCTACCTCCAGGTCCATACAATATATTCCGATCGCAAGGTAGCCGTTAATTAAACGCGTTAGTGGCTACCTCCAGGTCGGTAGATTATTTTAATACAGATCCAAAGCATAGTTAGTAGAGGGGACTGGTTATGAAACCCGGCAAACTTCAAAGAGATCAACAGTAGGCCCGTTCTCGATGTTGAACATGTCGGTCACGTGATCACGAGAGTGCACACTCAACAACAAATATGGCGGACAACTTAGACGATTTGATACTTGCTTGGCGATGATTTTGACGCTCTTTGGATATTATAGAAGAAGACTGAAGAAATGGAGGAGCACTTTACCGTCTCAGATAAAGACGTGAGTATAAACTTTGTAAATGGATTCGTCGTGTATGAAAACCACATGATTTATTGACCCAAGATCGAAGTTTCTCTCCAACAACTGCGGTACAGTATTATCGAACTCTATATAAACTAAACATAAAAGTTTGCACTTTAGTCAAGCGTATTTCTCGCAAGCCTCTCAGCATGTTAACCGTGGAATCTCGCTTTAGGGCGTTTTGAATCAAAAGCTGTCTTGATCGTTTCTATACAATATTCAAACTTAATTTTGACGATTTCTGGACATGTTTCAATTTTACGATATTGATTCTAGTTAGCGCAATTGTTTTAACTTACTTTTACCCCGTTTGCAGGTGCAATCGCTAGAAATATTTTGCCGTTAACGTGGCAAAAAATATAAGACCAGAGGAGAAGGGTTCTGCAGACATGCGGCTGCCATGCACAACAACATCCCAACGCCAGTCACCAACACCAAGCATTATTTAAGAAATTGTCAACTCTACCTTACTTACTGTGAAAAGATCCAAACTTTTTGCTAAAAGGTTAAGGAATGAATTGGACTTGTATTTAAGAGCCAATGTCGGAAAATATCGAGAATCTCAATTCAGTTCCAAAAATTCGAATTTTGGCTGATACCACCCAAACATCCCTTTGGGGGAACTATTTCAAGAAACGATATTAAGAAATCCCCAAGCGCTTTACATTTTGAGAATTTTAGAAAAGTTCCAAAATTCGCAAAAAATACATTTTTTAATTCGGGAAACGGGTGCAAATTTCAACATATTTCAACGAAACAGTACAAGCGCGCAAAAGTTCCTATTGACTTGATATTACTCATGTATTTAGCAGACATCCACGGCTTCAAGACCCCGTAAAAAGGTTTTGCAAAATAACTGTTTTAATATAGTTTCTGGCTTTTATTGTGTGCGCTCTGATTGTGTGTTGTTTTGGTAGTCAAAATAACGCCCAACTTCAACCGTCAAAAGTCGATCCTGGTATGTCACAAATTGAAAAAACTACTATACCAAACGAAAGACCTGTTATTTTTTTCATTACACCTGAAGTTTTAGCTCTGCGAATTTAAACACGTGCGAGTAATAAAATTTCAACTTGTGCCCCCCAAGTCGCCTGTCCGCGACAAGAACGGGAATGTAAACAAAGGAAAACATATGCAAATCGAGGAGAAAATCATGCGGAAGTTATGACTTACCCCTCAAAGCGCAAAAAATTGATGGAATTCTGTTACCTTAACAGGTATTTCTATCTGAGAGACTAATAAAACGAAATTATCCGTCCAATAATAATAAAAAAGCTATAAAAAGGGCTGGAGGGCTAGTGTCATGAAGTCGCCTCGGATGCATCGGAACTCGTGTGTATGGTTCCGGAGGTAAAAAAGCTTCTAAAGAAGCTTTCAAAATGCACCATGGAGCAAGCAAATAATGTCAGTAAAAACAGACTGATATTTTGAGGTATGATAGAAATGAACCATTGTAAGTTTATTTTTACAAGTGACCTTTAAAATTAAATAAAATGACAGATGAGGGCCGGCCATCGACAGTTCCATTTTAAATGGTCCGTCCCTTGGCTATCGTACTCAATGTTAAGTCCAAAAAACCGAAACAAGATTCAACAAAATAAAACATATATTACAATAATCTTTAAAAAGTATGATGCTGACTTGAGAATTAGATTTCCCGCATCGCAAAGTTTTAGTTATGTAAATATCAGGAATGTTTACTTACTGATCTTATGTCGTGTTACGTGCTCCAAGTTCCACAGGAGAAGAGTAAAACCCTCCGTCTTGTTTATACATTTCATAAAAAAAGACTAACTCATTTGTTTACTAGAACTATAGATAGGGAGTTAATAATCCTCCCATAAACACATAAAACGAAGAAGCCAAATTCATCTCGTTTTTTCGTGTTGTGTTACCTGTCACATTTTTCAAGTCACGTGTTTTGCTGTACACGGTTTGTGAAAATGAAATACAAAACGTTTAGTTATTTCTTTTAAGGTAGTCACCTGCAAAACATCGCACAATTGTCAATGAATAAAGAAGGACTGTGCAATCAAAACTAACAGAATCTCCTGGAGCACACAAGCCATCTCCGTTTAAATTTTCATTAACAAAAACATCATCTTGTATTCAGAATTCCCCGCTGTATCACAGATCCAAATCTCGGCATTAACGAGACATCTATCCTCTGAGAAATGCATAGGGTCCTTGGAAAAACACACTCTTATGGATCTTGCAAAACTTGGCTATCAGCAGGTCTTAGAAGAGGGTGTCGGTGTCGTGCCAACCTTAAGATCGAACCACCAGCGTTGCAAACAAATAATTCCAGAGAACGTTTAACAGA